>OW386286.2:163018208-164218208 GCA_936432065.2 Rutpela maculata
GGGGGACGGCATCGGGCATGGTGCGTCCCGACTGGGGACGGCATCAGGGACGGTACGTCTCGGACTAGGGACGGCATCGGGGACGATACGCCTCGGACTGGGGACGGCGTCAGGGATGGTGCGTCTCGGACTGGGGGCGGCATCTGGGACGGTACGTCTCGACTGGGGGGCGGCATCGGGGTTGGCATAATGGACGGCATCTGGGATGATACGTCTCGAACTGGGGACGGCATCGGGGACGGTACTTCTCGGACTTCGGATGGCATTGGGGACGGTACGTCTCGGACTGGGGACGGCATCAGGGTTGGCTGTTGCGTCTCGGATTGGGGGGCGGCCTTTTGGCTTCGGGTGTCGGAGGCAGAGGTGACAGCAGGTCTGGCACTTGGACTTCCGACTTCATCACTTATTTTGGATGAGCCATCTGGAGTAAACTAAAGTCTCAAAATCTGCTCGGGCGCCAAATTATGTAACGGTTTCTTGTCGGGTAGCTGGTTCGGAGATTAATCAGGGTCCAGATTAGTTAATAAGACAGCCCAATAAAAATATAAACAATTTATTTACTTCTTGAAACAGGCAGTGTTACATAACATACAGGTATAGGTTATATGTCCGTATCTTTTACGGTTCTTAGGACAACATTTTCTATTATCTGAGAGAGAGAGAGAGAGAGTGTAACGGTTGCGATGCGACGTCTCTGGCTTTGGCGGCGAAACGGCGCCGGGGAATGACTAACGACTCGAGGGGTTCCAGTTCAACACGCTGTAGGATTCCCAGGGTCAGATTGCATTCGTTCCGTCGTGTTTGCGTCGGGAGATGCACAAAACTGCAATATGTCCAGCTCAGCACGCTGTAGACAGATTGGCAGAATTATCCACTCTGAATTATGTTGATTTGCGGCCGGGCTTTTATATCCGAGAATCCTCGCTTACTGGTGACGTAGAACTGCGTATAGTTTAGTGTCGTGTGCAAATCCATGCCTCTAGACGGGAGATGGGCAGGTTTGCGGGTCGTGTGCACATTGGTGTCGTGTGTAAATCCGGAATCTTAGTAATGGAGCAGGAATTTAAAGAATGCTTCATTACAGTATTATAGAAAAATTTAAAAATACATACATTAACAATAAAAAACAAAATTTTAACTTAATGAATATAAATATTCAAAGTTTAAGAAACAAATCTATTGAAATAGATATATTTTTAAATGAATATTCACCTACCATTTTATGTATCCAAGAGCATTTCTTAAAAATTGATGAAATTTTATTGTATTCAATACCCAATTGTAAATTAGTGGACAGTTATTGCAGGACTACTTTATCAAATGGTGGCGTAGCCATTGATGCTCAGCAAAATTTCGAAACTGAAAAATTTTCTATTAATTTTCCTAGAATAGAGCAAGACATAGAGTATGCATGTTCAAAGTTTGTTTTGTATAATACAATTTTTAAACCTTATTCATTCTAAGAACTGGGACACAGTTTATGCAGAAAGGGACCCAGATGGTAAGTACAATTCTTTTTTGAACATATTTCTGTATTATTTTGATATTGCATTTCCTAAACAAAAAAGAGCTGTCAATACTAGTGAACATAAATGTTGGATACCCCCTGAGATTAAGCAATGGTCTCTCTACAGTACTAACTGTAATAATATTTTAGAGTTATACAAAACTGAAAAAAAGAAATATAAAAAATATATAAGAGAATATAAAACTCAAGTAAATAATAATATAATATCAAATGCTGGAAACAAATCAAAAGCTACTTGGGATATATTTAACAAATGTATTAGTAACAAAAACAAACAACACCAAAAGGAATTAACCATTAGGGACCAGCTAAACAATAAAATAACCGACCCGGAAACTTTAGTGCGTTTATTCAGTGAACATTTCTCTCTTTCTCCAACACAACTTGTCGGAGAGAGAACAAATATAATTAATCAAAATCAATCAAATCTGTTTTTAAACCCTACTAATGCACAAGAAATTATCGATATTGTTCTTGCAATGCCAAATAAGAAATCAACTGTCCTAGACGAAATACCCATTTATTTAATAAAAAAAGTAATCGTAGAAATCTCTGAACCACTTTCTGATATAATAAATAGTTGTTTTTTAGAAGGAACATTTCCTAGTAAATTAAAAATTAATAAAAGTATTCCCATATATAAAAATGGTGATAAGGAAAATGTTGTAAACTAGCGCGGCATATCAATCCCACCGTGTTTCTCTAAGATTATTGAGAAGTCCATTTATAACAGAATGATTTCATTTTTTACTAAACATGAAATAATTAAAGATTGTCAATTCGGATTTGTGCCTCATTGCTCAACGGAACAGGTTATTTATCAATCATTATCGAAAATTATTACGGCACTTGATTTAAATTTAAAGGTAGCTTGCCTCTATTTTGATATGTCAAGAGCCTTCGATACCATTAATTATTCAATTTTGTTAGACTGTTATGGTGTAAGGGGCACGTGTAACAAACTACTTCAGTCATACCTTACTGATAGATTTCAAGTCACTACTGTAACAACTTTTAAGAATGGAATACTACAGACATTTTATTCAGATAAAATTCATGTATTACAAGGAGTGCCCCAAGGATCTATACTTGGGCCTCTATTGTTTATTCTGTATACTAACGACTTAAAAGATCATATCAATATATATGATAATTCATGCATGACAACTGAAGAATCCGTAGTGGCTTGTGCAAATAAACTTACTACAATATCTTCAAGTATGACTGAGTATTGTGACTCGAACGGCTCGAACCTAAATGGAAATAAAACTACCCTTGTAATGTTTTCTCAGACTACTGACCTTGATTATTCGTTGTATGTTCAATTAAAGGGTTCTTCAATTATACAAACAGACAATGTGACATTTCTTGGCATAACGCTAGATAGTAAGCTAAATTGGGAATCTTACACCAATACGTTGATATCAAGATTAAATTCGTCCTGTTATCTAATACGATTTATGAGAAATCAGCTTTCGATAGACAGCCTAAGAATATTTTATTTTTCATATGTGCAAAGTATTTTGGAATATGCTATAATATTCTGGGGTTCCGCCCTATATTGGCAGAAAATATTTATTAATCAAGAGGATAATTAGGTGTATGGTGAATGCCTCTTACAGAGATTCCTGTAAACCATTCTTTAAAGAATTGAAAATACTTACCATCCCTTCCCTGTATATATACAAATTAGTCTTATTCGTTAAACAAAATCCAACTGAGTTTACAAGAAATAACGATATATATCAAGTAATGACAACAAGACATGGGCCAGATCTCAGAATACCAGTTCATCACCACAGTTTTTATGAAAAAGGTCCCTATTATAACGCTATTAAGACTTACAATGCCCTGCCAGGAGAATTAAAATCAATAAATAATACCAATTCATTTAAAAAACAACTTAAATTGTATTTATTTGAAAATGCATTTTATTCTTTCAGTGATTTTTTAAATACATAAAAAAAATTGTATTATTCGTTAATTATATTATATTATAAGCAACAGTTTAACGAATTCTTTTATCTGTTTAGTTTTAGGCTAATTTTAGTTGTATGAATTTTTGTTTCCTCTTGCTGCTCTCTTTTTATATTCTTTTTGGATACTTTTAATGTTTTATATACTTTTAATGTTTCTTACATTTTATTTTTATTGTAAGTTTTAAATATTTAATTACTTTGACAATGCTAATGTCTTCTTTTTGTAAGATCTACAGCAATAAAGTGTATTCTATTCTATTCTATTCTACGTATAGATAGACATCATTGTGATTTAAAATGTAGAAAGAAACACAAAAAGAGATTAGTTTTCGTCCCAATTTATATCTGTCCACAGATGTGACAGTGATTCCATACTACTCACTATGGAATCACAACAAATTAAGATATTGAAATATGGAAATATCGATAAAGAATAGATTGATTATAAAGAACGAATATATACTGGATTAAAATTCAAAAATTACTTCAAAAACAAAATACAAAACTACTAATTAAGAAGGCAAAACATAACAAAAATTGTTACTTCTTCTTATTAGACACGTCTTTTGTCATTCATGTAATATTCTAGTTGATACCCTTTGCTTATAGAACTTCCGACAGCCTCACACATCGGTCGTGGTTGTCTGTTAAGTGCACAGCTTCATCAAAAGCTCTTTCCCATCAGTTCTTTGGTAACATCTGCCAATCGTTTTGAAGGCCGTCTTTAATACTATTTATTAATCCTTCATATTTTTTCCCTTATACCTCTCTGTATCTTTTATCTTTGTTTGTGTTTTTATGGATTGTTTCGCAATTTTTCTCTAGCTCTTGGCGTGCACAGCTTCTTCTGTTTTCATTTTCTCTCATAATTTTTTCTCTTTTTTAAGTTTTTGTCTTTGCCATTTTCAATGTTTGTTGGATGTATTGTCACTACTGTGGACGCGTGTCACTCCTGCGGTCCATCTAAATCCACAGAAGTGGCGTCCACGGAAGTGACATATTTGTAGTATTTATTTTATAATTGAAATATTTTAAGATTATGTTGTACTTTTAGGTTATGGTAGATTATTATTATATAAGGCGAACTGCATATTTGAGGGAGGCTGTTTAATCAATTTTGTAGCTGTTTTTTTGTAGCCACAGAGGTGACGAAACCAAAAACATACATAACGAATGTCTAGCACGACTAAACAGCGTTGCCTAGAATGCATCAAGGTAGTTTAAAAGACAGAGTTGTCATATGTTTGCACATTTTATACTATTTTCTCTTTGTCTACAGAAGTGACTACCTAACTGGGAACGCTCACAAATTAAATAATAACGTTCTTATAATATATAAATTTGAATACCGTAGTCATTCATTAATAGATTCCATATGTTGGGACTCTATTCAAATACTAAAATGTGCGCAGAACTATGCCTTTTCAAGTAGTCTAATTCCTACATATTGAAAATCCAACAGGAACATCGACGGAAGTGACATTTCAAGTCTTGGAAATACATATTAAATAATAAAAATAACATTTTGCCTACATAAACTATGTCAACATATTGCATTTTTTTTAAAAGAATCTAATGGTAGTAAGTGATATTAACAAAAACTTGCAAAAGTAATTGTTATTTACCGGGAACACTGTTTTCCCGTTTTCGTGAGAATCACCCATAAACGATAGTCTTTGATTGCTACCTGCATCGTGACGCCAGTTCAAAGATCCATTGCTCCGACTAAATTCGCAGTTGCCGGTATTATAATTTACAATTATTCTTATTTTTATGGACAATTACTACAAAATTCAACTAACCAACAAGATGCCAGTATCAATAAAACTGTATAGTATTTGGAATGAGTAACTTCGTAGCCATTTATTTATCTCGTATTCAATTTTTTTAAATCAAAATTTTAATTACAATAGTGTAATTATTGTATATTCTAAGAGGTAAATAGATAAATATTTTTTAACTATCCTCGTTTGGGCTCAAGGTATACTGTTATTACATTTAAATTAATAAGTCTATTGGCTGAATGCATGAACGAGTTGACTAGGGCTTATACAAAGTAATTGAGACACACCCTTAAAAGAGTGAAAACTACCCCAATATTATACAAAACTGCATAGAAGCTTAAATAACTGGCGAAAAAGCTTGAACCCTCTAAGCTTTATTAATAGGAATGAACCATAAATCTGTTATGACCTAGTTCACGAAAACAACCCATCACAGGGTGCAAAACTATCTCTTATCTTGAATTATGAACTTGAGTCAGTGAAAAGATAGTGAATGTACAAGATATTGTATTCTGATTGCAGTGTGTCTGGATCTGGAACGATAACCAATATTCCCACAATAGTTTTTTTACACACCTATGATGAGATGAGAAAACAACGCACGTTTATATAAGCGATCTCGCTGTAAGAGTATTGCATTAAAGTAAATTCTGTCACAAGGATAATAATGGGCGCTCTCCATAAAATTAATGTCCTTCAAACTTTAAGTGAATTTTATAAGAAGGCGGGGGGTGCGAGGGGGTGAATATCAGAGACATCGCAGTTGCTGTATCATATTAGCGAAAATCCTGTTGCAAGGGTTTTCAAGAGTGCTCTTTAGGAATGTGATTCTTTTTCATCGCTCTAGATAAATTCACAGGGGGTTAGATGATGGAAATCTGAGCAATTTTACAATCATTATATTGTATGGAAAAAAATTGTGACAGAATGCCATAGTCCGTTTTTAACCTTCAAGTGAATTTTATGAGGGGGTAAGGGTGCGAAGGGATGAATATCAGAGCAATCTCGTAATCGCTGCATTACATAAAAAAAAATACTGGTTTAGCGGTATCCAAGAGTGCTTTTCTCCTATGGCAGGGCCTCTTGATTCCTTTTCATCCCACAAATGATCCCGACGGGGGTCAGGGGGTGAAGACTCACCAATAAGTGTTTGTCCCGTTCTCTTACCCCATCGTAGCTGTCATAAAATACCTACTGCAATCAAAATGCGATATCTGGTACATTCACTATTTTTTCCCTGACTCAAGTTCATAATTCAAGATAGGTGTAGTTTCTTATCCTGTAATGGATTGTTTTCGTGTACTAGGTCGTAACAGATTTATGGTTCATTCCTATTAATAAAGCAGGTGTCAAGCTTTTTCGCCAGTTATTGGAGCTTTTATGCAGTTTTGTATAATACTGGGGTAGTTTTCACCCTCTTGAGGGTGTGTCTCAATTACTTTGTGTAAGCCCTAGTCAATAACATAATTTTTTCCTATTTTCATCCTTATATAGGGGATGTTTTTGGCTCTTCTGAATTAATCAATGGATATACGGATTCGTCGACATTAGATATGAATTCTGCGTCGAAAAATACTAATATCTTAAGTGCTCTGCCATAGCTGATGAGTATTCATTTTTGTAGGGATGTGTATTTTTTGATAGTATCACGCATATCACAACTTCAATCCCTTATATCTCAAAAACTAAACATATGCTCATCTTGAAATTTTGTATTCAGGATGTTCTCATTATTATTGACAACAATTTAGCACTTAGCTTGAAACAAAATTCGAGGGCTAGAAAATGGGCGATATTTGCCAGGTTTTAATAATGGTTAAATAACTAACAGAAATTCAGAAGATTAGTATTCTTTCCAAATTGGATTTTCTATAAGGGCAATTGCTTTTGAATATAACATAAATAAATGCAGTGTAATGAAAGTTAAAAAAAGATGGAAAAATGAAAGAACTATATCCCGCAAGCACGGATCTGATAGGCCTAACCGAAGTAATGAGCAACAAGATGAAGCCCTTATAAGTTACCTTCAGGAATATCCATTTGAGACAAAGTTGCTGCAGTTTTGGAAACAAATTGTCCTGCCTCAAGATCGACTGCCTGTAGAAGAATTAAAAATAGCAATAGAAGAAAAAAACGGACGGACGGATCATTTTTGCACTCATCCATATGTTCGACAATGAAAACTTTTGGTAAAATATCATATTTTCTGATGAAACAGTTTTCCAGTCGTGTAATGATAGATATATTCGTATTTATACGCCTCGTGGGAAAATATACCATTAAAATTTTACATTCGATCCAATTAAATCGGGACGTTCTTCTGTTAGTACCTGGGCATGGATTAGTCAAAGAAATGTGAGTGGCATATATCGGTGTCAAAAATATAATTAGATGATCAATTAGTGGAATCATTTGTCTTTAAGAGTTTCCGTTTTTTTCCGCTTTTATATTGTCATAACCGGGAGATTTATTATTTTTATTTAAGTATATTTTCGAATTTCCATATCTGAAGCTAGTTCAAAGAGAAAGGCATCTTTCTGGATATGATTTTCAAGATTTTATTTACCTATTTATGTTTGTGTAGCATTATACTTTTAATCGCCTGCGAAATGATTTGTGAGTTATTAATTACTGTAATATGTTTCTGAAAGAATTCCTGCTTTGCTTTCTTAAGTTAAATTGTTTATTTTTGAATATAACGTATCTTTCCTTTAACACAGCGTCTTGAGGGTTCCTAATAACTTGCTGATGAAGGTTTTTTTGTTGACTTTACTAACCCCGTCCTAATCCATTATTTCCGCTTAAATTGTTTTTGTTTTACTTTTACAGAATAGAATTTCTTAATGTATTTTCTAAAAGAGTACAAGCATTTTTTACATTACATTCAAAATAGAATTAAGAATTTTCTGTTCCTAATATATTTAATAATCGTTTTTTGTGTCAGTATATATATACGTTATTAAAGTGAGTGAGAAAATAAAATTGTGATTTAGGGTGTGTACAAGAATCAAAGGCCTCATTTTTTTTTTACTTCATTTCAAATATTATATAATTCAAGTTCTATTATATGAACAATTATTTCTACATAGCGGAGTGCAAATATACAAAAATTTTTTCGTTGAAAGATATTTGGATAGGAATCTGGATGTGGAAGTAGTGATTCTTTGGGCAGCGGTTTTTACATCTAGACAACAAACAAATACACAAATAATTTTGTAATATATATAAAATAACGTGATCAGATCAATCGAACTACGAGCGGTTCCCGAAAAAGGTTTAACAGAAGGGAATTCACTAATAAGGAGAATGATTCATTCATTCGCAATATAAGAATTAAAATATACATTGTGAACAGTATTTTCAATTTTATAATAAATATAGAAATGTACCAAAGTAGCAACAGCATGTTAAACATACTTAGAAATAATATACTCAGATTTAAATTGAGAAAAAATGACAATAGCGTCTACAAGAAGATTGCGATAATGAAGATATGCATATTTACTCAGATTTACAATTAGTGAATATAAAGTCAGTTGATCATCTCTCTGAATAGAACTGAAAGGATTAATATTAAACTGCCGCATTTTCTCGAGGAAAGCGTAGTATTACAAGTCAAACAGCAGGGAGAATTATTTGCATGCAAAACTTAAATACGATTTCCATAAATTAAAGATATAATTAAACGTTTCTCTTTTGCATGAATATCCTTTTAATTTTTGCCTACCCGTTAGCCAAAAGTATCTGAAAATTGTCGTTTAACTCACAGTTGATAAAAACTGTGCAATAAATTGATATATCGTTCGCGTTTTTATTTGAAAACTCTGATGTTTTCAATACATCGATGAATTACTGGCGGTCAACCATTGACACATTTTATCTACCAGTGATCTATTATACGATTAGTTATGATTCTATATGGCGAAGACACAAAAAATTTCTAAGTAAGTTGGAAAATACACACATCGAAATAGCTTAAGAGTATATTCATATTTAAGTCGCTTAATAAAAAACAAAAAGATATGCTCTCATCGGTCCTGTAGATAATATTTAGTTAATAACATTTGACCTGAGATTTTTTTTATTATGTTTTTGTTGTTATATTTTCATATATAGAGGATTTTATTTGTTAACCGGCCCAAATCAGAACATTAATAGGGTATATTAAACGAATGACAAAAATTATCAAGTTCTTTATCACCTGCAGACACGAATAGTGTCAATACATGCTCGAACGTGTCTCAAAGTGTTCTTTGTAAGGTTAACACAAAGAAAGACACGTTTTTGCATTACCTTGCTCTGGAAGACCCAAAACCAATTGAACATCTATGGGGTTTTCTAAAAGTCGGAACAAACTTCCAAGAACTAAGAGATATCTCTAAATTCTACAACTCAGTGATATTTTATAACTACTACTATTTTTATGAGAGGAACTATTTACTGTTTGTAAACAGTTCATATACTTATGTAGCGCAGTGGGGGGGTGTAAACCCCAACAATTCTACCGCTTAAGGTGTTAGTGAGATGGTCTTATTTAGTTTGTATGCTATAATACACGTCACACATGTAGTTTGTAAATAAAATGTTATCAAATGGTTTCTGGTTATTTTCTATACAGCAAATCAGTCAAACGAATTATAGTCCACATACAATACATCATATGGTCCATCGAGCCAAAATAATTAATTAACCAGAAACGTTAAAATTAGCAAAATAGGTAAAACAAAGTGCAGTGTGAAAACAAATAAAGTACGTCAGTGCAGTGACTAGCGAGTACCTGGTAAAGCAGCCATCCTTACTAAGTGGACCGACTGGACTAGAACAGTGGGACACGCTCTGGCATTTCTAAAACCTACATTCAGAAAGTGGTAAGTCCCTTGTTCCCTTTTATTCTACATATGTGGGTATGTATTTTCGATTTTTACAAGCTGTTTAAAAACTTTATAGGCTTTAGTTTACAACACACAAGTATTTGTTTTTAATTCATTATTATCGTTAAAATGACTTAAAATGACCACCGATATGCAAACATTAATAAAAGTGCGAGACAATAATATAAAAGCTAGATTAACAAATTTAGCTAAATATATCGATGATATTGAAACCCAAATTAATAGTACAGAGCACGTGTTTATTCGAGTTAAAAAAGGGTCGAGGAAGTTTGTCGAAGAATTCAAACAGAGAAGCTGATTATCACCGAAATCGATAAAATCCAAAATGAAGTCGAGTTCTTATCAGATGATATACGTCACAATACAAGGAGCTGGATGATTTTGAGTAACGGTTTAGTCAAATTTTAACACGTTTATAGCTACTATTGCAAAATTCAAAAGATAAATCAAACTCCGATGCAGCATCACAAAAATCTGTGTCGTCCGCGAGCCTACCATTGCGTCATTTAGAAGGAGTGATTTATTTTTGAAGGTGATTTAAATGCGCCGCATTGGGGCACTTATCTAGTGACTGTAAAAGTGGAATACCTCTGTGTTCTATCTGTGCCGAGGGGCACGATAGCAAAGTATGTACATCTAATAAAAAAAAAATTCAAATTGAATAAGATTTAACAAATCAAAAAAACAAAACACTAATTATAATCATGAAGCTACCAGTAAGAATTGTCCTTACTATCTTAAAATGATACAAGATATAAAGGCAAAAACTTTAAATGAAACTCAAAATTTTGTTCGTAACTAAACCTCAAACACCTAAAAACGGAGTATCAATTTGTCACATAAATATTAAATATACGTTCGCTAAAGAGGAAATTTTCGGAGCAAGACTTTACTGCTTCATATAAAAATCAAATTATCGCTATAAGTGAAACACGGCTGTCCCCAGATGACCCCGATGAGGCATTTCAACTCGATGGTTATACCCTAATACGAAAAGATAAAGTTAAACGTGGAGATGGGATTGCCATTTATTTGTCATAAAATAAAGTTTACTGTATTCAACGTGTCTGTTTAATCAAACTGTGAATATCTAGTAATAAAACAAACATATCTAATCTAATAATAATATATGTATTTCTTAATTTATAGACCTCTAAATAGTCATTATACAGACATGATCATGTGTTAAGAGATATTTTTATGGAAAATAATGTATTAAATTATATCGTACTAGGGGATTTTAATATAAATATTATGAAATTAAATAACATTTACTAGAACTATGTGAGTAATATTTTAAATAAATTTTCATTTGGGAAAATAATCCAATC
The DNA here is from genome assembly GCA_936432065.2 of Rutpela maculata. Lineage (NCBI taxonomy): Eukaryota > Metazoa > Arthropoda > Insecta > Coleoptera > Cerambycidae > Rutpela > Rutpela maculata. The sequence goes on from OW386286.2 coordinate 163,029,723, forward strand.
CTTCACAAAGATAACTGAGGAATCAGAAACATTAATTGATGTTGTAATGTGAATAATGACCTTGAGGTTCTTGAAAGTGACGTTTTGGATCTTTGTTTGTCCGATCATAACATAATTGCTTGCAAAATAAATATGAATTTTGTAAACTCAAACAATATAAATATATTTGTAATGTAATGTAGGGTTAAGTAGAGTAGCTTCGGCTAGACTTCGCCCTAGGTATAGTATTAATGTATAATACTGAAATAAAGGCAATTTATTATTATTATTATTATTTCGATCTTACAAAAATTTTCATATAGAATCCTTTGAAACTGACTTGAATGTGATATTGTCAGCAATATTATGTACCGTATGGAATCTCTAGACGAAAGGGTGGAACATTTTAATAACAATCCCGGTTTTCATTGTAAAAATACCGTATTTTGACAATAAAAACCGGGATTTCTTCGAAATCTACGCGGTAGAAAATTTTTTAAATTGAAAATTCGGTTTCAGCACACAAAAATACTTAAGGCATGATATGTTTAGTCCTTAAAGCAGAATTTTTTTTTGTAGACCTGTTAGCGACTTATCCAACTAAAAATAATGTTTGCCACATAATCAATCCGGCTTTCAAGAAAAACACGGTACAGTGACAACAGTCGTAAATGATATCCGGCGCTATAGATCAATAAAAAACACATCCTTAATACTATTGGATATGTTGAAAGCTTTCGATTCCATCAATAATGATGGTTTGATCGGCAAATTAAAATATTTTGGACTTTCTAACAATCTTTTAGAATAGATGGAATCATACCTGAAAAGTCCTCGGTAAACTGTCTGCTTAAACAGTTCAGTGGGTAAGATATATTCAGAACCAAAGGATCTAATTTTTTGGGGTACACCAAGGCTCAGTCCTAGGGCCTCTTCTGTTCAGTATATTCACATCTGATTTGCATCTGACTTGCAAAAATACCCATTTACTGTGATATACAGACAACATTCAGATATACTATAGTTTCTCTGTCCACGATACTATGGACGCTCAAAACAAAATAAATGTTGATCTTTCAGAAATTAGTAATTGGTGTAAACGGAACTTTTAATATTAAACCCAGATAAATGCAAATACAAACTACCTCACAAACAAGACCCACACCTAGCAATATGTCTGAATGGTTCACATTTGTAACAGTGCCAAAGATCTTGGTCTGATAATACACAGCAAATTAAAGTTCACTGAACATGTGAAAAATAGTCCAAGAAATAGTTATTTATAAGTTAAAATATTTATGTCAAATTAAATAGGATTTAGATGCCAAGATCAAAATTGTGTTAACTGAATGTTTAGTTCTTTCAAATCTAAATTATTGTGACACGATAATAGTATTTAACAGCAGATGATAAAAATAAATTACAAACATTGTAAAATTTAGGTATGAAATTCATTACTAATATTCCCCTATTTGCTCATGTAACACCATATATTCGTCAATTTGAACTTTTAAAAATGCAGGAATGAAGATTCGTTCATTTTTGCTGCTTTCTATAGAATGTTTTAAAATTCTTGCTTATAAACAGTAAACTAGTAAGGCGCAATGAAATTCACGAACGTATTCCCAGGCACGTTCCAAATACACTAGACTTATCACACCATCGCACTACTGGTTTTGCTCTAGCTTTGCTGAAATTATCGATTCTGCTACGAATATTGGTGTCAAGTGGCATTACATACCAGCTCATTTTGGTGGCATATGGGAAGCTGGAAATGCCTCATTGGTGTATGAAGATTTTTTTTACTTTGCTTGTACAGGTCGAATCTGTACTCAACTCCCCATTCTTCAATTGCATCTGACCCCACTGATTTAATTACTCTTACTTTTGACTATTTTCTGACTAGAAGACTTCTCACAGCAGTTCCTGATACAGATTTGCAATCGATACCAAAAAACAGTTTCAATATCTACAAAGGTTCAATCAACATTTCTAATGTTGAATGTATAAGTTCTAGCGGTTTGGCTACACACACGCACACACATCTAATACACATAATTCAAATACAAATAAACTTTATGATAATTTGTTAAATTGTAAAAAAATAAAAACCGTTAAAAATTGTCCATTTTGCATAATTTAGGAAACATGAAGTAATATGCATGAAATTTAAAGAAAGTCATGCCTTTTACTGAACTAAACATTATAGCCTAATTTTAGCGCATAATATTTATTTAAACGGCAAAAAATCTAAAAAAACTCGAAATATTAATCGCTTATTGTTTAAGTGCATCGATTCGCCCGGCAAGTTTTTTTCAAAATGTATGTTTTTGCATGTATTCTACAATGATATTAAAAAAATATAAATTAATTTTTGCGTCTCGATCGCTTATAAATAAACAAACTGATATTTCTTCTTGAAATTCGGATTGGTTTTTCAGATTCGTGATTAGCGATGTGAAAAACCCCTACATAAAACTACATTTTATTTCTTTTTTATGAATGTTTCATTTCCACTTTATATCGGCCCTATTGGAAACATCAATTTTAATTTACATTTTGTTGATATCATATTCGTAATCACCAACCTCAAAAACAATTTGGATGTAATTTTCTTGATAAATACTCGAATTTTCGGAGAATGAGAATGATATAACATTCTCAAATTAATTTTGAGAAAATGACTCATTTTTTCAAAACTGAAAAGCAACCTTTTGCTAAATAAATTGATCTATTTTACATATATATTTATTGAAATACATTGTTCCGGACAAATTGATTTTTCGTTCCGAAATAAAACACAATTTTACGTCTAATAGCACTTTACTATAAAGTTATTAAACAAAATTTCCAATGGAAAAGTGCCTCTCATCTTTCATTATTGAATGCTACAGAGAAAATAATAATAAGCCGTATAAAATTTTCATATTACTTTTTTTTTTAAATTATACAATATTAAGTATATTATATAATACTATATTATACAATACTGTCGCTGTCGCTTGCTGCGAAAGTCCACCTTAAGGTTGCCGCTGTCGCTTGTTGCGAAAGTCTACCTTAAGATAGACTTTCGTAACAAGCGACAGTGAGAGACCGAGACAGGGGACCGAGACAAGAAGCAGAGAGCTCATTCGTAACGTACGACAAATCAGTGTCTAAAGACCTTTTGGTGGTTGCTGACGCGTGTGGAGTGTTTATATTATAATATCCACAAAAAAAAATATTTTACAACATATATTATTAGAGGAAGAGGCAGATGAAGACCTGATTTTATATTATTTAAAAAAAAATACATCGATAAAATCTTTGTTTGAAAAACGAAAAAAGGGATATTTTAAGGGTGGTTGTGGTGGTGGCTGATGTCAAAACAAATTTTCAGGCCTTTGGTTTTTATACACGCACTAAATTAAGTATTTATTTTTTTACCCCCTTTAATAATTGGGTGAGGGTAGCTGATATGAAAAACATTTTTGAGGCCTTTGGTTCTTGTGTATGCATTTAATACCAATTTTTATTTGCTGAAAGAAATTTTGTTTTTGTTCGAAGTTAAAACTTTTACGTTTCATGATATTCTAAGCCTATTTGAACAAAAAACATTTTATATTTTTTTTACGATTACTCCACTTCCAATCCACTACGTGGATGTGAAAATATTTATCAATGCTTACTAGTTTTATTCAAAGCGCTTCCTATATCTTTCCATATACAGATTCAGCAAATGTAGTTCGTGATATAGGGAATAAACTTCGATGTACTATTGGCTGGGCTGGGCTATTCAAAGCAGAAACGTGGGGTCGTCGACGCGGTCAAGCGGTGGTGGTATGAATGAATACCAATGCCCTGCATTGATCTACGACAAGGTGTGGTTTATCTGCGCTGATACACATTATTTACATATCACGAACTACATTTGCCGAATCTGTTTATTTTTTTTTAGGCCATCTTTATAAGAGTCTAGCATAAAATTATATGAGTTAGGTTTTGAGCCACTAACTCTATTAAAACTTCATCTTCTTGAGATGAAAAAGCGTTCGATTTTGTCTGATATTAAGTAATTTTCAGTTTTTTCACTGACGAAATTATTATTTGCAGAGCAAATTACACTGTTAATCTCTTGGCGACAGCGACATTTCTGCTCCAGAAGCAGACGCGAGACAGGTCGTGAGAGCCTAGGCGAGACAACGACCAAGCTGTGTGTCGCTGTCGCACGCTTGGAACGAGGCCGCAGTAAATTCCATTGTATCAGTGTCGCTGTCTCCTATTGCGAAAGTGTATCTTATAAGGTAGATTTTCGCAACAAGTGACAGCGACAGGATACCGAGACAAGCGACAACGACAACACCGGTACAATGGAAGTCAATGCGACTCCGTACGCAGCGTGAGACAGCGACACACAGCCCAGTGTCGCACGCTTCGAACGGAGTCGCATTGAATTCCATAAGGTAAACTTTCACAACAAGCGACAGCGATGGGAGGTCTAGACAGGCGATAGCGACACCGGAACAATGGACAGTGAAATTCGATGCGACTCCATTCAAAGCGTGCGACACTGGGCTGTGTGTCGCTGTCACACGCTGCGATCGGAGTCGCATTGAATTCCATTGTACCGGTGGTGTCGCTGTCGCCTGTCTCGGTCTCCTGTCGGTCGCTTGTTGCGAAAGTCTACTTTAAGGATAGGATTTTGCAGAGTGAGAGAGAAATATGCGTTTATTTTCTATTTATTGTAAATATTTAAAAAACCAAACATAGTAGTATCTTTAAAACGGTTTTAGATACTTGCTATTGTTCTAACGAATACAACTATATATGTTTTTTATTGTAAATTTCTGTTGTATTTGAATATTGTAGTTTGCCAATGAAAATTGTTCTTAATTTCATTATTAGAGTATGGAATTTAATTAGATACAAAATTTATGATAAAAACTGTATATGATTGTATTCCTTAGAGCAATGGGAAGCACCTGAAGCTATTTGAAAGATTATAATTTTCATGATTTTTTAAATATTTATAATAAACCGAAAATAAACGCATATTATTTCCCTCTCACCCCGGAAAATCCTATCCTTAAGCATCTGGATCGTGTATATTTTCATCGTTTTCATCGGGAACTTCATGGAGAATCCTATGAGAAGAACCTTTATCTGGCGAGTTGTAGCAAACTGTAGGCACAAAACCGTATTTTCATTTAAAACAGGCAACAAATAAAACAAAGTCAAATATATTCTGTTTTCTTAATGTTCCCTGTTGTGAATTAATTTACATATGTAAAATCCAGTTATATAAACATAAAAAATTTACATAAAACATAAATTGATTTTTTTAAGTCCACTATGCGAGAAATATGGGGCTGGCAGTACGTATAAAGAAGGAAAGTAAATAAAAGGCATCCTGCGTATAATAGAATCCTGGGGCGAACATAAATTCGAATTACACTTTCAGACAAATTTGATGAAAGTCGGAAACCGGAGTATTTAAAATTCAAAACATCAGGAACAGAAATAATGTCGACAATATAATAATAAAATATTTTCATTTAGTTACATATTTTAAAATATAAAATACTTGAAAGTCACTTGTGTAAATCTCGTATTCTTTGAGAGAGTTTTAGAAAAAGAGAGGAGAAAGAACAATGCACTAAAAATTGTTTCGTTATGGTAAGAATACACAACCTTTATATTTAACATGAAAACAATAGTTTCGTTAACAATATAAATGCCGATCTTTAGAAATTATAATCAAATAATGCTTAACTTAAAGAAAATAAAAATATTTAAAAAAGATTGCGGTACAGTGCTGTATTCTAAAATTATTTTTAATCTGAGCTTCCACAAAGGAAAAATTGTCATTTAAGATTTTAAGGAAGGGGTGGTTGAGATCCAGAGACAGTTACTTGCCACATAACACTGCCAATCTGCGTCCCTTATTTAAATGATCGAAACGGATCTTTTTAGATTTTCATATATCTTTCCGTTTAAAAATTATTTAATATTCTGCTTAGAAATTACAACGAATTGAAATATGTAAAAAAAGGAATGTCCGATTCAGAAAAAACAAAATTTTGAATTCATATGGAAGAACCCTACAGAGTTAGAGTTCACAGTTCAAAATACAATATAAAACTTGATACAAAGTATATTCTTCACTAAACGAATATTTAATTTAGAGTCCAGATCACAGCGATAAGTTCTACAGCTAGAAGTCCCCGGGTCATTATCTCGTAAAATAATAAAGGTACTTAAAATTTGTAAATCGCGGATAATTGACACTAAAAAAGGTCTTAAATAACTGCAGTTAGAATTGTTCCTTCGCAGTTCACAGAGATGGCGCTGCGGTGATAAATTATTTTTCGATGGCTGGAACGTTGAACATGATTCATACGATTAATGAATAAATTGTGAATAATTTTGATTATGTAAAAAATTTTGTAAATACCAGCCGTTTTGGAGCTATATGAATTTTTTCTCCATTTTTTTGTGTCTGTAAATTTTGAAAGCTACTGTAACTTTTCTGTTTATCATTTTAGAACACCAATTATTTAGAACTTTTATCTTATTATATGGACTACTCAACGCGCTCGACCAAATTGCGAGCCGCCGGGTGAATCCAAACTCGTTTTATGCGAGAGACCGGCCTTGTGCAATGTGCATGTGCATTGATTTTTATCAAATTTTTGCTTATCCGCGCTACGCCATCTTTGTTACGATCGTCGGTTTCGCCTTTTAGATGCATTGCATCGTTAAAATTTTATATTCAATCTTTAGAACAGGACATTCAATGACCGTACCTCAATGGTCAATGTCTTTGGTGGAGGAATAAAAACAGAAAATATTTTTGAAAGTGCATTTTTGGAGTACTTTTTAAACTAGCTTCGTGGTACTTTTGAAAAATTAATCTTCCAAGTCCATTTTTGGCGTACTTTTAAAAAATATTATTTTCTTCAAAGTCCAACTTTGTTTCACCTTTGAAAAAGTATATTATTCTTAAATCCTTGCCACTATATACTTTCGCTCTCATATCCTGAACCAAAATATACTTTCCTAAGTGAAAATTCGGTGTCTCTTCGAATTTTCACCTGGTCATTTCTAGTGCCTTATAGAAATCATAACGGTCCTTATGGACTGGTCTGTGGCTCTGTAGTCCCTCAGACTCTGCAAAGTATACTGATTTTACTAAGCGAAATTGTCCTATCTGACATTACCAAGCATAAATGTCGGTAGTTCTGGTAGATACGACAAATTAGGTTGGCAATACAAAATAAAAATGTTCAGTTTCGACCACCAATTTGAAGTTATGTGGGATTATTTACATCTGACGATTCAGTGTGTTCCTGAAAAAAGTGTATTTTATGATGTTGAAAATATTTTCACTTCATCATGTTCAATGCATCTGAATAAAGGAATGGAGTCTAACGTTGGAATGGTAAATATGCTGACTGATAGCAATAATTCAGTAGCAGACAAGGATTACGTGCCAGAAAATTTGTCAAATTGTTATAATAGAAACGATTATATCCTGCTTGCTTACTTAAGAAATAACTTGAGAAAATTTCCCAGTTGCTAATGGTGACCAGGAGGAAAGTATTCACGATGACCTTAATGAATGAAATCCTTAACGCCTGGCTCTTTAATAAATAACATTCTTCTAGCTTAATCACAGCAATTTTGTAATATTTTTCAGAAATATACTTTTTTTTATTCACTTAAGCTAACGATCGATTAGGTAGATAAGATTCATGCAAACCTTCTCAGAATCAAAATGCGAGCTTTTTAGAAGTCTTAGACTCTATGTAATTTCATAATTACGGCTGACTGATTATAACCTAAAAAAGTTTTACTAAAAAAATTTAGTTTCGCTAGAGACTACTTAAAAATATACTTTTTTTTATTCACTTACGACTTTTATTTATTGTATTTTCTCAATTTTTTTCTTAAAAAATATTGTATCTATCTGCATTTTTTTTGAAAAACGTTTAATATTTTAAAGAGAAACTTAAACAATAAAACTTGTTCTAATAAAAAAAAAGCTCTCATTCAGAAAATTATGAATTTCTCATTGAAAATGTGGATGGCATCGAAAATAATCGAAAAATTCGATTATCTCAAAAGCAACAAAATGTCAGTTACGACCTTCTTGCTTAGCAGGGCAGAATTGTTTATTTGTTTATTTGTTAATATTATAAAAGTGTTTTGTTGTTTGTGACTCATCTTATACACAACCCATTAAAAATTTAACTGAATATGAAAATTTATTATCGTTATATGGTGCATACATTGGTCATGTTGAATTGCATTGCAATAGTCAATTAATTTCTGATTATTTATTTAGAGTATATGAAGACGATAACGACAAAGACAGTTTTGACTAGGGTCCGGAAAATATACATTAGTGAAAAAATCACTTTCCGAAATGTTAATAGATAAAAATAATTTTTGACAGGTAATTCACGCTATTGCCAAGAAAGAGACCTGAAAACCCGTCATAAAAATATACAGGTTGGATACTTTAAAAAAATAAAACGACGGGAAAATATTATTTGGAATGTGGTTCACAAGGATGAAATATGATATAATTTTGGTAAAAAAATTTACAAAGTGATCACTGAAAGGAATAAGATAATTAATGAACAGGTGTCAAATAGAGAGGGGAGATTTTTGCAAATAATTTTACAAATTCTCGAGTAAATTCTTTATTTTCCTCGTTTACCGAAGAGAAGTATTGTAATCGTGAAAAAAATCACTATTCCAGATTACTTAAGATTTTTACATTTCAGATTTAGATTATGAAAATTTAGGTATTTCAATTCAGTCATTCAGTCCGTCTGTCGGTCGGTCTCTTGGATCTATATTTAAAAAAAATATTTGACTGAGAAAAATAATTAAGGACAAAATGTTACGGAAAATAATATTTGACATGTAGTTAACACAACTGCTAAGGGTGAAACCTATTTTAGTTTTAGTGAAAAAGATATACGGGGTAGTCACTAAAAGAATAAAATTATTAACTGGACTAAACACGTCAACATTTGACGGAAGATGTATACTCTTTTGTTTTTATGAACTACTCTAGGAGAAAGTGAAATCATTAGGTTGAAATAGGACCGCGAATTTCTCGAAAATGTTAGTGCTGGTAGTAAGTTCAAAGGTGTGCCCCCAGTGCTAGCTATTTATGAGAGATTGAATTTCGGTAAAATTGGCTAAATTTTTAATATTACGTTTTAGATTTAGATTTTTTTTTATCAAAAGCCGAGGGGTAACTCACGCGAAAACTGCGGGGTGAAATATCGCCCCCCGGATCACCTCGAATCGCCTCTGGATTACCTCGGACCGCCCCCTATTACCTTATAATTCGCCACGGATCGCCTTCAGATCGCCCTTAGACCGCCCTGGAGGTCCTCAGTAATGGACAAAAAATCGCCCCGTGACTTACCCTTCGTCAAAAGCTCTCGTGGGCCCAACTCGATTCTAGTTTCTGAGATATATGCGGCTTGAATTTTTAATACTTTGATAGGGTATTAGAAATCAAAGGATCAATTTCTACAAGTTTAAGTTTTGCAATAAGAGTGTTTTAATTGAGAAGACACAAAGTTTATGTAAAAAAAGTTTTAGCTAATTTGACTGAATTTTTTTCACGTTATTTTTAGGACTAATTTGCTGTCGCCTTAGCCATAATTTTACAGATTTTATTTTTTTCTATGCTATTTTTGTATTAAAACGAACATTTTATTTGTTCAAAATATTCTATAACACTATTAGAAAGTATCAAAATATTAATACAGTACGGAGAATCAACATAGACGCATAGGGTACTATCGTATTACATTGAATGCTCACTTTGTATATTGAAAACATTAATAAATTCAATTTTTACTATACGTAGGATCGAGTTAGATCTATGAAAGCTTTTGATCAGTAAGTTTCAACATATTAAAAATTTAGCCAATTTGACCTAATTTTTAGGGGGAGGGTCCTTTATTTCTTGAAAGTGGTGAAATGATCAAATATTAAATTTTGGAATGTTTCTTTATATTAGTACTTCTGATTTATCAACTGTAAATAAAGGAACAAAGCAGACGCAATTTGAAAGGTAGAAGAAAAAACGGTGAGAGATTTAATACTTGAGCATAAGCTAATTCATATAATGTTGGGATCGGGAAAATCTATTGGTCAACTGGTTAGTACGTCGTAAGAAATGGAATTTCTTGTAATTATTTACGGATTACTATTACGTATTTGAGAAAAATAAAAAAATAGGTGTTTCTTGTTTAGTATCCAAAACAAGTCAGTTTTGTTACTATATATAACATGATGGCATTATTTTTTGTTGACATTTTTGGATATTAAAAACTTAGTCTCTTATATAAACATCTTGATAACAAAATGTATTCAACATTTCAAAACCTGTGACTTTGATATATATAATAAGTGATTAAATTAATAAAAAACATGAACTTGTTTAATCTGAAGCTTTAATAAATCGTGAAATAAAAGAATATTGTTAATTTCGCTGTAAGAATACGCTACAAAAGGACGGAGTGCGAGAAAATACCCTAATAAATATAAAACTATTTACAAAGGATGTCTGCGCACATTTCCCACATGGGCGAAATGAGGTGCTAGTTCTGACAATTATGTATTACCTAGAGAGATCCAACCCTGTCAAATAGGGCCACGCCCCCGAAATCTCGCGTTTGAGCTGCTGGTTAAACGACCCCAAGCTACATATAAGGGTGAAATAACCAACGTCTAGATCGATGCTTCCTTTACAAATTACTTCCTAGTCTTTGCGTGCACTGGAGCATATTTCCATCAACAGGCAGCTATATCATGGTCAATGTCACATGGTGTATAATAAACTGAATCTTATTAAATAAACGTTACATACTACATCATCTAAAAGTAAAAAATATGCAAAATTTAGAAATAGTGTCATATGCAACGATATTTTTTATGGGTGATATTGGTAGTAAAAGGGTATCATCTTCAGTTTCTGCATAGTTTCACACTTGCTCTTACTTCCAAGGGGTGGACACCACCCCTAAATAGAAAAATTTAATATTTGAAAAAGTGTTGATGAGTTATTTTTTAAACGTAGTATATTTATGTCCTTGTGGTGGTTGATTATGAATCTGATGTCCAAATAAAAAATCTGAAATGACAGCTCCAATATGGCAGATCGAAATATTTTCTAATGCAAGTGCTTTCTTTTATCTATTTATTTAACGTCGGCCTATTTCCGCTACCAGGACCTATCACCGACGCCAGGAGACGAGCTACCTCCAACCTGGAAATTTTGCCGAACCTCTTCCCTTAAGAAGAATAGGGATATTTTACTTGCCTAACATTTAATACACAAGGGACCGCCTGCTTTACATCCCCTCCGAAGGATGGTATATCCACTACGTAATCCTCGTCTGAAATTACGTAGCTTCCGCTTATACACTGATATACAAGCCGCTAGTCAATGCAAGTGCTTTAAACCGGTAAAAACTTTTAACAAAAAAACAGTGTTTATTATTTTTTAAATTACTGAATAATTACAATAACAAAATGGTGACTTCTTTGTTTTTTTTATGCTACAGAAACAAACAAAAAATCATTTGAGGGCCTAATAAATTATTTTTAATTTTGGTCCCTATCATTTCTAGCGCAAGTATCATAGTTTCTGAGATATTCAGCATTCGAACTAAAAATTTCATCTTATAAAAGTTCGGACGCCATCAACTTCCATATACCGGGTGATAAAGGAGATACGTAACACCCCGTAGCATGTTTATTTAAAAAGATATTATTTTGAAATTTGGTAGACTTATATAATGTGTGATTGTCCTTTTTTTAGTACAAACAAGAACATTTTTTCACTTCCGGTTTCACCGGAAGTGACATCTACTTTGGTATTTTAAATGGCACCACTATTATATTTTTTTCCTATCTGATTCTTCTTAAATTTCTCTTTTCAACTATGTATAGCAAGATGGCATTCGTTTTTAAAATGGCTACCATTTAATTGCATTAAGTCAAGTTGGCTATGGTATGAAATGTAACGGTAATTAATGCTTAGTGTGCTGTGACATCAAAAGAACACTGGTACACAATTTTGTGTTTCATATTTGTTTTGTTCTAATCAGTAGCCGAAGAGACTGTACAAGTTTTATATTAAAGAAAAATCTCTAGACTAAATCTCCGAAATCATAAAAACTAAGACAGAAACACTAATTTTAAATTTTATCTATTTGTAAAATATTTATTCATATTTCACATTTACCAATTAGATGGCCACCGAGGTCACCGGATCTTACGCCACCTGATTTTTTCATATTGGGCCATCTCAAGGAAATAGTTTATAAAACTCCACTGTAAAATAGGGAAGACTTGGATATGTTAGGTTAGCAATAAATGAGATTACTGAATTGTAAGAAAATGTGCTTAGAGGTACTCTTATAAGAATTCGACCCTGCAGGGAAAAAATGGCCAACATTTTGAGATTCTTCGAAAACAATTTTATTTAAAAGCACGTAAAATCAGATACAATAATGAATTGTATTGAGTAAAAGTGAAAAATGAATAAATATTTTACAAATGGGTCAAATTTAAAATTAGTGTTTCTATCTTAGTTTTTATGATTTCGGGGATTTAGTCTAGAGATTTTTCTTTAATATAAAAATTTTACAAAGTCTCTTCGGCTACTGATTAGAACAAAATACATATGAAACACAAAATTGTGTACCAGGGTTCTTTTGATATCGCAGCACATTAAGCATTAATTACCGCCACATTTCTTACCCTAGCCAACTTGACTTAATGCAATAAAATGGTTTTCAGCAGCCATTTTAAAAACGAATGCCATTTTGCTATACACAGTTGAAAAGAGAAATTTAAGTAGAATCAGATAGGAAAAAAATATATACAGGGTGCCATTTAAAATAACGAAGTAGATGTCACTTCCGGTGAAACCGGAAGTGGAAAAAATTTCGTGTTTGTACTAAAAAAAGGACAATCACGCATTATATAAGTTTACCAAATTTCAAAATAATATCTTTTTAAATAAACATGCTACGGGGTGTTACATATCTCCTGGGTCACCCGGTACATCTCCAAAACTACTAATCCTATTATGATAATATTATGTCACTATTTGAAAATCATGCTTCTACGTTTTAATATTATATTGTTATGAAATATTTAAGTACATGATAGGAAATAGCATTTCACAAAATTTCTATTCAATTAGAAAACTAAAAAAATCAGAAAGTAATTTTTTAAATTTAAAAATAAAAAATGCGTTTCGTATTTGCGAAGGGTATAAATAATAATAAATTGACCAATGAACTATAATGTTATTACGCATAACACGTACTGGATAAAACAACTTACGGGGTGTGCACTTTTGGCTTTACCAACTATTATTAGGTATTATTAGGTATTTTACTTCCACATCCAGTGGAATAGTAACGACAATAAAATTTTTAAAAATTTTTATTGTTCAAATAGGCTTAGAATGTCATGAAACGTCGAGATTTTCAGTTTGAGCGAAAAAAAAAAAATTCTGTCTGTCGGTCTGTCTGTCTAACTTTTCTTGTGCGCACGTTTACTCTGGAACCGTTTGAAATATTGACTTGAAAATTGGTACCCATATGTACTTTAACGAGATCTAGAACTAGATTATATTTTCATCTTGTTTCGTCGGAGGGTTGGAGGGTAAATTGGGGTAAATAGGTAAATCAAGTAGGTAAGAGTCCATAAAATTAGTATTTAGTATATACAAGAGAACCTAAGGTCTCAAAAAAAATGTTGGCATTAGCCACCCCCCCCCCATTATTAAAGGGGATGAAAAAAAAATTGTGATTTAGTGCGTGTACAAGAACCAGAAACCTCAAAATATGTTTTTACTTCATCCACCCCCACTACCCTACCACCCCCCCATCACCAACCCCACCCCACTACCGATGTGGGGTATCGTTTTATGGGTGTTTGGGGTAGAGGATTTCAAATATTGTATTATTAAAGTTTCATAAACAATTATTTCCACATTCAAAATTTTTTCGTTGTGAGTGACTTGAATAGAAAATCTGGATGTGGAAGTAGTGATTCCTTGGGCAGCAGTTTTTAGGTTAGGTTAGCTTAGATGTAGGGTGCGCGACGAATTGAGATCCGAACTTGCTACAGATGTTGGAGACACGGGTACATAAGGGAGAATTGCAAAGGCCCAGATAGATCAAAGGCTTGTCTTAGGAGTGCAGAGGAGGGCATCAAGCGAAGGAATGTAGAAACGCGGCATTCTGCCCCATCTGTAACAAGGAGAGGCATCGGACCGATTCAGCGGCATGCCCGCTAAATAGAGAAGAGTCAAGGGGGGCATGACGAATGGAAGATGGTAGCGGGCCATCTTCAACGTAAGGCAGATAAACCTCAAAATATGCCGGGCCGCCCAAGATCTTGTATGGGTTGTAGGAAGGAGAAAAGGGGAGGACGTACTGATTATCAGTGACAAAAAGATGTCGGTCAAATCTCGACCCAACTGGTTTACGGATGAGAACTGCACGCAGCCATCGGGCTGATTAACAACAAGATCAGCATCTACAGGAGCGGAAAGGGTCGAGGGTTTGTATGGTTGGAGCTGAAGGAGGTGTATGTGGTCAGCTGCTACTTCTCCCCAAACAGCACGATGGAAGAAGTCGAGAAATCGTTATCGGACCTGGAAGAAGTAGTCAGAGAAATGAGGAGCAACACCCGGAAGGAAGTCATCATGGCAGGAGACTTCAGCGGCAGCGCCCCAGAGTGGGGAATGAGGGAAACGAACGTAAGAGGCAAGCTAGTGACCCAATGTATCTCTCAGCTCGACCTCTTCGTGATAAACGAAGGAGACGAACACACTTTCGTCAGAGGAGACAGCGGCTCCATACCTGACATCACGATTGCCTCTGAGGAGATCGCGGATCCTAGGCCAATGGGATGGAAACTCAGCCGACTAGACAGGCGAAGACTCCAAAGAGCCATAAAGGAGTAGGTAGGAAACAACCCCAAAAATATTGACGAAACTCTGTCACAGGCCACCAAAGCTTGTGATGAGGCCATGCCGAAGAAACGGGCAGCAATGGTACATAGAGGCATCTACTGGTGCTTAGAGAGGTGAAGAAGTGGCAGGAGCTGTACGCAAGTATAGATGAAGACGTATGGGGTGATGGCTACAAAATAGCCACGCGCCGCTTGAGAGCACCCCCTCCAGCGATCCCACTGGATAGGATGAGGGAAATAGCGCACGCGCTCTTTCCTCACAGGAAGGAAGAGAGGTGGGATGATATGGATGTAGCGGAGGTCCCCCCATTCACAGAAAATGAACTGAAGGGGGCAATCGAGAGGCTAAAGAGCGACCCATCTTCGGGTCCGGATAACATCCCCCCGGAGGTAATTAAAATAGTCATACTTAATCCTGGGAAGGTTAGAGCTAGAAGTCGAGCGGACTGATGGTCTTTCGAACTATCAGTTCGGATTCCGCAGAGGAATGTCGACAGTGGGTGCCGTGACCCGCATCACGGGCACGGTAAGAGAGGCCATGAAGGCAAGGAGAATGTGTCTAATAGATATCAATAATGCATTTAACACTGCGGGATGGTGGAGCGATTATAGACAAACTAGAGAGATTAGAAGTGGCACCTTATATCATCAAGATCATTAACAGTTACTTCAAGGGCAGGCAAATAGGGATAGGTGCAGATAATAGCTTTGAATGGAGAAACGTGTCTTGCAGCGTCCCACAATGGTCGGTACTTGGGCCAACCCTGTGGTACATTATGTTCGACGGCGTCCTACGGATTCCCCTCGCAAAGGGCTAAGCCGACGATCTTGCCTTAACCCTAACCGGAAACTAGACAGTGCTAATCGAGGAGAGAGCGAATCCCACCATTGAAAGAATAGAGGAATGGGTGCGGAGTGTAAAATTAAAACTAGTCCCGGAAAAAATCGAAGCAGTGATGATCACAAGAAAAAGAACTGCCCAGTCTGTCATCATCAGGATCGGACAGACGGAAATTAGACAGGGGAATGGGCTTAAGTACCTCGGTATCTGGCTGGACCCGAAATTATCATTCAGGTGTCACATAACAAAAACGGCGAAAAAAGCGGGGAAATCGGCAATACGAAGGGGCCAAAGCCTAGCAAAAGAAAAGTACTTTGTGGCGTGGGACATTCATTCATGTTATATGCCACCCCGGTCTGGGGATGCGTCTTAGAAGAAAGGGCTAACGCCAAAGTAGGCAAGGATTCAACGGCAGATGGCATTAAGGGTATGCAGTGCCTACAGGACAGTTTCGTATGAAGCAGTGCTGGTGGTAGCAGGGATTCCTCCACTGGACCTACTAGTCAAGGAAAGGGTAGAAGTGTGCGAAGGAGTCGAGAGAGGCACCGCCAGGGAAAGACTGTTCGAAAGATGGCAGAACAGATGGGAGAATGCCCATAAAGGAAGATGGACTCACCGTATTATCTCTATAGTCAAAGAATGGGTGGAAAGGAAACATGGAGAAGTAGGGAACTAACTCACGCAGGCCCTAACAGGGCATGGTTGCTTTGCCGACTACCTATTGGGAATAGGAAATATAGACTCCCGAGAGTGCGCATATTGTGGCGAAATAGACCATGCAGAGCACACTGTGTTCCACTGTAACAGATAGGTGGACGAGAGACGAGACATAAATCGTCTGGGGCCGGATGAGCTTGTGGAATTCATACTGCAATCTGAAGACAATTGGGCAAAGGCCGAAACAGCTATTACGCGGATCGTCGTGCGTAAAGGAGAAGATGAGAGGAATACCCTCTGAACAACTAAAGGGAATACAGGGAACGAAGACACGAAAAATCAACAACTATACATCGAACAACGATTGACGTGTATCCTGAAGATAAGCGAGAGCGGTTCTAGGATACATAATACACCAAAGTGGGTATGCCTAGAGGTGAGTCCCACACTACCGTTCAGATGTCCATAAAGGATTTCCACTTCGGAAAAAAAAAGGTATTATTAGGTATTGTTACTATGCAAATTGAAATTAGTGTACAGATTTTTTTGCAGTTTACCCCTCGCTAATCCCATACGATTATTTTATACTCTTGTAGAATTCTTGACAATGTGGTTCCTTCTTTGATGCTGCAGACAGGACTTTCGGAGTCAGCTGAATTAAACGGCATTTTAAAAGTTGAATATTATTCCTGAGGTTGCAACAGCTATAGCAATTTGATCAGAATATCTCATTTTAGCGAGAGTTAAATGGAATAAAAAAGTTTTTCCTGTACCTCGAGAGCCATTAAGGAAGAATATTTTGCCAAGATTATTTTCTACGCTGTTTAATATAGACTGCTCCTTATTTATGTTGAGTTCGTTAAAATTAATTTGTGCTAAAAGACCATTTTTATTATATCAAATATTTAATTACCATACCTATTTGACCATGATGGGGAGGAATAAAACAAAATCTTTAAGATACATACTTGCAACGGCAAGTTCGTCTTCTATGAGAATAAACTATTCATTGTAAAATATAGTATTATCGTAACTTATTTTTTTAGGTAATTAAACTTGTCTTCGTCGTAAAAGAACTTTCGTAAGGATGTCTCTATGTTCCACAATAGGCCAGAAACTTGACAAAATGCTGAAATAATCATAAATAGATTGTGGCATTGTTGGTGATTTTGACACCGCTGCTTCATTGTGTGTCTTTCCAGTGACTATCATCCTGTAATAAATCAAGAGTTTTGCAAGAGGCTTGGAATTTTGTATATTAACATTCTTTAAAAAATTAAATGAGGTAGATCCTGGTACTACGGGCAATAACATGCGACGAAAAAACACTCCGAAGCTTTTATAAATTCCGGGATAACCATGCACTGCTGATCGTTATTTACACAGATTTAACGGCTTTTCAGACCAAGTGTAATAGACAAGAACATCACAATACAGAAAATTAATAATTTCGACATAAAAAATGCCTAGTTTCAAGGGGTGCAAGACAATGTTGTTAGCCGTGGAATCGTTTTCGAACCCCTTCAGTGTAAAATCGAACGAATCGGAGCTACTTTACCGGGCAAAACTGATATTTTCTGTTTAATTTTTACGCCTCTTACTTCAAATTTCATCCACTAAGGAGTCGGGGAATGATTTAAGTGGTTTTCAGATTTCTTTCGTTATTCGAATTGCCCCTAGGGGGTGACATATCTACAATTTTCAATTTTTTTCATTATTAGAACCCCACTTATATTTGTTAAATTTCAAGTATCTATGTCGGGCGTAGTATGGAAGTGGCAAAAATTTTTAAACATATAAACATACATTCAATTTTACACAGTTTATAGATATTATTGAGGCGGCAATCACTTGAAATTATGTGTCCCACACTTGCAATATTGCACGCATACCTGTCCCACATATTGCATAGGTGATTACCCCCTCGGATATTATATACCTATAATTGTAAATAAACAGAACAAACACTATTCTACATAATCAAATATTATTACATTAGCTAGACTATTTTATAAAGTAACTACCTAGTTCACAATTAAAATTACCACTATTCCACACATTAACAGCATCTTTGATGAGCTTCGACGACTTGGTAATAAGGTCAATATTAGTACAGCATGCCTACATAAGTGTAATTAGACAAGCAAAAATTATGCATAACGAAATGCATTCTAATAAAAAGATGCATTCCAATTTAATAGTGATTATATTTCTGTCAGGGTGTCTGACGAAACATATAGCTTCTAATAAGGGAAGTAAACGATGGAAATATTAAAATAAATTGGTTTTCTCTAGTGTGTTCCGTGTATTGTATGGCTGCTATGGCGTCAATCTTTTTTCAAACTGACATTTAATAAGGGTTGAGAAAGGATGCAGAATGGCAATTAAATTTTCTTCGGAAAACCTCCTCGTTCGCTGAAAATTTGAGGATATATTCTTGAAAGGGGGATAATCTAAAAAGTTACCGCAATCAAAATGAAATGGCCTTCACCAATCGAAAGATAACGAAATTTACATAAGAATAGTATACTTATATTAGTTCCCTATTTAATGTAGATGTCTGAGCTATATTTTTTTAAATAATTAATTGCAGTCGGTCATCGCATTCTACCACCATACCGCACCGCAAGCGTGTACGAGGTATAAAAAGTGTTCTAACTTTTGATAGACAGGTCAAATTAATAAAGATACAAAATATCTTTTAAATCAGACATTGCCAGTTATACAGAGTAAATATTTGTTTTTGAAAATCGATTTTTAATAATTAACAATTAGTAGGGAAAGTTATAAGATTTATGGGGTGAAAAAGTACTTCCACATACTCGTTGTGGAGTGGAAGTAAGTCCCCGTAAAAGAAAAATTCATATATTTTTTGGTCAAATAGGCTTAGGATATCATCAAACGTCGATACTTTTAGTTTGAACAATTAAAAAAACCGTTGCCCAAGGAATCACTACTTCCACATCCAGATTTTCTATCCAAGTCACTCACAACGAAAAAATTTGGTATGTGGAAATAATTGTTTATGGAACCCCAAAAACCCGTAAAACGATACCCCACATCGGTAGTGGGGTGGGGGTGGTGATGGGGGTGGATGAAGTCAAAAAATATTTTGAGGTTTCTGGTTCTTGTACACACACTAAATCACATTTTTTTTTCATCCCCTTTAATAATGGGGTGGGGGTGGTAATGGGGGTGGCTAATGCCAAAATTTTTTTTGAGACCTTAGCTTCTCTTGTATATACTAAATACCAATTTGATGGACTCTTACCTGCTTGATCTACCTATTTACCCCAACCCTTCGACGGAACAAGATGAAAATATAATCTAGTTCTAGATCTTGTTAAAGTACATACGTGTACCAAATTTCAAGTCAATATCTCAAACGGTTCCAGAGTAAACGTGCGCACAAAAAAAATTACAGACAGACAGACCGACAGACAGACAGACATTTTTTTTCGCTCAAACTTAAAATCTCGACGTTTCATGACATTCTAAGCATATTTGAACAATAAAAATTTTAAAAAAAATTTTTGTCGTTACTATACTTCCACTGGATGTGGAAGAAATATGTCCGCTGGTCTCTCTATAACATTTTTGTGAGCAGTATAACTGGAATAGTTCATATTTACTTGAGATTTGCTACACTTATGTATTGTAACGAGATCTGAAACTAGATTGTATTTTGATCTTATTCCGTTGAAGGGTTAGGGGTAAATGAGGGGTAAATAGGTAAAGCAAACTAGTAAGAGTCCATAAAAATGAGACTTGTGTATGTACAAGAACCGGCCCTAAAATTTCTTTTAATACAGTCAATCTGTCATTTGACCCGTGAATAATTTCCACAAAAGATTTTCTTTTCTTTATACTATAGACGGGGTTGCCCCAACCATTAACTCAAGTTTTCCACAAAAATGTCGTGTCCGCTACGACCGCCATGTTGGAAAAATGGCGGCCAAAATAGGTTTTTCCCGATTATCTCATTTCCCGTTAGTTTTACCTTAAATTACGTATTATCAATGTACAGAAAAAAAAAAGCCACAACTTGCATTTAAATAATTACTTCCACATCCAGTGGAAGCATAGTAAGGACAAAAATTTTTTTAAAATTTTTATTGTTCAAATAGGCTTAGAATGTCATGAAACGTCGAGATTTTTAGTTTGAGCGAAAAAAATGTTCTGTCTGTCGGTCTGTCTGTAACTTTTTGTGCGCACGTTTACTCTGGAACCGTTGAAGATATTGACTTGAAATTTGGTACACATATGTACTTTAATGAGATCTGGAACCAGATTATATTTTCATCTTGTTCCGTCGAAGGGTTGGGGGGTAAATTGGAATAAATTTGAGGTAAATATGTAAATCAAGCGGGTAAGAGTTCATAAAATTGGTATTTAGTATATACAAGAGAAGCTAAGGTCTCAAAAAAAATTTTGGCATTAGCCACCCCCATTATCACCCCACCTCATTACTAAACGGGATGAAAAAAAATGTAATTTAGTGTGTGTACAAGAACCAGAAACCTCAAAATATTCTTTCTACTTCGTCCACCCCCACTACCGATGTGGGGTATCGTTTTATGGGTTTTAGGGTTAGAGGATTTCAAATATTATATTATTAAAGTTCCATAAACAATTATTTCCACATATAAAATTTTTGTGAGTGACTTGGATAGAAAATCTGGATGTGGAAGTAGTGATTCCTTGGGCAGCGGCTTGTTTCTCTGTTGTTAATACTTTACGATTTACAGACGCCAGAAAGGAAAAATGTATGCTTCGTTGCAGATTTTTGCAATTATCTCGGTTCCTGTTACTTCCACCTAATAATTAATTATTAATATATTGTAGATTAGAAAATTTCCTAAAACTTTTCAATCAATTGTTTACAAATTACAGCAACTCGAAAATTTTATTATTTTTTAAACTTCGAGCTGCTGTAATTTTTAATCAATTGACCGTAGAAGAAAATTCTTGGGGAATTTTATAATTTACAATATTGACGACATAGGAGTAACGGAAACTCATTATAAAAATCTGCAGCGAAGCACAAATTTTCTGCTGTAAATCGTAAAATATTAATAATAGAGAAAAATAGTTTAAACAAAAGTTGGAGCTTTTTTCACTTTCTACAATATTGGTAATACCTAATTTTAGAGTAGAACTAGCAAGAAAAGAGATAATCGAGGAAAACCTATTTTGACTGTCATTTTGTCAACATGGTGGTTGTAGCGGACACGATATTTTTGTGGAAAACTTGAATTAATGATTGGGGCAACCCCCTCTATAGAATACAAACATAAAATTTCTTGTAGGAATTATTCGCGGTAACCCCCCGTTTTTTTTGTTCTACAAACTGTATTATTTTGACATCAGCCATCTCTCCAACCGATGCGATGTGGCATATCGTTTTATGGGTTTTTGAGGTAGACGATTCCAAAAATTATGTTATTAAAGTTCTATGAACAATTATTTCCACATAGTGGAATGCAAATATAGTATCAACATGTTTTTCGTTGTAAGAGACTTGGATAGGAAATCTGGACTTGGTAATGATTCCTTAAAAAATAAAGGTTTTTTTAAATGCATTCAAATCTTTTTTTCTAAAAACTTAAACTTGACAATGCGTAGTGAATTGTTTGGGTAGGGCGATTTTTTTGTTTTCACGTGTTTATGAGATCGAGATAAGTTCATAGTCGTTTTGCAGCTACGGCGAGGTAGGTATCATGTTTAATTAAACAGTTTTAGTAGAAAACGTGGTTTTTTGTTGTTATTTATCTATATTGAGTTGCCCAATTGGAACAAAAATAATTATAAATGTCCGTTATGAGTTCCACTAACAACATGCGATTTTAAAAAAAAAAAAACAAATATTGCAAAACTCGAATTTTTTAAACAAATTGTATTTTCGAAAATAATAACTCAATTTTGATGGGATGTAGCTCTTATATAGAATAGAATTATCACCTAAGATTTCAAAATCAGAACTTTTCCTAATAGTCGAGGGGGCGTAACACATCCCGTAGGAAATTTGATGATGAAATAGTGGGACCAATGTTAATACATTCCTTATGCCCTCTATAATTATGCCTTACCAGGTGCTTTGCTTGATTTTGTGGCAGACGGCCTATATGACGTCATATATCAAAGATGGCGTTCACCCCAGACATCATCGGAAGTTCTCGATTAAAACTCTTGATAGAGCCATCCTATCAATGTTTTGTACTGAACCTTTTTTATTTACAAGGAAATTCTCTATAAAAAAAGTCCTTACGAATTTATCGATATCTTTTATCATTTAGGTGTTTTGCATAAAAACATTTTTAATTTTATTATCACTCGTATCATTTCAAATTAACATAACACAAAAGAGAAATACTTCAACACGATTCTTTTTTACCTCTCCTGAGCTGGCAAGACTTGCGACAGAAACCAAAGCAATGATTGGAATTGCAGTAAGTAAAAACAAAACACCACCATTTGACACGATCTAGAGGAAAGCGACAACATGCAGATGTGCAATGTATCTATAACACTGTCAGAACATCGTCCAACCCTATAACATATGAAGGCAGTGAACTGATCAACACAACAACAAAGTGTGTATTTCCATACAACCATAAAAAAGGATACATTAAGCATTTTAGAAAAATGTTGTAAAATGTACCCCGCTTAAAAAAAACGAATTGAAACTGACAGTATGAATTTCTGGGACTCAATGTAGAAAGGAAAACTTAATTTATGTAAAGCTACACTCAAAACAACAAGTTAGCTGACACTATAGTACAATTCGACCAATCATTATTGACACTCTTGCTAGTTATATCGAGAAGCCTTACTAATATTGAACTAAAATCATCATTAAGTAATTATGAATTCTCGGCAGTTCCGTTCTCCACATTTAATCTGGATGGATCAATGAAGTTGTCTATAAATAAATCTAAACTAATGAAGATCTTAGAAGAGCAACACCCTGCAAAAATTGATAATACTGTACAAACTTCTTTGTCTATACCTTTGGTGGACTCAAATATAACAGAGGATATGAATGCAAAATTCCACTGTGTCGCTGTTCTTGATGGAATGGTAAAGCTGCAATGGGTGAAAAAAATCAGTGCAGGTTAAAACATGCAATGATCTAGCTTTGGAGTTTAACGATAAAATCAAGGGAACTCTTTTAAAATATGGTGAAATTCACTTGGTGTTTGATACATATCCTGGAAATTCTCTTAAATCTGCGATGTGACATAAAAGGACATCTACAGTAATACCCACTGAGTATAAAATAACCGACTCCACAAACATTGCAAATATACAGATGAAATCCCTCCTTTCTCATATAAAAACAAAGGAGAGCTAACAGCGTATTTTGCAGAAAAAGCTTTGTTGTACGCACGCAAAATTGAGAGAAGCCTAATCGTAAGCTGGAGGACTGAAACCAAATCATCTTTCGGAAATGACGTAAGTGAACTTCAAAGTAGTCATGAAGAAGCTGACGTTAAAATATTACTGCATTGCCTTTTTGCCTTCCGAAAATGGGCTACTGCGATTCATATATATTCAACTGATGCAGACGTATTTCTACTAGCAGTGTGGTGGTCAAAATCTTTTACATGTCTAAGCATGTTTGTCACTGGTATAGGAAATAATCAAAAAATGACTGACGTTGGCGGAATTAGCACCGCAATATGACCAAAAAAGATAAAAGGGTTACTAGGTCTACATGCTCTGTCAGGATATGATGTCAAAGGTTCACTTGCAAAGAAGGGAAAATCATCGTTTTGGAAGGTTTATAAGACCGCAGAAAATGACATTTTTGGGAAACTTGGATCCATTGAAGAATTCGGGGATGAAGCTGAAACCTAAAACTATCATTGAAAACATTATTCGTAAGGTATATACACCAGGGACGAAGATTTCAGACATTGGGGAGCTTCGTTGGTTGATGTTCTTCAAGCACAAGACGCAAAGTGAAAATCTGCCTCCTACAAAAGCGTCACTATCTCCTTTTATTAGTAGAGTACATTACCAGGTTATGGAATGGCATCTTGCTGACCAGCAGTACCCTAATCTACCAACACTTCCTTGTGCACCTGAAACTATTTTAAAATCAATATTCATATGTAAAAGGGAAATGTGGTGTATCCTGTAAATGGAAATCCCAAAACATTTTATGGACTGAGCCTTATATGTGTGGAGGCGATGAAGACATGCGAGAATCATGGCCAACATTTTGATATCGATGACCTTTCAGATGAAGAGTGTTAAGCTGAAACCATTTTACTTGCAATACAACATTACAATTAATTCAATAAAAATATTTGAATAAATATTAATTTCTTAACTAGTCGTTATTTTTCAACCTAAAAATCCTTTAAAATCAAAAATTGGTTAACACAGTTTTTAACTGGCTATAACTGATAACCGGCAGGTTATACCACAAAAACTGTTATAACTTTTGTTGTTTAAAATTTTATTTAGAACAAAAAAGATTCAGTACAAAATATTGCTGGGTGGGCCTATCAAAAGTTATAATCGGGAACTTCCGATGATGTCTGTGGTGGTCGCCATCTTGAAACCGTTTCGTGTGTTTCTAGCCTAAATGACAAGGCTAAATTTAAAAAATGCCCCCACTGCGTTTCCACAAAATTGTATGTGCCTCATGATGGCATCCACGATTCAAATTATAGCCAAAATAGATAAATAAAGAAGTGAATAATATAAAAAAACAGTATATATGTTTTGGCATTACGACATGAGTCGATGCAACCGGATACAAAATAAACATTTAATATTTTTATAACTAACTAACTTATTAACTTAACCCGACGACTGTTCACTATTACCTAATAAAAACCCTACATCTAGCCTATGTCACGCGCCATGACTGGACTTTGGGATTAATGAACAGGGTCACTCTCTTCTTGCCCAAGGGTCTATTAGGGCATTATGTAGAGATCAACACAAATAGTACGACAACGGAAGGAATGGAAATCTATCCTATTCTAAATATCAATTTTAATGTTTTTGAGAAATTTGAGTATTAACGTCATGGATATTTTTTTTATTTAGAGCTAATAAATGACAGATATTATTAGGATGGAAAATATTCAGATTACTTAATTTTGTATGGAATACATCGCTTTCTACTTTACAGTAAGAGAGGACAATAAATGAATTCAAATAATACTTTGCAAACCGTATCCTCCGCTTTTTCGTCGAAGTTTAGAGGTTAGTTTATCCACTCTTAATATAATACCGAAGCCGACGCCCACGCAGTGTTTTGAAATTACTCAGTTACTCTTTAGTAACTCCAAGTGAACAAAAGTCCTCGAACGATTCAATAAACAAATAAAACTTCAGACACAATTTATCTGAAGCCTACTGTTCTATTCTTAACATTCCAGACAGGAAAAAATGAAATTATTGCCTGATAATTTAGTTAGTACACCTTGTATCTTATGAGCACTCCGGAGATAAAATTGAATAAGTTTTCAACGAGTCTAATATATTTCCCTAAGTAGGTGTATTTTAAGAGTTGTGCAGCCTTGAAACTTAATATTTGTTGGTCGGGGATAAAATTAACTTCAATCGATATTTCAGTTTTAGAACTAATTAAAATCCTTCGGCATACAAACAAATTCATGAAATCTTGCTTACCAAACTTATAAAACGTCTTATAACTTTGACTTCCATTTCCTTATTAAGAATCCACTTATCAAAGAAGCAAATCGTATTTGCTGATTTTAGTTCGTATGAGACACACGTATGACACGCTGCAAAGACGCATAAGGCCTCAATTTCAGTTCAGACACTTCAATTATGATATAAAATTAACTTTCCTATCTGGAGATGGCTATAGAAGGAACACAACTTGGTTGTTTTACCTATTTGATTTATTCAAATAGCTAATATAACACAAACATGTTTAATAATGGAGGTAAAAGAAATTGTATAGAAATCCCTTTCATAACACTCGATAGGTAACTTAAAGGACTTTTTTATTCAAAATTTGGAATACATATAATATACTCCCCATTGAAATACGGCTATAGCCGTCATAGAGAGTGATCGCCAGGGGTACGTTAACTATCATATCCCATATAAACTATGTTTTATTATAATTTTAATGCAAAATGTTATTAAGGTTAGTGTACAAAAATACGAAGTAGGTATTTTTATCAAGACGAAACGAATGAAAGTTACAGATGGGCGCCTATGAATACCTATTAGACATATAATTAATATAGGTACAATGTACATTAACGGATTTCTACTCAAAACACAATCAGATGTAGCATAAACAAATGTTACCTAGTCATCTACTATATAATGATATCTTATATATTCGACAACTTTACGCTTTTAATACGTTAAAAATTAGTAACAACTCAAATCCATTGAGCATCATTATGATGCTCGTTATAAAAAAGAGAAGCAAACACAAATATGTAAATCAGACAAAACAATCAACCAAAAGGCTACTACTTCATTGCTCCATGTATTTATTTAAATCTGCCACAAGAAATACGAAATATTTTAAAACCAAATATATTGTAGTTAAAAAGCATGCAAAGTGCGTAAAATCCACGGATAGATATGTCATTCATAATCTTTTAACCTCCCCACAATAAAATTGTGGGAGGTTACTACAATTAGTCCAAAATCCAAAATTGAGATAACATCAAATCTTTACGTTTTGAGGTCCCAGGGACCCAAAAAAGTTGTTTTTGAAAAATGTCTGTCTGTCTGTGTGTGTGTGTGTGTGTGTGTGTGTGTGTGTGTGTGTGTGTGTGTGTGTGTGTGTGTGTGTGTGTGTGTGTGTGTGTGTGTGTGTGTGTGTGTGTGTGTGTGTGTGTGTGTGTGTGTGTGTGTGTGTGTGTGTGTGTGTGTGTGTGTGTGTGTGTGTGTGTGTGTGTGTGTGTGTGTGTGTGTGTGTGTGTGTGTGTGTGTGTGTGTGTGTGTGTGTGTGTGTGTGTGTGTGTGTGTGTGTGTGTGTGTGTGTGTGTGTGTGTGTGTGTGTGTGTGTGTGTGTGTGTGTGTGTGTGTGTGTGTGTGTGTGTGTGTGTGTGTGTGTGTGTGTGTGTGTGTGTGTGTGTGTGTGTGTGTGTGTGTGTGTGTGTGTGTGTGTGTGTGTGTGTGTGTGTGTGTGTGTGTGTGTGTGTGTGTGTGTGTGTGTGTGTGTGTGTGTGTGTGTGTGTGTGTGTGTGTGTGTGTGTGTGTGTGTGTGTGTGTGTGTGTGTGTGTGTGTGTGTGTGTGTGTGTGTGTGTGTGTGTGTGTGTGTGTGTGTGTGTGTGTGTGTGTGTGTGTGTGTGTGTGTGTGTGTGTGTGTGTGTGTGTGTGTGTGTGTGTGTGTGTGTGTGTGTGTGTGTGTGTGTGTGTGTGTGTGTGTGTGTGTGTGTGTGTGTGTGTGTGTGTGTGTGTGTGTGTGTGTGTGTGTGTGTGTGTGTGTGTGTGTGTGTGTGTGTGTGTGTGTGTGTGTGTGTGTGTGTGTGTGTGTGTGTGTGTGTGTGTGTGTGTGTGTGTGTGTGTGTGTGTGTGTGTGTGTGGGTGCGTGCGTGCGTGCGTGGGTGCGTGCGTGCGTGCGTGCGTGCGTGCGTGCGTGCGTGCGTGCGTGCGTGCGTGCGTGCGTGCGTGCGTGCGTGCGTGCGTGCGTGCGTGCGTGCGTGCGTGCGTGCGTGGGTGTGTGCGTGCGTGCGTGCGTGTGTGTGTGTGTGTGTGTGTGTGTGTGTGTGTGTGTGCGCGTGTGTGTGTGTGCGCGTGTGCGCGTGTGCGCGTGTGCGCGTGTGGGCGTGTGTGCGTGTGTGCGTGTGTGCGTGTGTGCGTGTGTGCGTGTGTGCGTGTGTGCGTGTGTGCGTGTGTGCGTGCGTGCGTGCGTGCGTGCGTGCGTGCGTGCGTGCGTGGGTGTGTGTGTGTGTGTGTGTGTGTGTGTGTGTGTGTGTGTGTGTATGTCTATGTCTGTTAGCACGATAGCGGCGAAGCCACTAAACGGATTTGGATGAAACTTTGCATGAGGGTTTCTTTAGTGCTCCAGAAGATCTGAAAAGGTTTTGGTTGAGATCGGATTACGTTTGTTGCTGTTTTGGCACAACAAGTTGTTTATTTTATGATTACTTACAATTTGTAATCGAACCATTGAAAAGCAGTAAAAATTCCGATTTCAACGATATATAACACTTGCACTCTTTAGCTTTGGTTTCCGTGAAAAAAATTAAAAACCAAATAACACGCTTCTTGTGTAAAATATATTTTATAGTGGAACCACAGAATACAGTAACTGCACAGAGGCGAAGTCTTTGGCGGTTCCTTTCAGTTTTGATGGCTCGTTTTCTGTGACCTTGCGTACCAGTTGCGTCTACACCACGGTGTATTAAATAGGTGGTCCGGCACTTTCCTATTATAATAATGGCTTCGTAAGTGCATGGTTTCTATTTACTTTAATAGATGGCGCGAGCAATACGGTCCTACAATTACCTGAGCATGTGCATCGCATAACTAACATAACCTCAAATTTTAAGGTGTTTTCGTTTATTCTCATATTTAATGTTTGTAACCGAAATTTGAAACGTAGGTATAAATATTGTAGATGGGCGGATTACGAGTGAACTAATAATACACCTACGTCACATTACGTCACAAATAAGAAAAATTCTTAGAAACTGGTGCAGATATCGACTTAACTATTGGAAACATCCAATTAAAGTTTGAAACGTAGATGGAAATATTGTAGATGGATGGAATACGAGTGAATTAAAAATACACCTACGTTCTGATGACGTCGTAAAAGCATAAAATTCTTATAACAGGTGAACTGATGATATCAAAAAAATATTTCTACAAGACGAGTCACGAATTTTTTTTTTTTTAATTTCCAAGAAATATCAAATTTTCGGAGAAATGTCACTTTTCAGAAAAATGTCAGATTTTTAAAAAATGTCAAATTTTCAGGAAAACGTCAAATTTTCGGAGAAATGTCACTTTTCAGAAAAATGTCAAATTTTCGAAAAAATGTTGAATTTTCAGGGAAATGTCACTTTTCAGAAAAATGTCAAATTTTCAAAAAACGTCAAATCTTCGAAGAAATGTCACATTTCGGAAAAATGCCAAATGTTTGAAAATTGTCAAATTTTCGGAGTAGTCATTTCAGAAAAATGTAAAATTTTCGAAAAAATTCAAATTTTCGGAGAAATGTCACTTTTCAGAAAAATGTCAAATTTTCGAAAAAATGTTAAATTTTCAGGGAAATGTCACTTTTTAGAATTATGTCAAATTTTCAAAAAAAATGTCAAATTTTCGAAAAAACGTCAAATTTTCGAAGAAATGTCACCTTTCAGAAAAATACCAAATGTTTGAAAATTGTCAAATTTTCGGAGTAATGTCATTTCAGGAAAATGTCAAATTTTCGAAAAATGTCAAATTTTCAGAGAAATGTCACTTTTCAGAAAAATGTCAAAAATTCAGGAAAATGTCAAATTTTCGAAAAAACGTCAAATTTTCGAAGAAATGTCACCTTTCAGAAAAACGTCAAATGTTTGAAAATTGTCAAATTTTCGGAGTAATGTCACTTCAGAAAAATGTCAAATTTTCAGAAAAATGTCAAATTTTATTAAATGGACTCAAAGGAAAATTCCCAAAAAATACTACGGGTCCATTTGTGGTATAAGTTCTCTGCTAGTGTGTTAAAGCGTGCAGACTGTATGCTGAGTATTTTTGACGTGTCAGGTGTATCGAGAGATTACAAGTTTTTTCGACGTTTATAAAGCCCACGGATGGTGTGAGAGTCCATCCTGAACCGCTTACAAGCTCTACAAGTGTAAGCAATCCCACCGGAACGCTTTCGGTGAGTTTTTTCCAATAAAACTTTAAAAGTGACAGTGACATATTTTAAAAACTATTTCCGCTGCTTCCGGCATACCGCCGGAAATTCTTCCGGCATCATAACCTAAAAATAGTACTACATAACCTAAAAACAATTTAAGACATTGGTACCAACCTAAACATTTTTCAAAAACCAAATTCCCCAGAGAAACATTGGAACCAAAAATTTGACAGCTATCACTTCCCCGACCGATTTAGTGAAAAATTGGTCGAGGCCAAAAGATAAAACAAAATATACCAACTCAAACTTAAACGATCCACTATGAACACTACCCTGGCTACATCTGGCAGGGAAGCTGTCCACCAAGAGTTATATGGTTTTTTCCAAAGATGGCCATCCCTGCCATCCATCCCATTACCAACGAACAGGTTTTTTCGTTTAGTTGTTTCCCGTATCAATAATCAAAATTATTAAGTGCTCTTGCCTACGAACGTTTTTATAGAATTGTGTTTATTTTCATATTAATTTTAGGTCCATGTGGACACATTATAATTTTAACCTAGTCTTTAAGCCTGCCTACAGAAGACAGGAGCTACTTTTCTATTTTTCTCCAAGCCAAACCGGACCTACCCCGTCCAGCTTCACACTCGCCACGGCGGTGTTCACCGTGGTTGTCTGGCTGGCCCCGGGCTAGGATCCGATGAAGCATATATTTGTATTAAAAACATTGAATAAAATATTAATGTTGTGCAGACTATAAATTTAACACTCAAGTTCTTAGGTCCAAATCCCACCGAACGCAAGACTTTTTTTCCCGTTGTAATACGAAAAAAATATTTCAACTTAATAAATATAATTAAATGAGATCGTTCATATTGTTTAGTGCTCTTTTCGGCTTCAAAGAATCACCGGGTGGGGAGGTTCCAGCCGCTTCCAGTAGCTGCCGATTTTTTAATTTAAAAAATTGTTCACACTGAAATATAAAGAGAAATTTAGATTTAATTATTCAATGAAATAATAATAGTTTTTTATTAGTTTATTGATAACGTCACTTTTCTAGTTCTAGATACATAATTACTTTCACATCCACGTAGTGGGGTGGTAGTATAGTGAAAAAAATTTATGTCTGTCGGGTTGTAACTTTTTTGTGCACACAATTTCTCTGAAAGATTTATGATATTGACTTGAAATTTGGTACAACTATAAACTCTAACGAGATCTGGAACTACATCATATTTTGATCTTATTCCTTTGAATAGTTAGGGGTAAATGGGGGCAAATAGGTAAATGCAAGTAGAGTCCAAAAAAATGGAATTTAGTGCATGTACGAGAAGCCAGGAACTCAATTCATACTCAAAAATTTTTGGTATCAGCCACTATCACCTCCATTACCACCACCACCCCATTACTAACGTGGATAAAAAATAAAATTGTATTTTAGAGTGTGTACAAGAACTAAAGTTCTCAACATTTTTTTTGCATGAGTCACCCCCACTGGAAATCTGGATATGGAAGTAGTGATTCCTTCGGCAGCGCTTTTTTCATTGCATTGTTAAATACGAAGTCAAATTGTTCATTCCATTATTACTTCCACATCCAGTGGAAGTATAGTAACGACAAAAAATTTTTTAAAAATTTTTATTGTTCAAATAGGCTTAGAATGTCATGAAACGTCAAGATTTTAAGTTTGAGTGGAAAAAAAATTTCTGTCCGTCTGTCTGTCTGTAACTTTTTTGTGCGCACGTTGACTCTGGAACCGTTTAAGATATTGACTTGAAATTTGGTAAACATATGTACTTTAACGAGATCTGGAACTAGATTATATTTTCATCTTGCTCCGTCGAAGGGTTGGGGGTAAATTGGGGTACATTTGGGGTAAATACGTAAATCTAGCAGGTAAGAGTCCATAAAATTGGTATTTAGTATATACAAGAGAAGTTAAGGTCTAAAAAAATTTTGGCATTAGCCACCCCCATTACCACCCCCACCCCATTATTAAAAAGAATGAAAAAAATTATGATTTATTGTGTACAAGAATCAGAAACCTCAAAATATTTTTTTACTTCATCCACCCCCACTACCACCCCCACTACCACCCCCACCCCACTACCGATGTGGGGTATATTTTTGGGGTAGAGGATTTCAAATATTATATTATTAAAGTTCCATAAACAATTTTTCCCACTTACAAAATTTTTTTCGTTGCGAGTGACTTGGATCGAAAATCTGGATGTGGAAGTAGTGATTCCTTGGGCAGCAGTTTTAATAAACAAGCTTGTACAATAAATAGAAGGCTTCACTGAAGCCACGTACTAGTCTTTGACTTCAGTAGTCACGGTCTTGTTAGACTTTTTGTTGTATTATCCATTTATGTATAGCTAGATATAATATGTGTTATATTAGACCAAATACAACATGTGTGTTATAGGGTTTGCAAGCCCGAAATCTCGAAACCTAAAATCCCGAATTTCCGGCAATATTTAGATACCGCAAATCCCGGGATCGTAGTCGATTGGATCCAGGGATTTTCAGGATGGTAAAACAAGATGGAGCAGTCTTTTAATGCAATGGTCGGCTTAAAAATGCCGCTTTTAATACTGGATTCGGAATATAAACTTTGAGGATTTGGTTAAATTATTGGAACTACTTAAGGTCACAGTGGAGGCACTGTGCTGACGTAATCTGAATTTATTTATCAGATATCTCTTTAAAATTCATGTTAAAGCAAATTATACAAGTTGACATGTCTCTTAGTGCAGATTTGCACGATGCAACGACGCACTATGCCAGGTTCCTAAAGAAATGTCTATATTGAAATATTAGAGAATCTTATGAAACTGGTTTAGTCAACACTGTCAGTAATACACATTCGGCCAATTTGTGTTCATATATCCATGTATTCGTTATGTATCTACTACTTATATTATTATTTTTTCAATTCTTAATCCCGATCCCGAAATCCCGGGATTGTATTATGACTCCGGGATTGCAAACCCTAGTGTGTTATTAATTTGCTAGTTTATTTTTGCAGAAGTTGCATGTGAGCGTTGCCGACTGCCAATGCATATTTGGCAATAAAAAAGAATTAACTGTGTACTTAATTTCAGTAGCACCACTTAAAAGTGAACGGTGCTATATTCGAACAAAATGCTAATCAAATAAGCATTCGGAGTCGGCATCGTCCGGCTACAATTTCTACTCGTTATATATAGTGGTCAGAAATTAAATTAAATCTTTTATCTTTAATTGTACAGCCACTCGTCCGTTATAACATGTATGCTAGTTACTATATTTATTTTGTAAAGTTTGGTGTTGACTACGCCAATTTCATTATTATAAAAACAACACAGCCGTACGTAAAAAAATCTCTACCAGAAATCAGAACATCATTTTCCTATTCATTTTGACGTGTATGTATGTTTATATATAATTTGAAGCTTCAAGCTGTTGATATCGTAACAAATTGTCGAAAAAATATTTATCGCGACAAAATCAAGCAATTTGGACATCAAAATCGTTTTTAGCACAATACAAAGCGAGGTGTTGGGAGCTTTGAAGCTCGTCAATGTTATGTGCACTAAATACTTATATACCACATTTGATGACTGTGTGGCTCTTTCGACTAAACTTGACTCGAGACTTGACTAATTGGTATCACTTTTTGTTCTATGCTTAGCCCTTCGACACCAAAATTTAACATTTTAATGTCGTTTTGGGGATGCATACACACCAAGATCGCGTGGTCTTGCAAACACACAATATACATACGTTCAAGGTGCGACCGGTATAAGCACACTACTAGGTTAGACCATAAATTTTGGGACACGTATATTACTCCAATTAATATTAGGATACTAGGGGTATATTCGACGAGAATTAGTTTATGCCGCTGAATATAATTTAAAAACTATCATGAAACTACGAGAGAAGAGTGTTGAAAGTTCAAACTGTGAAACGGCCAACTACTTCAATAAACTGAAAAGTTACTAACAGCGAAAAGTAATTTGCCTCTAATTTTGCTTACCTGTTTGTATTCTAAACCAAAGAGAGTTGGAGTTTATCTTAAGTTTGCAAATTGTCAGACTAGGATTTCATAATTTATCGAATTACCTAAACTTTAGTGGCAAAAAGGTTCCAGCTCCTTTATGTACTTTCGAATCTTTATCAACGTTTATAAATTGTAAAAATAAACAGCGAATTAATTGGAATTGTTAATTTGAACATCTGTGAATGGAACTGCGGATTACAACCTTAAGTTTTGATAACAACATGGAACTTTATTTTTTAATTGTACAGATAATCCTTTGTTCTTATGAAAATAAAATTATTGGGGCTCTTCACAAGAACATAGATAAGGGCGAAAAACAGGTTGCAGCGTTGTTTCAGGGGCTGAGTAGATTAGAAATGATGAAATGGCAAAAAATCAAGTAGAAACATTTCTTTAAAAAAGACCTTTAAAAGCAAAATTGACCATATTTCCGGCATCAGCGACGAAAGGACTCCGCATCTGACCTTATGTAAAAGTGGCTTTAGTCAGATGTCATAAAACTGGAGTATGTTGTACTTCAAACCATGCTGATTAAAAGTCTCAATGGGCCCAAACCCCTAAAGTTAAGGTTATATTTAAGTATAAAGTTTGAAAAATGCAGCTGGCAAGGGCGGCATGTTTCCACCAAGTATATAATGTAATGTTTATACATGATGAGGATCTTCAGTGGCATTACATATCATGCATGTACTGCTAGAAGTTTGTTTTAAAACATTTAGGTAAAGGCAGTCTTCATAGTATTGTAAGGCCACAATTTCACCATCAGCAAGACGATTACAATTCAAGCATATCCGAGAAGTGTTATTGTATCCAGCCGGAAGATTTATATTCTCCCTAAAATGAATTAGAATTTGAATTTTCTCCTCATGCTCATTAGGAATATGCCTTAAACCTTGAGCCAATACTAGGCTATCACAAGAGCAGCACCGACTACGATCATGCTGCCTTGCACCTGAAACGTTGAAATAATTAATACGCCCTCTTTGTAGTGAACACCAGTCTATGCGTTACAATAACTATGGTTTAACATACATTGTTTTTATTGTCATCTTTGATGGTCTTTACATTTAAAATATGGCGAATTCCGTAGACTTTAAGTTTCTGCAGCTGCATTTGTTAAATATGTATGCCTACTGAAGGCGAGTTGTACTGTCGTGCGCAAAAAAATGGGACAAGTCTTATAACGTATTTTTGCTAAAATCTAGTTGTGTACATCTAACTTTAACTTTTGTCACATTGTCAGTTATTTGTCAAAATTCATTGCAAGTTGCAAATAGAGACAGATTTACATTATGACAGTACCAAGTTCAAGCCAAATTCAGCTAAATCCAAGATCAAAATTTGAAGTTACGATTGTTATAACAATCGTAACCATGGATTTTGATCTCGTACCAATTCACCCTAAGTCGCTTTGGAAATGCATTTGTATGTGACGTAAATGATGAAATTGAAAAGAAAGGTCAGTAAACTCACAAAAAACGTCTAAAGGTAATTAATTACAAAACATAATATTAAAGATGTACTTAATGAATTATTGATTCGTGAAACATTCTCCTCAAATACCACTCGTGCTTTTAAATTTTGTTTATAAATTTTTGCTCAAGCTAAGTTGCCAAAAGGTAATATTAAGTTGGCAGTTTATTATCAAAGATTAAATCCCTCGCGCTAAAGCGCTCCTAATTTAATCAGATAATAAACTGTCAATTTACACTCTTTACCTATATTACCAGGCAACAAAGCTTTCAAACAAATTTTATCGGTAAAATTCTGAGCACCTGTTTTAACAGTGTTAATTTTATTCCATTAATATATTATGTAAATCGCATTTCTTAGCCCTTAAAAATAACTAATTTTTACTTTACAATATTGGGGAATTGATCATTATTTTCAAACGCTTATTAATATAATAGAAAATTAAAACACATGAAAATGCAGGAAACTTTCGTAGCTTCAATGTGTAAAATTGAACGGTTTTATTTTCCGAGTTATTGATGAAAAATCACCCAAAATTAAGGTTTTTGAAAAAAAAAAAAATTAAAAATGGCTAAACTAGCATTCTTCTTTTACATTAGAAACGTCCAATAAAGTCCGTATTCAATGTCCTCTCATTTATTATTATAGTATATTTAAAAATGCGCTATAACATAACTTTTTTGAAAAAATTATTTTTAGGCCCGTTTATAAAAAATATGAAAATTGGACATTTTCCCATATGCACGTCATCGACATAAATGTCAATTTTAACAACTGTTGCCGTAATTTGGTCAAACTGCCCTCACTTAAAGTTGAGATACGTGGCTTCAATATTTAACAAAAATATGTAAATCCTTGTTTAAACAATGATTTTTAAACAAATTGTTGCAAAATTACAAATTTTTCTTTAAAAAAAGGAACAAAAATAATAATTTTGAACTTAAATATATTTTACAAGATCTTTTTACATTTAAGTACTGCTAAATATTTTTTTTCGTTTATGCTTTCTTTTTTAAAAGAGTGCCGTTTAGATTTGGTCATTATATTGTGCTTTATCTGAGCAAGGATAAAATAATGATATAAATGAGTCAATAAATGAAATTAGAAATAATCTATTAAAGATCTATTCAGTAAGAACTAGTTCACTAATCTAAACTAAAGCCCCAACTCACTTAAATGAATTGCTTTCCTAATATTATTATTTTCAGGAAACCTTTTCTCAAAAATACACTGACAGAAATAATTCGGGATAGGTACTGGTATAAAAATTCATTATTCATTTTACAGGTTTCTTGCTTTAAATACATTCCCTGTACCTAAGTTCATCTCCTATCGAGTTATTTAATAAAATTAAAAAAATACCATATCTTGTCAAGAGATTCCTTTTATTTTTCAAGTATGCCATGGAAACAAAAGTCAATTGTAACAATTTAATGAAAAATATTGATTCCTATTTAATTACTATTATATATAAATATTTTTTCCCGTGCGCGATGCTGGACAGTTCTCCCGTGTCTCAGACATTCTCACGGGAGAAGCGCCAGGGAATTATCCACAGCCACTCCCCGCCTCCCGCAGGGTTAGTGACTGTAGATGCCAGATTCGTGTGCCCTAAGAAGACCAAGGGACCCCAGGATAACTGCCTTCTGCATTTGGCCTGCCAACCACTCGGCTGACTTTTGGCAGGCTGGTATGGCCTTTAATTCCGAGAGCAGCGTAGGCCTCATTCCACCAAGTACACCGATCATCAGGACGACCATCTTGACCGAGTAGTCTGGGTATAGCACTCGGAGCTCATACCGGAGATCTCGGTATTTAGTCCTTCAAGATGATGTTTGTCTCGGCAGGTGCCGAGAACTCGATGACATACATCATCTTGGTTTGGTGGTCGAGGAGGACTATGTCAGGCTTGTTTGCTTGAATTTGCCTGACCATCGGGAACGAGTAGTTCCAGTATATTCGGCACTTCTCGTTCTCGACAACGGACTCGATCTCTCCGGGGACGTAAGACAGCACTCGTAGGGCCGCGTTATGTCTATGGATGTAGGCCAAAGTCGCATAAATCGGACATGCAGATAGTAAATGCATGAGCGACTCCGGCGCCTGACGGCAGGTCCTACAATTAACATCAGGGATCTCCACACCCACAATGCGACTGCGGTAGACCAACGTGTTAATAACACTATCTTGGCAGGCCACAATGAATCCTTCGGTCTTCGACTTTAGCCCTGCTGACCGTAGAAAAGCAAAGGTCAGCTTTGCCGATAAACCCAGCGTTGTTATAGAAAACACCGTGCATGGGCTTATCAACGTGCTGCCCGAACAGATTTCTCTGCTCGGCAGCTTTGATTTGGGCTGTCAGGCGATTTGGCGTGAGCTCACTTACTGATTCCAGCCTCCACGCCTGAAGTCGAATACGAGACCGAGATCATCTGCGACCTTACGTGCTGCCTTAAATAAAAATGCGCCAACTCCTACAGTTTCATGATCTCTCACGAACCGCAGGAGTGGGTCCGAGCTCCTGAGGATGTTGCATGCCACACCCAGCACTACTCTGCCATGCGTGCACTCCAGACTCAATAGTCCTCTGCCCCCCGTTGGCGTGGGAGGTACACTCGAGGAACGGACGACCAAGGATGAATGCTCCTATGAACATGCATCACCTTGCGGGTATCTCTATCCAATTGGCGCAACTCATCTTGTGTCCACTTAACTACTCCAAAGGAGTAGAGCAGAATCAGAACGGCAAGCATATTAGTTGCAGACACCTTGTTCTTCTCCGAAAGTTCGGAAGACCAAATCTTTCGGAGCCGGTGCCTGTACTTGCCGCGGACAGTATCCTTAATCTGTTTCACGTCCTGGATGTTATTA
Source organism: Rutpela maculata (assembly GCA_936432065.2). Lineage (NCBI taxonomy): Eukaryota > Metazoa > Arthropoda > Insecta > Coleoptera > Cerambycidae > Rutpela > Rutpela maculata. The sequence continues at coordinate 163,068,418 of OW386286.2, forward strand.
TTATTATTTAATTATCATTACATTATTATTACTAAAATATTGTCTAAATGTTGGTTGTGGCATTTTTAAAATTTTTCTCTATTTGTTATTGGGATGCTCTGCCACATGTATTTTTTTCCAAACAATGTCTGAAATCTACAAAATAATACAATTAACCAGTATTTTAGCTTTAAGAATATATTTGTTATATTCAGAACTGTTGATATGTCTAGTTATATATATATATATATATATATATATATATATATATATATATATATATATATATATATATATATATATATATATATATATATATATATATATATATATATATATATATATATATGTTGAGTTTGTTAAGTTCTTCTTTTAACATCGGCAGCCAGGTTGTGCAAACATCTATAGAACAATTCGACACGCATTTATCCGCATTCAATAGTATTAAAGCGGCTATAATACTATTGAATGAGGATAAATGCGTGTCGAATTGTTCCGTAGATGTTTGCACAACCTGGCTGCCGATGTTAAAAGAAGAACTTAACAAACTCAACATTGTTTAAATAAACCTATCAACTAGATATATCAACAGTTCTGTGTAAGCAGTAAGTATCTATGGATTCTGAATATAACAAATATGTCATTAAAGCTGTGTATTTAATATACACAGCACACAAATATTACGCATTGAGAAAGGAAACAGATTCGTTTTCCGAAACGTCAGCAAAATACGTCATTTTTATAGTTTTGTTCTTATTCATTATTTGTCAAAAACCACCCTCTAACTGATCCTTTGACGTAAAAGTCACAGAGGTTATTTTCCAGTAAAATACTGGTTAATTGTATTATTTTGTAGATTTCAGACATTGTTTAGAAGAAAATACATGTAGCAGAGCATCCCAATAAGAAATAGAGAAAAATTATTATTATTATTATGACACACAACAAGAACAAATTATTATTAACCAACAAGAACAATGTTGACAGAATTCTAACGTAAATGTTTAATATGCCCACCATTTTTATTCAAACATTCTATTATTCTACTTTCAACAGATTGTGTAGCACTTCTGATTTCGTTGGGGTCGAGAGTATTAAAAGTCTGTATTATTAAAAATCTCAACTCGTCTATGTTACGAACTGCTGAAGAATAAACCAAATCTTTTGTCCGACCCAAAATATAGAAGTCTAAAGAGGTAAGATCTGGAGATCTTGCTGGCCACAGAAATGGTCCTCGATTTCCCCACCAACGGTCAATTTGGTATCCATAGTTATTGTATTGTGCGGTGGTGCCCCATCCATCTGGTACCATGAATGTGCAGCTCTAGCCAGAGGCAAATTTTCGAGAAATGTTTCTACCGTGTTTTGAAGAATTTTCAAGTATCTTTCACCATTCAAATTTCCATCGTACATAAAATAGCGTACCTCTTGGTTCATTACCAACAAAACACATTTATTCTAAATTGTACTTGATTTTCAACTTCGAGCACCATATGTGGATTTTCAGAAGCCCAAAAATGTCGATTTCGCCCATTGTAAACTCCCTGCTTACAAAACTTTGCCTCATCAGTCCAAATTATGTTTTCAAAGAATCCGGCGTGCTCTTGTATTTTGAATAATAAATCCTCGCAAAAGTTTACCCTACGGGGAAAACCACCTGGATGTAATTTTTGCAGTCTTATGAATGAAAAAGGATATAGGTTATGGCGGTGTAAAATTGTTTGCATTGCAGAATATGAAAAACCCAAATCTAAAGACGCTTTTCGTATTGAGGCTTGAGGATATGCTCCAAAATATCCCAGAATAGTAATTTGATTATCTTCATTGCCAGTTACTGGTTTCAATTTCGTAATGGGACTAGCCACTTTCCAGAAATTTAGAAAATTATTTCTCAATCGTGAAAACTTTCCCCATGTCATCCTTGGTAAGTTTGGATATTTCAAATTAAACTCATTGTTTGACACATGATGGTGTGGCAGCACCTTTAGCTTTTATTGGTTTCTTGTAATTATTTCAGTAATTTTTAATTTTGATAACAGGGGACACTACCGCACCGATAGAAATTAATTTACTTATTCATTTTTAAGAGAGTAAAGTTGTATAGTAATAGGCGTTAGAATCGCGACACGTGCGAGGAACTTAAGTCTATAATTTTTATACTTTACCCTTTGGCATAGGCCAATATAGCATTACGTAATTAGTGAATGTGTCATGTGCATAGAATATCAGATATTCCCAACTTCCATTTCCACCTTTTATCCCTGTCTCTGATATTCAAAGCAGAAGTCAAAATAGCGGAGCTGCCGAATTGAGGTAAGTGAAAACTTGCAATAAATTATATCTACTAATTTTGTAACTTTAGACAGTGCACTTATAACTAAAACAAAGCATATGTGGTCGCTACATCACATGCCATGGATTACAAACAAGTCTAAAACAACTTCGTTTGGGTAATTTTCCATTTTCGAATCAATTTTATTTAAGAATTAGCACAACTCCTTTTCACTTTGACAGAATGTCTCCTACTTAATTACAATTGTCTTTTGTTTCCATGGCATACTTGAAAAACCAAGCAATATCTCAACAAGATACGGTATTTCTACATTTTTATTGAATAATTCGATAGGGGAAATAAGTTAGGTATAGGGAATGCTTAAGTAACTCACCATAAAATTCAATTTTCTTTCGAATGGTGTCAAAAAAAATTTGAAAAAAATTACTTTTTGACAATTTTTGATTGCGACATTTGAAAATCGCGTGCGCCCATATGGTTCAATACGAAACCAACGATGGGACAATGGAAGTTAGCCTGGGCTTTCAGTTAACTGCTTCACAAATTTGGTTCCATAATTTTCAACGGGTTGCAAGATACAAATTTGTTCGTGAATTACTATAGCAGCAATTTTTTTCAAAAAAATTGACATATGTCAAAAACTGTTAGAGCTAAGTTAACACAACTTAGGTTCTCTGAACTCAGAGTAGGAAGGCCAATCTAACCATGTAAAAAAAATTGTAGGTTTCTATTTAAAATAAGAAAGTTGGTACCGACTTTTGGCACACCTTGTATATCTGGAGGACAGAAAATATTTTAGGTGGAACGGGCATGATCGATTATGGATGCGTACCAAATTTCAAGCTTCTAATCCAATTGCAAGTTGAAAAACTTCTAATGCACGGCCTACGTATATGTATAGTTAAGTGCAGTGTGCTTACTCCCTTCTATTCTCCACTGTTAGCTAAACGTCAACTTGTGATAGATGAGGTTACTTTTTTGTTTCTTGTCAACTTCTTCGTCCTGCATATAAGTTCAGAGCTCTCTCTTATGACGTCGCTGCCTTTTTCGCGGCACATTCAAATAGTTGAAGTTTGAAAATTTTTAAAAATATGTTCTTCTAAATTAAATATACCGGGTAATTTGTTTTAAAAGAAACTTTCAAATATCTCGAATAATAAGTACTTGTATTTCAGAAGAACTTCAGAATGGAATATTTAACTGTACAAGAGAAAATTGAAATGGTTCTGGTTTATGGAGAAGCTAGCAGCGTTTTCCGGATAGAATTCAGTCACGTGCTTAATTTTATCGTACTGTCAAACTATTTACTACTTTTTCAACCGAAAAAAAGAACCCGTTAAGTAACAGTCACTGGAGAAAATAATGAAATAGCAGTATTAGCTGCAGTGGCTCTTAATCCTCATGATAGTACAGCTTGTGATTCCGGATTGTCCCAGAGCGGTGTTTGGAAAATTTTCAAACGTTATAAATATCATCCGTATCATGTGTCTTTACAGCAAGATCTTCATGGCGTTGATTACCAAAATCGGGTAACTTTTTGTCAGTGGGCACGCTGAACAAATACAACAAAACGTGTGGTGTGGAATAATTGGCAACAAACTCATCGGCCCCCACATTACTGAAGGCAACTTGAATGATCAAATGTACTGAGGCATTTTGGAAAATGAACTGCCAACATTACTTGAAGACATGAACTTAGAAGTGCGACAGAACATGTGGTTTCAACATGATGGTTATCCAGCACACTATTCGGTGCTAGCGTGTGAAGTACTTGATCGTGATTTCAATGGTCGCTGGATCGGTAGAGCTGGTCCTGTAAATTGGCCCTTACTTCGCCAGATTTCTTTTTGTGGAGCTATGTCAAAGACAAAGTTTATAAACAAGTACCAACAACACGTGGGAATATGATTGAGCGAATCAGAAATGCTTGCCGAAATTCAAGCAGACACACTTTTCAGCTGTGTATAGTCATTTCAAATGCGGATTAATAAGTGCATTAAAGTAGAGGATCACCATTTTGAGCATTTGCTTTAATTGAAAGATGATGAGGCGAAGGGACTCATAAATCAAGATCCCTGATAGGTGAGAGGCGAGGGGACTCAAGTTAATCAAGCACCCCGAAGGGAACAGAAAATTACTACGTCCACGTCGTTGTTCATGGGTTACGCTAAAAGTAGTTTATTCACCAGCCATTTACATTTCTACAGGTAAGAATTTCCCAGTTATTCGCAATTTTCAAAATGAATAAACTTTTTTTAAGACGAATTTTGATTATTTACAATGAAAACGTGGTATTGTTTTAATGCAAACGTATTGCAGAATCGTGCATAGGAGGAGGAGGAGAAATCGAAAAAAATTGAATTTCGTCGATTATAGCGCCATCTATCATGAATAGAAAAAACTGTTTTAGACAAAACCTACGTATTTTTAGCCGCAGAATCCGAATCTGCCATAAAAAATAAAGGCTCCTATTTAAGATTTCTGTGGTGAAGTTATAAAATTGGACAGTTAGGTTAGTTTTCCATTTAAATAAGATAGTTAGCTGAAAATGATCAAGTCGTATATAGATTCTAATCGTTAATTTGTGTTCCGGATCAATATTGTTAGTAACAGAAGTCGAAAAATAATTTTCTGGTAACCCCATTGTTAGAGAATGAAGATGTAAAATCGTGTACATGATGCCAAAGACATTTATAATCTTCCCTATTATCAAGATGAGCACAGGGCGGCCTTACAGGAATTACCTCTTAACAAGGCATCTAGGACGCAGTTTTATCTGACTGTTCCCTAATTAGCACGAATCACCAGGGTTGAACAAATATCTGCGATGAAATGTGTTTTTCACACAAGGAAATTCATCAGGACAGTTTATAAAAATAGAAAAAACATCAGGAGTCTGCGATTAATCCCCTTCGGTGCAGAAATACTGGTCAGATGCAACATAGTTTTCCTCCCTATGCAAAAAGTAAAAAAAAATGATAGCGAAAGATGTTGGAGTCAAATTTCTGTCGACTTTTGTTTAAGGATTTCGGTTTTCTCCACTTAAATGAAACAAAATTAAAAAAGTGAGAGTTAAAAACCTGCAAATTACTTGCGAATATCGACTTAGCAATTGACTTCAGCATGTCTCCATTTTCCAAGCTTATTATAGCTTTTAGCTCAAGACCTGATGTAGACAGGAAACTGTGATTTAGCGCATATGATTTTTCGATAACTCACGCGACCTCTTTAGTGAATGGGCAAATGCATTATTGTCCGCCAAAAACTAAGCATATTGAAACTTTGGAAGACATACCTCGGAACACACGATGTTACAAACAAGGCTATGAAATTGTCATAAAAACACAATGGCAGATATTGGTGAGGTAAGACGACGGCTGTTCACAAAGAAACAAGTTCAGGATTAAAAGTCTTCTGCCAAAAAGAGGAACATTAAGACCAGCTCTTTTCCATGTACATCCATAGGAAATGCACTTGCGATGCGACAAATCAAATTCAACTCAGGACGGAATTATCATAAGTAACAGTGAAAACGAAAGTCTTAATGATTAAAACTATGCTTACACTGAATACCCAATTATAACTGTTGCTTGCTCATATATTATTTATTCTGATTTTCCAAACTTTCTAAATTACGCTACTTCTTCTTCTTTAGCAAATGTCTAAATATTCACAACAAAAGCTCCAACTATTAAAAACATTGAAATATCATGGTTATTTCACATTTATCTGGTTTAGCCTGCTTTTGTCTCCAGCCTCCCTCTAACAGGGTTGCTTAAGCAAGTTTCCGATCCTGCCATCTATATTCTTCATTGAATCTCATATTAGCAGTTTCCGGTATTATTCACAAAGACTCCAAGGTATACCATTTTCTCTACTACATCACAATTGCCTTAACGTGTCTGGACGGTTTTCGTTTCTTGAGCCTGCGATCATAATTTTCGTTTTGTTGTAATTTTAAACCGTAATTAGAGCTTATCGTTTGAAAGTTGTCCAACCAGTGTATGAGCTCATCTATGCTTGCTACAACTAAGGCGGTATCATCTGCAAATCTCAAGTTAGAAATCCAATTAGTGATAGAACACAGCCCTTCCTGACTTTTGTATCTTTGCATTTGTCGAAGTAGATGTTGTCGACTTTCACCAAAGGAGAGTTTTCATATAGTCTGAGAATAATAAAGATCAGATGCCTGGGTGTTTCCATTTCTAATATTATGGCTAACAGTTTATCTCGTTCCACATTGTCATTGGCCTTATAGTAGCCTACAAAACAAAGGTACATAAGCACGTACTATTTTCTTGCCTTCTGGATAAATTGTCGTAAATTCAATAATTGCTCTCTAGTACCACATCATTTAATAAAGCCTGCTTGCTCATGTATTTGCCTAGGCACATAATACTGCAGATTCTCAGCTTATCACCTTCCAAATTATTATTCAGGGTTATCATCAACACTGACATTTTCAATTCCCCGACTTTCCAGGAAAAAATATATTTTCCAGGATCAATTTATCACATTCTAATAAAATCTGTGTAAGAAGTCAGTATCAATGTAATTTCAAAATTTTCTTCAGGTGAATATTGGAAACCATTAATTATAGTCATTCCAAGTTTATAGGGATTTATTTTAAATATTGAATAATTAAAGTGTCACCTACATTTTCTAACTAGTGCCGGGAAAATCATCCAACTATAACCAGATATAACACGAAACATAAAATTAAGGCCAAAATATTACCTTGCCTAACTGAACACAATATATACAGGATGATCGGTAGATGGACGCATTCCTTTCATGTGGCGCTAGTAGAGCTCATTTGCAGTTAATTTAACCATAATGTTCATGCTGCAAAACTGAATAGTTCTGATATATATATATATATATTGTTATATTATTTATTATGGTTTATAATTGTATTTAAATATTTTATTTGTACTTACTTTCAAAAAACTAAACTCTATCTCAGGGTCTCGAGTAGGTTCAACAGACGAACAGAGTGAATGTTGAGTGATAACTTGTAGGATAATACTATTCTTGGTTTAATTGAAAATTTATTTTGTTGAGCGCCAGGTGACCTTATGTCAACCAAAATTAATTAACCAATAAAACACCAAATTTTAAGAGAACAGTAATAAGTGAATTTTATTTTATATTAATGCCAAATTTGTTCAATAGATCAAGACTGCCTGTATGTTTGACGAAAATGGTTTGACAAATTGTTATTAAATTCCTTAAAATTAACTAAAACTATTGGCCATTTATATTGTCTATTGCAATTTTATATATAGAGATCTCAATTTTAAAATAAAAGTCAGAATTTCTTTATTTTGTTATGAAAACGAAACGAAAACGTAGTAAAAGCTTTTACCTTACCAAAGATTCGGTCGCGTTCGGTGTCACATACCGGTTCAGACGCACCTTTACACTTGACAGATTTCTAACTGCAGTTGCCACTCTCGTAACTCGATGATTTCACACCAAACAGCTGGCTTGAAATTTCGGTGTTTACTTTGGACCTCAATATTTGGAATTTCCACACTTAATTCTTTCTTCTATACCATCCGTTTACTTATGAAGCACTATTTTCAATACAGGTAAGTACCTGACATTTATTTTCGTTGCACAGTTGAAATTTGTTTACAAAGCCTTCTTACAATTTTATTATTTACAGCTTTTACACGTTCAAATTGCTTGAAATATAAACTTATTTTCACATATCCATGAATATTGTTGAGTCATTAAAATTTCGTTTTATGTTTATTAATTTTATGCAAACTTTGATAATTAATTTCTCATTTTCTACTTTTTAAAAAGTTTGGTTATGTGTTCGCTTTCCAAAAACGCGTATAGACTCTTTAAATGCTTGTTAATGACTGAATTACGAATTACGGTTTTTAATTGGCCGTAATCGTTGATTTTTGAAGTTTACTACCCACTTGATTTTAATTGACATTTATTATTTTTTTGAATTTGAAATTTCCTTTCTTATTTAATAAATTTGATGACTTGCCAATTGGGTTTTATTCTACATGTTTCATAGATCATTTCGGTATACAATAACTAGGGTTTTACAACCTATTTAATATGTTTCTCGGTTATGTGAAATTAGGTTAAATTTTGTAAAATTCTCTCTTACACGCTAATTTACATATTATTTTCATATACATGTCAAATCTACATACTCTAATGAACATTTTGGCATATATTTTACTTAACCTACACTTAATTTTACTTCGCTAACATGTTTTTTCAGGCTGTCGCAGGCACTACATTTTGGCCCCATTCTATGTGAACTTCAACCTGTGTTCAAAACTACTACACTAAAAGGTTGCCCCTTATGAATGTCTACAAGAACAACGTGAAATTTTGTTACTACAATACCAGTGAGAACTGAAATCTATTAAAACATAAGAAAACTAGTGTCACCCCAATGTTTTCACCTTTTTCACAGTTTATTCTTAGAGTGCAAACTACAAAAAGTAAGTTAACCTATTAATATTTAAAGTACACCACTTTTAGTTAGATTACGATTGTTGTTTTTATCACTTTTTCTAAAAGTTTGATTTTGGACGAAGCTTCTCGCTCTGAATTTTTATTATTTATAAATCTTATCTAAAGTGTTACAATATGATATTTACATAGTTTATTTAGTGTTTTATTTAATTTAATTAATTTTTATGAATAACTTTTTTACTTAATTTATGTTTTTCGAGAGTGATTATGTCTCTATATGTGTTCTTGGCACAATATTGTAAATTTTATTATGAGAAACAGCTTTTTCTGAGATTATTTTGCACTTCTCAAGATTCGTGCTTACTGAAAGTATCATCGATACCCTATATTAAACAACAATTTCTTAATAATAACATTTTATTTTAACATTTGATTCAAGCATACATGTATGTTTACTTTGTGTTTCAAATATTTCATTTATCTGTACGCAATTACTGTATTTATTACTTCACAATGTTATATATCGTTACAATATATATATATATATATATATATATATATATATATATATATATATATATATATATATGCTGCCTACTGCTGCTCCTCGTTGCAGCAGTAGGCAGCTTTCAGCGAGAACCTGAAGATGGCAGATGGGATTCTGCCGAAACGTCGTTTAGACAACCGTGGCCCCAACAGGAGCCTGTCAACTACGCGAGAAAACACCCGGAATCACAACAACCCTTCATTTAAGACCCGCGAAAACCTAAGAAACAACATATATATATATATATATATATATATATATATATATATATATATATATATATATATATATATATATATATGTGTACATGTATTTTTTAAATTTCAATCTCTAGCATTAGTTTAGACAGTAACACAAGTTATGTAGTAAAAATTATGTTAAATACTTTGAAATTTTATGGTTCAAGAGTTGAAGTAAAAGTATTTTATAAATGATGACCGAAAATCCAGGATTTTACCAAAATTAATTAAATTCCTTGACTATTCCAGGTTTACAGGTTTTTCCAGATTAGTGGGAGCCCTATTATTCTATCTTTTAACACCAAGATATTAAAACCTTTCCCTCACTACCCCCTGTAAAAGTCCCACAAGATAACACTTGCCTTCAGACTATACGAGAGGACATAATAATACAAATAACGTAGTTTTCATCCATTTTAAATGTAGTCAAACATAGAATAACATAAGCGTCCCCGTGACCAGTCAACAGATTAACACTGTCAGTTGTCATCTTGAAGAGTATTCATTGAACTGAATTCATTAGTTCAGAAAAAACTTCATGCATTATAAACTGAAATGATTATAAATATGAAGAATTAGAGTTCCTACACCAGAATAAGTAGAATAAATTGCTCATACAAAAAAGTGTATTGGGCGCTATTTCTCAAGACAATTTACTGACATTTATTTTTCAAAATGATTATTTTAATTGAAAGACCAATCAATAGATACGGAGACGCATTCGGCGTTGTAAAAAAATATATATGCTAATGAGGGAATAATGGGAAACTTGCAGCTCATATTATTGATTCGGACCAAACAAAAGCGCATTCCATAATTAACTGTTATGAATGTCCGCTCGAAAGTATTTGATACTTGTCAAAGGCGAGACTCAAAGGACCATTGACTGGTAAATGAAACATTCGAACGGTCACACAAACGTTTATTGCTGTTGTGAAAAAAATACAGAGAATAAACTTTACACAACATACTGCTAGCCACATGCCAGGGTGGATCATGATGTAGAACTTAGTAAAATTGACTAGATTAATAAAAATGATAAATTTTACAAACAATTCTCAAAATCAGCTTCGACTGAAAAGTTTTTAGTTCCACAAGGCCTTATATCGCCAAACGAAATAAAACTTTGAAAACTACTCTAAAATTTTTCATATTGTAATTTTGGGAAGTGCACCGAAGTGCACATTACTCTCATTAAGTTATATGCCATCAGTACGTTTTGCAAAAAGCTGGAAAGCATCATATAAATTATATATTGCCGCAAAAAGCATTTCAAATTGTTCAATTCCGACGAATGATATAATCGGCGATAGGGACTTACAAAGCTAGCCACAAGCGAACTAAAATTTTTATGATACGCATTATCACCGTCCTCCGATTAAAGAACTTATATCTAGATACATAATGGCATTAGTTTGTGTGTTGCTGAAAGACTCCCAATCTAATGCACTTCTTCCCATAAGTTGCTGATTGGCCCATCGGCCTATTCGTGGCTGTTTCTTACACGATCGGTTAAGTTCGATTATTATCGTCTTAGTTTGACGTTCCGCCATTAATGTCAATGAATGTGTTTCGTGTTCTACGATGAAAAAGTGGTGAAGAAGTCATATTTTATTTAAAGTTGTGATTTGCTAATACATAAATAATATTCTCTATTCATATTTACACAGTTTAGTGACAATTTAGTGCAACATGCAACAGTGCTGTGCCGTTTGCAGAAATCGATCGCTTCATAGTAAGTAGGTCATAGTCGTAACATGATGAGGTTCAGTTTACAGCTTTAATAATAATATTATAAATAATAATCCTTTCAATACATATTTCTCTTGAACAAAACATCTCTACCTATTATATTTTTGAAATCCGCGGTAATGTTCCTAGAGGTTAACCAACAATTATTACATAAAATAGGTACAATATTGTACATTTTCCCTTCTACACATACCCGCCACTGTTGCTTATGGGATGTGATGTTCATCTTTTTCGAAATCGAAATTTTTTATTCTCACCCCTGCAAATGGTTCCATTTGAAGAAAAAACAGTCCCCTCAAAATATTATTGAGGCAAATTGAAGGCAAGGGGTGCCGCAGAATGCATTATTATGCAATAATAAAAATAAATGGAATTATTTACATTCTTTGGTTGATGCATTGTTTTTTATTTTTTTAATCAGCAACATTTATCTTTAGAATGACTAATCAAGCCATACAAATATCAAAGACATTATCTGTTGTGACTATGACATGTGTCATACTACTGTAAATTCGTAGTCTAAGAAAACTAGACTAGAAGTTTTTGAAATAAAACTCTCGTTTTATCTTTGTGTATTTTATTTTGAAACGTTTTTTTCATACATAGTACCAAATATTATCCTAAATCTACAAGACATATAGTAATAAAAACAATATTTTTTGCACTAGGCCAAAGCATGCGACAGGGTTTCTTTTTTTACATTTGGAAACTGTGATTTATAATCATTTACAACTTGGAGTAAAAACTGTTTTTGGTCTTCATTTTTTGTTAAAATGTCATTATAGTCAGTAATAAGTTTGATTCCTCTCTCAGCGGCATCATTTACAACTTTAATTTTGTTTACAATATTGAAACATCGGGTATAACTTTCATTTTCCCTCCATGTTGTTGGATAATTTTCCAAAAATTCCATAGACAAGTCTAATTTTTGAAAAAACTGTTTAGTGTTCTCGCATATGAAGTCCTGAATTTCCTTGTTTTCAACGTCAGTAATGTTACTAATCATAAGTCGTTTAATACCGTCTTGATTTGGTGCTTTCCTATTCATTCCTATTAACCATTTCTCTTTTAGTGGTAACTGAAATATCGTCATCAAAGAAAGATAAGCCAACATTTACTGAATTAAGGTACCACAAATGGTTCACTATTTTCCTACTTGCGGCTTGAGATATTTCTTTGTCAATATTTTGATAATTAATGAGTTCTTTACAAAAGTCTAAGTCATGAAGCGGTGCTTTACTAGCAAATGACGCTGTAAACCAGGCCTTTACATAAACCTTTACAATAAAGAGACATATATCTTCAATACCTATTTTTTCTTTTTTAGTTAGTTGGAACTGATCTTGGAAAAAAAATATTTTTAGACAGTAAATGGCTTTGGCCATCCAACGTGCATGATGAAATGCCCCTGGTTGATAGAATGTCGTGTGAGTGGGCTCTTCTTCAACAAAAAGTTTAGAAAGCATTAAAAATTCTTTATAATCATCACGAGGCTGTTGCAAAGTTAAAGCTGCATTTAGAAACTTTACAATTTCGGCTTTAACTGGTTGTAAAATGTGTTTAATTTTTGATACCTGAAATCCAGTTTTTAGTTTATTTTGATCTATTTTAGGCCAAAATTCCCTAAAACGTTTAAATAGTGGCACATTTGCATCAGATGAGGAAGGCATTTTTGTGTCAAACACACTTCTCAAAACCACTTTAAATATATGATGTCTACAAGGAAAATATAGAATATCTCTTTCTAATTTTTGTTGCAATAGTGTGGCTGCCTCATTTATATAACCTATATTTGATGCTGTTGTATCACAACACAAAGCTATTACCTTTTCGTCCAAATTCCATTCACAAAGCACATCACAAACTGCTTCAGTCTGTTCTCTTCCAGTTGAATTGGGCAAAGCTGGTACTCCAAGTAGTTGTTCAATATCTCCACTAGTAACTAAGATAGCAAGTCTATCGATATTTCCCATTCCAGTGAGAGAAGGTAAAAGTTTTCCATCCCAATGGGCCGGCAATTCAGAATTACCGAAGGCAGTTTTTAATATTTCAGCTCTTTCTTCGCGGATGCGTTGTCTAGAGCGCTGAAGTGTGGTTCTGCTGATGGACAAAGATGTGGTGTCATGTCCTAGTGCTTCTGCTACTGCCGTCAAAATATGGACTCCATACCTGTCGCTCATTTTGCAAGCATCAAATGCAGCGGCTATTTTTGGTGTGATGATGTTACATGTTCCATACAATCTCCTCTTTTTTGGCTGTGACGGGCCAGGCTGGTCTTGTAACAACTCTTCTTGGGCTTCGATTATTTCATCTTCATTTTCGTTGGAGTCGGCTGAATTACTACTTGATGATGGACAGGTGACTGTTTCCTCTAATCTAGCTTTTTCTTGTTGACTTCGTTGCATTCGTTCGGATAATTTCTGTAATTTCTCCTCAGCTGATTTTTCTTGAGAAGCAAGTTGGTAATCAATACCATGCATAAATCCAGGACGTCCCTTTTTTCTTTGGTTAATTAAAAACTGCTTATCTTCATCTATTTTCATCAACTCCAATGCATTTGCATGAGAAATGTCAAAGAGATCGTCCAATTTTTCAACGAAATTTTTTTCTTTACCTCCCGCACTGGCCCTTTTAGCCAATTTTTGTAAGTTCCTCCACTCTGCATAAAGTTTATCTAGTTGTTTAACACAATGAAAATCCTGACGTGTCGGAATGCGAGCTTTATCCCAAAAAACTGACACCTCTTTTATTGTTAATTTAGCACTTTCATGTACACTTATCTTCACTTCACGAATGTTATAAAAGAGCACTTGTAATACTTGTCTATTAGACGGCAATTTATTGCCAATGATTTGTGACGAATAGTGTCCAACTAAGTAAATGAAAGTATCCTTTCGTAAGGATCTAACATCAGCCATCGTTAAATGTTTTTTCAAAAAGGAACGTATGCTAGAACTTATAATGTCACCACTGTAAAACACAATTGCAAACTGACATAAAAACCTACCGTAGGTGCATTATATTTCCAAACTTCCAAAACAAATAATTTCTAGGAAATAATTACACCAATAAAACATTATGAGAAAAGAGGTAGATATTTGTATTTTAAGTAAAATTTAAGTGTATTACCGTAATAAAATCTTATCTACAAATTTCTACCTGAATGCGGCACGGGTTACCGTTCACCGAATTATCTGAAACTTTGACATAAATTATTCCTAGTATAATAGTATATTTTCGTGGGGTGAGACTTAAAAATTACGCAAAAAAAATTCACCCCCTATAGAGATGGGCGACCCTAAATTGTTCATCTATCCATTTTAATGGACATATAATGTGACTATGTTAGGAGCAAATAAGGTATATGAAGAAAAGATGGACATTATGTATCTAGATTATAAGTTCTTTAATAGGAGTCACCGTCAGTTACAAATCCTTTCCGCTCTAAAACAAAAATTGAGAACCACATATCTTCTATGGAACAAATTTATTCTTTTTGTGTCAGCTGCTTTTAATACCCTAATTTTCACTATTGTATGTGTGATTAAACCTACGGGATATGTTTCAACTCGCCATATTTGGTATGAACATCTGAATGAGGTATTTTCCATTTTTTTAAAATTCAGTATTGGTGATATATATATAGTAAAGTTATTTTAACAATTACTGCATAATTAATTTAAACCAAAACAATAATTTCTTAAATAAAAATAAGAAATAAGAATACGCCCGTCTAGACACAGATTTCAAAAGATTTTATTTGGCGGGAAATCATTTAACCAATCATAGACAACTTTCGCTTAGACTGTAACTAACTTATATGAATGCTAGATTGTGTATTTACTTTACATTATTTTAGCTATGACACTTCTATTTTTCTCAATATCTTGAATATCAATAAATATTATATACATTTAGAAGGAATTAAAAGGTATTTATGGTCCCGTTCGACTGGTGGGCGGACCACGGTCAGACTGCTAAAAAGCGTTCAAATCAGCGGTCTGAAGTTGGTCGACATGGTCACGTTTTAAGATACGACTGTATCGTTGCGTTCGACCTCGTCCACTGTGGGCGTGCCCACGGTGGTCCCAGTCGAATATAGCCTATATTTGTTATTATGTAGAAGTTATCTTAAAAATGTAAACAAAACTTACGGCGAGGATTATGCGGCAACATTTCTTACGTGCCGCCAGCTGACACTTCTTGTCTCAATACAAAGAGATATATTGGTTAGATTTATTTGTTCTTTGTTTATGTGGCGTTTGATTTTTACTTTATCAATAAAATATTAAGATGAAGTTGAATTTTGTGAAAGGAGATTCGTCCAATTTGCCCAAAGTTGATTATGACTTGATAGATTCTTTCTCCAACAATATTTGGATTTTTGAAAGCATGGGATCAAAAATATTGGAAGCTTTGCCACCAAGTTCTTCGAATATCAATTTTTTTGGAACAGTTACAAAATTTTTTTCAGAAGCACTTATATTTGTGTTTCCACAACTTTTATAAAATACCTTTTAAATGACATTATCTACTATTTGTAAATTACAGCAAATACCTCGATGAAAGAAACTGAAATGCTTCAAATCAACACGACGGCGACGCTAGAACACATCTGTCATTTGACTAGCCGTTGACATTGTTGTCATGTTTTGCTAAATATGTTTTTAAAAATCTAATCGGCATTAAAAATTATTTAAAATATTTAATAATTCACGCCTATTATTATTTTTTACATAAGAAAATTAAATTTCGTGGATAAATATATTAAAATTGATTTAATAAATAAGCTTTATATTCCTGTTTTCTTCAATTATCTTTGCTAGAACTAGCGAAGGAATTTCAACTTGGCAACACCACACTGTTTTGTATAAAACCATTCTATCAACAAATCCATACAGTCCAGCTACGTCATCGGCCAAACTACCTACGTCACCAATTTAAAACACCTGTTGCTGCACTTATTTTAACTTCTGTTTTCTCAAAAAATTGATAAATATTTTCGCGTAAATCTGTATTGGAAGGCTTGTTTGTACATATTCTATGATATTATTCTATTAAAAAAAAAATAAGAAAATACCCCATTGTGTTATATATAAATAGATAGGCATTTTTCAAACGCTTACAGATGTAGTTCTATTGAACTTTTATTCCAATATACATTGTATTATTTGAAATCACTATGTGGAAATAATTGATCATAGAATTTTAATAATATAATATATTATTTGAAACCGACTATCCCACAACCCATAAAATGATATGCCACAGTGGAGGTGGTGCTAATGATTAAAAAAAATGAGGCCTTTGGTTCTTGTACCCACACTAAATCACGATTTTATTTTTTTACGACTCTTGTTTGCTTGCTTTAACTATCTACCCCATTTACCCCCCCCCCCCCTCCAGCCTTCAATGAAATATGATCAATTTATAATCTCGTTACAATACATCATAAACGGTTCCAGAGTAATAAAAAATATGAACAGACAGACGGACAGAACGACAAACAGAATTGATTTGCTCAAAACTTAAAATCTACACGTTTCATGGCATTCTAAGCCCATTTAAGCAAAAAAATTTCTGTTTTATTTTACCGCTACTATAGTCCAGTGTTTGACGGTTTTTCGCTCAGAATTCTTTCGGATAAAACCGATTGTCATGAAATTTGGACAGTAATTAGGGAATGGCTGAAGGAACAAAAGTTATATAGTGCCGATGTGTGCTTTTATCTTGGGGTGGATGCCACCTCTTGTCGGGGGTCGAAATCATTACATTCAAAATAACCGCAGAAATCGATAGAGGAATAAATTTTAAGCAAAGAATGTTCTATGAAGTTTTTTCGGTGAGTCAACACTTTTTGAGTTATTCGTGATTGAAACTGTTGATTTTTCATGTAAAAAATGCATGTTTTAAAACGATTTTTCACGAATAAATCGAAAACCTTACGTTATATCATAAGCAGAAATGAAGCTTATAAAATAATAAATCGATTGTTTTTTTTTATTTCTGTAGATGCAATACGAGCCGAGTTATGGCACGTTGAAGTTGACTTTTTGTTCGCCGAAAACTGAATTCGAACCTTTCAACGTTAAATAACGGAATAACGGAAAAACGGAAAATTTTTGGAGGAAAACATACAAGATATTTTTAAAATTACTTGAAAAGATCTTTAAAATGAGCTTTAGTAAAAGTCGTTAGCATAAAAACTAACGGAGTTATGATGAAAATAAAATGGTTGCCTCGTTTTCGGAGAAAAAATCAGCAATGAAACCAATGGTTTCACCGCAAGAATTGAAGTTGGACGTAATCCATTTACAATTTACTTTATTTAAGTGCTAACAATATGTTCTAGAAGTTTGACCGGTTTGGGATGACTAGATTTGAAAAAAAGTTTGATTGAAATTTGAAATGATTTTTGAAATTTCTTAAAGGGCATAGCAGGATAAGCACCTGTTAGGTGCCCCCGCACCAATCGGGTCGAAATTTTTAACACAAGTTGATAGTAATGTTAGATGAAATTTCCCAAAATATTATTTTTGGAAAACCATTTTTATGGGAGTTATGGGGGTAAAAAGAAAAATGAAAAAAAATTTTTTTCTCGAGAACGGATAAACCGATTTTCATGAAAAAAATATATGTTATGGCTTTTGATGGTGCAAATGTGGGAAAAAATTATTGAACCCATTTGTCGAAAAAAAGTGGTGAAAAAATTTTTTCAAAATTAAAAAAAAAATTTTTTTAGGGGATGTTCCAGAGGCACACCGACCATTTTCTTCCAAATAAATGCTTATATGCCCCTTTAAAACATATCCAATTTTCAAAGCGATCGGAAGGGTACAACATACTCAAAATTGATAATCATTGGCAGACTGCGGGCGGCGCGTAGTCTATGTAATGAAGCATTATAAGACGACTTTTTTGTAAATATTTCGTGCAAAGACGAGATTACCTCCCCTCCTTCGTTTTTGAGGGTGCTGAACACGATTGAAATAATATGGAAGAAGGTTATAGAGCAAGTAGAGTCCAGACAGCAGGCCTAGGGGGTTGATTAAACCCCCCCGAGAGGTGTAGGTTTTTTTTTCTTCAAATGATTCGGTTTAAATACGTATACCTCTTTTTTGGGGTCGCTGATCACGGGAAAAATATTTATTTTTAGCTCCAACCCCCTCAAACGGGCAGAAATCACCTCTCACTCACCGTTTGAAAGATGAAGAGAGGTTGGAGCTAAAAATGAATATTTTTCCCATGATCAGCCAAAAAACGGGGGAAACGCGTTTGAACCCGAATCATTTGATAAAAATTATTTTCCACTCCTCGGAAGGGTTTAATTAACCCCGTAGACCTGCTGTCTGGACTCAACTTACTCTATAACCATCTTCCATTTTTATTTCAAGTATAACCCGTTGATAAATGACTCTCCAGACCCGTATAGAAAACATAAAGAAATCCATAAAAGGGTGGCCGTTTTAGGAGGTTTTCGGCGGTCAAAAACTTCTCCCACCACTTGCATCATGTTCAACACCCTCGAAAACGGACGGAGGAAGGTAATTTCGTCTTTGCAAGAAATATTTACACTATTTCTGCCTTTATTACATAGACTAGCGGTTCATTACTACATCTTACTACAACGGTCACTGGCGGCCATTACAACCCTACCATTTAAATCAGTATCAAACTTCAAGAAGTGTGGTGCAAAAATTCTCTGACGTCAACTGTGGGGTCAAACAAAATCTAGTTTGAAAATCTGAAGACTTTGCAAGGATGACGTCCGCAGTCAGCCTACGAAAGAACTAGTTTTCAAAGTCCACTACGAGGAGGTTACAGTGCCTTTCACTAGTGAAGGTGCCTATTTATTGTGAGTCCCCTTGCCTCTCACGAGTCGGGGTGTTTATTTATCGTGAGTCTCCTTGCCTCTCACAATTCGGGTTGACTTTTTTGCGTGAGTCCTCCTGCCTCTCACGAATCAGGTTACTCTATATTGATGAGACTTTTCTTAGTCTTCATTCTTCGAGAACATCCCATAAAAAAAAATTATTTTGAAAAAATTTTACAAAAAAGTTGCAGGGGGTTGCGGCGGTCAAAAACTTCTCCCACCACTTGCATCGTATTCAGCACCCTCGAAAACGAGGAGGAGAAGGTAATCTCGTCTTTGCACGAAATGTTTACAAAAAAGTCGTGCTTCATTACATAGACTACGCGCCGCCCGCAGTCTGCCAATGATTATCAATTTTGAGTATGTTGTACCCTTCCGATCGCTTTGAAAATTGAATATGTTTTAAAGGGGCATGGTGGGCAAAATGGTGGGTGTGCCTCTAGAACATCCCCTAAGAAACAATAATTTTTTATTTTGAAAAAATTTTTTCACCACTTTTTTTCGACAAATGGACTCAATAATTTTTTCCCACATTTGCATCATCAAAAGCCATAACATATATTTTTTTCATGAAAATCGGTTTATCCGTTCTCGAGAAAAAATTTTTTTTCCATTTTTCTTTTTACCCCCATAACTCCCGTAAAAATGGTTTTCCAAAAATAATATTTTGGGAAATTTCATCTAACACTACTATCAACTTGTGCTAAAAATTTCGACCCGATTGGTGCGGGGGCACCTAACACATGCTTATCCTGCTATGCCCTTTCATTTTTTTCACAATAATTCAAACACTAATAAAGAAGATACGTAAAAAATGCCAGAGTACAAAAATTTAGGTTTTTTTTTTACTGTAAAGTCGAACTTCCTTGAACTCTTCGTTTTTGATATTTTTGAGTTTGAAGGGCTCGGGGAAGGTGGCCCTCGCGCTCAACGCGCAAACAAAATTGTTTTTTATTTTTATTTCTCTAGGATAAAAATAAATTGAGATGCCACCGTTATAAGTTTGCATTTGAGCGCGAGGGCCACCTTCCCCGAGCCCTTCAAACTCAAAAATTTCAAAAACAAAGAATTCAAGGAAGTTCGACTTTACACGAATTGTAGCTCTTAAAATTCCCTGCAAAATGATTTTGGGGGAGATTGGATAGCTTAAAAATTAAGGAAGTTTTCGTTGAAAAACCTATAGCATTTTTTTGGTGAAATTTTCGGAGCATGTAAATTTTAATCTCGACAATTTTAGAGTATTTATAAATATATGTAAATATATAATAGTACTTCAGAGCTGGAAGAAATTTTAGAAGCCGGTAGGTACTGCACAATATTACTGTACGGAGCTGCTAGACATACAGTTAAAAAAATTGAGCCGTATCGAAGACTTATCAGCGTTTCTCCAGCAGATGCGCTGTGAGTCCTTTATTAAGGCTACCACTAAAAACAGTGCTGTGAAATTATCATCCCTTGTTTCGACAGTTGATGCTCTGAATGAGCACATTAAGAGGGTTTTGTCACAAACCCAAATGTGGCTTGGGATCAAAAGTATTTGTCCAACTGAATCTGCGCCAAGGACTAAACCTATAATGCCTTAAGTATTTTTGTGTGCTGAATCCGAATTTTCAATTTGAAAAATTTTCTACAGCGTAGATTTCGAGTAAATCCGGTTTTTATTGTCAAAATACGTCTTTTTTTACAATTTTTGACATTTACTCGAAATCTACGCGGTAGAAATTTTTTTAAATTGAAAATTCAGTTTCAGCACACAAAAATACTTAAGGCATAATAGGTTTAGTCCTTGGAGCAGAATTGTGTAATGAAGGATCTTTACTACCAATCAAAATACTGAATATGCCTGCACCGGAAGAACTCCTCAAAATGATATTTTGTAATTGCAAAAAAGGATGCGGCGCAGCTTGTAGCTGCCGAAAAGTTGGACTTTTTTTGTAAAGCAACATTCGGAACATGCTCCGGTGACAACTGTCAAAATTGTCCTAAAATTACAAACCAAGAGGAGGAGGTCGATAGTGATGATAATGATCCATAGATTTTCAATAATAAAACATGCTATTATAATGTACATAAAATTTTTATTTTTCCCCTTTAAACTCATTTAATAATTTCAGTTTTTAATTTTGAGTAAACATGGTAGTTAATTTTATCACGAAGGCGGTTTGTAAGGGATGAAACGTAATAAATCATAAATTATATTATATTATAAACAGTGACGGGATTTTAATTCATTATAAATGCCCTATTAAAATATTTCAAGCTGTTAAAAATTATTATTTTTTAATTTTGTCACAAGGGGTGGTTTTAAAGGGTTGAAACGTTGTAACACATCATACATTATATTCCAGAACACGAAATAATGTTTATTCTACATACTTAAACATGATTTCAATCTATGTAACGCTTAGATTTGGTTTTTAAATTTTTTGTCGGAAGGGGTAGTTTTCGCCCCCAAGAAACAAAAAGCACACATCAGGAACATATAACTTTTGAAGAGGAGGGTAAGATAAGCTTAATTACAATTTTTTATCAAAATCGACGTTATCCGAAAGAATTCAGACACCGTCAAACACTGGACTACTATACTTCTGTTCCACTAGTAAGTAAAAACAGTGCATTGAATCATCGAAGGCGAGATACTGGAGAGTGATGTAGCAATTAACAGCAAGTGTAGATTTTTTATTTTTTTTATCACGAGACACCGGTCCCAAGTCGTCTAGTAAAAGTTATAACAAGCCCCGTCAAACGTTGCAGGAGGTACAATTGGCCCCCTCAATACATGTTTCGTTATATCCTTCAGATGGTAACACCTTCTACAATCACATGGACTATAATAGGCGTGCAGATCACCCCCAATAAGTGCTCTAGAAACTGAGTAACCGATTTGGTCGAGGTAACCACTTCTAACTTGATTTTTCTTAAAGTTGACATCGAAGAGTACTTACAGTAAAAAATTAGCCAAAGTTAGTTGATCGGAACATGTAAATAATTGCAAAAAACTATAATTTTTTTATATTACGAATTTTGTCGAATTTCATCTTCAACTCGCGATATCTCGGCAAATAATGAATATTCTTAGATAAAATTTCAGCACGACATTGTTCAAGTTATTCTTTAAAATATTGAATTGGTCCGAATCCTTATTTATTTCACAGACGAAAATAGTGATTTTTCAAAAAATTTCTTTTGTCAAACCTAATTTTTTTTTTTCAGACACAAAAGTTGTGTGACCAACTTTTAATACGATAATTTTTGACAAACTTATATTAAAGTACAATATTTAAAGAAGTTTTCTGTGAAGTTTCAGGTATTCATATTGTGTATATAAAAAGTTATCGCACTTTGAAGTAACGTCTCTGCGCGCAGCAGACATGTTGTTTACGCGCGCCATGTTTCATTGTGATGGTTGCCGTAGTTCAGGCATTTACTATCATATCAATGCAATGTCTTGTTACATATTCCCTTTTTACAGGTTATTGTAAAGTGGAAATAAGTAATACTAAATTAATTGTTGATAAATTAAAAAATACACAATACATTGGTCTGCTTTTAATATTTTTTAAATCTGAATCAACAGCTATGGGCTGCAATGAGCAATTTGATGTACAGTTACAAATGAAACAGCATTTTATACCAGTAGCGTAGCACGAACAAAATTCATTATCACAAGATGTTTTTTTTTGATCTGCAATTACAATATACTTTTGAAGCAGCTCCAAACTTGTTGGTCCTTCAAAACATATTGTCAAAAGTTCTTCATTTTCAAATTTCCAGCCAAAATCAGTCGGATTGAGTGCTTCAAAAATAAGTATGTGAGCATTATACCATACGTGCACTGGCCAAAAACAGCGTTTCATGTGTTGAAGGAGAGCCTGGGTACGATGGAGGTAATTTTTCGACGGAGGAGTTTTTTTTTTCAAGCTAAGATTACTCTCATGTCATTAATATTGTCTTGTTTACTTTTGAAGTCATAAATTTCAATCACAAATTTTGTCCAAGCATTAACAATTTCAGATGTTAATTTATTCTCAATTTGAAACATCTGGACTAAATGTTCTGTGGTTATTTTTTGTGCTACGTTGAGAGCTTTTTTCTTACCAATTCTGTAGAAAGCGGAAGTCGTATCGCATCCGGTTAATGCATGAATTATTGGTAATGCTAAACAAATACTACTTCTTAGTTCTTGGCATATAATATGTATTGATACAAAGCTCCGCAAATCCGTGTTGATGCTATTTTTTCCAGTTTGAAACCATACTTGTATCTTTGTATTTAGTTTAAAATAATGTGCGATTAAAAGAATAAACACATCTGTATCTGGGAACTTAACGATCACTATCATGTCCTGAGTGTCTAAGTATTGTTTGGAAATGTAGATCAGATAATATTCGAGAGTCAGCTTCAGCATGATTCGAAAATAAATCTGTAACCTCACGTTTAAGTGAATCAGTGACTTCTTTAGTTACAAGCTGATTTTTGTATCCACCAGCCAAATATAACTTTTTATTAATAATTTTATCAGAAGTCTGAGGGATTTCAATATTTTTTTCGATGTAGTCGCATAAAAATAGGTTCAAAGCATTTTTATTTGCATCTGTAGACATAACTTTATCCCAATCTGGTATAGGTCGACTAGCATTAATATCGTAAGTATTAGAATTCAGTTTATACCTTTTTGACCTCTCTTGCGATTTAGGATTCATACTAACGTCATAGCGATACAAAATGACGTGAATCTCAGAAATAGGTTCAAATAGTTTCCGAAAATACTTAAAAAAATACTGTCCAACATCTTCGAAACATTTCATATATTTCGTATTCAAACACTGCTACTTCAAAGTACGATAACTTTTTATATATACAATATCAATACGACAAACTTTACAGAAAACTTCTTTAAATATTGTACTTTAATATAAGTTTGTCAAAAATTATCGTAATAAAAGTTCGTCACACAACTTTTGTGTTTGAAAAAAAAAATTAGGCTTGACAAAAGAAATTTTTTGAAAAATCACTATTTTCATGTGAAATAAATAAGAGTTTGAACCAATTCAATATCTTAAATAATAACTTGAGCAATGTCGTGCTGAAATTTCATCTAAAAATATTCATTATTTGCCGAGATATCGCGAGTTGAAGATGAAATTCGACAAAATTCGTGATATAAAAAATTATAGTTTTTGCAATTATTTATATGTTCCGATCAACTAACTTTGGCTATTTTTTTTTACTGTAAGTACTCTTCGATGTCAACTGAAGAAAAACCAGGTTAGAAGTGGTTACCTCAACCTAACCGGTTAGTTGACCTTATGGACTTCCTGTTCTGATACATTGGTGTTGTGCGGATGGCTTTGCAGCCACAGCCATATATTACGAGTATAGATAGATAGAACCGGTTAGTTGGTTAAAACGGGGGTGATCTGCACGCCTATAATAAAGATACGTCAGGGTCGATTTTAACTTATTTGAAAAATAAATATATTTCGACCAAACAACAAGCTTGGTTAGACTTTTTATTAATTTTGGTGATTATTTGGTTACACCTCCGATTAAAGAACTTATATCTAGATACATAACAGGCTATCTTTTCACTATATACCTTGTTTGCTCCTAACATAGTCACATTATATGTCCATTAAAATGGATAGATGAACATCACATCCCATAGGCAACAGTGGCGTTGTGTGTGTAGAAAATGTGTAGAATGGTAAATATTTTCATTAAAATGAATTATTGCAATTCCTGCATTACCGGCTCTTTATATAACGTGATGTAGGCATACGATATTACAGTAAGATAAAACAGTAAGATAAATATGTATTGAAAGGATATTAAAATTTAATTGCTATTTACTTTATAACTGTAAACTGAACTTCATCATGTTACGACTATGGAACGATCGATTTTCTTCTTTTCTAAACTGCTTTCTGCAAACGGCACAGCACTTTACTATTTATTTGCACAAAATATATTGTCACTAAACTGTGTAAATATGAATAGAGAATATTATTTAGGTATTAAGCAAATCACAACTTAAAATAAAATTACTTTTTCACCAGTTTTTGGTCGGAGAACACGAAAAACATTTATTGACATTAATGGCCGAACTGTCAACTGAGATTATGATAATCGAACTGAAGCCGATCGTGTACGAGCGGCCGCGAATACGCCGATGGGCCAATCAGCAACTTATGGGAAGAAGTGCCTTAGATTGTGAGTCTTTCAGCGACAAATAAATCAATGCCATTATGTATCTAGATATAAGTTCTTTAATCGGAGGGTTACACTGATTGAGCTATGCACAGCAGTATATTTCGAAAACGACATTTTCTAATGTAATAACCCAGTTTGAAACGTTTTTAAAAAAAGTGACTAAAAAGGACTAATTTCTCAATAAAATTGTTCAATAAATAAGTACTAATTGAAAAAATCGCATTTTACATAAATAACACCCCCTCCTTTTTGCCTCTCAAAGTGAACGCACTTGCGCCAGTGTAACTTACCAGGATACCATATTTTTATAAATAGGATGTCTTAATCCAAGGGTTGTACTTACCTGAAACAAAACAAAAATACTGTAAATATTGAGTAACATTTCAATAAAATATATTTCTTGTCATTAATATCTTTATTTGTTCAAGAAGTTGAATTGTCATTCTAAGGACATAAATTTATGCAAAACATATAAATGTACTGGTTAAGTAACTTTTAATAAAGTCAATTCTGGGACAGTGTAAAACGCACCCTTTCTGTTTTTGCGACTGTAACCGTCAGAAAACTGCATGGTAAAACAATTTACTACAACAATGTTAATAACATTTTGTTCAATTATAGTTAGCACGCTACCCAGCTTATTTACTTATTTAGATTACACAGGCCGACAAAAAAAAAGGGATGTTTTTTTGATCAGAACCGTATTATCCTATGGTTTTGACATGCTGTAACCGATTCTGATATTAAAAAAATCTACCGCATTAGTTTTTCTCTACCACCCCTGTTATCCCCTAAAAACGGCAAAAAAGGTCTTATTCTAAGGTTCTGATCTAACTTTTCTGAAGTATTTTGACGCGCTGAAGCCATTTTTGGCCAAAAAAATTTCTATCGTGTCAGTTTCCCTTTACATTACTATCTCCTAGGGATGGGGAATTCTTTTTTTTTTCCCTAAAATTAGCTTCAGCACATCAAAATACTTCAGAAAAATTAGATCAGAAACTTAGGACAAGACCTTTTTTTGTCCTTTTTAAGGGAAGGTATTAGTATAATTTTTATTCAAAACTGGCTTCAGCACGTTAAAATACTTCAGAAAAGATACATCAGAACCTTTGGACAAAACCTTTTTTTTGCTCTTTTTAAGGCATCAAGAACTGATGCGGTAGCTTTTTTTTAATATAGAATCAGTTTCAGCATGTCAAAAAACATAGGATAACATGGTTGGGAATGTTGGGATCAAAAAATAAAAAAAAACATCCCCTTTATTTTGGTCGGCCTATATTATTTAGCCATTGTGCGAGCAGTTCGCCTGTAATTCGTACTAAGACGCTTACGACACTCAGCTATATTTCGTATTTATATATAACATGTCAGGTTTAGTAGATGAAATATCTTGAACAGTATTCATTTTTTTAATTTATTTTTTGTCAAACATCTTTGTTAAATTTCACGATAACATCGTATAAAAACCTGTTGAAGGGTTTAGTTTGAATCTA
Organism: Rutpela maculata; assembly: GCA_936432065.2. Classification (NCBI taxonomy): domain Eukaryota; kingdom Metazoa; phylum Arthropoda; class Insecta; order Coleoptera; family Cerambycidae; genus Rutpela; species Rutpela maculata. Next base: position 163,095,260 of record OW386286.2, read on the forward strand.
GTTTTACCACAACCTGTATCTACGTGTGTGAAACAGTTACAGAAATATGTTAAATTGCTCATTCTTGGTAACGCCATGTAAATTTATGTTAAAACAGCGCAGCATTAATCCAATCAATGAATGCCCAAAAGGGGCCCGTAGAGAACATTGAGGAGGGGAGAATTTTTCTCTTCGGAAATGTGTTGGGGGTAGTTAGGAGGTAAACGTACTAAAAGTCCCCGCCCCTAGCTCTGCCGCTTCAGGGGGTGAGGGGAAGAGAAAGGTCCCTTTTTTCGATTCTTCGCTAATAACTCGGAAACGATGCGTCGTACGGAAAAAGATAACCTTTGCAAAATTAAACATAATTAAATTTCTACAAGAATGTCATTTTCTTCCTATGTGTTATAGTTTACGAGATATTCGCCAACCAAAATAGATAATTAATAAATACATTAATTCTTTACCTTGAATATTTCTATCAAAGCGGCTTACCGAGGTTTCCAATAAATCAAGTCACAAAACAATCTTTATTTTACAACACTCGACGTATTTACTAACGTAATATTTTGTCTAAATCTATACATTTCCTTCATTTAAAATGAAGACGCCCTTATAACTTTTTTATATTTTGTTTCCGATTTGAATCAAATTTTACTCAAGTATAGAATAAATTAGGATCTACTTATGGCCAGAAAAACATTCGCCTGCTACAAAGGTAAATCTACCTGCAGTATCAAAAAAATTAGTGGGTCTTGACGAATTTCACGTATCCACCACAAATTGCGGAAATTGAGGATCCGCTTTGCCAGATGAGCTTATGTATGAGAAGCCCCCGTCAATAACCAAATCAAATTTTGGTGTATGTATGTTTGTGGCGCCGATCCGATGCGTTTTTTAGAATTCTTAACATTTAAAATGTTTTTATTTTTTTCCACATATTTTGGTACCGCATGTGGCTTTGCCTTTGTAGCAGGCGAATGTTCTTCTGGTCGTAAGTAGGTCCTAATTTGTTCTATACTTGAGCAAAATTTGGTTCAAATCGGAAACAAAAAGTTACAAGGGTGTCTTCATTTTAAGTGAGTCACACTGTATATTTAAGGAAATGTATAGATTGCGACAAAATATTACGTTAGTATTGTTTGTAAATACGTCGAGTGTTGTAAAATAAAGATTGTTTTGTGACTGTGATTTATTAGGAGACCACGGTAAACCGCTTTGATAGAAATATTCAAGGTAAAAACTGAATTTATTTATTAATTATCTATTTTGACTGGAGAAAATCTCGTATAACACATAGGAAGAAAATGAATATAAACATTCTTGTAGGAAATTTAATTATTACCTTTTTCCGTACGACGCATTCTTTCCGAGTTATAAGCGAAGAATCGAAAAAAGGAACCTTTCCGCCCCCCTCCATCCTGAACCGGCGGGGCTAGGGGCGGGGACTTTCAGTATGTTTACCTCCTAACTACCCCAACACATTCCTGAAGAGGAAAATTCTCCCCTCCTCCATGTTCTCTACAACTCTTTCGTTGACTGGACTACATACCAAGATTTGAATATATAAGTCGTGTGCACGTGACGCCACAATCTGATATAAGAAAACAAACCGCTGCCATTAGCTGTCAAATGGCGACTGATTGAACTTTTCGTAATATTAGAGTTTTTATACATTAATTATATCATACGAAATAGCAAGTTTTTGTTTTATTATTCATTGTGGAAGCGTAGGTATCCGAAACAACATTAGTTTTTATAAAATAACGTAGATTTACAGCCAGAAGAGCAGGTCTGTTGAGAGGAGGGGGCGCGGGGGTGATTCCCGGGACCGGGCTCGTTTTGAGGAGGTCCGGTTTTGAAATATTAAAAATTTGTATTATAATTTATTCTTGGCATATTTTAATTTTTTTTTTGGATTCCTGGATTTTAATGAGCGGGGACGCCCATTAAAAAATTTTTTTCATCAATTTTTTTTGGATTTTTTTGGGATTCTTCCCCCTCCCCCGCTCCCATCAATTTTCAGAAAAAAATTTTCACCAGGCCCTTATTTTTTCTCCACGGCCCTGTAGAGAGGTTAGGGTTAAAAGATTCCAAGTAATTTAAAGGAATGATTTTATTCCAAGTATTTTATTAGTGGTACGTTGTTGCATGTTAATGCAAGAATTTGATTTTTAATGTGGATTTATGTTGTAGGAAAGACGGCCATAATTCAAGACCATGATGATCCATCCAGTTACGTGTCCTCTCTTAATATGGGATACAACTTAAAACCCAAATGTGAAACTGAAAGTGCTTGTGATGATAATAATAACTACTGCTAAAGCAAACAATAAACAATTCATGGTAAAAAATAACACTCACAAAAAGAGAATAGATTTAATAAAATACAACAATTGACCTTGAACAATACAATACATGTTAGACATATATTATATACCGTGTGTGTAGTCGCGGGCTAGGCATGGGGAGAAAAATTACAACATCGCGCGTGCCAGCTGGCTGCAATGAAATAACAGAGCTGGAATGCACCACCAACGGACGAATTTACGGCTGCCGATGTTGTCAAATCTCTCGCGCTACGTGAATGTACATGCCTAATGGGAAATTACACGCACGGTATAAGACACGATAAAAGTTCTTACAGAAATTACAATGGTTTGTATAGTTCAATCTATAGATATAGACAAGGGGGTCGACCCCTGGAAGAAATTATGTACACCTTATTATATACTTTAAGTAGTTCACAGTGCTTCAATCCTCAATTTTTCATTTATATGGTGTGTTTTTCACAAAATTTACAATGGCTAACCCTTCAACCTTACATGTTTACTGCTAAAAACTTAAAACGAAATACTGGGTAGTGAACATTTTCTCTAAACTAGCCACACAATCACAATGAGTACTGAAGAATCATCTGGACCACCAATAGCCCAAGGAATCGATGGCTTCTGCTGAAGATGCTAAGGGTTCAGAACCTAAAAAATTGAATGTTAACAATTATTCATAAAGCAACATTTAATTAGGCAAGCATATATAGGAACAAATGATTGATCATTGATAACTGATTCTTACCTTTGCAACAAAAGCTTTTATCCTGTAAATTGTTTTGAGAGTACTTTTTTCATCCAACCACAAATAGCTTCAAGAGTTTTGAATGCCTTGAACTCATCCTTCAGTATATTCATTTCTTTCAAAAATTAAGTAATTCACAATATCCACGTGTAATATTCTGAAATACATCAATATGACTGTATTGAAGTTTTCTTTTCCCAAAATATAAGGGATTTAATTCGATGATAACTTTTTCCGTATACCTAATCTCTACATCATGAGACGATTTCATAAAATACGAACTAACTACCATTTTGACGAACAAAATTGTTGTAATCGTATTAAGAATAGTTGTGAGATCTATTCGACTGTAATTCAAGATAAATTTTATAAAGGCTTATCAATCGCTCAATGACATGTTACGCTTGACATTATTGACTATTCAATTCATCGCTATCCTCCTCCTCAACATCGCTCAATGGCATGTAGCCATATGGCACTATTAAATGTTCAATTCATCACTACCCTTCGTCCCCGACTGTGTTAATACTATTATTTTGAATTACACCTCCTCCAAATTTAAACTGCAAGAGAATCTGTGGCACGCACTGATCACGTGCATTTATTACTACCCTTCTTTCCCGGCTAAGGCATGGTTAATTTTTTTTAATCATGATCAAAAAACTTGTAAATATATCATTGTTTCTAAAAACGAATATTGAAGAAAATACCGTTTTTTTTTATAAGAATGGTATATTTTAGACAAAAAATAGTATTTTATATAAGCAAAAAGAGCAATAATATTCATAAACTGTTTCAAAAGGTCCCATGTAATTTTTTTGTTCAGAATGATCCTAAAGAAATTTAATTTTAAGAAAACAGCTGCTGCAACGAGGTGATTTTTTTATTGGTGATAGCTGAATAGTGTATTTACTTAACCAAATACCACTCATTCAATTACCATTAGAACAATCAAATACAAAAAAAATGACAAAAGTTCTGTGTATAATTCTAATGTTTGGTAATAGGTTCTTTACAAGCGATTAAAAAAATTTACGATGAATTTTCCCGGGTTCTTTAAAGCCCCCCAGCACGCGCCTGTTACCATTTTGTCTAATTAAAATTGATAGAAGTAATGAACCTGTGAATACTACATCGTTAATATGACACGAATGTGATACTTGTCTGTAAATAATATCGACATTATCAATAAAGGTAATGAACCCACCTTTATAAATGCGGTAAGAAAAGAGGTTTTAGACGCAACTCTTCCGGATCCATTTATAACTGATTTAATAAAAAACTGGCACGTTTCAAAGGAGCCTTCAATGTCGAATCATAGACATATTCGATTCGACTTGAAGGGAACCCTAACAAACCTCGAGGAATGTAGAGTGCCTAGACTGACGGACTGGAGTGCTTATAAAGAGCACTTAAGATCAGAAGTAGAAGGCATCAATCACTCCATCGACACAATTAAGGAATTAGACATTGCCTCCTACCAATTACAACATCTTATGATCTCCTGTTATGAGAAAAGTTGCCCTATAAAACAAAAGACAATCCAAAGAGACGTGCCTTGGTGGAATAGGGAACTCAGCCATCTCAAAGCAGAGACTAGGAAAACTTTTAATGGGGCTAAGAGCTCTGGAGATTGGGAGAGCTACAAAAAAGCCCTTACTGAGTACAACAAAGAACTGAGAAGGTCTAAAAAAAGATCATGGAGACGGTTCTGCGAAGGGATAGATGAATTAGCCCCAGCAGTCCGTCTACAAAAACTCCTTGCAAAATACCACTCAAACGGAATAGGGCTACTTAAAAAGCCTGACGGTAATTACGCAGAGAGTCAGCAGGTAAATATAAGGGTACTTCTAAGTGCTCACTTTCCTGACTCCCGCGTTATTGAAGGTGAAGGTGAACTAGCACAAACCTATCTGGAAGAGGTTGCACATCGCCCCACCAGAGAAGGAAAAAGGCTAGGAAATAAAATTTTCACCTCCAACAGAATTAAATGGGTGGTGTCGAGTTTTAAGCACTTCAAATCACCTGGCAGGTACGGCATCTTCCCTGCCCTACTTCAACACGGCATTGAGGAACTCATGCCCTGCCTGAGAAGCATATTTAAAACAAGCTATGCTCTTGCATATATCCCGCAAGCATGGAGGGAAGTTAAGGTGGCGTTTATTCCAAAGATAGGCAGACGTCTATCGGAGGAACCAAAATCATATCGCCCCAATAGCTTAACCTCTTTTCTCCTGAAAACAATGGAGAAAATACTAGACGAACATGTCAGAAGCAAAATCCTCACCCGGGCCCCGCTTCATCCGAAACAATTTGCCTATCAATCTGGCAAATCGACAGTAAATGCTCTACATGACCTGGTCAAAGGCATTGAAAAGACATTTGCCGCAAAGGAAGTGGCTATGTGTGCATTCATAGATATAGAGGGTGCATTTGATAACACCTCATATGAGTCCATGCAAAGACCCGCAGAGAAAAGGGGTATACAATCCCCAACTATCAAATTGATACATTCCATGTTAAGAAGTCGAATAATTACTACGGATATGGGGGGGGGTCCGCCACGGTGATTGCGGCTAAAAGTTGTCCACAAGATGGAGTTCTATCGCCCTTGCTGTGGTCAATGGTGGTGGATGACCTCCTCCATAAGCTGAGTAATTCTGGCTTCAACGTTCAAGGCTACGCCGATGACCTTGTTATAACTGTAAGAGGCAGACATGAGGTTATGATTTCAAATCTCATGCAAATCGCCTTAAACATAATATCCAAATGGTGCTCGCTAAAGGGCTTCAGCGTCAATCCGAGCAAAACAGTTATTGTTCCGTTTACCAAAAGGAGAAAACTAAGTTTGAGATCTCCTATGCTAAATGGAACAGTGCTGCAATTTTTCCAGTGAAGTTAAATGTCTAGGAATAATTCTGGATCAAAGACTTACCTGGTACTCACACCTAGAAAGAACACGTACCAAAGCCACTGCGGCTATGTGGACGTGCCGCAGGCTGTTTGGTAAGACTTGGGGTCTAAAACCGAAGATGATCTACTGGTCCTACCTATCGGTTGTGAGACCCACGGTCATCTATGCATCATGTGTGTGGTGGCCAAAAACTGAAGAAAAATTAGCACAAGGAAAGTTCTGCAACTTTCCTTGTGCAACGCCTTGCCTGCTTAGGGATTACAGGAGCAATGTGCTCCTGTCCCACAGCAGCTATGGAGACAATGCTAGACCTGCTTCCTCTATTTGTATGTAAGGAAGGGGGCAGCACTTAGTGCCTTGAGGCTGCAGCAGGTACTTTCTTTCAAACCAGGAGACCTGGTTGGGCACCTAAGGATTCTAGAAATAATTATACTGGAATCCGTGACCAAACCCACTGACTCTATGCCAATTAAGCGGGACTTTGACTGGCCACCAAACGAGCAAAGTCGAAGTCCTGCAGGGTCACTCATCTGGTACACAGATGGATCGAAGATGGCTGAAGGGGTTGGCACGGGCGTAGCGGGGCCTAACTGGAGGCTATCCACAGCCCTAGGCAAAACCCCATCATCTTCCAAGCTATAGACCTATGTGGCCAGGAATGCATAAATAAAGGCATTCGAAGGGCAAAGGCCTATAATTTCAGACAACCAGGCAGCGTAAAAAGCTCTCAGGTCCTACACCTGTGAGTCTAAAATTGCCTGGGAGTGCAGACAATCCCTGAAGCAACTGGCAAAAAACAACAAGGTTATTTTGATGTGGGTACCAGGGCATGAGGGAATAGAAGGAAATGAATTAGCTGACGCCCTTGCAAAAAAAGGTGCTGAAGCCCCATTTTTTGGGCTCGAACCATTTTGTGGCTTATCTAAGGGACACATAACGGAGGAAGTCCTAAAATGGGAAAAGGAACAGAAAGAGTCCTACTGGAGGAATACTCCGGGCCAAAGACAAGCGAAAAAGTTCATTACTTATTCGTCTAAGAATGCCACAAGGCTTCTCGAACTCGAAAAGTCCGACTTAAGGCTGATGACAGGTCTTTTAACAGGCCATTGCCATTGCCACTTAAGATACCATCTTAAGAACATGGGCAAGGCAGACAAGGATATGTGCAGATACTGCGATTCTGCAATAGAAACTGCGGAACATATTCTTTGCGAATGCAAGATGCTAGTCCGCACTAGGCTAAAGTACCTAGAAAAGGTGGAACTAACTAACGCTTGATGACATAGGGAAATTAGCCCCCAGGAAAATCACAAGCTTTATAAAAAGCTTGGAAGTCCTGGGCAACAACTAATTGAAACACAAAAGATCTTTCCGGGTCGATGTGAAGTAGGGCTGAAAGAGCCGAGCGACCCCTTGAACAATCTACAATCTACAACCGTCCGAAATCGAACTTCATATGTAATGGTCAATATTGTTGCTATTGGTGTCATATCATCTTGTTCGTTTTGGGCGTTTAAGAATGGAACACCCTGAATAATCTCAGATTATATATGGTTATAAAAGATCCTAATCGAGTAGCTTCTTTCGGGTGTTGCCGAGGTCGTCTAACTTGACTTGACGTTTCGCTGATCATACTGTTAGCCTCTTCAGAAGGATTCTATCTAAAGACACTCTCTTAGAAGCGGACACTATGAGAAACGTCAAGTTCGACGACCACGGTAACATCCGGAGGAAACTACTTCACTGGACAACGGCCATGAAAGCCTGCATTCTATTATCTAATAAAGCTTTGTTACAATCGACAGTAAAAGGGTTCTCGGACATTTTTAATAAATAATCTTTGCGCAGCTCTTTTTACATAATTAATTATAATTCTCGTGTCAACTAATCAATAGATTGTGTGTGATCTGTGAATTAAATTGCGTCAACATCACGGAGTAAAGCGACAACGTAAAATTCCAGAGAATATAATATACTTAGCTTCAGAAATATTGCATTACCTTAATTTTGTTGCCTCAAAATGCTTTATATTACATTATTCCAGGGTACAGCTGGGTGATTTATTTACCAACATGATGTTCAAATTGGTGCCGGAAATGAGGGTGAAAGGCAAAATTTACGAAATTGTATAAAACGAGATTAACGTAATGTCTCATTTTTGCGTCGCTGGATACACCATAATGAGTTTGAATGTTTTTTAAACAGAGAAAGGAAAGTAAGGAAATGATGAATGAAAAAATAAGTTCATGACCAGTCAGCACGTTAAAATAAGTAATATATTAATGTTCTAATAGAATCTACGTTGAACAATACTAGTTCTTCAAAAATCGTTAGAAACACGTAAAAGTGGAAAATAATATCTGACAGGTATTTGACAGGCGTGCTTACAATTTCTTGCTCTTCTCCATTAAGGATAGAATTTTGCAGAGTGAGAGGGAAATATGCGTTTATATTCGGTTTATCATGAATAATTAAAAAATTAAACATAGTATAATCTTTAAAACCGTTTTAAATAATTGCTATTGTTCTAACGAATACAACTATATATACAATACAATAGTAACATTACATACTTACTTAATAGGTATTAAATATTTTCATTTCGTATCGTCATATTACTAACAGTGCAGTAATCACGTAAGTACTTAAACACTACTTGTTCGTGACGGGTTAAATATATTCGTCGCTTTTGGTTTATAAATGTCGTAATTAGGTAGATTTTTGTTCAGTTTGGTTTTTGTCCGAATTTGACAGGTTTTTTACTTAGTTTGGGTTTTCTGTCATAATCAGAGAGTATTTTTTTTTAATTTGAATATGAAGGGCTCAGGGGAAAAACGATCAGAGTCACAAAAACTACTTTTTACAGAATAGAGAAAACAAACAGACTCATATTTTATGATTACAGTTGCAAAATAACGTCAATTGTTGTCTCATCTTATCACATACTTATTTGACAGCAAAATAATATTACCTACAAAAATGTTTAACATTACCTTCGAGGTTCAGAGCGGAAGATGCAACAGAACTTCACATATGACTTTACAAAATCGATCACAGTCCAGGACTGTGACCTTTTTTGAATGTTATAAAGCAGCGCAACAGGCTTGGTGCAGTGTGCAAACTCATAAACAAAGTCGTGGTTTTCCACATTTTTATTTAAAAAACAAAAGTTAATTCTTAGTGTAAGCATAAACAATAATAATCAAAATGTCGATAAAAAACTGTTCATATTCCCTTTACACTACTTCTTTGCGCCTTTACACTACTTGTTTACGCCTTTACACTTCTTCTTTGCGCCTTTACACATTTTTGCAAGTTGTGCGAGTGAAAGGAAGTCATCAGAATCCTCTTGGTCAGCCTCAGTAAATTCCATATTTTTTTACAAACTGTCACTTTCCAGAAAATAAACTACCTGCTTAACGTTATTTAAAAACAAAAATACACGTCTCCTTATTTAAAGATGCGACACTGTGGACTCTGATCGTTTTTGTATAGAACCGCTCGCACTCTGATCGTTCTTACGCTGCATATCTTTTTTTATTTAAATTCGTTACAGTGACTGTGATTGTTTTTGCTTATAACCGACATAGCCACCTGAAAGCTTGGGTCGCGAACTACAAGATGGCATGTCTAACGAAGTTTCGACAAAAAATGGACTATGATCGTTTTTCCCCTGAGCCCTTCATATGAAATGTGATTGTTTAATTTACATTACATTTTGTTTAATAAGGTTGTGTATTTGAGTCCTAGAATTTTCTCTCAACCACTTTTCAACATTTTCTTTAAATATGTGCAATTTATTTGTATTTTTTGTTTGCTTAGGTAATGTATAATCTTGATCCCAGATATGTATAACATTTCTGTCCGATAGTTTTTGTTGCTTCTGAATTTTGATATCGGTTTTCTTCGTTTCTTGTTGTGTATTTGTGCTGAATAGGTTTGTGTATTTTTTTATTTTTAATGCTGAATAATAGAATTTTTAGGGAAAATAATTGCCTCAAATCGAATATTTCACTAGCTTTGTATAACTCGTCCGAGGGGAAACTACGATTCTTACTATAAATTATCCTTAATATCCATTTTTGTAGATTGTTTATGTTTTTTAAGTAAGAATCGCAGACACCTCCCCAACCGATAATACTACTAAGGAGTAATAGAGCGTTTTTAGATGTTTTATATCTAGGTAGGGGTTTTAGGTATTTAAATCGATATAATAGTCCTCGAATTTTTTGTGTAACATGTTTTACTTGCAGGTCCCATCTAAAATGTTTGTCAATGATAATACCTAGATATTTTACTGAATCTGCTTCTGGAATGTTTAGCTGGTTTTCAATATGGTGCAAAATTAAGTAGATTATTTATGTATGAGGTAAATGGTAAGTAACTAGTTTTTTTAAAGTTAACTGTGAGTAAGTTGTAGTCTAACCATTTTTTTTATTTCTTTGAATTCTTTTTCTGCAGTTTTATTACACCCATTTTTAAGATTTTTGGGAATTGTCCTATGTCGAAACTTCGGTTTATTAAAAATACTAGTGGTTCTGTAATTTCTTCTTGAATTTCTTTTAGTGTTTCTGCGCGTATATTGTCTAAACCAGGATATATATTTTTTTAAACTATTTATTACGTCTTTAACTTCTGCCGAATATATAAATATATTGAATTTTCTACTGCGTTATAGTTTTCTTTAAATTTTTTTGGTATTTTTTCCTAGCTCTGTATAATAGTTTACAAATGTGTTTACAATTTCTTTTGCATTTGTTGTTTGATTACCATCTTCTGTTTTTATTTTATTTATTACCTTTTCAGAGTTTTTATTTTTATTGCATAGTTTATTCACTGCATTCCATAGATTTTTACTAGAGTTAATATTTTTGTTTATTTGCAGTCTATTGTGTTTTATTCTAGCAGTTCTTATCAATTGTGTCAGTTTGTTTTTATACCTTTTATACTCTGTTAGCAAATTTGCGTCATTTGGATTTTTTAAAACGTTTTTATTTTTTGTGTTAATTGATTTAATTAACCTCGGGGTTACCCAATCTGTTTTCGGTTTTTCTTTATTTTTTAGTTTAACAGTTCTTGTGTTACGAGAAATATAATATTTTATTTTATTAATAAATAGCTCTGTTGCTGCATCGATGTTGTTATTATTGTAAATTTTGTGCCAAGTTTCTTTTCTTAAATCATTTTTTAAGTTTCGGTAATTTGTATATTGTCTATGCTGGATTCGATTTAAAGTTGGATTTTGTTTTCTAATTCTAATAAAAGTATAATTGGAAAGTGGTCAGTTATATAGTGAGAAAATATTATTGGTTTAATATTATGGCTTGCTTTGCTCTTAACGAAATAATGATCTATGCAAGTTTGTTACAACCCCTGTACTCTTGTATGTTCATTTATATGAGAATTGGACCCGTTTGTATTTAGAATATTGAGATACTCTTATGCATAATCGTTATGTGACATAATATTTATATTCATGTCTCCTACTATTACATTTATATAATAGTGGTCTTTGTTTTCATTTAAATGGTTTATTAAATTTGAGTTGAATGTATAAGGACATGTGGCTGGCGATCGATAAATAGCAGTTAATTTAATTTTTTTGTTTTGTAGTGAAATATTCAATTCAAGTCCACTTATTTTTCCAATTTTTCTATTGCTTGATGTGTACGTTAAATATGATTTTATATAGATAATCACACCGTCGTTCTTATTTACATCACCATAATCATACAACAGATCATAGCCTTTTACTTTAAATAGGTCTACATCATAAATTGTGAATGTTTCAGTTAGAACTAGTACATCAAATTTTTCTGAGAATTGATTAAGGTATATTGTTAGTTCATCTGAATTTTTGGCAAGACTTCTTATGTTGAGGTGAAGGATTTTAAAACTTGATCCTAATTTCTTAATTATTATATTCGGTAATATTATATTAACTATGCGTGTATGAATTTGTTCATTTGGATAATCTCTTATAAAATTGTCCATATTTTTTCCTTAGTTTTTAATCTATTTTCAATTAGTCAATTTAAATATGCATACTGTAACCCTTGCTTAAATATTTATCTTAATATTAATGTATACCTGATTATATAAATGTAAAATAGTGATTCATTTAAGCCTACTGCATCTGATTTCTAAACCGATAATAAACACATATTCCCTCTCACTCTGCAAAATCCTATCCTTAAAGGTCAACTTAACTTTTGACAGATAAGGTTAATTTGTTTGTTGCCAACTTGTTCATCCTGTATACAGATTTGGCAAATGTAGTTTTATATATGGGTCCGAGATAAACGAGCGCAAGAAAGAAAACAGATAAAATAGGAAAAGAAGGAGGTATCTATCCCCACTACAATTTATAGGCAGGTCAGAACATGCCATGCGTTGATATACGACAAGGTGATAAAAAAATAAGATTTTACGAAGTGTGGAACGTGCTGGGAGCAGTACATGTAAATTCCTTTACCTAATTTCCCTGTTTTCTTTCTTGCTCTCGTTAATCACAGGATATATAAGACTACATTTTCCAAATTTGTTACAAGTTCAGAGCTAACTACCTTCATGACGTCACTGCCGTTTTCGCGGCACATTCAAATAGTCGAAGTTTGATAACTCGAGCACAACCCAAAGAGGAAACAAATGGATATTAGTGTATCAAATATAAAGACGGACCACATGATTTCTAGACGTACTTTTAACAGGAACTTCAAAGTAAAAATTGCGGATTGAAGAGAAAGTGAAAGGACCGATTATAGCAACAGGGTGTATACCTGGTATTCGGGTCAAAGACTAGCACGATACTGGAATATAGGTACTAAGTGCACCATTTAACTTAAGATAACTATATATCTCGAAAACAATGCATTTACAAATTATTTGTTTTGCCATGTAAGAAGCACCTTCCGCAAAAGTTATAAAAGGTGTTCCGGATCGCGATGTTCAAATGCTGCGGGCGTAAAGTTGACTAAAAAACACAAAAGCGTATGCCGATCTTTATTTTTGTTTCGAAATTAGAGGCTTATTAATTGTGAACAGTAAATCAAAAAAAAAGAATAAAATAAAAACTTATCTTAGTCATCCGTGGGTATAAATAACGTTTTTTTTTATTTAAAATACCACTTACAACATTTTTAAGTTTTTTTTATTAATATATCGTGTGATACAGAGTCGCATGTCAAGGCTAAATTCAAAAATATACATAGACATTTTCCTAAATCCATATTGTCTATTTCTTAACATTTTACTAATCTATATTTTAGACAATATTAAAATATTTTGACCAAATTATTTATCACAAATATTATTGACTTACGGTTTGTATACAACTTTTTATTCCCTATAACTTATAGATCGCTATAGATGGTTCCACCGATCTGGTGTTTTTCCAGTTTTAAATTATACGTTGATTATATGCGGAAATGGAATTAAAATGTAAATGCATTCTTTTGATGACATTAACCGATATTCTATTAAGTCCTGATGAAGATTTATATTTTAACTTGGATATACTTAATATAATGTCATTCTTTAAGGCAGGAAAAGGGAAAACGAAACATTAATAATGACTTCTTGAGAATTGAGATACTAAAGTAGGATACTTTATTACTTCCACATCCAGTGGAAGTATAGTAACAACAAAAATGTTTTTAAAAATCTGTATTGTTGAAACGTCGAGATTTTAAGTTTGAGCGAAAAAAATTTCTGTCTGTCTGTCGGTAACTTTTTTTTGTGCGCACGTTTACTCTGAAACCGTTTGAGATACTGACTTGAAATTTGATAGACGTATGTACTTTAACGAGATCTAGAACTAGATTATACTTTTATCTTGTTCCGTCGAAGGGTTGGGGGGTAAATTGGTAAATTTGGGGTAAATAGGTAAATCAAGCAGGTAAGAGCCCATAAAATTGGTATTTAGTATATACAAGAGAAGCTAAGGTCTCAAAAAAAAAATTGGCATTAGCTATTACCACCCCCACCCCAGTATTAAAGGGGATGAAAAAAAATGTGATTTAGTGTGTGTACAAGAACCAGAAACCTCAAAATATTTTTTTACTTCATCCACCCCCACTACCATCCCCACCCCACTACCGATGTGGGGTATCGTTTTATGGGTTTTTGGAGTAGAGAATTTCAAATATTATATTATTAACGTTCCATAAACAATTATTTCCACATACAAAATTTTTTCGTTGTGAGTGACTTGGACAGAAAATCTGGATGTGGAAGTAGTGATTCCTTGGGCAGCGGCTTTTTTCCAGAATCTGCGGTATCTTTATCAATGTTAAAAAATATTTATAAGATTAGCCTTTTCTCTACTATCTTTTATTGCACCATATTTTTTATAAGAAGTAGGTATATTATAATTTTTATTTGTTTTTTTTACAGGTTGCAACTTCATTGACTATGTTCCTTATTTTTTATAGTTAATTTTTGATTCGTTTATTTTATTTTGGTAGTAACATTTTTTGTTTAGTTAAATTATTAATATATGTAGTAAATTCGGCTTTAAGATTAAGTGAAGCATTTTTTATAAATAATTTTTTTTGTCCTAAAATATAATTGAACCTACTGTAATTGATGGCTTAAATTAGGCTGAAAAATACCAGATTTCTTGCATTTTATTCGTTAGATGAGTGGCTTTAGAGTTCTTTTTTTTTAACTATGTGATTATTTGCCACATAGTTCAATAACTCGAAAGTAATTCTAAAACTACTTAGTTTACAAAAGATATGTAACAGAACTTTATTTTAGAAAAGCAACTGCAAATTCAATACATTCTAGACTAAAGTTTATTAATAGACATTTAGGCTTAAAATGAACCAAGAAGCAAATTTTTGAAGTTTTACCATGAACGTATAAGTACCCTGTATATTTAATGACTTATGAACGAATTGTCAACAGTCTTAAACAAAATTATTCACATATTTTACTACCGCTGGCACATTTCCTCCTCATTTGACATCAGAATGTGTATCGTTTTTTATTTAATAACAGGAAAAAGAAATAACAATTTTAAAAAGATGTTAAAAACACCGGATCCTCCGCCAATTTTTATAAAACAGATTACAAATAAACATAATGCTCAAATTCGAGAAAAACGATCTTGAAACTTTCACTAATACTGGAGCGGATCTGGCGAGAAAAAGAGGAGTTTTGAAACCAACTTTTTAAAAAAAAATTTGACAATACGGTTACACGCATTCTCTTTTATCACGTTATCAACTTAGTTCAGCTTAATCACACGGAGTGGCGGAGGAATTCGCAAAAACACGTTTTTCCACGATAACTTTGTTATTATTGACCTGACGAAAACAAAGTAAAATTAAAAATTGAAGATCTCGCGGAATCGCATAATCTGGTAAAAAAAATTTCAAATCGGACGGTAACTTTTCGTGAAAATTTTTTTCGAAAATACTCGTCTTTTTGCCCTAACACTAATACACAAAAAAGTAATTTTTTTACGAAAAAAAGAAGTTAGGGGGATGAGATTTTTTTTGAGGTAGGTGAAATAGATAAAAATTGATGGAGCCGGAGGATTGGGGTGGTGGGCCAATTACGGGAGGGGAGGGAGGTAGGGAAAGGAAAATTATTCAACAACCTCGAACTTTTTTCCTTGTCGTGCGATTTTCAAAAACCAAAATGGAATTTGTTCGTTATTACGTCTAATATTTGACTGAATTTTTTTTTTTTATTTTATTCAAATAAACAAACTTGTGGGAGGGAAAAACCTTTTGCATTTTTTTAAAATGCGTTTTTGAGTACGAAGGAAAGGGCTCAGAAGAGAATTTTTTTTACAGGTAAGCGATCCAATCGCAATCCAAGCAATAGGAGCGGAGGGAGGGGGCATAATGCGTTTGCGGGAATGAAGGGTTAAGGAAAAGGGATAGGGACTTCGGAGCTTAATATTCGGATATATAAATCTGTTTTCCACCTTAATATTTTATCAGTCTACCCTCCATCAAATATTAAACTTATTATAAATAATTATTTAACACCGTCACGAGTTTTCGCGACGCATTTCTCTAGTTTTATGTGTGTATTGGATATATACAACAATTATTTTTCCGCTTAACTCGCTCTAACTCAAAAACGGCACAATGGATTACCCTCAAGTTTTTATCGTGTTATCACTATATATTTGTTAACATAATGTGTTAATATGTAGATCAAATTTTGATAAGTGTAGAAAGCATTTTTTTTTCTAAGGCTATGTCGAAAATTTGCTTTCTCAAATGTAACATGCGGGAAACTTTTTTATCTTTCGAAATAGATACCAAATGTATTGAGAAGTAACGAAGATAAAAGATGGACGTAACTTTTTTATTTGAAACTTTTTTTTCTAGAATTAGCAGTTTTCGAGAAAATTGGAAATGAGTGATTGTTGGCCAGGTACTGCAAACGTGTGGAAATCTAATAGCAATTAATTAAATTAAAGATAAAAAAGATCTCACTTACCTGTGAAAAAATTTCTCTTCTGAGCCCTTTCCTTCGTACTCAAAAACGCATTTTAAAAAAAATGCAAAAGGTTTTTCCCCTCCCACAAGTTTGTTTATTTGAAAAAAATTTAGAAAATTATTCAGTCAAATATTAGACGTAATAACGAACAAATTCCATTTTGGTTTTTGGTTGAATAATTTTCCTTTCCCTACCTCCCTCCCCTCCCCTAATTGGCCCACCACCCCAATTCTCCGGCTCCATCAATTCTTATCTATTTCACCTACCTAAAAAAAATCTCATCTCAACTTCTTTTTTTTGTAAAAAAAATTAAGGAATTACTTTTTTGTGTATTAGTGTCAGGGCAAAAAACGAGTATTTTCAAAAAAAAATTTCACGAAAAGTTACCGTCCGATTTGAAAAAATTTTTACAAGATTATACGTTTCCGCGAGATCTTTTAATTTTACTTTTTTTTTCGTCAGGTCAATAATAACAAAGTTATCGAGGAAAAACGTGTTTTTGTCAATTTTAAATACGAATTCCTCCGCCACCCCGTGTGATTAAGCTGAACTAAGTTGATAACATGATAAAAGAGAACGCGTGTAACCGAATTGTCAAAAAAATTTTTATAAAAAAGTTGGTTTCATTTCAAAACCAGATCCGCTCCGCTATAAGGGCATGTTTATCAATGTAGGGTTAAATTTGCTAACTTTAATCTGGGGGCAAAGTGAGTGTTATACTCGCATCCGTTTGTCTTGAATAACGTGAGGTTGGTAACGCTTTCTACAGATTTGCCAGCTCTAGGTTGATTGTGACTGGCCGAAAAATTAGTAATTTTTTGTTTGTTAGTTTTTTGAGTTTTGCTACTAAGTTAAAAGCATTTGTGTGTTTTTGTCGAAAAGTCACCTGGCAGTGACAGCAACGAGCAACAACAATCATAATAAGTAGAATATTTTCTGGTCGATACTTACATTTCCATTTTAAAAGAATGAGTGAAACCCCCACGCAGAGGCCCCAATTTTTCATCAGCAGAGCGGTTGCTATTAATTAAAATAGCAAATAATTATAAACACGTCGTAGAATAGAAGAAAGTCTGATACAATATCTTGGAGAGGCAAAGAACCCGAACGATTTTTACAATACAATAAAATAGATTTTAATATTTGCCTTTTAGCTACATTAAAAAACTAAGTATGTCTTTCGCATTCCAAAAATTCCAAAATATCTGCTTCGTCATCGTCTTTCGAAAGCTTACATTTTCAATAATTTACGCAAAAAACATTGACTTTTCACTAAACAACTAACTGTCAGCAACAAACATCAAGTTTGTAGGTTAACCCCGGGCCAGAGAAGTTACACTATAGAGAAGCGACAATATCGGCGGTTCCTTTGATATTTTATGGCCCGGTTCTAATGGCATTAAGCAATCCAAACCACGTGACTTTTAACATGGCGTGATGGGCAAACATCCGGCAAACGTTTGTTTTCATTCGTTAAATGTTTGTTAAAGAGTTTGTTTTTCGGTTGTCTTGGCTACGTTTCCGCGAGTTAATTAAAATAAACCCTGTGTTTGTCCCTTGTCCACCACGTCACAGAAGACCTATACCAGAAACGACTCTCTGGCCTTCCCGCCAATATTGAATTTTATGCGCATATGTCATATGTCGGTGGTATTATTGTCAACCTATAAATCCGCAGGTTTCTAAATTCACCGGTGGAGCGTACCGGTAAGCAATAACATTATATGATTGGCTATTTTGAAAACCAAAACCAAAATCAGCTTCGAATTTTATCTACCAATGCGTCCAGCGGTGAATTTAGAAAGGTGCGGATTTATAGGTTGACAATACCACCGACAAGATGGCCGAAGGTCACCCCAATTTACCAATGAAAGGGTGCGTTTGCACGCACTCAGTAATTTAGTCGAGTCGCTTAGTAATTTAGTACTCGACCAATGCGGACAGCGTGTTTCAGTCAAGTAATTTAGTGGAAAGCAATTACTAAATTACTGGACCGTCTCTCTACTCGACTAAATTACTGGATGCGTGCAAACGCACCCAAACATCGAACATGCCTCCGACAGTGACGCTTCTGGTATAGGTCTTCTGTGACCACGCCATATTGCCAAAATAATTTGACAGGTTGTTGGATTGCCTAATAGACCATTCCAGAATGACGTCATTGACAGTTCGGCCATATTTGCTGGGTGGCACACAATACCATTTGTGTATGTAAACATTAAGAGTATTTCATTACAAAGTTGTTTAATCCTGGTCTAATTTATAGAAAATGCCTCATTTTTGTAGTGTTCAATGCGTGCTGAAAGAGATAATGTATCGTTTTTTCGATTTCCCACAATTTTAACTAATAGAGGAGATCAGCTTAATGCATAGTCTAGAGAAAGAAGAAATGCTTGGATTAATAGTTTGAAACGGGGGCCGCAGAGTGAAAGCCATCTAAACAACGGCCGTATTTGTTCCAAACATTCTATAACTGGTAAGTACCTAATTTTCGTACAAAATTCCTTTTAGATTTTAAGGTTAGAATCGAGGATAAAATTAAATGTGCAAATATATAAATATTAAGTATTATAATAATATGTACGATTTTAGGAAAACCAGCTTCCCTATAGAGGATAAAACTAATCCAGACTGGATACCCAACCAGAATTTGGGATACATTTCCAGCATCCAACCGAGTCAATCTGCATCCTCGAGATTTGAAAGGTCCACGCTTAAAACCTTTGTGGCATATTAAAATGATAAACATTAATATACAGAATCTAATTATAATGTAAAATTACACATTTACTTTGATTTCTTACCTTGCCAATGACAATAAATGCCTCATCATTGATTTGTTTTGCCAAAATCCCTTGAACAGAGCCAGATTCATAATGTCTGTAGGCTTGCAAACTTTTATAAGCCTTCAATTGTTGACCAGTGTAATAACTATGGGTTTGTATTAAATAATTCACTAAGTCCATCATGGTAATATTGGGCAACTTATAAATTTCAAGCCTGCATTCCTCGGGAGGAATTGCATAGGGGTCAATGCTGTCTATAATTTCGATTTTTTTATCCCATCAAGGGTTGAATAGTATACACTTCGAGACATCTTGGCGAAAAAAATGCAAAAAATCACAAAATCAATTCACAGCACAAAAGAACACAGAAACGCACGTAAACAAACGAAGAATAATCGGTTTGTGTGCCACCCAGACAAAATGGCGGATCTGTCAAAGTCACGTGTTCTGGAATGGTCTATTGAACATGAGTGAAACAGAACCTCTTACACTTAGAGAACTTTAAAGTTTGATGCACACTGAAAGCAATTCAGTATATGTGACTATACAATTAATAATAATACAATATAATGACAACTACACAACCCATCTCGCACATACGCATATGAAAACGGTTAACTCGGGAAGCCTTGCTGTCGCTTCTCTGTGGTGTAAGTTCTCTGCCCGGGCTAACAGAGATAACCCCCACTTTGAAGCTCGGGCTAAGTTACCGCTGAATTTAGCCCATGGTTACTTTTAATCCGACTTGATAAACACTTTAGTCTGGAGTTAGCGTTTAGCCCCAAGGCAAACTAACATAACCCTGTAGTGATAAACGGGCCCTAAGTGAATCTTGATGTTCAGGGGAGATTTTAGGTGTGCCCTTTCAGAAGTTCAACATTTCGCTACTAAAAAGGTAAAAAAATATAAACCGTCTTAAAGAAAAAAGATCTTTCAAAATAATGGATTAAAATATCACCCAGTCACTCAGTTACTTGACATCATTACCTGATCTGATATATTATTAAACTCGGTAGGTACCTATAAAAAATTTTAAATTAACTATATTTAAAATAATATCAATTAGTTAGTAAACTTATTAAAGGTACAATGACAAAAAATGATGACAAATGACAAAACAAATGTAACATGGCAAAACATTTTGTAACCGACTTCAATATCGATATTAGGTAATAAAGTCTAATTAAACACATGACTATCATTGGATGAAATTTTATTTCACAATTTTCAGTGACTTTTTTATCTTTTATAGATTTAATAAAAATAGATTACAAAAGGTCTAAAATACTGGTTTTATTCTTAACTTGGGTAAATACAACCACATAATTACAAAAATAAAAAAAAAAATGAAATGGTTCAAAATTGATGACAACTGGAAACTTAATTTTTAATGCCTGTGTGGTGTGTGCATATTAACAGAAACAGTTGTCAGTGTATACAATAATACTGTGAAAAATGTCCACTAAATTGTTGAAATAACAAAAAATACTAGGCATTCAATGGCAATTAATATTGGCAAATGAACATTTATAAGGTATTTATGTATCAACCTGAATGCTATTTATTTGTTAAGAACAAGCTGATTCAAAAACACAGTTCAGTAGGTGCAAAAAGACTATTCTGAAACTGTTCCGTTTTAACCATTCGTCTGTATCCTGCTTTAAAAATTCTCCCAAATGAACCGATCTAGTACAGCGGATACTACGCCCTCGTTAGTTGTTTGCATCGGATAATGATACGGATATATTTGAAAATCCTCAGATTTCACGGCTTTGACGAGTGTGGATGGAAACAAAAGATGCGAGATAGACTGCCACTCAATTGACTTAATTGTATACAGGGTGTTTCAGCTAAAAGTCCCCGGGTCATATCTCGTAAAATAATAAAGATACTTAAAATTTGTAAATCGCGGATAATTGACACCAAAAAAGGTTTTAAATAACTGAGGTTAGAATTGTTCCTTCGCAGTGCACAGAGATGGCGCTGCGGTGAGAAATTATTTTTCGATGGCTGGAACCTTGAAACATGATTCATACGATTAATGAATAAATTGTGAATAATTTTGACTATGTAAAAAATTTTCTAAATACCAGCCGTTTTGGAGCTACATGAATTTTTTTCTCCATTTTTTTGTCTCTGTAAATTTTGAAAACTTCTGTAACTTTTCTGTTTATCATTTTAGAACACCAATTATTTAGAACTTTTATCTTATTATATTCCATACTTCTTATATTATTACATATTTTGAAAGTTTTTATAATTTTCAGAATTTTTCAAATGCAACTAATTTTTAAAATCAAAAGGTACACCTTTTGATTTTACCATCAATTTGTAATTTTATGGAGAAATTGATAGCAACAAATACTTTATCAAACACAATAAATGGTATAAAAAATATATATTAAATTTTGTTTTGTTGTTTTGGGTTTTAGCGTCACATTGGAAAGTTAGACATCACCGGTAAAATTTAATCTTCCTACCAAGTTCTATCGGAAAAGGTTAACGTCGAAGGAAAGTGGCGAAAATAATGTAAATATCCAAACCTACTGAATGAACTAGAAGAAGTGTCACAAACAAGGCGTCCTATTCCAGCAGGAGAAAATAAAATTATCATGAAAAAACAATGTATAACCATTCAATTTATATCAAATATCTTTAGGGAACACATAGCGGAAATTATTCATGAAGTTCCAGCAAAGCTCTATGGCAAACGGATTTCCGAAATTTGTTATTGAAAAGAATGTATGAAAGTGAACAAGTTATATAGAGGGTGGTAAGGAAATTGACAAATAATATTTATGCTCAAAATTTATAATTTAATACAATATTAATAATCATAATAATAATAACAATAATAATAATAATAATAATAATAATAATAATAATAATACACCCGCATGATCTTAGTCAGGAAAATGTAGACAGAAAAGCGTCGAACTACTGGCTGACTCATGGGGAGCTGTTCCCAGAAACGGAGGGTTTTCTCATAGCCATCCAGGACCAAGTAATACGAACGAAAAATTATAGAAAGTATATACTGAAGGAGAACATCCTAAACGACACTTGCAGGCAATGCGCAGCTGCTTCAGAAACAATTCAGCATATCACTTCTGGTTGTCGCATACTAGCAGCGACTGACTATACGCACAGGCATAATCAGGTAGCCAAAATACTCCACTCCCAATTGGCCCTAAATCACCAATTGACTAACACAAAGCTACCATACTACGAATATTCACCTAGTGCAGTCCTCGAGAACAACAACTATCGGCTTTATTGGGACCGCGACTATCTTAGCAAATAGACCAGACATTATTTTAACGGACAAGTCAAAGAAATACACCTACATAATTGACATAGCAATACCAAACACGCATCGGCTACAACAAACCTATGCGGAAAAACTCAATAAATACAGTGAGCTCGCAGAAGAGGTAAAAAAAGTGTGGCAACAAGATAAGGTGTTTATCGCTCCCATCATTCTGTCATCAACTGGTGTTATCCCGACAACTGTGAAGAAGAGTCTGGACACAATCGGCATTAACCAACACATTATTGGTCTGATCCAGAAAGCTACAATACTCAGCACCTGTAATATAGTCCGAAAGTTCTTAAATATACCAGTTAAATAAATATGCAATAGAAGCTTATTATCTTGCCTCATGGGGGGCCGATTATAAGCTAATTCCACTCTAAACGTGAGAAAACTTAAAATGAAATAATAATAATAATAATAATAATAATAATAATAATAATAATAATAATAATAATAATAATAATAATAATAACTCCTTTGGGGTAGTAAAATGGACGGTAGATGAGCTGCGCCAACTAGACAGAGATACCCGCAAGATGATGAACATCCATAGGAGTATTCATCCTAGATCGTCCGTTCCTCGTGTTTATCTCCCACGTCATCGGGGGGGCCGAGGACTCTTGAGTCTGGAGTGTATGCATGGCAGAGTAGCACTGAGTATGGCATGTAACATCCTCAGGAGCTCGGATCCGCTCCTGCTATTAGTGAGAGATCACGAAATCGCAGGGGTGGGCGCAGGATTGTTCAAGGCAGCAAAAAGAGCCGCAGATGAACTTGGTCTCGTATTCGACGTCAGACGAGGTGGCCGGCGCGGTGCTGATCCAGAGTCAGTCACCGAGCTTCAGCCAAATCGTCTGAAAGCCCAAATAAAAGCTGCCGAACAGGAGAATCTGTTCAGGCAGCATGTCGATAAACCCATGCACGGTGTGTACTATAAGAACATAGAAACACTGGGTTTATCGACTAGGCTGACATTCGCCTTTTTAAGGTCAGCTGGGCTTAAGTCGGAGACCGAGGGATTCATTGTGGCCTGTCAGGATGGTGTAATAAACACCTTGGTCTACCGAAGCCGCGTAATGGGTGTAGAGGTCCCTGATATCAACTGCAGGGCCTGCCGTCAGGCGCCGGAATCGCTGATGCATTTGCTTTCAGCATGCCCGATATACGCGATTTCGGCCTACATCCACCGCCATAATGCGGCTTTACGAGTGCTATACTACCATCTACGGCACTCGTACGGGGTAGATCAAACACCAGTGCTGCCTTACATCCCCGGAGATATTGAGTCCGTTGTCGAGAACGAGAGGTGCCGAATTTATTGGAACTACTCGTTCCCGACCGTCAGGCTAATTCAAGCCAACAAGCCTGACATAGTACTCCTCGACCATCAGAACAAGGTGATGTTTGTCATCGAATTCTCAGCACCTGCTGAGACAAACATCGCTTTGAAGGAGGGGGAAAAACGGACCAAATATCGTGATCTCCGGTATGAGCTCCAAGTGCTGTACCCAGACTACTCGGTCAAGATGGTCGTCCTAATAATCGGTGTACTCGGAGGGATGAAGCCTTCGCTGCTCTCAGAATTAAAGATCATACCGGCCTGTCAGAATTCGGCAGAATGGTTGGCAGGTCAGATGCAGAAGGCGGTTATCTTGGGGTCCCTTCGTCTGCTTAGGGCACATGATTCAGGTGTTTACAGTCACTAACTCCACAGGTCGCGGAGAGTGGCTGTAATGAATTAGCCGGCGCGGCTACCGTGTGGTGTCGGAGGCCACGGAAGCCCTGTCCGGCAGCGGGAAACCGAAAAAAAAAAAAATAATAATAATAATACCAAAACCGAACCGGCAGCCCTAGCGCACCCGGGAGGGGAAAGCGCTTTCCCCTCTGGTGTCGGTCGTGGGCTTGTTGGGCTAACCACCCACAAGCCCGATCCTCCGGTTCCAGTTGGCCGAAGACAGGGCCCCCACGATCGATCCCGTGCGGATAGGGGTCAAGGGCAAGGTGGTGGGGCCCAACAGGGAAGGATGCCCATTGATGACGACCGCTATAACCAAGGACGCTTTGAGTGGACAGATGAACTGAGAGACGACCTGATGCACTGTTATGAAAGCAGTGAACCCGGCCGAAGGGGGTACATGGCGCGAATGCATGCTCTGTGGTGTGAAAACCACCCAGAACATGACGCCTTCACACCTCAGAACCTACGTGATTATGTATCCCACCTTCGTGCTAGAGGCTATGTCAGAGCCGCTCCTCAGCCAGTGAATGAGGTGGCCGAACAGCCACCGAACGAACCGGTTGAGGAAGCGGTTCCTATCGCTCCACCAACACCAGAGGGTCTCAGTACCAGACGGGGGTTGCACAACATAAAAACCCCCGGGCCACAAGATCTGGCCAGAGTGGATGCAGAACTTCGTGCAGCGCTACCAGAAGAGGCTGACATCTGGCACATAAATTGTGCCGTGTATGCTGCCGCTCAACGCTTGTCTCAAGTGGAGAGGCGAAATACTACCTCTCCACAAGAAAGAGCGGGACGGCGCATACAGAAGATGGAAGCCAAGATCCGGTCGGCGAGGCAACACGCATCCCGTATCCAATGTGTGATGGACTATATGGCAGCCAATAGGCCTTTCACGCCTAAAGTGCGGCGAGTAGCTGCCAACTTAAGACGCGTCCATCGCACACTTAATGGGGCAGTGCTGCAAACCACCAAACAGCACTGCCTCGACAGGATACGGATGCTAGTGTCTTGTAAGAAGTCACTAGTGAGGCGGGCGAGGGGGCTAGCGGAAAATCAACTTTTCCGCAAAAAGCCCTCGCGCCTTTTCGAACCGCCTCAGCGTGTTGCTGAAAATCCGCCGACTGCAGATCAGGTGGAAAACTTCTGGAAAACGTTGTACGAACAGAAGCTTCCACTCAACAGAGACTCTCCAGCCCTGGCACACTTTGAAACCTTTAGCCAAAGGTTTCGCCAACCACACGAGGTGTGCCAACCAATAACCCCAGAAGAGGTTCGAAGAGCTCTTGAGGGCTCTAAGAACTTTGCTGCTCCAGGTCCCGACGGGATAAATAACTTTTGGTGGAAAAAGTTATCGAGTACCCACCACCATTTGGCCAGAATTTTTAATGCCTGGCTAAATGGGGAGCAGCAAATTCCTTCTTGGGTTGTTGTGGGGCGGACAGTGCTGATCCCCAAGAACGGAGATTTGTCTAACCCAAAGAACTACCGCCCGATAACCTGTTTAAACGCATGTTACAAAGTGTTTACACGCATTTTGTACATGCGGGTGCTCCACGCAGTTGAACCGGTTTACGAACGGATACATGAGCAACGAGGGTCGAAGAGAGGTGTCGCTGGCTGCAAGGAGAACCTGCTGATTGACAGATGTGTCACGCAGGACTCCGTGCAGTATAAGCGGAACCTCTCTATGGCCTGGATCGACTACCGCAAGGCATTTGACATGACATCTCATGAGCTTATTTTACACTTGCTCCAATGTCTTGCGGTACCCGGTCCCGTAGTGAGATGTATTGAAGAACTGATGCCGCTCTGGAGGACTCGCTTTACTATAACATCCGGTAACGATAGAGTCCAGACGGAGCCGGTATCATTCAGAAGGGGAGTATTTCAGGGAGACTCCCTCAGCCCCCTTCTGTTTTGCATCTCACTACTGCCATTATCCGTTTCGCTCCGGAAAACCCGTGGATACAACTGCGGTACCCCCGGCGATAGGAGGCATAAGGTCACCCATTTGTTTTATATGGATGACCTTAAACTTTATGCCTCCGGAGAAAGGGACCTACACCAGTCCCTTAGGGTGGTACAGGAGTACACGCAGGCTGTCGGTATGGAGTTCGGGTTGGACAAATGTGCACTGGTCCATCTCAAGAGAGGACGATGCGGGGACTACGGAGAGGACGCGCAGCTCGTAGACGGAAGCATCTTACATCATCTAGATGCCGGAGAGTCGTACACTTACTTGGGTGTCGAGCAACGCTCCACCCAAGAAGTGAGTGTAGTGAAAAACGCTCTCCGCGGCAAGTATCAGCACCGACTCCGACAGATTTGGTCTTCAGAACTGTCGGGGAAGAACAAGGTGTCTGTTACCAACATGCTTGCCGTTCCGATCCTTCTCCACTCCTTTGGAGTGGTGAAATGGAACCGAGAGGAGTTGCGTCAAGTCGACGTAGGAACCCGCAAGAAGATGCATCTCAATAGGAGTTTGCATCCTAAATCGTCCGTTCCACGGTTATACCTCCCACGACATCGGGGAGGCCGTGGACTCTTGAGTTTGGAGAGTCTCCATAACAGGATGGTCCTAGATGGAGCCTGTAAGATTATCAGGAGTTCGGATCCCCTCCTCTGCATGGTCCGAGACCATGAAAATGCAGGGGTAGGAGCGTTTTTGTTTAAGGCAGCACAGAGAGCAGCCGATGAACTTGGTCTCTCCTTCGACGTCGAGCGGGTAAATCGCGACTCTGTCACCGAGTTGGAACCTGCTCGGCGAAAAGCCCAAATTAAAGCTGCAGAACACAACATCTTTCTGCAGCTTCATACGGATAAGCCAATGCATGGAGTCTTCTATAAAAATATAGAAGATCTTGGCTTATCCGAAAGGCTGACCTTTGCCTTCTTAAGGTCAGCCGGGCTGAAGTCTGAGACCGAGGGATTCATAATGGCTTGCCAGGATGGTGTATTTAACACTCTCGTTTATCGAAGTCGTGTCATGGGTATAGAGGTCCCTGATGTCAGCTGCAGGGCCTGCCGCAGGGCGCCAGAGACTCTAATGCACTTGTTGTCGGCCTGTCCGACATATGCAGTCTCGGCCTATATCCAGAGGCACGACGGAGCATTACGAGTGCTTTATTATCACTTAAGGCACTCGTATGGGATAGACGAGACACCAGTGCTGCCTTATGCTCCGGGGGATATTGAGTCCGTTGTGGGAAATGAGAAGTGTCTAATTTATTGGAACTACTCTTTTCCCACAGTCAGGCAAATACAAGCCAACAAGCCTGACATAGTCCTCCTCGACCACCAACTCAAGACAATGTTTGTCGTGGAGTTCTCGGCTCCCGCGGAGAACAACATTGTCTTGAAGGAGGAGGAAAAACGGACAAAATATCGAGATTTGCTCTTCGAACTCCGCAGACTCTATCCAGACCATACTGTTAAGATAGTGGTACTGATTATAGGAGCCCTCGGTGGAACGAGACACACACTGCTTTCAGAACTTAAGATCATACCGGCATGCCGAAATTCGGCAGAGGTCTTAGCCGGCAGAATGCAGAAGGCCGTCATCCTCGGTTCATTACGTCTGCTCAGGGCACACGATTCGCGGCGCGGACCCAGTAGTCACTCACCCCACGGGCGTGGGGAGTGGCTACCGGTACTACCAGCTCCCCTCTGTGAGTGTCGGAGCCACAGAGTTTAAAGGGTGACTGGCTTTTACAAAAAAAAAAAAAAAAAAAAAAAAAAAAAAAAAAAAAAAAAAAAAATAATAATAAACACAACTACAGATTTCTACCGGTGGCAAGGTCATAAAAACTGAAGAAATAAGCATCAAGCGAGGCATCTTTCAAGGTGACTCGCTGAGTGCATTGTGGTTTTGTATAGCTCTCAATCCAATATCAAGGACGTTAATCAATACTGGATATGGTTTTAACATCAAAACAGGACGCCACAATTTCAAGCTTTCTCACTTACTCTATATGGACGACTTGAAACTATTCACTGCCACACGTAAACAACTGGAAACTGTCCTTAAATTGGTCCATAGAATGAGTGAGGATGTTGGTATGGAGTTCGGAATCAACAAGTGTAGAACTGTCACCGTCGAAGGAGGAAAGCTGACTGAAACACCAGCAATAGAAATCCAAGAACATCTCGCAATACCACCGATTGAGGGAGAGCCCTATAAATACCTAGGTGTATCACAAACATCAAATATCGAACATAGTAAAATGAAAGAAAAAATCATCAAAGAGTTCGAATCCAGGCTGCGGAAACTTTTTAAAACAAAGCTAAACTCCAACAACATGATGAAAGCAGTGAACACATACGCAGTCTCTATTTTGTCTTACTCATTCGGTATCATACGCTGGACAGTCACAGATCTTGATGACCTCAATAGGCGGCTGAGAGTGATGATGACGAAGTTCAAGATGCACCATCCGCGATCCTCAACAGAGAGAGTGACTCTTCCTAGAGATCTTGGGGGAAGAGGCTACATCGATATTAAAAACGCGTGCTTCACACAAATTAACCTTCTTCGCGCGTACTTCTACAGTCATCAACATTCACCCATCCATGCAGCTATCATTCATGCAGATACAGACACTCCACTAAAATTGAATAATATGGAATACTCACCTTTAAATAATATTGACCACAATGACGCAAAACTAGACAGATGGGCTGGGAAGGAACTACACGGACGCTATTGGAACTCAATCCAGGGAGATGGAATAGACCATCAGGCATCACTTGAATGGCTTCGGCGAGGAAATTTGTTTCCTGAGACAGAGGGGTTCGTACTGGGTATACAGGACCAAATAATAAGAACCAGAAATTACGAAATTCACATAATGAAGGAACGGGTTGAAACGGACAAATGTCGAAAATGCAACCTACAAACTGAAACTATAGACCACATAATCTCTGGATGTGGGAAACTCGCAGCAACTCGATATTTGGCACGTCACAATGCCGCAGCCATGATAGTATACCTGGAAATTCTAAAAATATGCGGAATACATCATGACTCTCAGACTCCCTACTACAGATACAACCCGAACCCAGTTGAAGAGAACGAACGGTATAAAGTCTACTGGGACAGAGCCATAATAACGGACGTCACGGTTCTACACAATCGCCCAGATATAGCCGTCATAGACAAACAACAAATGGAAACGTTGATCATTGACATCTCGATCCCGAATACAAGAAATATGACGGAGAAATATGAGGAGAAAATATCGCACTACAGTGACTTAAAAAACGAAATTTTGGATATGTGGAATATGAGGAAGGTCACCATAGTCCCTGTAATACTATCTGCGCTCGGAGTAATACCTAAAAACCTAAAAACATCGCTACAAAAGATTGGTATTGACCCCACTATATACCCGAGAATGCAAAAAGCAGTAATTCTCCATACAGCTGGTATCGTGAGATCATTCCTTGGGAGTGACTAGTCAATGCTGTGATCTTGGTACCATGTACCCGATTACAGCAGACAAACCAGGAATACCTGAGAAGGGGAAAAAAAAAAATAATAATAATAATAAGCCAGGATGGTGTATTCAACACACTCGTCTATCGAAGTCGTGTCATGGGTATAGAGGTCCCTGATGTCAGCTGCAGAACCTGCCACAGGGCGCCGGAGACATTAATGCATTTGCTGTCGGCTTGTCCAGTATATGCAGTCTCGGCCTATATCCAGAGGCATGACGCAGCATTACGAGTGCTTTATTATCACTTAAGGCACTCGTATGGGATAGACGAGACACCAGTGCTGCCTTACGCTCCGGGGGATATTGAGTCCGTTGTGGGAAATGAGAAGTGTCTAATTTATTGGAACTACTCGTTTCCCACCGTCAGGCAAATACAAGCTAATAAGCCTGACATGGTCCTCCTCGACCACCAACTCAAGACAATGTTTGTCGTGGAGTTCTCGGCTCCCGCGGAGAATAACATTGTCTTGAAGGAGGAGGAAAAACGGACGAAATATCGAGATTTGCTCTTCGAGCTCCGCAGGCTTTACCCTGGCCATACTGTTAAGCTAGTGGTCCTGATCATAGGATCTCGGTGGAACGAGACACACACTGCTTTCAGAACTAAAGATCATACCGGCATGCCGAAATTCGGCAGAGATCTTAGCCGGCAGGATGCAGAAGGCCATTATCCTCGGCTCATTACGTCTACTCAGGGCACACGATTCTCGGACCCAGTAGTCACTCACCCCACGGACGTGGGGAGTGGCTGCCGGTACTACCAGCTCCCCTCTGTGAGTGTCGGAGCCACAGAGTATAAAGGGTGACTGGCTTTTATATATATATTATAATAATAATAATAATAATAATAATAATAATAATAATAATAATAATAACAATAATATGTATGCTGCCGCTCAACGCTTGTCTCAGGTGGAGAGGCGGAACAGTGCTTCTCCACAAGAGAGAGCGAGACGGCGCACACACAAGATGGAAGCCAAGATCCGGCTGGCGAGGCAACACGCATCCCGTATCCAATGTGTGATGGGACTATATGGCGGCCAATAGGCCTTTCACGCCTAAAATGCGGCGAGTAGCTGCCAACTTAAGACGCGTCCATCACACACTCAATGGGGCAGTGCTGCAAACCACCAAACAGCACTGCCTCGACAGGATACGGAGGCTAGTGTCTTGTAAGAAGTCACTAGTCAGGCGGGCGAGGGGGCTAGCGGAAAATCACCTTTTCCGCAAAAAGCTCTCGCGCCTTTTCGAACCGCCTCAGAGTGATGCTGAAAATCCGCCGACTGCAGATCAGGTGGAAAACTTCTGGAAAACGTTGTATGAACAGAAGATTCCACTCAACAGAGACTCTCCAGCCCTGGCACACTTTGAAACCTTTTGTCAAAGATTTCAGCAACCACAACAGGTGTGCCAACCGATAACCCCAGAAGAGGTTCGAAGAGCTCTTGAGGGCTCTTGCTACTCCAGGTCCCGACGGGATCAATAACTTTTGGTTGAAAAAATTATCCAGTACCCACCACCATTTAGCCAGAATTTTCAATTCACGGCTAAATGGGGAGCAGCAAATTCCTTCTTGGGTTGTCGAGGGGCGGACAGTGCTGATCCCGAAGAACGGAGATTTGCCTAACCCAAAGAACTACCGGCCGATAATCTGTTTAAACGCATGTTACAAAGTGTTTACGCG
This sequence comes from Rutpela maculata, assembly GCA_936432065.2. Classification (NCBI taxonomy): domain Eukaryota; kingdom Metazoa; phylum Arthropoda; class Insecta; order Coleoptera; family Cerambycidae; genus Rutpela; species Rutpela maculata. The sequence goes on from OW386286.2 coordinate 163,126,711, forward strand.
CATCTTGTACATGCGAGTGCTCCACGCAGTTGAACCGGTTTACGAGCGGATATATGAGCAACGAGGGTCAAAGAAAGGTGTCGTTGGCTGCAAGGAGAACCTGCTGACTGACAGGTGTGTCACGCAGGACTCCATGCAGCATAAGTGTAACTTCTCCATGGCCTGGATCGACTACCGCAAGGCATTTGACATGACATCGCACGAGCTTATTGTACACTTGCTCCGATGGCTTGCGGTACCTGGTCCCGTAGTGAGATGCATCGAAGAACTGATGCCGCTCTGGAGGACTCGCTTTACCATTACATCGGGTAATGATAGAGTCCAGACGGAGTCGGTAACATTCAGAAGGGGAGTATTTCAGGGAGACTCCCTCAGCCCCCTTCTATTTTGCATCTCACTACTTCCATTATCTGTTTCGCTCCGAAAACCCCGTGGATACAATTGCGGTACCCCTGGCGATAGGAGGCATAAGGTCACCCATCTGTTTTATATGGATGACCTTATTTATGCCTCCGGAGAGAGGGACCTACACCAGTCCCTCAGGGTGGTACAGGAGTACATGCAGGCTGTCGGCATGGAGTTCGGGTTAGACAAATGTGCACTGGTCCATCTCGAGAGAGGACGATGCGGGAACTACAGAGAGGACGCGCAGCTCGTGGACGGAAGCATCTTACATCATCTAGATGCCGGAGAGTCGTACACTTACTTGGGTGTCGAGCAACTCCACCCAAGAAGTGACTGTAGTGAAAAACGCTCTCCGCGGCAAGTATCAGCACCGACTCCGACAGATCTGGTCTTCAGAGCTGTCGGGGAAGAGCAAGGTGTCTGCTACCAACATGCTTGCCGTTCCGATCCTTCTCTACTCGTTTGGAGTAGTGAAATGGACTCAAGAAGAGTTGCGTCAACTCGACGTAGGAACCACCAAGAAGATGCATCTCAATAGGAGTTTGCATCCTAAATCGTCCGTTCCACGTCTATACCTCCCACGACATCGGGGAGGCCGAGGACTCTTGAGTTTGGAGAGTCTCCATAATAGGATGGTTCTGGATGGAGCCTGTAAGGTCATCAGGAGTTCGGATCCCCTCCTCTGCATGGTCCGAGACGATGAAAATGCAGAGATAGGAGCCTTTCTGTTTAAGGCAGCACAGAGAGCAGCCGATGAACTTGGTTTCTCCTTCGATGTCGAGCGGGTAAATCGCGACTCTCACTGAGTTGGAACCTGCTCGGCGAAAAGCCCAAATTAAAGCTGCAGAACACAACAACTTTCTGCAGCTGCACACGGATAAGCCAATGCATGGAGTTTTCTATAAAAATATAGAAAACCTTGGCTTATCCGAAAGGCTGACCTTTGCCCTCTTAAGGTCAGCCGGCTGAAGTCTGAGACCGAGGGATTCATAATGGCTTGCCAGGATGGTGTATTCAACACCCTCGTCTATCGTAGTCGTGTCATGGGTATAGAGGTCCCTGATGTCAGCTGCAGGGCCTGCCGCAGGGCGCCAGAGACTCTTATGCACTTGCTGTCGGCTTGCCCGAGACATGCAATCTCGGCCTATATCCAAAGGGACGACGGAGCATTACGAGTGCTTTATTACCATTTAAGGCACTCGTATGGGATAGACGAAAGACCAGTGCTGCCTTACGCTCCGGGGGATATTGAGTGCGTTGTGGGAAATGAGAAGTGTCTAATTTATTGGAACTACTCTTTTCCCACCGTCAGACAAATACAAGCCAACAAGCCTGACGTAGTCCTCCTCGACCATCAACTCAAGACAATGTTTGTCGTGGAGTTCTCGGCTCCCGCGGAGAACAACATTGTCTTGAAGGAGGAGGAAAAACGGACAAAATATCGAGATCTGCTCTTCGAACTCCGCAGACTGTATCCAGACCATACTGTTAAGATAGTGGTACTGATTATAGGAGCCCTCGGTTGAACGAGTCACACACTGCTTTCGGAACTTAAGATCATACCGGCATGCCGAAATTCGGCAGAGGTCTTAGCCGGCAGAATGCAGAAGGCCGTCATTCTCGGTTCATTACGTCTGCTCAAGGCACACGATTCCCGGACCCAGTAGTCACTTATCCCACGGGTGTGGGGAATGGCTGCCGGTACTACCAGCTCCCCTCTGTGAGGGTCGGAGCCACAGAGAAGGGTGACTGGTTTTTAACAAAAAAAAAAAATGATAATAATATATTTCTTGGACAGTTGAGCTGTTGTTGATGAGCTGTCCAGGGAAACCGTAATAAGCGCCTCCAGACCCACATCTCGAAATCATCAGTACGCCGTCCGTCTGCCTCTCTAACGGTCCATGTGTCAGAGGTGTAAAAAAGATGGAGCAAACTAGTGCGTTAGCAAGTCTGATCTTTCTGTGTTTTTTGATATATGTGGAACGCCAAGTTTTCCAAAAATTAAAAGTTATGTTTCATAACCAAATAAAACTAGTATAATACATTATTCGGAACAGAAAAATAAATATTTTTCCATTTGAGCCACCGTTCTATACAGGGTGTAACGCAACTTACCCGAAAAATTTTAAACATACATGCACCTTTAAATAAGAAGTCGACTTCTTAAAAAAAATGTAATAAAAGTCCAACACAGAAAAAGATACACATTGTTAAAGTTACAAATTAATGGAAATATTAAAATAACCTACTATTTAGAATTAAAATTTTTAATTAAAATTATTTTTAAATTTTTTAAATTTTTTTTAGGATTTTTTTTTACAACAGTCCTTCAATTAAGTAGAGTTCAATAAATTATCATTTTCACCAATTTGTAACTTTAACAATGTGTATCTTTTTCTGTGTTGGACTTTTATTAAATTTTTTTTTAAGAAGTCGACTTCTTATTAAAGGTGCATGTATAGTTGAAATTTTTCGGGCAAGTTGCGTTACACCCTGTATATCAAACACCTTTGAACCCAATTCGATGTAACCTTGCAGAAAGATGATTTTAAAAGTGTTGCTAAAGAATATTAGATAAAGGTTAGACCAATGAAATTGTTATTATAAATTTTTCGAAAATTCACCCATACGTTTGCCTTTATAAACGCATGACTATCGTGAATCTCAAATTTTATTCTAATACAGTCGAATTGGTGGTAGTGACCAACCACCCAAATTTTAAAAATATCGCGGTAATAAGTAGACATACAAAAGTGCATCATATTTGAATTAGCAAGAAGTAAATTAAAAATGTTTTTTTTAATGGCCTTTAGACTAAAGAAATCGTTGTTATAAATTTTCCGAAAATTCACCCGTACGTTTGCCTTTATAAACGCACGACTATCGTGAATAGCAATTTTACTACATCAATAAAGACGAATTGGTGGTAATGACCAACAACCCAAATTTCAAAAATATCGCAATAATAAGTAGAGATACAAGAAGAGTGGATCTTATTTGAATTAGCAAAAAGTAAGTAAATTAGAAAAAAAAATCGTTTTTTTAATGTCCTTCAGCTAATGGCCTTTAACAATGTAGAGTTACTAAAATACCCCCTTTAATTTAACAAAGAATGAAATGCGGGTGTGAGGAATATATTGGACACACGCTTCTTGCTCGGGGGTCCAACAGGGAGTTTTAAATTCACACATAGAAAGACACCTGTTTACGTGGAATAAAAAAAAACATAAACTAACAATCTTTTTATTAACATATTTTCTACATGTAGATTGATTTGATTGTTACGTGAGTTTATTTATTATATTTTGTTTCTTTCTGATCATTTTAATTCCGTTGCCCAGTTTCTAAAAACAAGCATTATTGAATAATTTAGATCTACGATGTTTTATTTATTAAATTATATAATTAGCGGGCTAAATAGAAGTGTTTTTTCATATCCGTGCCTGTTGACCTTGATTTGGCTCTGATGACGGTCTCTGCTTGTTAAGTGTGGCTTACTGCTTATATGTTTCAAAGTTATAGTTTAATCTACATTCGTAGTAACCATATCTTACAAAAAAACATTGCGATTCTGCAAAGAAGTTCCTTTTATACAGTACGTTACAGAAAAACGTAACCAGCTCTCTAGGGCAAATATCGTCTAATGATTCCACACCAGAATGAATCCATTGTGGGCTTTCATTTGCTCAATAATAAGAATAGTCGATTTTATGACTAAACGTTTCACCAGGTAATAGAATATATTTAATGAGACACCAGTTAAGCATTCATGAATATGACGTGCAAAGCAGAGATCCTGAAATCCATCATGAAGTCAGGTCTCTCCACAACCTTACTACCAAATATGTAGTGAAACAAAGTCAAACCATAAAAGATATTACTCTTATTGGAATTCACTGAGAGTTTGTTATTATGACAGAAATTGTCAAGCACAGCAATACTATTTTGAAAGTTCTCAGTCAGAAAAGGTACCGTCCCTGCAACATAATTCAAATTAATCCACGTACTTATAGAAAATAATGACATTATTGCCATTGGTAATATTATTAATGGATACTATGAAGAAGAGAGGTTCCAGAACTGATTCTTGGGGCACACCTGAGGTTTGAAGGTAAGAGTTTGATTTATAACCTCCATATTGCATAAATTCATAGCATTACATAAGGAATGAGTAGTAGAGAGTATATGCACAAAAAAGGTAAAGACAGACAGTTTTTTGTTCAAACTGACATTTCTTGACATCCTATAATTGAACAAAAAATATTTTTTTTTACCATTACTATACTTGCGATGTGGAAGTAAAATGACCATTGAAAACGTCGAAGATAAGGAAAGTATTCTCATTGTAAAAATTCTCGACACAAAAACCTACAGCCAGTAAACTTTCGTATTCGATAACGAGGATTCCCCGACCCTTCACTGCAAATATGTGACGCTGCGATCAACAAAAAGCAACTATTCGTCGCTTGTTTTTGTATTACAGGAATGAAAAATGCACTTGTCAAGTAGTGGGTATGAGCACTATGGGAAAATACCCACTAAAATTGGAAAATATTTCAAATTACCTGACCCAAGATATTTTACTAGTTATAGTTTTCGAAGGTAGTCCGCCATTATTTGGACGGAATCAAGAGCGGATTTAGTGCGCTTTATCCCCCACGGAGGGTGGAGGTCCTTCACTGTGGCGGAAGGTTACATTAAGATTCAGTCAACAGCAAAATTGCGATCGCAAAGAAGATATTTCCTAAAAAAAGTAGTAGTAGCAATAAATTGCGTCAAAAACGTTAAAAAATGGTACAACCCAGAGCTCGTTCGTGGAAAAAGATCAGAATTTCAGGTCGCATTTTCGTCAGAAGATGAAAATGTGGTAATTTCAATAATTTAAAATCCCACTCGGGAATCACCATAAACAATCTGACAAATTGTACCTTAACATTCAATGTTGTTAGCAATAAAATATTAATAAAACATTTAAATTTAGTATTTTTCGCTTTTCATTAGCACATGCTAAGTTTTCGGTGCCATGGTTTTAATGTTAAAACCATGGCACAGAGTCGAAAACTTGTTTCCGCTTGCTAATAAAAAAAAAACTTTAACTTTGAGCTGTCAAAAGAAATCACAATACGTTACTTTTCAGCTCATTGTTATTAACAACGAAGGGGAAAAAACCTCTGAAAAAATAATTCGCAGTCGCTTAAGAAAAACAAATATTGAGAGAACTATTTATTCAAGAAATAATAATAATGTATAACACTTGAACGAGAAAGTGAAAAAAAATTACTTAATAACAATATAGAAATTAATTGTGTAGTTTTGACAATTAGTAATCGTAATACTAGGGCCTATTCCAAAATTCTGGGAAACATAACCACTGTTCGGCTGGTTTGTTTGACTGATTCGTAATAGTAGATTGCTTTCCCTCTCTACTGTTTACACTAAAAAAATATTTTGACACATTTTATTTTCTATAGATTCGCTTACTGCCGTCAAAAAATCTTGTGTATGACGAGCAGACAGTAGTTTTTCCACTTTCGTTGTTTCTATGCTCAAGCGAAAAATTCTTACTTTCTGCTCTTGATACACAAATAACTATTTTCTTCAAGCGTATTAAAATATTTAAACTGTGCTACCAAAAACAGAATTAGAAATAGGACATTGTTTTACTAGTAACAAAATGTTAGTACCGAAAGCCACCACCACAGCGACCGGTGCCGCGTTATCCACTAGCCATATCTTTCATATTATGATAATATAGACAATGAAACAGCGAGCAGTGGTTTCAACATACAACACTGTAGTTTGAATAATTGTACATTTATAATACATTTTTGCATTTTAATACGCTTGAAAAAAAAATAGCAGCCTCAGCTGAAAACCCTAGGCCCAACACAAAAAAAGAGTGCGTTCTGCTCCTAGTAATATAATATAATAATTTTGTTATTTTTACTTAATATGAGGGAATCAATCCAACGACCTGTCAACATTTTTTGGGCAATATGGCGTCGAGGGCAAACATGGGTTTATTTTTATTTATTATTATTATTTATATGGGTTTGTTTATTATGAATCAAAACGAATGTTTGCCCTCGACGCCATGTTGTGATTGATGTGATGTGATTTCGATTGCCTAATTTTGACCTAACCTGCTTACATATATTACGTAAAAACGTAGATGTATTCATATACATTTTGGTAATTAAATTACAGTAACTACTGTCGAAAATAAATCATTTATAGCTACAAGTTCAATATGGATTACTTGTTACCAGAAAAAAAAATAAAATCGTCTAAACATACTCTCTATTAATCTTAATGCGAAAAAATTCAACCCTATAAATACAGTTATAGGCATGTGGAAAACTGCAACACAGAGTTTTAATTATAGAATGATTGAAAAAGAAGTTACATAATGTCCCTCACTAACAAATAAGTATTGGAGACTTAATTATGTATGGCTTATATGGCTAATATCAATTGAGAAAGCAACGTTGATTTTTACCGCGGCGGTACTTTGACGGCGACACAGATCAAACCTCGGCGCTTTTGTCAGCTTTTTTTATGATTTTTCAACTGACTAGCCAAAATACACTATTCGAGTACATTGTTTTAAAAATCGTTCCTATATTCACCCTTACAAATAAATTAAACGTACAACAAAATTCTCTCGATTACATCAGACATTTATTTGTGGATCTATGTGCCATCTCTTTGGAACTTTGTTTTAATCTCTACACGTTCGCGTTCTTAAAACTTTAGAGGAGAAAATGGGCACCGATAGAAACATAAGTATCTGATTAAAATGTATTCAACTTCAGACTTCCTTATATTTTCAGTCATCTACTATTTTTCGTTTTCCCCTAGTCATGACTTTTTACAGATATAATTGACAAATCAGAATATTTGGATTAATTTTTTTTAACTAATCGTTTTTCGAGTTATACCTAGGTCTTTCGAAAACATGTTTAAAAGGCACTTTTTGCTTCTGAAACTAAGAGAAAAAATATGTATAACAATTTATCAGGCGTAGGTGTATTATTAAAGTTGAACTGAAGCTTTTATGTTTAAATGTTATCAAAAACCGACAGTCAAATTATTTGTGATTACTTACATCACTCATCAAGAGTTTACATTTATTAGAAACCAGGATTAAAACGAATGGGCTTAGTTTGAACGACTGCAACCATGTAACTGGGACTAATTTATTTGTACAATTTCAATTTCAAAGTTCCATATTTTTTCAAAGGGTAAATATACTTTTTATGTTCATAAGTGTCAAAAGTGGTGCAATACTAAACAAAATCAGTTGTAATAGTCGAAAGATACTTTATAAACTGAAAAAAATTATGAAATAATATTTTTATTTCTGCTCACATAAATTTTCGATTTGAATAATTGAAATATTATTTAAGTGAAACAATTTTTTCACAGGGGCTACGAATAATCGGATTTCGTACTTAATATAAAGCTTAATGCGTTTTTAATTGTTTCTACTATTTAAACCTCGGATCTGAACTCCCGAGCTACACAGAGTTTAATTAAAAATAAATTAAATTCGGATTATATTTTTATAGATGAGATTTGATTCTTTTTTAGACTGTCACATGCAAATATATTACATAATAGTACGCAATAAAAATGTATTTTTTAATGACATACAATAGTTATTTACATTACTAGATGCGAAAGTTTACTTTTAGGTGTGAAGTGATTTTTGAATGGTCGAGGAGAAGCCGAGGCCTTTCAAAAAACACCGAACACCTAAAAGGGCTTTTGCATCGTGTAATGTATTATATTTTTGCTACTACCGAAAGATATTACGGGATACAATAATTTAAAACTAATTATTCAGGGTGTATACCAATTCACAATTTTGAAATTCCTTGACTTTTCCAGATTTTCCAGGCATTTTCAATAAAAATTTGAGAAAATGTTTCTGCTCGAACATGAAAATCGATGAGCGGGCGAGGGGCAAGGGAAAATATTTTTTGACGAGCGGGGGGCGCAATATGGGAACAGCTTTAGATATAAGTAGTTTTAATATATTTTGCCTGACTTTTCCCTGATCTCCGTGACCAAAATCAAATTCCCTGACATTTCCCAATTTTCCAGAAAGTATACACCCTGATAATTTCATGAAATTATTTGACGTTTTTAATAAATTTTATAGTTTAGGAGGCCGTGTGTGGACGTTGTTTCCATGTCAACGAAACAATTATTATCTGTCATAGAGGTTATGTTAAACATTTTAATTTCTTGTGGTTTCAAACTAAAATAAACAAATATGTTTGGTGGTGATGAAAATGGGATACAAGAAGCAGCCAATATTGCTTGTGTCTCGCTTTACTCCAAGAAATCCAAAGCAAGGTATATGCAAGTTCTACTTCCGTAGCTAGCAACGCCTTAGCAACTAGTTAATGTGACGGTGACGAATGTTTACGTTCGTCATCGCGCGAGTTGCTAGGGTTGTAAAGGCCATTTATATAGACGGTAGTAGAAAAAAAATTGGATATTATAAAGATATAAACGATAAAAAATTACACTAGAAATGCAATATTTCAGTCCTTTCATTAATAGAAACACCAAGTGCTGTTTTTTTTTAAAACTGTCCTGATTTTTTTACGTATAAAAATTACCTTTATTATGGGCAGGGTTCATAGTGTACTACGCAACAAAAGGATAGTTTATGTACAGTTTCAATGCTTTCACAATTACATATAAATACACTATATTAATAATAATTATCAATAGTTTGCATTAGGTGTTCTATACAGCCGCCAGCCACTACTTATAGCCCGGGAGGCAGCGTTGCATTTTTGATGATTTTACGTCGCTTGATTTTGTGTGTAATCAATAGTCTAGTTATGGCTAGTAATGGAAACAAGCGTCAGCTGTCAGAATCGTGGTGGACCTAGTCGTGAGAGAACGTCTATTATGTCGAAAAAAAAAAAAAAAATCAAAAATGATTTCAGGTCGTTTGAAAATTTGTACGACAAATGTTTACATGATAATAATAATTTAAAAAAAAGTCAGCTGCTTAGATAATGGGGGATTATACGTCAGCCGCTTATATAAACCTGTATAAAAAACAATTGATGTAAAATCATTTCAGGTTCAATGAAATTTATACAGCTAACTCTTTATATTATTAAAATGATAAAAACCATCGTCAGCTATTCTTCCAATGGGGGTAAGACCGTCAGCTGAGGAATTATAAGTACTAAGCGAGTTTTTAATCTGAGTATGGTGCAATCCAATGTATGATCTAACTGACGATCTTTCCCCCTTTATATCAATAGCTGACGTACATTTTCATTTAATATATTATTTAAATAATCATTTCTAGAAATTTCAAGTGACTTGAAACCAATTTAAACTAAAATTTATGGTTTCAATTACAATGGTAATATACACTAATGCTGGAAAATAAACAATTTTAAAAAATGTATTTTTTCATTGTATTTTCCTTTAGGTTAAATTTGCATGACCTTGACAAATTGTGACAGTAACTATCTGCGCATTTCTACGTAAATTTCCTGCGCTCTTACCTATGACCGTTAGGACTCTGGGATCTATTTAAGTAGAAGAATTCGGGGGATCCATTTGTCTAGCCACTGAACAACCTGAAGTGTAACTCGCATTGGCGGGAAGAGTTCACGCATCAAGTTAGCGCACGTGAAATAGCCATTTTTTGGAGCGTTTGTAGACTTGCCGAGTTTTATTTTCAGGCGCAGTTGCCAAGCCGTGCGAAAAGGACATGTAGGTAAGTATGCAGTTTTTTCAGCTTATCATGTTTATATAAAATAAATTTGATTATTTCTATATTTAGAAACGTATATCTTCTTCCTTCATTTCATATTTATTTCTTCCTTCATGTAATTAATACACTTGTAAATTGTAACAAAATAAAGACTAAGCCGACTCTGTCAACTCCGCTTGTGCGAAGCCGGTTCCGAGAATGCTCCTAATAAAATGGCCAGAGGTCGATTATTTAAATAATATATGAAGTCAACTATTCAACTATTTGTATAAGGGGGGAAATATTATCAGTTGGCTTATGAATTGAAAGCATATTATGTATGCTATGAAAACTAGATTAAAACCTTAAATAGTTTAAATTGATTTCAAGTCACTTGAAATTTCTAGAAATTATTATTTAAACAATATATTAAATGAAAATGTACGTCAGCTATTGATATAAAGGGGGAAAGAATCGTCAGTTAGATCACACATTGGATTGCACCATACTCAGATTAAAAGCTCGCTCGGCACTTATAATCCCTCAGCTGATGGTCTTACCTCCATTGAAAGAATAGCTGACGATAGTTTTTATCATTTTAATAATATAAAGAGTTAGCTGGATAAGTTTCATTTAACCTGAAATGATTTTACATCAGTTGTTTTTTATACAGGTTTACATAAGCGGCTGACGTATAATCCCCCATTATCTACGCAGCTGACTTTTTTTTAAAATTATTATTATCATGTAAAATATTTGTTGTACAAATTTTCAAACGACCTGAAATCATTTTTGAATTATTATTTTTTTTTTCGACATAATAGACGTTCTCTCACGACCAGGTCCATCACGATTCTGACAGCTGACGCTTGTTTCCATTACTAGCCATATCTAGACTATCGATTACACGCAAAATCAAGCGGCGTAAAATCACCATAAAAAATGCAACGCTGCCTCCCGGGCAATTATGTTACACTGATCAATCAATCATGCTGAAAATGCGACTAATCCATCCACATCTTAACGTCAATCTTAACATGTAAGCTATTTTCTTTCAGATCGTATTAAAGATGTTTGTCACTTGGAAAAAACAATTATTGTTAGATTCTGTTAGATTTGTCGTTCCCAGCACCATTGACAGTATTGACACTAACTTACATGGTCTACGAAAATAGAGACGGCGCGGTAGCTCAATCGGTTAAGGCGTATTGAGTGGCGAATATGCTGATCGACTGTCTACCGCGCTCTGGGTTCGACCCCCAGCCCCGGTATTGACAACACCGGTGGGTGTGGATGTATGTCTGCGTTTTTCCAAATGTGTAACCCTCTTCCGCACAGCCTTGGCTACTATCTGTGGTGTGGTGTGTTTAATTTAAATTTGTAAAAATTACTCAATTTTAGGCCAAGTGCGGGAGACCTAAACATTTTTTTTTAAAACAAGCTTTTATTATTTAAGTGTACTAAAATGAAAAAAAATTAAATTAATTGTCTTAAAAGATTGTTTCGCGCGAGAAGTTCATACGGGCATTCATTTTGTTTGACAGAGATTGTAAGTACCTAAGTTTTTTTTTTTTTTTCTATTCACGCAACACGCTTTTGAGACAATTAATTTTATTTTATCGTTTTAGCACACCCAAATAATAGGCTATTGTCTATGTACAAAAAAAGAGGGTTGAAAGGAACTAAAACGTTAAAGGGTTTTTATTGTTTATTATGTTCAATTGACCCCAAGATATGAAAAAACCACGGAGTGTTACCATTTAAAGTGGTGCGTTTTTGAGATCGAAGTAAAAAGGTCCACTTTTCATATTTTTTTTGCTCGAAAACTATGAATTTTTTCTATAAACACGTCAATAGAAAAGTGTGTAGAGAATTAAATTTCCAATCGAAATGGCACCTTCAGAAGTCAATTTTTTTTTTTTTACAAAAATACGTCCAAAAAACAAAACAAAAAAAAAACGAAAAAATGCAATTTTTTATTTTTTTTTATTTTAGCCTGTAACTATTTTTCGGGTACATTTAGGCATAGACATTGCTGCATAGCAAAAAAAGCTGGCGTTTTACCCGTTAAAATGAGATTTTGTAAACAGTTTTACGATTAATAGTGACCGAGATATAGCGTTTCAAAGTTTGCAACTTTTAACTTTTTTTGCTAATTTTTACTATTTTTTTTCAAATTTCGTCCTGTAACTTTTTTCTGAATGAATTTAGGTGTAGACATTATTATATTAAAGTGAAAGCTGACTTTACGCCCGTTGAAATGGTGGCTGGTAAAAGTCTCTACGACAAATAGAAACCTAGATCAGCGTTTCGAAGAATGTTACTTTTATTAATTTTCTTCCAATTTTTACGTTCTTTTTTAAATTTAGGCCTATAACTTATTTGTCAAATGCTTTAAGTACAGATATTGCTAAATGTTGTTATAGTTGGTCAAGATGTCGATCTTCTTATTATCCTATCATTATTACCAGAAGAAAATGAAAATATATATTTTTTTAAACCTAGTATAGGAAATGTAACTGCCAAATTATATAACCATAATAGTTTCAAATTTAATCATCTACAAAAATACCTTGGCTTCGTCCATGCATTCAGTGGCTGTGATACAACCTCTTCCTTTTTTGGTATTGGTAAAAAGAAATTCTTGAATTTCAATAATAAGAATATTTTGCTTTTGGAAAAGTATTTAAATGAATTTTTGTGTGAAAATGTAAGTCCAGCAGCCATCGGTTCTGCTTCTGAATGTATTGTAACATTACTATACGGTATGAAAATTGATGGCCTGTGGTTATAAGTTATTTCAGAAGTACTCAACAGGTGCGAAATTCTCATTGTCCCGATTGCCTCCAACAACTGATGCTGCTAAACATCATGGTTTAAGAACTTACTTGCAAATGCAACATTGGAAAGGAAATATTGTAAATCCTTTCATCTGGGGTTGGAAAATTTCAGAAAATGGACTAGTACCAATTTTGACAAATAAACCTCCCGCACCACAAGTTTTGCTGGAAAAAATAGCCTGTAAATGCACCAAAGGATGCAGAGAAAACTGTGATTGCAGGAAATTGGGAATGAATTGCTCCAGTTTTTGCAAAGAATGTATGGAAATGAACTGTGAAAACGCTGATGTACCTCAAATAACGGAAAACGATGTTTACATAGATGCCGATGAAGAAATCGACTTGATTTTGAAAATATGTTAAATCCAGCATTTGAATAATTTCATAATGTAAATTATTAATCTAAGTTATTTCAACAAAAAAAAAAACACGTGATATAATAAAGTTCAGAAGTGGAAAAATGTAAAAAGTTATTTTTTAAGTACAATAATCTACTATATCTAGACTGTATCTGGGTTACTGTTGATCACATAAACTTCTATTGCCGACCATTTAAACAAGAATGCTGTGAGTACATTCCATGTAGCAATATCTGTATTTGACAAATAAGTTATAGGCCGAAATTTAAAAAAGAAAGTAAAAATTGGAAGAAAGTTAATAAAAGTAACACTCTTCGAAACGCTGTATCTAGGTTTCTATTTGTCGTAGAGACTTTTACCAGCCACCATTTCAACGGGTGTAAAGTCAGATTTCACTTTAATATAATAATGTCTACACCTAAATTCACTCAGAAAAAAGTTACAGGACGAAATTTGAAAAAAAATAGTAAAAATTAACAAAAAAAGTTAAAAGTTGCAAACTTTGAAACGCTATATCTCGGTCACTATTAATCGTAAAACTGTTTACAAAATCTCATTTTAACGGGTAAAACGCCAGCTTTTTTTGTTATGCAGCAATGTCTATGCCTAAATGTACCCGAAAAATAGTTACAGGCTAAAATAAAAAAATAATAAAAAATTGCATTTTTTCGCTTTTTTTTTGTTGTTTTTTTGGACGTATTTTTGTAAAAAAAATATTTTGACTTCTGAAGGTGCCATTTCGATTGGAAATTTAATTCTCTACACACTTTTCTATTGACGTGTTTATAGAAAAAATTCATAGTTTTCGAGCAAAAAAAATATGAAAAGTGGACCTTTTTACTTTGATCTCAAAAACGCACCACTTTAAATGGTAGCACTCCGCGGTTTTTTCATATCTTGGGGTCAATTGAACATAAGAAATAATAAAAACCCTATAACGTTTTAGTTCCTTTCTACAGTACATGGACAATAGACTATAATAATAAAAACAGGTTTTTAAAAAGTTTTTTTAATATAATTTTATTTTTAAATTTTTACTTACGTCTTAATTATTAGTTTTATATTCATCGTGTCGCCGTTACTTAAAAGTACTGGATCCTCCGTCATGTCTTAGAATGCAACGTCTGAGTGATACGCTACCCGATATAATTTAAAAAACTAAAAAAACACTTTTTGGTACCATATTATTGTATTGTCACCAGAACTACACGTGTATGCAAAATTTTAGCTCAATTGGACGTTGTTAGGCGGTTCAAAATTGACTTGCAAGATTTGACCTAAAGATACCAACTAACATACAAGCAGGTGGAGTTAAATAAAAGTTTGTGAAAATAGGAAAGATACTGGATGTTATTTAATTTCAGTGGCACCAAGTTAAGAGTGAATGGTGCCGTATTTGAACCAACCATTAATCAGTGGCTATGACTGCAACTTCTCATTTCACAACCGGTAGCAACAATACTTTTTTTGTATAAGAAGGGAAATAAGATTATCATTTCATGAAATCGCTCGAAGTTTAAACCCTCCATGTCACTGAAATAATTCGTTAAATTATCTATTAGGGAGCCATTGTTGTTATATGGAAAAATTGTGAGAGTATTTTTGTGTTATTTATGTCGTAAAAAATATTTAATGCAAAATGTAAGTACTCCATTAATGAATAATTATTTTCAAAAGGACCTGGTTGTTGTTAAGAGCTACATTGTAGTGAGTAATATTCCAACGTAAAATCTTCTTTGTGACATGATTTTGCACTTTCAAGGTAAGGGGAAAAATAATTAACGTAACTATTAATTAAAAATATGTATTTTCATTTTAATTAACAGAGCTGTGTGTTATAATTAACGTTAGTTATATTTGGAGTAAAACATTCACCTTTAAATTAAAAAAATCCCCTAACATTTCTCATCACAGAAACTAAAAACATCGAAACAATTTTCGGTACCTATTAAATTTATGAACATGGGCTTTGCGAGTAACTACCCGTATACCTATCTAAGTGCCTATAATTAATTTCAGAGAAAGTTTTGAACCATATTATAAGATGTTTTAGATGTCGGCAAGTACCGACTAAATAAAGTTTAAGTGAAAATGAGCTTCGGCATGCTGAATTTCATTTTAATTATATACTTATAAACATGCGTGAATAAACTTTATGAAACCCTTTAGCTCATACATTGAATGTCGAAGACTTTCACTTACAAAAGGCGGATAAAACAAACCTGACGTTGCAAAAGTCAGTTTGTTGGTGTAACTATTTTTTTTTAACAAAAAATGAAGGGAATGAAAATAACATAATAATAACATCTTTGAAAAATCATTCAGGCCATAGAAGTATTCCCTGAAATGTAGTAAATTTATATTTGTGCAGAAAAGATCGCGGTGCCCTACAGCCTGTATCAATTCCTCGGGGAAATTTCTAATAAAAATTATATTCCAGTATGACCATATCAAACTCTCGTTATCATGAGAAATAATTATATTCAACAAAAGGTTGTGAACAAAACTATTATATCCATGGTTCAGTGTAAATATTTTTAACTTAAAAGTCCCAAATGGTTTATTTGTGTTCTGTTAAAATTCTATAAAAGTTGGACGAAAGCGGAGTTTTCTCTGATTAAAAGAACAAAGTGAGAAAATTATATTAATTTTTTTTGTCAAAGTAAACCTTGTATTTTAAAATCAATTCGTTTTTCGACACGTTTGTATGATAAAAAGTAAAATTTTTAGATGTCTGGTGAAGTGTCCCCTGTATATATTGTTATATTGTCATTAGAGGTAGTCTCCAACAATTGATATGTTTTCACTTCTAATTATTCGGGAATGACATTTTCGTCTTATAATTATTATTCATTTTTGTTTATGTACGAAACAGTTGTGATCCGGTGCAGCATGTTCGTCATCGGGCAGTTGTGCTAGTATTTGAGTAATCTAAGCAATTAGCACATTTGAAGAGTTCATATTTTTTACATGGTTTTACATATGACATTGTTTAGATCACCAGTTGCTCATATGCACCTTCGCTGAAGCTGAAAACGTGTCGAAGGCAAATATAAAAACATAACTGATGGTTTAGCTTTCAGGGATAAATTATAGGAATATATAAGTGAAGTCAACCCATTAAATGACGAAGATCCAAATGTGCTGTGGAATTCCCTAAAACAAAACGTCACACGAGCAGTAACGGAAACACAAAGCGAGACACGTAGAAATGTGAAACAACCTTGGATAGCTGCCGAAACTAACTGAAGTAAAAACCAACAAAAGTTTGAAGGTCCAAGGTGTCAACACTGCTTTGGTATTGGAATAGTATTACAGTGTGACGCGAAGAATCCAGACTCTCTGTCGAAGAGATAAGAATCCCTATTTGCAAGGCGTCTGTAAATAACTGGAGTCACGTGCTGACCACAATAATAGCAAATATCCTTTCCGAACAGAGATAGTGATTACAGATAAATTTAAACCTAAAACGTGGTCAATTAAGGTATTCTAAGAACTGAAGGATCAGATCATTGAGGTTTGGCGCCAATACTGCGAAAAACTCTTTCGCTGTGAGCCTAACAGGCTACCGCGACAGTTGGTGTGATGTCGCCAGACGTGTTATACAACAAGCGGAGGCTAACTAGAATAATTTTCACGAATCACAAAACGCCTGGCAAGACGTTGATATATGACATATGCACCAAACTCAAGTGCTATAAGACTTTTTTTTAATCTGAAAAAAACGAACCTCCTTGATAAAAATTCGTTAAAAATTTTGGGATAAAATTTGACCGTTGCCCAGACAACTGAACTCTATTACCTAATATCGTTATTGAAAAAAAAAAAAAATTAAATGTAAAAAAACTTTTTAAAAGCACGTTTTTATTATTATTTAGGTGTACTAAAACTGCAAAAATAAAAATTAAAAAACTGCTTGTCTTAAAAGCTTTTTTTAACATTTAATTTTATTGTTAAATTTTTAGTTAAGTCTTAATTATTTTATTTTACATTCATACTTAAAATAGCACCGGATCCTCCGCCATTTCATAGAATTTCTACGTCTGAGTGAAGAAGACTATTCGATATAAAAATTATAGTTTAAACCAGATCCTTCGCCACTTTTTTAAAATACAACGGCTGAGTGAATACCCTATGCTTTCAAATTATGTGTGTCAAAACTAAAAAACACACTCTTTGGTACCATATTATTGTATTGTCACTCGAACTACACGTGTATGCAAGCTCAATTGGACGTCGTTAAGTATTTCAAAATTGAGCAAGAGTCCGCCAAAACATACTAACAAACAAACTTACTAACTAACTATCATACAAAGTAAGTTAAATAAAAGCTTGTAAAAATACATTTGAATTTGTTATTTGTTTATTTTTACACTGGCCTCAATTTCGATATTAGGTGATAAGGTTCAATTAATTCGGTGTTTTCACAAATTTTAAAATCTCACTGACTATGAAGGTAATACTTAATTATAACTAAAAACATTTGAATTTCCACAACCAGTTGAATAATTAACATTTTAAAATTTGAATTAAAATTTTACCACCCAAAACACTAAGCCATATTGTTGACGTCATCGGTCATATTGATGGTAAACACCTAACCTCAAAAATACAAATTTTTTAAAAATTTCCGAGTAATATGTCACTATTATGAAAATTTCCGCTTGGTTCTCGTACTTTCAACCATAATCTTCTTCAATGTAGTGTTCATAAAGTTTTAAATATCTTCTCCCAATAAAATAAGGCGAAATTTGTAGGTTGGAAATACAACCTATAATTAGCAGCCCATTTTTAGTACTCAACAATGTTGGGACATCATTTGCGTCAATTTTTAAATGTTTGCTTGGAGCCATACTGGTTAAAAATGGTAATAAACTTAAAAAACCTAACCTATTAACGCAACCGATGATGTCACAGCCCGTTTTGTATAATACACGTTCAGTTATTCAGTTTTGTTATTTATTTGTTGAACTTTTAAATTGATAGATGAAAGAATGGTGTTTAAATATTGGTAAATGCTTTAATGTATGGAGTACTTTATTTTAATAATATCAAAAAAGCAAATTTGCACAGAGTGAAAACACCTAATTGGGCGACGGCAAAATTACATTTTATAATTATTGTTAGCGACTTTTTTTGAAGGTGGTTCAATTTATTTTCAAAAAATTTTTTTACCCTTTTTTAGTGGTTTCTTAGCGTTTACACAGTAAAAAAAAGTCCATTATTTTGATTTTTTAAGCTTTAACTTCAGGTTCGTTATCACAGAATCTTGAAACCACCATGTGTCAAATTTCATGTAAATCTGTTAAACATTTGCAATTATGGTAGCCATTTTGAATTTTTAACTTTTGACATCAGATTTGGTACCAACTGGTCCTAAAATACCCAACTATCAATTAATAATCTGAATTTGTTATCTCAAAATTCCGTTTTCATTATCGACCTAAAAAAAATCCTATTTCCAAATTTTGCTAATCTTATACTAGACGTATCTTGAGACGCAGCTTGATGAAATTATTATAGACGCAGAGCTGGGTATGGAATTTCGATATGACTCGGGTCATGAAAAGTTTCCGTAAAAATACGTCGTACACTAAGGGAGGACCCTGATTTGGGAATATGTTGGCAGCTCGAGCGGGGAGGGGCACAGGTGAGAGCGGTTAAAGTTGACTTTTTTTAAACAAAAATCATCGCGGTTACCCTTAAAACTTTATAGAATAAAACATTGTGAATTACGTAATCGAAATGTCAAATTGCTGACAGGTAGGTAAGGGATAAGTAGGTTGCTGACGGGTGTCAACTTGCCAAAAATTTATATAAAAAAAAATTATTGCGGTTATAATACAGTGATTATAATACGCGCCATATACCGCAAGGTGGTATGGAAACGAGTATTGAACATTGAGCTACGCGTAGCAGACAAGTAAAATGAACTATATTTGAAGATTTTCAGGTATGAAAACAAATTTTGTCTCAACACAAAAATACTCCTTCATAAAAGTCGCACTAAATCGAGAAATTACAAAAAAAAAATCATGATTTTGTCAAGAACGCTTGACTTCGATCGGCTGCCGCATCGAAACTATTCAGTTTAACGGAAAAATGTATAGGACATATTTTGTAAAAAATTTAATGCTTTTTTATTTTTATAAGAACATTTTTTGCCACATGAGGCACCCGAAGCGAGACATTTCAAAGAAACTGCTTTTTTCAATATGGCGGCTGAGATCGCACTTTGCATTTTTTTCTTATTTCATTCATGTTAACGAAATCTACAAATTCCAAAAGTTTCAAAACTCCCGTACTTATTCGGACTAAACCCCATGTTTTTTGCTCTCACCGCTGTATTATAACCGCAATAATTTTTTTTTGTGCGTAACCGCGATGATTTTTGTTAGAAAAAAATTCAACTTTCACCGCTCTCACCCGTGCCCCTCCCAGCTCGAGCTGTCAGCAAATTCTCAAATCAAGGTCCTCCCTTAGTGTATTACGGAAACTTTTCATGATCCGAATCATATCGAAATTTCGTGCCCAGCTCTTAGTCAATTAGGGGATCATAGTCGAGCCATTCCTTGTAGGTTGAGAAAGATTTCATACAAATCGCTTGAGCCAATCCAGAATGATGATTGAACAAACATAAATATTAAGAAAAAAAACATGCATACGAGTTGAAACCTCCTCCTTTTTTAAATTGTAAGTCTGTTAATAAGCAATAAAGGAATTAAATTTAAACATATTTACATGTCATGATCTTGGTTGGAATTAATAGTCCATTAAACGACAGCAGAAATGGATTTAACTCTATTTTTTGCCGTCTATTTGTCAATAGGTGCAGGAGGAGGGGGTGAAGTAGGGGTCGGAGCCTCCATGTAAAATTCAAATTGAAATTTGTCATCGGATTTTTAATGAATTTTTTTGCTGTTCATTTGATACATAGTTTAAGAATTCAAAAAATCCAAAAATACCCTTGACAGCATTTTTCGTTATCAGGTCTGGCGTTCATGCCCAACTTCCGGAAATTCCGAATAAAAGGCTCTGTGCTATGATGGTTTTGAATTGTGGTTTTTAAACAATTAACTTTCCAAATAAATAGTTTATTAAACATATTCCATCTGATACATTTCACACAATTAAACTTTGAACATAAACAACTATACATCATGACAACACAGTCATCTGATTATTATCACGTCACTTGATTGGTCAACAATTACAACAGCTCAATAGATGGAACGTGGCGATTTTTTAAAAAGAATCGAGATATTGCTTAAACGTGGTTTTTATAAAGCTAAGATACTATTGACAGCATTTTTTGTGTCACAGAAAGGGTAAATATATGCAAAAATAGGTTTTACCAGGTCAACCAAAGGAAGTTGTTGTTTGCAGACGATGTAATATCAGAACTAACGGTCTAAAAAAGGTTTTCTTGCTCTAAAAATGGTTGTATGGTTGTTAACTAAAAATTTTTACGCTTGACAGCATTTTTCTAAGTAGTGGTATGTTTTACTTACTTAATTTAAGCAAATTACGGTCATTACGGAATTTGGCACATTACGGAAGTTGGTTATTTCCAAAAAAATTGTTTTAAAACACGTGGTGAATATAAGAGTGAATGGGGTAAAACCACTTCAAAGAAAAATGCTGTCAAATGTAAAATTTTTTAGTTAACAGCCATACAAACATTTCATTGGTTTTGATATTCTATCCTCTGTAAACAACAGCTTCCTTTGGACGACCTGGCAAAACCCATTTTTGCATTTTAACCCTTTCTGTGACGCAAAAAAATGCTGTCAATAGTATCTTGCTTCATAAAAACCACGTTTAAGCAATACCTGGATTTTTTGTGAGGTGCGGTACCGGTTTCAGTGACTGGGCCTCGATCGGCGAAGTTAAGCACGCCGGGCGAGTCCGTCACTTGGATTGGTGACCGTATCTCATCTCGCCGTCCTGGTTAAGTGGTAGAGTAGCATTAGCTAAACTTCGCCAGGACGTTAATATAAATAAGGCATTAAAAAAAAAATCGCCATGTTCCGTCATGGCACTTGGCATGTATCAAATGGACAGCAAAAATTTCGTTAAAAATCCGACGTCAAATTTCAATTTGAATTTTACATGACTGCTCAGACCGCCCAGAAGTCTAACCTCTACTTCAGTCCCTCCTCGTGCACCTACCGATAGATAGCAAAAAAAATGAAGTTAGGTCCATTTCTGTTGTCGTATGATGGACTATAATATCAGCTTTAGCTGACACCTTGCCGTAAATTTTATATGTATATATTCGCAAGAAATTACTATCTATTCCTCAGATAATTACATTAATAATCAAACAAAATTTTATTGATTCATTCAATAAAAACATTTACTATTTTACAATAATTTAAAACGGTTCAATATCTACAATTAAATTCACCAATAGAAGCTGATTTGACATGAGGAATATATATTGGCACTCCTAACCAGTAGGATTCTGGTGCTAAGTATATTTCAGTCGATTGCGTTTATTACGTAAAACGGTTACAGGTTATGCAGGTACACGGTTCTGCAACAATGAATGTTCTATTATTGAGCGAAGACCGCAATGCGACGGGTCAAGGTCGGGGATAAAATAACACTGGAAAATTACGAAGTTTCTGCAAGCTCCTTATTTTACGTTTCCCTTCTATTTCACTTTCTTACGTCTACAGGGCTATGTTTAACAGACAAGTCAGGCAAAAGAAAAGAACGAACATTTAAATTATTCATGGACAAATGAATTTTTTAAGAGAAAATATTTTCCTGAACATGGTCTGGGGGAAATTTTTAGTTGGACTGTTGTTATCCCTTTTGTGTTTAGAATTTTTTCCGATATTCTTGTACAATATCTTGTTTTTGATAAAAACATCATACACAGAACAGTAGGAAATTTTCATGGCACTACATTATTTATTGTAATCGGCTGCAAGTTTATGTTTTATTCTGGAGTTGTAGACTGTCGGCCAAATAAAATGGAGTTTACTCCGATCAAATTTTAGTGGTATGAAACGAGCTAGTCCTGTGAAGCGTTACCGATAACATATTAAACAATTTTTCACCCAATTATACGTCAATTTCCGACAAATAATACAGTGTCCGTTTGAAAGTAAAGTTGCAGTTTAAAAAATTTAGTGGCTCATTTCACACAATCAGAAAGAAAAATTTATAATAATAATAATAACAGTCTTTATTCCACAATAATAAAAATATACAAACAAATAAACAAGACACATATTTGAGTAAATTGTGGAAAAGGCTCTTCCACTCAACCTCGAAAATATAACACAACTATAAAAAGAAGTGAGTATCTGTAAATTAATAACAAAAATGTTCGGTTTAGCTGCAATTCAAATTTCAAAAAAAGTTATCTGTGTATTACTCAAGTGCAAATCAACAAACGCCTATAGCTAGGGAACCGCGGGTTCTGAAACGCGACGAGAGCTATATGTCTTCCGCTTTCTGAGGTAAAAGTACGCCAAATATAAAATAAAAAAAAATTGAAATTTTTTTTGTCAAAACTAAATTCACGAGAGAAGAAGTTTTCACCAACTTTACTCCCCTTACCACCACTTTCAATTATAGCTCTTTTTATAATAATTTACTGTACTATTTATCATTTGACAATTTCATTTTTTCCATATTTAAGTGAATAAAGCCTGACTGTTAGTTAATAAGAAAAATAATCAATTTCAACTCCTTAGATAAGGGTTGTTCTTCTTAATGAAGTCAAATAGTACATTTTAGCATAAAAAATTATACGTGTAGAGTAACCTTCATAGTTTATGTAAAGAAGAAACGAAAAAGTAAAACAGAAAAAACAACAAAAACTTAGTTACCAATTGACTGTTTATCTATTCCACATGTGTAACTTTTTATGCTAAAATGTACTATTTGACTTCATTAAGAACAACAACCCTCATGTAAGGGGTTGAAATTGATTATTTTTTAACTAAAAGTTAGGCTAACTTCATTCACCTCAATATGGAAAAAAAAATTGTGAAATGATAAATAGTACAGTGAATAATTATAAAAAGAGTTACAATTGAAAGGGGTGGTAAGGGGTGTAAAGTTGGCCAAAACTCGTTCCCTCGTGAATTTAGTTTTATTGGTCCTTAAAGAAGCCCCATACAAAATTTTAGTTCTTAAAATGAACCCGAAGTACACGTACGTATTTTTAAATTTAGCCGCACGCGCAAGTTTTTCAAGTGTTTACTTTGGCAACCCTGTGACTGCGCTGTGCCCAAAAAGTCTCCCACCTAATTTCTTTCGTATAATAGCCATAATAAAGTAAAAAAAACTTAAAAGTAAGCTTATATAAGACGTATTTTTATTTAAGTTTTGGCAAAAAATTTTCAATTTTTTTTTGCAAATGCGCCATGACCAAAATTTCTTTCGCTTTGTCAGATGATAACTGATCACTTTTACTACAGATTATCCAAGTGGAAGACATATATATAACGCTAAAAAAATTAAAAAATATCTTGCCTTCGTTCTTGGACTCGCCCTGCCCAAATTCAAAAATATTTTATATTTGGGGTCTTTGAAGTATTTAGTTTCACCTCAGAAAGCGGAAGACATATAGTTTCTCATCGTACTTTTGGGCCCACGGCTCCCCAACTACTACTGATGGTAACTATGAGGAGTTCGAAAAACTTCTACAACTATTCTAAGGTTGAAATTATTTTATAACATAAAGCAAGGTTTATTTTTTGCAATTGAGACTGATGATAATTTTAGCGTGTAACCCAATATTTCTTAGTATTGGCTGGAAATGTTGTTTGACTGATTTTCTAATAATTTGTTTTAAAGTGTTGTTTCAGGTTATCTTTATATGGTCGACACGTTTAAGGCGATCACACTATTTCTAATTAGTTTACTTAGAGTATACGGTATTCTATATCGTATCATTAACAATGTGCAGTATTGACGATATAAAATCAGATTCTTCTAATTTACCGGACATGCACATATTAATGGTAATAATGGTTTTAGTTCAGGTTTCTTCGGTGAGAGTTTGTTAACTATATGCCTAATATTATTCTCAATCGTTATATTTTCTTTGTTAATGAATTTTTAAGGGTGTCCACCCTGTATATTTTTCACTAATAGTACAGCGGGTTTCCTCCTTGACAATTGTGTTAACAAAAGCTGGCCAACTGAAACGGAATTTAAATCCACATTTTTTGAGAAAGAATATATATCGATATGCGGTTTCCAGGATTTAAGAGATAATTTATTTGTGAAACAGCGAGTCTTGCCCGTTTCTTTTATTTTGAAGCATGTTACTATCTACAGGGTGTGGAAGAAAGGCGTGTCTTTTTTAACAAACTTTATAACTTCCGAGGTTCCACAAAAATTATTTTACATTTTTTTGATGCGCTTTTTTTTAGTCACTGGTTTATTGGGAAAAAAGCAATTTCTCAAATTTTCGATATCTCTCTTATTCTATGAGATACCGATTTTTTTTCTAAAAACCTTGTCACTTTTCCATTATTTTTGTCGTTAGGCTTGTGTTTCGTTTATGATAGCTGCTTTAAAGTTATAATAAATACATTTTTTTTGCATTTTTAGTTCATGGTAACCAGTGGAGTATACGTTCACGGATTGGTGGCCCTTTTTTTTGGATTCTTACATCAAAATGTAAAAAACATAACTCCAATCTCCGAAACGGTTGAAGATATCAAGTTGAAGTTTGGCACATGTAAAGGACTTTACCTGTAGATTCGAACGATATTGTTTTCAAATTTTCTTGATGTATTTTTTACACAGAGAAATACAAAAATATACGAAAAACTGTATGCATGACTTTATGAAATAAAATAGAATAAAATGGAATCTAAATAAACAATAAAAAATATTTATTTATTTATTTTCATAAGCACCTATTATTATTTACAATGTCAACCAAAGAAAAAGGGACGAACCAAACCTTTTATTATTAATGAGGCAATACAAATAAAATGTGTATTATTGAGGAAAAATATATTGACTCACCATGAACTAAAACTACAAAAAATATACTTATAATTATTATTTTAGAGGAGCCGTCATAAAGTATTATAATAACCTATAACGATCTGCTCTTATGAAATTCAATAAGGCCTAACGGAAAAAAATGGAGAAAACGACAGGTTTTTTAGAAAAAAATCGGGATCTTATAAAAAAAGAGATTGCCTTTTTCCCGTAAACTAGTGACTAAAAAAATTCCCATCACAAAAATATAAAATAATTTTTTATGGAATCTCGAAAGTTTGGTAAAAAAAAACACACCTTTCATGTAGTACTTTACATCCTTTTTATTAATTATTTTGTAGTATTATTATTACAACTGCTCTAATAAAAAAAAATATATATGAAAATCACAAGAGCAGGATAAAACATTACACGATGGGAAAGGTACATATTTAACAAAACAAATGTGGATTTATTCTGACATAAGATATACGTTCCTTGTAAACAGGGAAATTTATTTGTGACGGTCAAACACGAAGTTATTTAAAGCTAAAAGGGGTAAAGCTAAAATATGAGAGAGTATGTCAGGACTCTGCTGAAAGGATATACAAATATTTCCTAATTATAAACATAAACAGATCTTTAAAACATTTGTTATACAACCCTGACAAAGGGAAAATTTAAAGAACTAATACCGAAACATTACCATAGAAAAATATTGAAATATCAATAAAGCAGAATGTTTGAGGCAAAACAAAATACTAAAAATTTACATACATATTGCTGCTGAATACATCGATACGTAGAACCAAGATGAGACAATATTCTGATAAGAACTTTTTCGAAGGAACGGTAATGGACTGAGAAAATTCTCCAACCTTACACTTTCAGAATGCAACCACTCATCTAATCTAGTTACTGAAGTTTTTCGTTCTTTCTTCACTTTGTATCATTTCAAAATATTGTTTATTAATTTTTATATAGTTTTATACTGGTCCAATCCCTTTTCAGATGCTCTTTAATAAACTGCATAAAATTATTAATACACTCGTTACTCTGTACAAAATGGAACTTAAATTGATTTATAGTACAGTTTTCAAAGAAAAAATTCATCAAAACCTGAATTAATTGGCTAACTGTATTTAGGGTAAACAAGTTTGGGGTAAATGGGGGTAAATAGGTTAATCAAGCAAATAAGAAAATTTAGTATATATAAGAAAAGCTAAGATCTCAACAATTTTTTTTGCATTAGGCATCCCACTATTAAAGGAGGTGAAATAAATAAAATTACGATTTAGTGTGTGTACAAGAGCCAAAAGCCTCAATTTTTTTTACTTAATCCACCCCCACCTCCACCACCGATGTGACATATATCGTTTTATGGCGCGTCTACTGCTAATTTGGACATATACACAACTTTCTACAGTTTAATTTTTCATCGCGTCGCACAGTGGGACATTTTTCAATTTTTTTAGACAAAAATCCGTCTACAATGCAATTAGTAATGGATTTGAAAAAAAATTTTTTTTAAATAATAGTTAGGTATCATCCGATGTTTGAGCACTGCCCAAATTTTAAAAACGTTCAACATAACCTCAAAAAATCCTATAAATATATGAAATTCGTGTATTTTACTTAAGTGAAAATGCTAATTTCTGTTTTTAAAAGTTTTACTCAGAAAATATCCTTTACTACATGTTTTTTGGGTCGCTGATTAAGAAAAATGTTAACCAGAAATTGATATAACACCCTTAAAATACCTAATAGGGATTTTTTCGAAATATTCTTATTAAAAATGTAAAATAGTCTAGTAAAGTGTTTTTTTTATATGATAAATATAAAACCTTAGTTATTCAAATAATAATTCAGTAAACATTTACCCTGAGGGTTAATCAGAGGGGTTGAAACAACTCCATTTCGACAAAAAATACAAAAGATATAGTTACAATGGTTGTTTTTTAGTTTTTGCTTCAAAATAGGGTAAGAGAGTACATTGTAACTATGAGAGTGTATCTCAAACCCTTTTTAAGGGTGAAAACCAACCTTAAATGGCTGCAGAATTTGAAAATAGGTTTCGAAATTTTTTGAAATTTTAGAATCACGTCTTCTTCGATATTTTCACTAAAATCAGTCTCTCTTGTTTGATAAATAAAAATTATTTTAAAGGTTAAATTAATCATTTCTTATATACTTTGACAATGTGAATAAACAATGTGAGTAGCAACAAATTCTAAGTTCTTCAACGTTTTTAAGAAGCTCGTAAGTTAGAAATCGCATTTTTTCCATTTGAAAGGAAAAAAATATTTAAAATGAAATGAAAATTTTTGAGGTTATGTTGAACGTTTTAAAATTTGGGCATTGCTCAAACATCGGGTGATACCTAACAATTATTCAAAAAAAAATTTTTCAAATCCATTAACAATTGCATTGTAGACGGATTTTTGTCTAAAAAAATTGAAAAATTTCCCACTGTGCGTCGCTCGCTCGCTCGCGCGATCTGCAGTTATGGCATAGCCATAGCCTGAGGCATTTAAGATCGTCCGCACAATACACAAAATTATTGTAAGTAAAAAAATATGAAATTTGAATAATCTTAGATGAAAATTTCTTTAGTGACGGATAGATAGACATGCGGACAGATATTACAAAAATAGTCCCAATAGTTTTGGGGACGTTAAAATGTATATTTAAACTGAACTGTTATAATCGAAAAAAAAAATAGTTTAAAAGATTTAATTATAAACCGAGTTAAAAACTGAGAAATCAAGAAGTATTCTTGAAATTTAAGTTCTTAACTCTGCAACAACTGATATTATTGAACTAAAATTTATGACCTTATCTTACAATAGTTCTATAGCACTTTTGCAATATCTGTAAATAATATTAGGAAAAAAGTTATAGCCAAAATTACAAAATAAATCCTATCGGATTTCCCTCTGTAGAATATGGCATCCTGAAATTCCAGTTAGAGATAACATATACCATGAGCTTATTTTAGTATTGCTTCATTAAAATTTCAAATGAATTTATAATACAGGCTGATTGATTTGAGTTTATGGAGATTTAATATTAATTGCAAATTAAGGATAAATTAGAGAGTTAAATCCTGAATTAACTTTCCCGTGCCCTACATTAATTCCTTTTATTCGGAACGAATTAAATTATAATTTATTTTCCTAACAAAAAAAAAAGATACATATACAAGAGGTTGATAAAGATGCTGGACAGTGTTGCAACCTTTAGTGTGACACTGACGAACAAATAGTATATACAAACAATAAAACACTTGAACAGTACGTTCGAATACGATACTCGACGTGCTTTTCGTCAACTATGTTGGCATCATCCGGAGATGATGGAGGTTTAATCACCTCCAGATGATGTCAACATGGTTTGCGAAGCGTGTGTCGAATGTAGTGTTTATGTACTTTGCTGTTTGAGGAAAACTTAATCGTCTCTAAAGTTTATCTTATGTAACATTGCCATATATAAAGTTAATGAGAGAATTATTTCATTAGTTCGGAACGAATAATTTAATTTATTCGAGCTGAAAGTTGGAGGTTGGACCTTAACAAATTCAATAATCCTTAGAGAATAATTGAAATTACCTCATTTGCTCAAATTAATTTCTATTTAACTATTTAGTTCGTTGAGCAACAATTAAATGTAGAGAGACCAGTAGTAATTATTGCAACTGTTGCGTCTAAACAGTCCATGCAGACACAAAGCTTCGGAAACCCTCATTGTTAAACGTAACTAAATTCTCTTTGATCTCATTTTATTATTACTGTGAATGTGCAATGTGCATCGTGTATCCAATTTGCATTCTTTTAAGTCCTTATTAGTTCAATACCACTACATTCCCGAGGTATATAGGTTCAATAAATGTACAAACATTGAACAAACAATGTAATCAGAAAAAACTTTCTTCTATGTTTACATAATGTGAAATTATACCGGGTGTCAACGGAATCATTAGACAAGTCACAGTTTCCAGAGTTTTCAAGATATAAGTCTTAAATTTGGCAGGGGTAATATATACCAAAAACGGCAAATTTTCCATCATTTCCGGTTTCCCCAGCTTTGAAATTTTAAATGGAATACTCTGTATATTTTTACAATTTTGGATTCTGGAGACGATTTTAAGTACGACTACGTAGTTTTAAAATTTTTTTGAGACTACTTAATTTTCTTAGGGTTATTTTTATTTTTGCATCTAGAGTACAGTGAATGCACTCAAATCAATCAAATGGACCAAAACCATAAGAGAAAAATGTAAACGTGAGATTTGTTGAATTAGTTTACTAGCTACGACAAACCAAAATTTCCCAAATCACTAATTTGTAATTATGACAACTTTTTCAAATGGCAACATATTTTGGACACCCAGTAGTTAAGTACTAATTTTCATGACAAATCCATTGATACCTTTAAATCGAAAATCGGTTTGATATTAACCCAAATACACAAGTTCTTTGGTGGATAATAATTAAAATATTGAGAAAATACGCTTATCAAGTAAGTATGCCGTGGAAATTGAATAAAACTAGATTCAAAACCATGAATACTAAAGACAAGGATAACGCACGCCGTGCTTTCAACATTTCCGTGAAACCGGAAGAAAGAAACAGGCGTTATAGATGGCGCAGCACTCACGGGTACACTGGAGCGCGAGCTGCTCATTGGCTAATGACATTAGCACACTGGAACGCGAGCTGTTCATTGGCTAATGACAGTTTTGCTAGTGTTACTAGCGCCATCTTCTTTCTTCACATTTTGCGGATCGGTTTTCATCGGAATTCCCGTTAGCGTCCGTAATCCTTGTCTTTATAATTCATGTTCAAAACATTCATTTTGTCAACAAAACAACGCTGCAAATAAAAGAAGTGTACTGTGGAAACAAAAAGAAGTTTGACAGACAATAATACGTGTGTATTGTTAACTTAATCAGTTTGCTCTTTAAATTTGTTGTTTGTTAATTATCGTTTAACATGTAACAAGACGACTCTCGTTGACGTTCTAGCTTGGTCAGATTTAGATCAATGATATATGAAAGGAACGAATGATTTCTTTGAAAGTTATCTGCTGATTACCCAAAATAATATTTTATAACTATGTATACAAGGAATGAACAAATTTTTGGAAAATGCCACAAAAATTCCAGAAACGCCGTAGATTTGTATGCCCAAAGGTATCCGAACTAGGGAATGCAATCCCGATTCCCGATATTCCGGGATCCCGGCAAATTTTTAATCTCGGCAATCTCGGGACTGCAATAGTCTAGATCCCGGGATTTTCGGGATCGGCCTCGATTATAGCAGATGGGAAATGACGACGATTGTTATTGTAAGCGCTTGCGCTTAGCCTGGCTCCGAGGGCGCCTTTATTTCACGCAATTAGGATACAAGTTAACACTAGTAAATAGTTGGCTGTCGAAGGTAGATGTGTACCGCAGGTGTTCCGCTGTTCCGTTGTTATTTACTAAAAGTTTCACTGGTTAGATAAGGTATTTATTATTGTATTACGTAAGTAATAATTTTATTTTTTTTTTCCATTGATAGATATTTATTACTCTCGAAATGTCAACTAATTATCAGCCTCATTCTAAAAAGGCGGATGACAAAAGTTCAGTATGGCATTACTTTTTGTTTGACAATGCTGGAGGTAGCAGTGCAAAATGCACAAAATGTTCCACTAAAATACTCACAAAAGGAGGGTCTACAAAAGGTTTACTGGTCCATTTATTAAAAATTCACAGAATCGATTTAAAAGAAAACCGAAAGAAAAATGCTGAGGCTGAGGCCTATACCAGTACCAATATGTCACTGGAGACCAAATGTACACCAAGTAAACGGAGGAAGATCACAGATTTTATTAATCCGAAGAACGATAAAAGTCTTGAAGCGTTGCTCTCGAGAATGGCAGCTTTAGATGGACTTCAATTTTTGTATCGTCGCAAGACTTACGTGAGTTGCTGGAAACCAAAGGTTTCAAGGTTCCCAATTCTGCAGTTACAATACGATATAAAGTTATGGAATATAGTAAGAAAATCCGATCTTTTGTCATAGAACAAATTAAACTTCAAAAGAAAGAAAACAAACGATTCTGTGTAAATTTTGACGAGTGGACGTCGATTTCTAATAAACACTATATGAACATAAATGTTCACGGCCATAACAAAATGTGTTGGAATATGGGTTTAGTGAGACTCAAAGGATCCATGAGTGCTGAAGTCTTAGCTAAAACTCTTGAAAAACGACTCAATGATCACCATCTCTCTATTTCACGTGATATAGTGTGTATAACTACAGATGAAACCAATACTATGGTCAAAATAGGTACACTTATAACCCCAGTGAAACAGCAGCTATGTTTGGTACACGGTATACAGCTTGCTGTCATTGATGTCCTGTATAAAAACGCTGCAATTTCACAGTCAGAGCGAGCTTATGTAAATGAAGAACAAGACGACCAAGAGGACTCGGACGATGACGTCGATGAAGAAGACGAAGAAGAAGAATTTCAAATTTCTACATTTTTATCTCATCAAGTAAATATAGAACTCTCTGATAACATTCAGGTGCGAAAAGTAGTTAAATCCTTTAGGAAATCGATAACGAAAAATGACACGTTACAAAAATATGTTAAAGAAGAACACGGAAAGGAACTGAAACTGATATTAGACTGCAAAACAAGATGGAGTAGTCTTCTTATAATGGTTCAACGTTATGTTTTTTTGGAAATATGCATAAATAAAGCAATGATCGACTACAAAATGACGCTTCTGTTGGAGTCAGATTATAACTTACTTAAATATTTGGTTCAGCTGTTGGAACCAGTGAAAATAACTGTTGAAGCCTTATGTAGACGTGATGCAAATTTGTGTTTATCAGATACGACTTTAAAATTTATGTTGAAAGAAATTGCGAAAGTCAGATCTTCTCTGGGACTGCGACTGCGAGACACTTTAGTGACGCAGCTCCGAAAACGAATAGAAGAGCGCCGCACGGAACCTTTAGAAGAGTTAATTAGAAGAATAACTGACTACGAGGAGGAAGCTGATAGAGATGATGAGAACTCTGATGCAGAGGACAATATGACTACTGCACAAATGATTCATTCAGAACAATTGATGAATGAGCAACCAATTAAAAAGAGATTAGACAATGCATTGAAGAAGAGTATGGAATCATTCACATTTCGAAAAGAAACTAATTCTACTAATATATCTGCTTTGTTAATACAAGAAATGAACCTGTTTGAAAATAGCTTACTTTATTTACAATTAGCATATGATTATTTAATTGCCATTCCGCCAACAAGCGTAGAATCGAAAAAGGCGTTCTCTGCTGTTGGTGGACTTTATACCAGCATCAGGTCACGGCTGAGTGATGAAGTATTAGATGAACTTTTGTTTCTGCGCAGTCACTTTTAAAAATGAATGCAGTTTTATTTTATTGAAAAATACTTGTTTTTGTTTTTAAAATGTTTAAATATTATAGTTTTGTTTTCTACCAAAGAGTTGATTTTTTTGTTGTTTATGCTTAATATTATATATTTATACAATATAAATAATGCAGGTATACGTTTTTTTAAATAAATATATGGATGTTTCTTAATAAAGCTCAAAATATAATAAATTTTTTTAAGTAGTTCTGAATCACGATCGATCCCGAGATTCGGGATTTTTTATTTTGAATCCCGAAATCCCGGGATTGAAATTCTGCCTCGGGATTGTATTCCCTAATTCGAACAGACATCATCCATGTGTTCAATATTCTCCAATTGTGGAGAAACAAATCAGGAGAGGAATTGATAACAATCATGCAACTCTTCATCGTTGATGAAGCGACAGAAATTAATGGGTTGGCTTTTGTAGAAGTGAATCCTAGTGCTTCTACTAGAAAAATTGGCCACGAGGTGCATTAGTCATGAATCGGCAAGAAAGATTCTCAAAAAATATGGTTGCCGCTCGTTTAAATATCAAGCATCAGCATTTGAACGGAGATGATGGTAACCGAAGAATAAGTTATTGTGACTGGTTACTTCAGAACAATACCGCTAACCCGAATTTTGTTTCTTTGATATTGTTTTCTGATGAGTCGAGATTAACCAACAATGGAATGTTCAATAAACAAAAATAGATATTGGGCTCAGGAAAATCAACATTTAATAATTTTCAGGAAAGATTTGGAGTAAATGTGTGGGCTGGGGTGATTAGAACAAGAATTATTGGACCTATTTTCTTTCAAGGACCTCTGACAGGGGAGAGATATTTAGAATTCCTACAAAATGATATTGAACAAATGTTGATGGACTTACTACCTGCAGTTTCTGAATAAATGTATTTCCAACAAGATGAGGCTCCGCCTCATAATGCCGCTCGAGTTATGGCCCATTTCGTGAAAGGTATAATGGGCGAGTAATTGCAACATATGGACCTCTACATTGTCCGCTCACCAGATCTAAGCATTTTAGATTTTTCTTGTGTGGGGTTATGTGAAAGAACGAGTTTTTTCACTTCAAATACTTCAAATTCTTCAAATTTTACAAATTTTACAAAATCGTATCCGCGAAGTTTATGCAAGTATAACTCCTGCTACGTTGCCAAATGTAAATGCGAAACACCATTTGAAAAACCGCTCCACAAGGAATCACTACTTCCACATCCAGATTTTTTATCCAAGTCACTCACAACGAAAAAATTTTGTATGTGGAAATAATTGTTTATGGAACTTTAATAATATAATATTTGAAATCCTCTACCCCAAAAACCCATAAAACGATACTCCACATCGGTAGTGGGGTGGGGGTGGTGATAAGGGGTGGTAGTGGGGGTGGATGAAGTAAAAAAATATTTTGAGGTTTCTGGTTCTTGTTCACACACAATCACAATTTTTTTTCATCGCCTTTAATAATAGGGTGGGGGTGATAATGGGGGTGGCTAATGCCAAAATTTTTTTTGAGACCTTAGCTTCTCTTGAATATACTAAATACCAATTTTATGGACTCTTACCTGCTTGATTTACCTATTTACCCCAATTTACCCCCCAACCCTTCGACGGAACAAGATGAAAATATAATCTAGTTCTAGATCTCGTTAAAGTACATATGTGTACCAAATTTCAAGTCAATATTTCAAACTGTTCCAGAGTAAACGTGCGCACAAAAAAAGTTACAGACAGACCGACAGACAGACAGACCGACAGACAGAAATTTTTTTTTCTCTCAAACTTAAAATCTCGACGTTTCGTGACATTTTAAGCCTATTTGAACAATAAAAAATTTAAAAAAAATGTTTTGTCGTTACTATACTTCCACTGGACATTCCAAAGTTGACATAATTACAAATTAGTGATTTCGGAAATTTTGGTTTGTTGTAAATACTAAACTAATTCGAAAAATCTCACGTTTACATTTTTCTCTTATTGTTTTGGTCCATTTGATTGATTTGAGTGCATTCACTGTACTCTAGATGCAAAAATAAAAATAGCCCTAAAAAAATAGTCTCAAACAATTTTTAAAACTATGCAGTCGTACTGAAAATCGTCTCCGAAATCCAAAAATGTAAAAATATACCGGGTGTTCCAATTAAAATTTCACAGTCATTCCCAGGGAAACCGGAAGTGATGGAAAAGTGGCAAATTATAAAAAATTTGCCGTTTTTGGTATATACTATATACTATTTTTATAGCTCTTACTTACTTGATTTACCTATTTACCTCAATTTATCCCCCAACCCTTCAACAGAATAAGATCAAAATATAATCTAGTTCCAGATTTCATTAAAATACAGACGTGTACCAAATTTCAAGTCAATGTCTTAAACGGTTCCAGAGTAATCGTGTGCACAAAAAAAAAGTTAGAGACAGGACAGACAAACAGACACACAGAATTTTTTTGGGTTACTATGCTTCCACTAGAGAGATAAATTAAAACCGATAAAATTATCTTTAATTTGGCTTTTATTTCGTTATTGTACAATGGATACAATTTTACTATTTTACTCGTATACTTAAAAAAAATTGCTTAACTTTAAGAGTCAAAAAAATTAATTTATAAGCAAATAGAAACGAAATGTACTGTATCATCTTAAAGCGGAGAAAGCACAAAAAACTACGTTTTTACGTTACCTGTCTCAAATAAGACTTAAAAACCTTCCTAATGAAAAAATAATGTAATCTGAAATTAGTTTGCATTTAATTGGCCCTATGTATGCCGTTTATTATTCAAGAGTTCTCAAAACAATAAATTATGCCTCTACGAGAGCTTCTATACATCTTAATCTAACAATGTCATTTAATAAGACAAAGGAAGCTATTAGATGATAACCTGACAGAGGTACCTAAGAGATGCGAAGTAAACAATTTCGAGGGCAATTCTCTTCTAATATAGGCACAACCCTCTACGATATCAGTTTCGTGCTGTCACAAATGCTAATTAAAATTAATTTTGTCAAAGTGAAATTCAGACAAACAAACATTGCGTGATAACGTTTTTATTTCATAACATGCTTTATTAGCCTAATGGTGAAGTAATATATTTTTGCATTTTTAAAAAATTCAACGATATAGTTCAGAACATGTTTATAATACTGAAAATTTAAATGAGTAGGTACGTTTATTTCTTTCAATTGTTGGGAAGCTATACAATTTGCATTTGAAGATATTTCTAAAATAAATGATCAACTATATGGCACTCTGTAAACCAAAATTTCTTTGGGCTGTTTGGCATTGCCCAAACAGCTCAAAACTAACACACTTAAACTGAAAAAAAAAAACCAAAACAAAAAACCGACTATGAAAATGAAAATTCTAACGAAAGGGGACTAAAGTAGGGTCTCCCTCATCAAGATTCGACTGAGCGAGAGTGTTTGAAAATGTATCCTAGAAATTATTCTTTAGAGGCACACCTTCGAACTTATTACCATAGCCGGAGATCGAGACCTTCGAAATATGCAAAATAAAAGTGGCCTATGCAACTCGCGAACACACAAAAACTGAAGTCATCTTCTTATGTAAAATGACCTGCCGAATTCGAATATGGAGGTCGAGATTTGATTTGGAATTGCGAAATGGAAGAAAATTGCACTTTTCCACTTTTTTATGAAATTCCGCGAAAACATAATATTTTATGTTTCCCATCCCACAACTTTGTTAATAGCAATTAACTCGGCTTGAAAATTTGGACACATATATTCCGAAATATGATGAATCGATTGCCATACATAAAATTATACTAAAGATAAATTATCTGGCGGAAAAAAAATATTTTCGCCCGAGTACACATGAATTTTTCAGTAGCGACATTGAAAAAGTCTGTATCGAGGAAATTTTTTTATTATTGAAGATAGAGTACTAGTATAAGCGAGTGGAATATAGTTCAAGGTCTGAATTAACTTTTGAAAAACATAAAATCGTTGTTTACAACAGTTTGGTGGTCATAAAAGCGTAATAAGCTTGAGCGTGGTACGCGCTGCATTAAATTCTGGGTTCACCATGCACCAGACAGCGTAGAGAACATGAAATGACACGGTACGGCATTCGTTTCGATATATATTCATAAAGTAATATTGATATATACTGGGTAATAGAATTCTGCAGTAGCATACAAGAAATACATTTTTATTCGATATATACACACTTGCCTTCGCATAAACAGCTTATGGAAATGTGTTACAAATTAGCTGTTTGCATCTGCTAAATGGTGTTATGTTTAGAAAATTTGGCTTCACATTAATTGTTTTCGTGATTGGCATTATGTTGCCGTCTGTCTTGCGCCGTCCAAATTCAAAAAGGCTTGGTATTTTTGGCTGAACGAAATAGGCAGTTTTGTAAAAAAATTGCATAACGAATTCGGAATAATTTTAGAAGCACATTCTTTAGTAATTTCTATGTTATCTACTGCAGATTTACATAATTGAATATCTCTTTTTAAGACTTTAGCAAGATGGTAGATGTCAGACTGTAGTGACAAGAAGAATTGGTCTGGCCGACAACATCTCTCGTATCTGATGACTGAGATGTGGTCTCTTCTGGCACGTTCAACAATTTTATTATTTTTGCCGTTTAACAAACATAACTAGACAACTTTAAACCCCTTGCACCTATTAGTAATTTATCTCCGAAATGTTATTTTAATTTCTTGGAAATCTCATCTGAACTTGGATATGATTCAGTCCAAAAGATATTGTATTTAGTGGCTTCTGTATGAAGAAGGTGACGAATTTGAGCTATTGTTAAAACTTCAGCATTTACCAATACATTTTTTTCTAATTTTAATAAGGCTTGCAAAAACAGGTCCTTAAATTGAAGAATATTAGCTTTTTTTTGTTTCTTTAAAGTATTAGATTTTCTCAAAAAATCTAACACAGAAATTGTGATATTTCAAATCATTTGCTGTCGCCGAATCCTTGAATGCTATATAGTATTTCCTGGTCATTTAACTTCTTAGCTTTCTGGAAAATTTCGTTTTGCCGGTTATAAATGACCCTACATATGCCGTTGATTTCGGTTTCCTTTAATGTCGCGCTCTTTATTGCAAATAAGACATTTTTTTGTGTCCGTAGACATATTCATCTGATTTGTAATTTCGAAGTAGTGCCTTTACTGTCGGCATTTTTCATAAGAACATGTACGTCTTGATAAAAAGTCCTCGAATACGATCTTCTACACTGGGTATGATAAACGGGATTCTTAGAAAAAAAATTCCTTATTTTCCAAAACAGCTCTCAATGCCACATGTATTGTCCGATTTAAATGACGCCGAGTGTAATAGTTTTGTATAGTTTTCTTCTGTAACATTTTAAACAGTTTCTGAAGTTCCTGCCTGACAGACAATATACTGATCAAAGTCAATGTTGACCACAGATAGAGCTAAAAAATTATAGGTATTTAGAAGATGTCCACATGTTTACAGTAAAAATTTCTCACCCGATCTCTTCATGTCATACTAATACGGTGAATCATAAACCACTTGAAAATATTGAGAATATTATGTATTTTTTAAAAAACAACGTTTACAATAATGTATTCTAAAAAAAGTAATATCAGTGAACTGTAACACTCCTTACTCACATAGAACGTATTAAAATGAAAACTATCCCGTTGCCCGATACGGTTAGGGATTGATTCATATGATTCACGTTACACGGCCCTTTTCTCACTTAATATACATTTTATGAAAAAACGCTCCAAATAAAAAAAACTTTCTCATTCCATTAGCTACAGCTTACCTCTATTACAGTATGCAGTTATTTTGAAAAATAAAAAGGTCACCTCGATTCACACTTTATCGCTGTAAAGTATACAAAAGTGGTACCTCTTTCATTAATACTTACTTATTTTTCAGTCATATGAAAACATATATTGTTTTTGCATACACTGTTGGAAAGTGAAAGATTTGAGTATTGCATTACTAAAATATCAATTTTTTATGGAAACGAATAACGAGTACAGAGGAGTGGGACATTAAAAATGCGAAAATAGTGATTTTCGTAAAAGTCTTGAAAAAGTGCAATTTTTTCCAATTTCGCAATTCCAAAACAAATCGCGACCTCAAAAATATGTTTTGTGAGGTGTTTTTACATAAGAATCAACTGTCTGTTTTTGTATGTTCGAGAGTTGCATAGCATGTGTCGAATTCAGGGGTCTCTCTCTCCGGCTATATGCTGGAAGATCGGATCAACCTGCTGTAGTGTTCTAGCATACAAGATACGTGTAAACAACTTGTAGTAGGAGTTCAGATAAGACAGGTGATGTACACTTCTTCTGGCTCTTCAAAGGTTCTGTGGTAGAAAGCCTTGAATGTGATATTGCTGGAGTGTTGCTAACGAACGGACGTGTAGTTTCGTAGATTCCTATTCAGAAGCTTTCGACATCGGCTACAGTCAGTGGATTGTCGACAACACGCTGTGGCTCTTGAAATGGGTGGGAAGAATTCGTATAGAACAATGTATTTTGTTCCATACTTCGTATCTGTCTATTTAGCTTTTTCTTAATACCCATAAGTGCTCGAACCTTATCTAGACAATTACTGATTAACAGTAAGCATCACTGTTAGATTAAAGTGTGGTGTTGGCGTCTCAGTCCAGCTGCTGTTCGCTCGGACTATAGGCGTAAATGTCTTGCAAGTGGTTACGCATTTCACCACGCTCTGGATTAAATAACTGTAGAATTAGTAAATTAAGCACTTTGCTTTGTTATTTAAGTTATACTTTGCATTGTTTTATTTTAGTAGTACTATACATTATATTGTAAGAATTCTGTTTGTATCTGATTTATTACTGGCCTTACTAATTGTAAATATGACAGGAGTCACGGACAAAGCTTTTTCTAGGTTTCTGTGACTGAATTAATTGTCTATTAATGTACAATTTTGTAAAGTTTTTAGCACAAATAAAACTTATTCTATGTTTTAGTAATAATGAGCAAAAGATATAAAGTAAATATAAATCTTTCATCTAAATAAAACATTATTTTGAAAAATATTTCAATTTGTTCTACAAGTTATTATGTTATATTAATTTTGTACAAAATCAATATAGCCTATATCTTCAAATCAGTTTAGGCATATGTACTATTTTACTTCCACATCCTGTGGAATTATAGTAACGGCAAAAAAATTTTTGAAAATTTTTATTGTTCAAATAGGCTTAGAATGTCATGAAACGTCGAGATAAGCTTGAGCGAAAAAAATTTTTCTGTCGGTCTGTTGGTCTGTAACTTGTTTTATGCGCACGATTACTCTGGAACCGTTTAAGATATTGACTTGAAATTTGGTACACGTATGTACTTTAACGAGATCTACATTATATCTTCATTTTATGCCGTCGAAGGGTTGGGGGGTAAATTGAGGTAAATAGGGGGTAAATTGAGGTAAGAGTCCATAAAATTGATATTTATTATACACAAGAGAAGTTAAGGTCTGAAAACAAATTTTGGCATTAGCCCATTACCACCCTCATTATTAATGGGAATGAAAAAAATTGTGATTTAGTGTGTGTACCAGAACCAAAAACCTCAAAATATTTTTGTACTTCATCCACTATCAATATCACCCCCACCCCCCTACCGATGTGGGATATCGTTTTATGGGTTTTTGGGGTAGACGATTTCAAATATTATATTATTAAAGTTTTATAAACAGTTATTTCAACATACAAAATGTTTTCGTTGTGAGAGATTGGATAGAAAATCTGGATGTGCAAGTAGTGATTCCTTGGGCAGCGGTTTTTTTTTACCAAGCTTTGGTCTTGGTATACTTGTAAGTTTTTAATATACACATTGTTGAGAATCTAACGCTGGCTCCGAAATTCAATTAAATATTATTTTTTCTTAAGGCCGTAATTCCAGTTTAATATAAAGTCATACCAAGATCTATACGGCGTCAATCACTATTTAGTTTTATCAGCAAGTCCGACCAAGAAAATTCGAGGAAGGAAAGGAAATTTCTCATATTTTAATCTAATTTAAGTTTCATTATTTTTAACTAGCCATAATTTGCATGTCACTATTAAATAATTACACAGAAAAATTTAGCTTTATAAGTTTTAAAATTCGAAAATAATGCCCGTTTATGTTCACTTTCTGGTCAAATCTATATGTCTAAAAAACAAGAAGTATTATGGTTTTTCTAGTTATTATACAGAAATTAATATTTCACATTTGATACACCAAACCTCTCTTGCACACAAGAAATATCAAACCATCAATTAAAACAAAACCAATAGCAAAACTGCAGATCCCCAAATTAATTAATTAACATAAAATCGACGAACATGCCGTAAACACACATTGCGTAACACACCGGAAGCAATCATTATAATTGCAGAAGCCACTCCCGGCTAGTAATAAGAGAGTTTGTACTTTTTGATCTACAAGTCATTATATTACGTTTATTTTGTACAAAATCAATATATCCTAAATTTCCAAATCAGTTTTGGGATAGAGTTATTTTACCAAGTTTTGAACCTAGTATACTCGTATTTGATAGATAGATATATTGCGTAACACACGAAAACCAATCATTATAATTGCAGAAGTCGCTTCCGGTTAAGGCGCGTTTGCACGCATCCAGTAATTTAGTCGAGTCGTTTAGTAATTTAGTACTCGACCAATGCGGACAGCGCTTTCCACTAAGTCACTCGACTGAAACACGCTGTCCGCATTGGTCGAGTACTAAATCGCTAAACGACTCGACTAAATTACTGGATGCAAACGCGCCTTTAGTAATAGAGCCTGAGCTTTTCTATG
Organism: Rutpela maculata; assembly: GCA_936432065.2. Lineage (NCBI taxonomy): Eukaryota > Metazoa > Arthropoda > Insecta > Coleoptera > Cerambycidae > Rutpela > Rutpela maculata. The sequence continues at coordinate 163,168,268 of OW386286.2, forward strand.
GTATACAGGATGTTTTTGAAATATAGCCATATATTCAGATCTATTAAGACTCGCATCCTGGTATACGCAAAAATATTTATTTATTAAAATGCCCAAAAAATAACGGAGAAAATAAAATTGGAATACTGCAAACAAATATCGAGTTCGTCCATGCCACGGTTTCTATACGGGTCTTTCTGTATATAATCTACCTTATGGCACACCTCACTGCGGCGGTGTCAAGTACAAAAAGAAATGCAACAGATGAATAGTAGCAGCAAGCGTCAATAGTGTAATGTTTCCTACTGTCAAGATAAATACTGGTACGTTACGCGTACGTGCTAATGGTGAATTAGTGTTTTTACATTTTTAATAATGGCTAATTTTACAAACATGTACTGTAATAAAACTGAACAACTTAAGTTGTGGATATTGAGATTGGATGAATAAATGAGAATTTATTTATTTTTTGTTGAATTTTTAAATTTAAAAAGTGGCATTGGTCTTCACATTATATAAGGTCTGAGATCAAATATTTGGATGTATTTCAAAAACAATAATAGCACCAGCAACATTAGTACAGTTCCTTGAGGTAAAAAATATGTAAAATTTCGGAACAATTTCATATGTAATGATAATTTTTCTTTATGGGTTATTACTGTAGTAAAAGGTATCGCCTTCAGTTTCTATATAGTCCGGACTCTTGATTTTTCCATCAAGGGGTGAAAACCACCCCTAAATTTTAATACTGAATATTTGGAAAAGTGCTAATAATTTATTTTTGAAAAGTACGATATTATGTTTTTGGGATCTCTGATTACGAATCTGTAGTCAAAATTAAAAAATTTAAAATGGCGGCTCTAATATGGCGGATCGGATTTTTTTTCTAAAACAAGTGTTTTAAACGGACAAAATAAATTGAGCATCCAGGGGATGCTGTATATTAACGAAAAACAGCATTTTTGAACAAAAAATTAATTACTGAACAATTACAATAACAAAATCGCGACATTTTGTTTAAAAAAATTAGAAAACGCACATTGAATCGGCCATAACTTCTTTATTTTTTGTGATATAGAAACAAACAAAAATCATTTTAAAAACTGATTAACGATCTTTAATTTTGTTACTTATAATTTTTTATGGAAGTGTCACAGTTTCTAAGATATTCAACATTTTAAGCTAACTACTTCATCCTAAAATCGACCGGATGCCGCCTATAAAATTAATAAAATATCTCCGAAACTATCAACTCTACACAAATATTAAAAAAAAAACAAATTCATTCTTAGTTTATAAGCTTCATTTTTGATGTCCACTATATTTTCTCTAATACTAATATTTATTGAGATATTTGCCGGGAAACAAAAATGTTACGTTTTTTCTAAAATCCCTATACAGTTTAAAATGCAATTTTTTCCAAAGCAAGCGCTGTAAGCGGACGAAAAATTTGAACTTATAGGTCATACTATATATTAACGAAAAACAGTATATGGGAATATATTTTTTTAATTGCTGACTACTTACAGTAACAAAATGGCGATGTTTTTATTAAAAAAGTTTGAAAAAGTATATTGTCTCGGTCATAACTTCTTTGTTTTCTGTTACAGAAATAGAAAAAAAATCATATGAAAGCCTAATTAATAGTCCTTCAATTGGGTTGTTAGCGCTTTGGCGTAAGTGCCATAGTTTCTGAGATATTTAACATTTAAACTGAATACTTCGAACGCCACCTTTATACTTACAGATCTGCGAAACCATTAACTCTACAGAAATTAGAAAAAAATGAAATTCATCCTTAATTTAGTAGCCTTCTTATTTGTCCCTAGCAAGTTTTCGCTCAATGTAATACTTTTCGAGAATATTGTTATGAAATACCTTTTTTTTTTAAGATAAAATCCCAACTTTGATGTCGTTATAACAAGACTATCAATATGTACGAAAAGTTGCATAGAACCTTTTCTTCTTAAAATCTCATTTTCCTTCAGTTCCTATGTTTTTATTTTTTTCTTAGTTGCCACCCCCTGAAACGGGGTGACATCCGCCCCCTATAAATTAGCAAGCCGCCGGATAATATAGAAACTTTTCGTTGAGGCATTTACTATTAAGTTGACAAAAATGAACGCAATCCGTTTAATATGACATTATTCTGAAGTTGAAATTTCTAGTTACTGCAAAATAATGCTGAATAATAGCTGAAAATTGGTATACGTAGGATTGTTCAAAGTATGAAGACCCTTCGATGACCACTTTAACATTTCTTGAGGGTAGGGGGGGTAGGAGAGGGTCGCTGTTTTCATAAAAAGCAATTTTCAGCTATAGTCGGCGAATAATGAAGACAAGATATCCCTAGTCTAAGAGCCCATAACACTCAAAGTCTCCATCATAAGTCAGAAGCACAGTTATGTTAACTGTGCTAACTGCTGTTACGTTTCAATTCGACCCTGGTGAAGCCGAAATGAGTCCGGTGGGTGGAGAATTTCAGCCACGGTCGGAAAAAAAGAATGGTTACTTCCGATACGCCAACGGTCATTACCGTCTTGTTCCAGAAAGATGAAATTAATAACACTCGGGAGGGCCCGATTTCTGACACTGAAAACATGGTGGCGGTCACTGCCGCCACTATACATTATACCGCGCCCGCCGCGTTTGGCCTCCGTCATGGCCCAGAAGATCTCAGCGGCAGATGGCAATGTCGCAGGGAATGGGTGTTGTGATGTCTATATGCGTGGGTCCTGGTCGAGTGGTGGAATAGCTGTAGCTAAAGTTCGCCAGTACGTTAATATAAATTAGGCGTTAAAATAAAAATAAAAATAAATATAAAAAATACCGCACCCGGAGTAGACAAAATAAAGAACAAGTTAATGCAAGGACCGGAAAGGTTAAAGGAACAAATTCTAGAAATTATCAACAGAGGGAAATCCTCTCCCTACGGAATGGAACACGACACAGAGCGTAGAAGAATACAGACGAATGACACTCTGCAGCATAGGATACAAATACTACGCACAATTCCTGCTCGAACAATTAGACAAGTACATCGAAAGACGACCAGAGTACCTGAGAGCAAAAATAGAGAAAAGGAACAAAACTACACATAGTCCCTATAGATCTCCAGAAGGCATTTGATACTCCAGTCATGAGGCCATAGTCAAAACCTTACGTAACAAAGAAGTACCGCACCTCCTAATAAACAAGGCCTGCTTTCACGAAAACACTGGTATACAGTGGTTCGGACAGATGACGGAAACCAAACAAAAGAACACAGGTGTCAAGCAAGGATGGCCCCTATGCCTCCGACTATTTACCACGGTCCTTGACCAAGTGATTCAAAGCAGAATGAAGGAAACACCAAATTGTAGCGAAAATACAGAAACATTGAGAACCCCAATCATACTAGCATACGCCGATGATCTCCTAATCGTCACGGAAGAAGAGCAGGACATCCTCAATTTCCTAGAAAACATGAAATCGCATCTGGACACATCTGGATTGAAAATAAACTTCCAAGAAAAATCTAATAATTGTGAGAGATCCGCCAACAAAAGACAGTCGGACCAGCGGTGAAGAATACAAAATAGGCAACGACTCTCTAAGAACAACGATTAATTGACATGCTTACCTAGGAACATATCTGACGAACCAAATGCAAAGGAGGGAATTAAAAAGACAGAGTTACAAGGGCAATTATACCGGTCATCGAGAAAAACAAGCCATCGTGGGGCTTGATCAAGCGGTTGCTATCATACTGCCAACGATGACACATGGTGTTAAAAATGCGTCAACGACAAAAGCCAACAAAAGCAGCCTGAGAAGAGCTGAAAGGAATATTATCCAAGTACTCACAAAAACAACAAGACGAAAGCAGCGACTGAAACGTCAACACTTAGCAGGGAAAACATTTACAAAAATGACAGAAATGTACGCAATGAAGTACTGGGGACATGTCCAACACATCTACTGAAGCAAGCGCTAATACTGAACAGCAACAAACTAGAAATAGGGAGGCCATGCTACACGTGGAGAACAGCAATCGAGAGGATCATGACCAAACTAGGAAAGGATCAAACAGACTGGAAAAGAAAAGCGAGGACAAAAAATGAATACCACAAAGAAATCGCAATGATATATGCTATACCAGAATCAGAAGACTCAGAAGAAGAAACACAAAAAAGTGAGCACAGCCCATCGTACACTCATATACCATACGTCATATGGCTCTCGCTGCTGACAAGCATCATCCAAATCCAGCGTAAACGCAGCCGGCTCGGTGATATACCCGGAAGTAGCAGCAATGCCTATCGTACCTGGTAAATCAAATCAAATAAAATCATGCAGTTGTCTAGACATTCGTTTATTGGATGACAATGTCGGATACGGTCCGATCTAAATGTATTTGAAAATTTTTGCGATCAATATTCACCCTGATTTCAATTCAATTGAGCTATGGGATATGCGGATATGCGAAAGTAAGGATAATATGACAATATTAGAAACTCTCCAGGAGTTGAGGGAAATATCTCCTCTATAGACTTATCCACATTTATATCACAATTCTTGGATAACCATCAGGGTTGCGGAGTCCATCTACACTGTTAACGCGATGAGTTTGAGAGAAACAATTATATTACAACAAACCCTAAAGGAAGTTCAAATTCAAAGTTCTGAATAATACTCCAATCTATTATAAATTTGATATATTGCTATATCCCCGAAACTTCGCAGAGGGTTATTCAAACGGGAATAATACAATCGATATCAAGCCACCTAATTATTTAGAATGAAGGGTGATGTATTCCTGTTAGAACATACCTTTCACAAACCCTTGACCCTCATTAAAAATATTTTTAAGCGAAAATGTAACCTCTTCAGTGTAATATTAAAGGTCTTTTTAAAGTAGTATAACATGAAAATAAATTTCAAGGTATTTATTGTTAAATTTTGAATTTCTAATTTAGATCTAGTTAGGTCTATTATTACTGATAAGTGAATATATCTGTTGCTAATGTAGAAGACATTTCGCGAGATTTAATTTCATACGGAATATATGCTGTGGCTAGCAACTTTTCTTATACAAAAGTGTAATAATATTCTGGATGCTACACACTAAAAAAAAATGTTTAGAGCAAACAAAAATTTTGTTGCGTATATACAAAGCAATTGGTTGATGTTAATAAATTTTCGTTGCTCCAAACAAAATTGTTTGAGGCAACAAAAATTTATTAACATCGACCAAAAAATTGCTTTGTATATACGCAACAAAATTTTTGTTTGCTCTAAACAAATTTTTTTTAGAGTGTAGTTTCAGGGTCTTCTTCCGCATAGACTTTGTTGAGTGCTTGACGTTTCGACCATTTTGTCGTAGTCTTCTTCTAAGGTGAAGGGAAGAAGAAGCTTCAGAAGAAGACCACGACAAGACGGTCGAAACGTCAAATAAACGACAAAGTCTACGCGGCAGAAAACCCGGAAACCAGCAGCCAGATCACCAGCTCCGCGAAAACCTTAGCACCAACGCAATAATGTTTCCTTTCTATTTCACACCACTATGCTTCTCTGCGAAAAGTCTCGGTTTTATGGTCGATAGTTAAGAAGTGGCAATAGGATTTTTTCGGAGAAAGAAATTAATCCCAGTATACTCGGATATTGAATGTGTGTCTGTTGTCTTGAAATGCGTAGCTCCCTCCCGACCAAAGTCATTTCAGGCCTTCAGGAATAAAGGGGGTTGTATTATTAGTGTTATTATTATCTTCACTATCAATCATCATTACGAGAATCAGTCAATGTAGTAGGGGTATTTTAACTTTAACCATCCCATCTAATCTCAAACAATAACGATCTGAGACAGAGTGGCTCAGCCCGATGTTGGCGTTTTCTAAAATGCAGCTTTGTGCGATCTTACAACACGGAGTGCACCCAGCCCAGATGCCCTCTGTATCTTAGTCGCCGGAGGCAGAAATGGCGTTGAGTTCCTTAAGAAAAAAAAAAACAGTCTGATACCTCTGAGACTGCCAATTACCAAGATCACCAAGTTAATTACAAAACCTGGAATTTACTAAAATCGAACATGTCTGTAATTTACGAGAGCGTAGAGACGTCATAATAGATTTATATCATTTTCTTAAATTACGACTTTAAAGTTGGAATTTAATACAAATTAGAGTTAAATTCCGACTTTATGAAAAAAAAAATATATATTAACATATCTCCTTTCTAGATTTCTTTCGTTATAACATGTCTCTCTACTGAACAAAAGAACTTATTAACATACATTCTCTTTTTAATTAATTAAAGAGTTGCGACTTCCATATGTATCTAACTAGCGCTTTGTATCTATTACGGAGAATCTGAAAGAGAACGCACTTGCTCAAAACCTAGGTCATCCCGATCAATGACGTATATCTTGACCCGATTTTTTACTGGCATTCCAATACTGCATAATTTTCTTTTTCGTGGTGTCACTGAGATTAAGTGTACAGGCAATATATTCTCGGCATTCGCAGCCGGCAATATCCGCAACTTTCACTGTTTCCGTATTGTATTTTTATCAATTGATAGAAGAATTATGCCAAATATTTTTGAATGATTGTTTAATAATAACAATATTATGTTATCAAGAACATATTCCTAGTAGTCTCAAAGTAACGATGCTCAAACATTGGCACGAAATTATAACAAGGATGAAATTCTCTTATTAGTGGCAATTAGTATACTAAAAATTACTTGTATCAATCAACTTAAAACAATCTGCAGTGCGACAATTTATAAAAGACCTTTACAGTTTAAACAAACGATGGATAAGAATCTCCCAGCACATCAGTGCACACTTCAACATAAATCATCTTTAAAATTTATTGTTAAGAGCTACAGCCATTTAGAGCATTACGCGAGTTCCTTTGCTTTGTTTTTTTTTTTTGTTAAGGTAGGTGGTTTGTTTCTGACGGGTGTGAACATTTTTAAAGTCTATGCATAAAAAGTTAATTCCATGTTCTTTATTTTATTTTAAATAATTATACACCTCGTTAAATACATTCAATATTTTAACACTTGAACGTTTATACCCACTTAAAAAACCTGGTCTGCGAACGTGAAAAACATGAATCGTAATGTTTAGAACATTGACAACTGAAAGGCTCTTAAAAATAATTTTTGCTGGGATGTCGCAAAATTGGTAGTTCATATTTATAACAAATCTGAATCTATAAGTAATACAAAATTAAGACGGGCAGAAAAAATTTAGAATTACACACACCTCGAAGAGAGAGAGACGTTTTTTTTTTGTATTATATAAAATAATACATAAGTTTTGTACGAATTATTTAATTTTTTTAAATTATCATTCAAGAATGCATTTGGTTTTGTACGCGAGAGAAAAAAATCGAGATAATTCAATATCTCGGTTGAACATTACAAAAATCTAATAGAAATCTTACATTTTTTACCTTTACACCGCCATTTCTTTCAAACGAAACCGTAAATCGATTTTTTTAAAGTTGATGACAGTGAAGATACACACGTTTTTTTTGGAGGATTTTCTTTCATTTTGTTTTCATTGCGGAATATATTTTCCTCTGTCGCAATTGCATAACATTTAGTCTTAAATAAAACAAATCATTTTAGTCAAATACCTACTCTTCAGTTGTATTATTATGTGAACTATAAATATTTTAAAAACTCTGAAGAAAATATAAAGATACAGTATTACTAAAAATAATATAATAACATCGTATAAAGCTATTAATGCATTTAACTACAGTGTGTCCCACTTAAGGTGGACGTACAAGCCCATAAAATCTTTATTTTTTGAGACAATCGATGGATGAACTTTTTTTGTTATTTAGAGTATGGAAAGCCGTATTTTGCCATGTTCTATACGTCAATGCCTACGATTTTTTTTGCATCCCAAAAATTTGAGAAATCATTTTTGTGATTTTTTAATTCAGAATCTAACATCAGACCTCTTTTAAAACTCCTTTGTACTACATGCTTTATTTTAATGGAGTAGAAGTTGGAAGTTGGAAGTAGACCATTTAACCTTTTAGTAAAAAGTAAGCCTTAGAAAAAATAACAGAATGCGGAAAAGGAAATTTTTTTTATTTTGATGAAGTTGATGAAAAAACTTTTTGAAAAATGATTGACTTTCTTGGGTATAAACCTATAGGGTTTTTCATAAAAGTCTATAAGAAAACAATGACTTCATTACTTGTTCTTATTCAAAACAAAATATTATTTCCTTTCCTCATTGGGTTGCATTTTTCCAAGGCCTACTTAGCTTTCCACTAGAAAATAAATACCCTTTGATGTATTTAAATGGAATTCAGTATAAAGGCGTTCCAAAATATCATAATTAACGCTAGATCAGATTTTGAATAAAGAAATTATTGAAAAAACTGTCTTAAAAAAGATACCTAAAAATTTTGAGTTGGTTAAAAATACATTTGATTTCGTTGTTTGTTCATTTTTACACAGACTTCAATTGATATTGAGATCGGTGTAAAAATTAAGTAATACAGTTTAATTAACTGGGCAACGGTGAAATTTTATTTCAATACTTCTAGGATGGGTTTTCAAAAAAAAAAAAAAAAATTCACCCTTTTTAGTGGCCTCTTTACTTAACTTCTACACGATTAATACCCGTCGTAAAATTAGGCTCGTTATTAGAGAATCCGGAAATCACTGTGTATCAAAATTTCATGTAAATCTGCAAAAATATGGCAGCTACCTCTAAAATACCTAAATACCAATTTTAATTTTAATCAATACAAATAATGATTGTACAAACATAAAAAAACACACACACACGGGTCGAATTGAAAATCTTCTAATTTTTTAAATTTTATGAAGTTGGTTAAAAATGATAATATGATTCTTCTAATTTTTGGGGTATAAAAGAAATCGTAGTAGGCCGTGTATCGACATTTGGAATATGACAATATGACCCAAATATGAGGCTTTTCGTGTTCTAAATGGTAGATTCGATTATCTCAAATAATTAAGATTTTATGGCCTTATGTCCACCTCAAGTGACACATTCCGTGTATATTACAATACCAAAGTTGTGAAGGTGATTTAATATTTCCCTAACTCACATATTAAAACTTTAATAGTAATTGTATCGACATTTTAGATTTTTGAAATTTTTTATACAGCCAAATGCCGTTTGGTCCACTATAAAATATCCTATTTTCGTTTTAATGCTAGAAATATTACATGAATACATAAAAACATAATTGTTGGCAATCATTTCTAACCATTTTTCCACAAACTAGAAATACGCGTCTTACGGAAACTAAAAAGACATACTACTAAACCTATATTAAGACACTATTTCATTTTTTATTTATGTCATGTCAATATATTTTTCTGTAATATCACCATCCCGTTATTTAATATTCAGAGTCACTGCATATCAACATAAAAGGTAAATATATGAGGAAAATAAAAAATATTACTTGGCAAAACGACAGTTTTGCCTATATAACGAAAATTTATGACACAGAAGAAATATGATGCTGCTCGAAAATGTATATTAAAAATAATATTTTTTATTATTGATAAATGTGATACTGCAACACTGAAACAAACTGCAAAAAAGATTCTAATAATATAATACTAGTATAGTTACATTTCTTTTTTATTTTAAAATACTGATTTAGTGATTTTCTTTGGAAAATAGAAAAATCTGGATCTAATTTAATAATAATAATAATTGTTTTTATTGATAGACTGAAATACAACAAATTAACAAAATTTAATAATGTAATATCTATCAAAAGGCAGAGTTCGCTATTCCTCAGAGTATGAGGAACTGCGCTCTTCCACTCAGCCACAAACACCCATCGAAGAAAATAGAACATACATATACACACATACATACATATACACAGATACATATGTACATACATACACATTATATACATGCACATAAATACGCAAGACGGATATGGAAAAAAAACTAAACCGGAATTGAAGGACTAACCTAACAACACCAAATTAAATTTAACAAATTTAAAATTCAAATTTTAAAATTTCAAAAATACTTTGTGAAAGAATAGGCCTCTTGCATGTGCCGTATATTTTAAATTAATTTATATATATTAATACAGGGTGTCCCGAAACTCCCGCCTTCCTCTTTAGGTGCTAATTCTCCATGCAAAAATAGTAAGAAAAGTTCCTATAAACATGTGTCAGGAAATGCTTCCTAAGGGAGCTACGGCCCTCTAAGGATGGCACAATGTTTTTACTAAATAGGAAATGATTTGGGACAACTTTATGAAACTTGGTTAACTTTATTCGATTAATAAAAGTTGTTTTACGTCTACTTTGAAAAATAAATAATGCGCATTTAGCAAACGAATACGCAATATTTCGTTTAGACCGCTTTTACTCGAAAACGGCTTGCCATATGGCTAATTTTAAGGAGGCCCTTTTTTGTGCAGAATTAACCAGGGAATCATAATCAGGGATTAAAATACTAAAAATGTCAAATGGAAAAATTAATATGTAGAAACAAAGAACACCGACCCATCGTTTCTCCGCCCCTAGATAAAATTAATTTTGGCTAATACTGTAAAACAATAACCTTTAATAATCGAAAAAAGTTAACCAAGTTTCATAAAGTTGTCCCAAATCATTTCCGAGATAATTAGTAAAAACACCTATTCTTGCGCCATTCTTAGAAGGCCGTAGCTCCCCTAGGAAGCATTCCCGGACACATGTTTATAGGAACTTTTCTTACTATTTTTGCATGGAGAATTAGCACCTAAAGGGGAAGGCGGGAGTTTCGGGACACCCTGTATAGTGTTACTAAACATTAGCAATTATCAAATCTGTTTTCATAATTTCTAACTGGAAAGTATGTAAATAACCGACTAATATCCGGGAGAAGGGGCACATCTGAAAACACACTCATATTGGAGTTGACGTCATCTGTCATTAGGTATATCCCTGCGCGTGCATGCGTGCAATGATTCGAACATGTTTGCGGTTATTTTCTAAAATTATTTAACTGTATTCGGTCTGTGAATTGTACCATATTTAAAAGGGTTTAAATTGTTTTAAACATGACTGAAAAAGGTTATTATTTCAAAGGTCAATCAGATAGTTCATACCGTACGCCTGCCTGCTAGGGATTGCAATTTACCGGAAGTTTTAATAACCGGTAAATCGGAAAATAAAAATGTAAATAACCAGTAATTTTTAGAATGAATGATTATGGTAGTGAAAATGGCAATTGTCTTTTTCCATGTACAAAATTATCTAAAGGAGGAGGGTCGATTTGGGCGGTTTTTGCCCCAAATTATTTTTGGATGAAACAATCAGAAAACATTTTTTTTATATCTACTAACAATAATAAGTCGATTTTACCCTAAACGAACGACCCCCCCCCCTCAATCCGGAATATGCCATCACTTGCTAACAGCGTTCTTGGGGAGATATATTTTCAAACTTATATTTGCTTGATAAAATACCACACTAACTCCCTTTTAACCGTATCCGCTCTCATTTATCATTTTTTCCCGTTTATGAATGTGAAAGTATTTGGTTATTTACTTGTACATTAATTAAGTTTGAACACCTCTTGCCCGCAGGATCTCTCTCGAATAAAATTACCTTGGATTTAGAAGGATTTATTTGACGTTTAAACATGTTTAGAAATGCCTAGAATTCACAGAAAAGACGAACATTGGCCTTAAGAGATAGATTTTCTACAGCGTGAGCCTTGGAGAATCAATGGACATAAGTTGTATTTGGAGTTTTGCACTTCATTCCTAGAGCCTGTTTTTGTGCCCACCACATCACCACAGTGCCCTCAGGTTGGCATGATATGAGAGATTGAACTGGAGACCGAAATGGCATATAGTCTTCACTGATATGTCTTCTTTTGTTTGTGAGCCAATAATGGACGTATGGAGGTGTCGATGTCGTGCCATAATTTGAATTCACTGTTGAACGTGAGACAGCTTTTACCTAACATATGATGGTTTCGGTGAAATATGTTACGGCAGTAACATATTCAATTCAGGGTAAATTGAATTCTGCCCTTAGCCAAGTCACTCTGTAAGGCCAGAAAGCGGGAACAAACAAATGAATGCTGCAGTTTACATAACAGTTGTGCTGGAACCCATAGCATGGCGTTATCTACAAGGGATCGATAATTTTTCCACGAGAATAATGCCTATTCGCATTTGAAAAAAATTATAACAAACTCCTAACAAAAAACAAATGTCAAATCAACCAATAAAAATAAAATTTTGAAACTTGATCTCTCAGATTTTGATAATTTTTGGTGAAAGCATTGTACCTGACAACGGCATGAAAATTCCAAATTTTTAAATTTTTTTGATTGGTTCTTGAGTTAAGTCTGAAAAATAAAAAAAAAGTAAATTTTTTGGGAAAAATGGATTTTTTAAATCACAATATCACTGGAACGGTAAAAGATGCAAACGCGTGCGGTGCGGTGCATACGTCGATTTGTAATGTTTAAGCTAAATTTTTCTATTTGAGTTTCAAAACTTTTGTGACCTCAAATTTTAAGGTCAAGATCAAAAATTTTAAAAAACATTGAACCGCCTTCAAAAAAGGTTGCTAAATATTATGAAATGAAATTTCACCGTTGTCGCCCAGTTAATTGAAATTTATTTCCTTATATCGATTTTGAAGTCGGTTAAAAATACGTTTAAATTTGTTATTTGTTTATTTTTACACCTACCACCGTAATGAAAAAACATGTTTCCGTTTGAAAAATGGCAAACAACTTTTGTTTGAAACATTTTTACACCCTCCGAGATTTCTCTAGATTTTCACATTTCAGAATATGTGGGTTATGAAAATTAAGTCTTTCAATTTCGTCAGTCTGTCTAGCTGTCGATCTGGTGTGTGTTGTCGCTATATCTACAAAGCCATATGATGAAGTATAATATATTTGGTAGGTAGTTGACGACATTACAATGAAGAACTGGGATATTCCTCCAATGAAAAATAGACAGGGTGGACATTCCAAGAAATATATTTAAGGAAAAAATGAGACGGAGTTCAGAAATATTTGGCACAATTTACAATGAAGAAACCTGCTATACTTTTTGTGAAAAATATACAGGAGGAATAGATTTTTAATCTTACTTCAATTTTGAATTATGCTAAACAAAATAACTATTTTTGGACTTTCAAAATTTTTTTTAGTAAAGTACGACTAATACAACGTTAGAGAAAAAGTGTTAGAAAATTAGGTTTATTTTGATTTACTAAAACCTGAACTTGAACATTAATTTCTGATTTTGACTCAACTTTTGGTATTCATTTTTTTTCAGAAACATTCAACACCAAAAAAACACCTTTTGTTGGAAACGTTCTTTTATATGCAGTGACCACCGTTTTAATAATGTGGTAGATTATTTTCTATTTTTTTTTTAATAACAAAATTACTTACGGAAAAAATCAGTTATTCTTGGAAAATTGAAGCCCAATAAAATATGATTCAGATAAAAGTTGTTTAGTTTTTTCGTAGAATAGATGCCATAATAAAAAGCAGGTTTTCGTTTGAAAAAACAAAGTTGTTCTTGAAGTCATATTGAAAACGTCCACCTAAGGAAAAATAAATAATGCCCTTTCATTCAGCCCTCGAAAACAAAAACCGAGGGGTAAACCGCTGAGGAATTTTGGTGTACAAACCTCAGGAATTGCGAGGAATTTCGGGAATTGCTAAGGAATTGCGAGGAATTTCAGGATTGCCAAGGAATTGCGAGGAATTTCGGGAATTGTCGAGGAATTGCTAAGAATTGTGTGGGTATTACAAGGAATTGAGGGATTGCGACGTGTTACGGAAAGGTTTGCGTCAGCGCGTGAAATAACAAAATAAAGTTTCGTATTATCGTTGCAGTCTGTGACACGAGGTATGAGACACGAGCTGATATCGTGCAGTGTTTTTCTCAGTGTTTTTTGTTCTATGAATATATAAAATGTAAGTTGATTAGGTAGTTAACTAGTTACGGCAATAATTGTTACAAAATTATTTCACTAGTTATTATGTATCGCTATTAGAATTTTCGTTAACCAATAGATTCCATTGGCTAGGTTATGTTTTGAGCGGGGACTTCTAGTTATTATAGGATGTCGTATTTACGATTTTTAACATCAAAGATCTCGCTCCAAACATTAAAGTTCATGAAGTGTAATTATTGTTATCTACTCTTATTAGGGGGGCGAGCCTATGCACCTCTATAGGTGACTTCAATGTGAATGTCAGTCGATATTCCGTTGAAGCAACGTCGAGCGCGGTTAGTACTTGGATGGGTGACCCATCTTGGGAAATACAGCGTTCTCGTCCCACCTTCTAGCGGCTTGTATATCAGTGTATACGCGGAAGTTACGTAATTTCAGACGAGGATTACGTAGTGGATATACCATCCTTCGGAGGGGATGTAAAGCAGGCGGTCCCTTGTCTATTAAATGTTAGGCAATTAAAAGATCCCTACTCTTCTTAAGGGAAGCGGTTCGGCAAAATTTCCAGGTTGAGGGGTTGTCTCCTGGCGTCGCACAGTGGCGAGAAATGTCAGTGTTCCACCCAAATTACTCTAGAGGTCGTAAATTTTAAGTTATTGAGACATTCTTTTTTTTAAATGTTCGTCTTGAAATCGCCTATCGATCCCTCTAGCCGGATTTTGAAATTTCATTTTCCATTTTTTTTAATTTTTAATAGAAAATCATATTTTTACAGAAAAATACTGTTTATTCTATTAAATTTATTCTAACTTGCCGTAAATTTGAGTTTTCGTAACAATTTTTTTTTTCAAATCTTCGTCTTTTAATCAGCTATTGATCTATCTACATGAATTTTTGATTTAGTTGCTGACAACTGTCAAAATGACTGTCAAATATAAAAAAATACGATTTTTAGATAAATAATTCATACAATAACAGGTTGGTGTTCAGAAAATATATATAGTGTTTTCAGTTTGATTTAGTAATTGACAGGAAAATATGAGTTTTAAATTTGGCAGCTGTCATAATTGCTGTCAATTTTCAAAATATGGAGGTAACACCTTATTAATTTTAAAAATGCACTATAAATGTATAGAAAAATAGATATATATTGTTTTTAAACTGCCAGATTTAGTAGTTGACAGGGAAATATAGTTTTTAAATTTGGCAGCTACCATAATTTCTGTCAAATTTCAAAAAATAGAAGTTAGAGCTTATTAACTTTAAAAATACCCTGTGAATATATAGCAAAACGGACACAAATTGTTTCTAATGTACCTGGTTCCGAAGTTGACAGGAAAATATGATTTCTAAATTTGGCAGCTGTCATAATTGCTGTCTCATATCAAAATATAGTAAGAGCTTATAAATTTTAAAAACACCCTATAAATGTGTAGAAAAATAGATATATATTATTTTTGATCTGTCTGATTCCGTAACTGATGGAAAATATCGTTTTTAAATTTGGCAGCTGACATAATTGCTGTCAAATTTCAAAACATGGAGGTAAGAGCTTATTAACTTTAAAAATACCTTATAAATGTATAGAAAAATTGATGTATATTATTTTGGATCTATCTGGTTTCGTAAGTAATAGGAAGATATAATTTTTAAATTTGGCAGCTGCCATAATTGCTGTCAAGTTTTAAGGTGTGCAGATTAGAAGTTATTAATTTCAAAAATACCCTTTGAATGTATAGACAAATAGATATATATTATTTTTTATCTTCCTGATTTATGAACGGACAGGAAAATATTATTTTTAAATTTGGCAGCTGCGAAATTTAGATATCACATTTTCCTGTCAACTTCGGAACCAGGTACATTGAAAACAATTTGTATCCGTCTTGCTATATATTCACAGGGTATTTTTAAAGTTAATAAGCTCTAACTTCTATTTTTTGAAATTTGACAGCAATTATGGTAGCTGCCAAATTTAAAAACCATATTTCCCTGTCAACTACTAAATCTGGCAGTTTAAAAACAATATATATCTATTTTTTTATACATTTATAGCGCATTTTTAAAATTAATAAGGTGTTACCTCCATATTTCGAAAATTGACAGCAATTATGACAGCTGCCAAATTTAAAACTCATATTTTCCTCTCAATTACTAAATCAAACAGATCAAAAACAATATATATCTATTTTTCTATACATTTACAGGGTATTTTTAAAATTAATAAGCTCTTCCATCTATCTTTGGAAATTTGACAACAATTATGGCAGCTGCCAAATTTAGAAATACATATTTTCCTGTCAACGTCGGAACCAGGTACATTGAAAACACTATATATATTTTTCTGAACACCAACCTGTTATTGTATGAATTATTTATCTAAAAATCGTATTTTTTTATATTTGACAGTAATTTTGACAGTTGTCAACAACTAAATAAAAAATTCATCTAGACAGTTCATTAGCTGATTAAAGGACGAAGATTTGAAAAAAAATTTGTTACGAAAACTCAAGTTTACGGCCTGTTAGAATAAATTTAATAGAAAAAACAGTATTTTTCTGTAAAAATATGATTTTCTATTAAAAATTAAAAAAAACCGAAAAATGAAATTTCAAAATCCGGCTAGAGGGATCGATAGTTAAATTCAAGATGAACATTTAAAAAAAAAGGATGTCTCAATAACTTAAAATTTACGACCTCTAGAGTAATTTGGGTGGAACACTGGCATTTCTCGCCACTGTGCGTCGGTGATAGGCCCTGGTATCGGAAATAGGTCGACGTTAAATAGTTTTAAAAAAATACTCTTATTAGGTTATATACTAATTAATGAACTGCTTTTGAACAATTACTAGTATCCATAAACAAATAGCGTGAGTTATTATAAATCACTAGGTACAGAGCCAATCACCTTTATCTTCATGCCTAGCCTGTCCAATCGACGTAACGCGTGACACGAAGGTGTTTCTTTCCAAGAAATTCTTTTCGGATACGGTGAAATAGAACGGTCCATTATTACTGAGGAGAGGAACGTAATTTATCATGTTTGAATAGTTTCCACGTTTTCAAATCAAGTTAAGTAATAATTGTGTCAAAAATGATGAATTCGGTTAGTGAAGATGAACTAATATGTACATCACCAGAATGAAGACAAGTAGATAATGATACAATACATAATTTATTACCCGAAAAATCGCAGAATAAATATAAAAATGTGTATAAAAATTATTTTTTTAAGGTCAGCATGATAGATTAGGTCCTTGGCCATCTGTAATGGCTAATTACAAAATTTTTTGGGAGCTCTACATAATGACACTATGCTTTTAATGGGGCTTAATGGGGTTTTTATGGGGTAACATATTTTTTTATATAATCAATCGGTTCAGCATTCAAGCAAGATTTTCCATGGCAGTTGCCGCAAACTGGTGAGCAATTAAGTCCCAACCTCCGATAGCCACACAATGGTACACAACCTTTCGTACAGTTGCAGAAAATCATCTTCAGAAGGCAATCACGCGCAGGAAGTTGGGATGTTGTTTTTGGCCACAATATGGTATCTTTCAATATCCAACCCACTCTTTAGGATTCAATACATTTTTTTATAGTGGATTTCGATTCTATGCCAAAAATATCAATATTTTGTTCTATAAAAAAAGAAACAACTTTTCTCTTTTACAATTTTCTCTAGAGCGTATATCTTCGCCGTAAAAAATTATTGAAAGTTGAAAAATTTCTGGCGCAAACTGGCCTCGGAGTAAAAAATTGCAAAGAGCAAAAGCTTGATATTTTTTGGCGTAGAATTGAAATCCACTATAAAAAAGTGGGGTTGATTATATAAAAACATGTTACCCCATAAAAACCCCATTAAACTTCATTAAAAATAAAACCCCATAATGCCATTATGTAGAAAAACTTTTGTCTCAAACTTTTTTTGATTGGACGTCATGGGAAAGCGTCTCATTCAAAAATTATTTGAGCCATATAACAAAAATGGCTGCCCCTGCGTCGCTGCAACCCGGATTGCCATGACCGACTACGCACGTTCAAAGAAATGACTTGATAAACATCCCTACCAGTTTTTGACTCTCCAGCTTATGTGTTCCATTTTTGTACTAGTCAACGATCCTAAGTTGGCAAGTAGCCGCACAGAGAGAAAAGAAATATCGTCACTGTTGGACAGATACAAACAAGCTTTTTAAGCTTCTTAAGCTAGCTAGCTAGCTAGCTAGGATGGCGTACTACTCTAAATATCAATCCAAAGAAGATATTCCTTTTTTTTTTTAACAAAAAAAGTATTTCAATTTGTAGTTATACTGTCTTTTATTATTTTGTTAAATCAGAATTTTGTTTTTTATTTTAATATGTATTTATACGAAACGGTATGATGATATTTAAAAGTAGTATATAATTAAATATATTACTTTTATTTTATAAATATTTTTCTAAATTAATTATTTGCACTCGAATTTGCACTGTTCAATTCTACTGGAACTGGAACTGTCAATCGGAACATCGGTCCTTAATTTTAATAGCTTACCCTCAGGGAAGTTTTGTCAAATATATGCCCTCTCATACACTCATAGTTACTAAGATTTATCGAAGATTTATATTCACTCGAACTGTTTGTACGCAGCTAAAAACACTGCTAAATAATTTCTCATAATTTGTTTTTTTCGGAATGTGTGATGCTATTACTTTTTAATATATATCACAATAGTGCTCTACTGGGATAAAAAGCTCTTTGTGGGGGATACAATCCCATGCTTATTCTAAACAGAGTTTAATTTTATTAATTGGTTTGAAACTTTGCTTAGAAAGTTTCTCGTCGGTCGTGATGTTGTGTTGTTCGACCAATTTTCTTGAACATATTTGCAGTACTAAAGTATGACAAATGATGTATTATTCTATTACGTACACGTTCGCAATTTTTTTTGCGGTAATTGTAAACTTCTACGTACAATTTATAGTATGGGAAATTGCAGGAATTTATAGGGAATTGTAGGAATTGCGGGAATTTCCAAGGAATTGGGGGAATTTAAAAGGAATTGAGGGAACTTCTAAGGAATTGCGGGAATTTTTAAACTGAAAGGAATTGTGGTGAACAAAATTTTTTTGTGGTTTTCCCCTCGCAAACAACTTTTGTTCGAAATAAAAAGTAATGAATAATTAATGCATATGAGGTGAATCTTTCGACTTTCCGATGCTTTTGGCGCATATTCGAGCCTTGTACCCATTGAGAATTTTGATCAGTATCACTTGAACCAAACTTCCCAAAATTACACACATTTCGACAGAAAGGCCTTTCCCATTAATTTTCTGCGGGGGGAGGTCCTTTGTAATTTACGACATTAAAAAAAAAACTATCAGTCCTTGTTCCCGTTGCCTGTACAACTGTAATTATTACAACTAGTTATATTTCGTAATGATGTAAAATGAGTTGAAACGAGTGGTTTCAGTTTCCATTCCCTACCATCAAGTTATATTAGACCAAAGCCTAAAGAAAATAATTTTTGTTTGACGGACGTTCCCCAAGCAATCCCTAGAGGCTTCCCTATTTGCTAAGGAAGTCAGCTGTAAGTTAAGGCTAAGGATTAGACGGCAGTTTCGTAATTTCAGAAGCAGGATATTCTGAGGAGCGCCAGTTTCCTTCCGGGTCTCCATCGGCTACTCTAGAGTTCTACGGATAAACTCTACTTTTAATTAAATACACGTCTTTATTTGGATTTATAAAATATTAATTAAATATGATTTTGTACAGAGCTGGACCTTATCTATATAAGGCTAGGATCTTGCACTTCTAAACTAGACAGATAAGAGAATACAAAAAATATAATACTCTCTGCATAAGTAGACAATGAAGTAAATACTGGGTGGTCCCTGGGAACGGGAAGTTTTGAAAACATCATAATTTTGAAAGTAACTTTACTTATTTAAAATAAGATATAACAATGGCTAGATAATTATATGCATTCTTTATTTCTTAAAAATAATTCCTGGTAAATGTCTTCCCCTTATCTCTACGCACTCTTGAATACGATTGGTGAAATTTTCTATTACACGATGCAACATGTCTAAGGGAATATCGGCAATTTCTTCACGGATTTTTATTTTCAACTCCTGAATATTTCTTGGTTTGTCAACAAAAACCCTGTGCTTCAAGTAGCCCCACAAGAAGTAATCGCATACCGCAAAGTCTGGCGACCTTGGGGGCCATTCAATGTTTCCACGCCCGGAGATAATGTGACCAGGAAATAATATCTGCAAGCCATTTATTGATTCTCTTGTGGTATGTGGAGTATCTCCATCTTGCTGAAACCGCCAATCTTGAATCCCTGGAAACATGTTTAATTGTGGCGTCAAAAACTGATTGATCATTTCGGTATAGCGTGCAGAATTGACTGTCACAGCATTTCCATCATTGTTTTCAAAAAAATAGGCACCGACGTCTCAACGTCTCAACACTTGAAATACCACTCCATATCTCAGCAAAATAATAAGCAAAGTCCAAAATACTTGGTTATAAAGGCTTACAATCATTTACCTTCTAAATATAAGAATTTACAAGACAAGCATTTTAAATTAGAAATAAAAAATCTCCTAGTAAATAAGAGCTATTACTCCCTTAGTGAATACCACAGTGATGATAATTTGTGATTTTATATTATGTTAGATTTTTATATATAGGTATACTGCCCTGCTATGACAAGAAGTCGTATCTGACAAAATGTAATTTTAGAGAAATCAACTGTTTTCTGAATTATGTTATGCCATCTACATTTCATAATTCATGATTTTCTTTTTTGGCAAATGAATATGTGTCCCTTTTATCAGTGTAACCATATAACAAAACATTGTATATATGTTAAGTTATGACAAATAAATCTGGTAATGATCGGATATGATTTTTGAGCTTAGTGAATAGGTCTATTTTGTGGATACGACACATATTCGTTATGTATATTCACTAGTTTTGCTTTAGATACGACTTCTACATTTTGTACAGTGGTGAGGATCACTAATACGGTGCAAATGCAATTAAAATCTCAAAAATTAATTTTTTGCAGTTACGACTTCTTGTCTTAGCAGGGCAGTATATGTATGTGTATATATGTGTGTATATATATATGTGTGTTTATATATGTATGTATATATATTATACTTTTATTGCAATGTGTTCGTTACGTGATATTTTTTTTTCTGTACTGTATACTATTTCTGACTTATCCTATATCATGTAATGTGATCGATTGGACAAATAAACTTATTATTATTATTATTATTATTATTGCCATTGAAGAAATTGCACACCAAACTGTTACCTTCGGGCTATGTAATGGTTTTTGGCGAAGTTGTTGTGGATTTTCGAAATTCCAATATCTGCAATTTTGTTTGTAGCCACATAAACGAAAATGAGCCTCATCAGAAAACCACAAGTTGTGATTAATTCCACGTTCTAAAATAATTTCAGAAAAATGTAGACGTCTTGGGAAATCTGTTGGTTTTATTTCTTGAACTATTTGGATTTTACACGGATGAAGATTCAGATCCTTGTGTAAAATTCTAAGCAAAGAAGATTTGCCTAAGCGCAACGCCTGGGCTCGTTTTCTAACTGAACATTTTGGACTGTGTTCAACAGATGCTCTGACTAGTTCAATGTTTTCTAACACTTCTATTGGGTCCTTTAAGTTTGGATTTATTGGTTGTACCTGTGTCTTCAAATTTACGAATCCACGATTTTATGGCACGAGCGGAAGGAATTCTCCCGTGACGAAGAATCGCAAAGTGTAGTCGAAATTGCCGCTGCACAGCAATTACACTGTCGTTATTTTTATAATACGATTTTACTGAAAAAACGCGCTGCTCACCGGAATAGGGATTGCAATACCGGTTAACCGGTTATCAGGACAAAAAACACATGACGAAAATTATCGGTTATTTTAATTTTTACCGGTTCTTTCGGTAAATTCTGAACTTACGAACTTGCGACAGGAAATTGAATATTTCACTGCCGCAAATATCCGTGCAATACATTCAGAAGTATGTCATTACCAATTCTTATTAACTTATCGACTCACCAAAATCGATATGAAGGGCATCTTCAGCTGGTGGTATTCTATGCACAAATATCAGACGACTAACAGATATAGCTTTGAAAAACTAACCCTTTTAACGGGATATTTTTGAAAAATATTGTATTTTTAGATTAGGTATCCAGTAAATGCCCTATTTGAGTTGATGTTTATAATTTTTGTTATTTAAGTTGATATTTTTGTTATTTACCGAATAATTATTTATTTAAATTTATTTCATTTATATTTTTTCCTTTTGATAAAAAACCTTTTGTCTGTAGGTACATTATATTAAATATACGTACATAAAAATGTTTTTTGTTAAATTTAGATTTAGATTTTGTACATGGAAAAAGACAATTGCCATTTTCGCCACCTAATCATTCATTCTAAAAATTACCGGTAAATACCGGTTAACCGGTTATTTACATTTTAATTTACCGATTTACCGATTATTAAAACTTCCGGTAAATTGCAATCCCTACACCGGACCACTGTTCCATGATTACCAAATGGCATATAATGACAGACAATATGACAAATAAATCCATGGCCAGCTATACATAGTAACAAAATAACATTTTCAAAACTTCCCGTTCC
Source organism: Rutpela maculata (assembly GCA_936432065.2). NCBI lineage: Eukaryota > Metazoa > Arthropoda > Insecta > Coleoptera > Cerambycidae > Rutpela > Rutpela maculata. The sequence continues at coordinate 163,190,851 of OW386286.2, forward strand.
CAGGGACCACCCGTTATATGGAGTACTGTGAATTATTTAAAGTACGAAATATCATGTACACAACTTTTCTCAGCGGTTGACTCCTCGGTCACTCGATAATGATATTAAAGAAATGAAAAGTAAGGAGATTCTGACATTCCTTTAACTCTGAGAAGATTTACCTAAGCGCAAGTTCTATACATCAGATTATTCCAGTGCTTTTTTTCAAAGAGGCAAACATTATTCAATAGCAACTGTATGTTGTAAAATCAAAATAAAAAACTTTTCCTGTGGCAAGTTAATCTAGGGACACATTAGTTATACAAGACCGTGCTACCTACCACCTGCAACTTTTAAACATTGATATATGGCTGAAAAAAGCAAAAAATAAAGGTTTTTCCATTTTTCACTGATTTAAAAAAAATTTTAAAAAGAGGTTCTCAATTCGACCTGTATGTGTTTTTTTTTATATCTGTTCAAAGATTACTCTGACGTAGCTTAACGATTTCTGTCAAACATGTTGGAAACTGTAGGCTATGGTCCGGCGGTGATTCCCTACTAAATTTATAAAGCTACATCTGGTGTAAGGTGAACAAAAATTGGAAACAATTTTTTTTAACCGACTTCATATTGCGAGAATATTCGAAGATTTGGTAATTTCAATTAATTCATAGAGGGTATTATTTTTGTGGTAACATTCACATGGTGCCCAACATAAAGAGAATTTCACAGTAGTTTCCTCACTATGTAGAAATTAAATAAATAAAAGAAGCTACTGAAAAGGTTAAAAAAAAACTGTTTTTTAAATCTTCAAAAAATATCTCTAAAAAGTAAGAAATAAGATTTCACTCAGTTTTACACATATCTGTCTACCTACCAGTGGAAAGTAGCAAGGAACTGTACCTTAATACCTAATATCGGTGCAAAAACATATCTAATTTTAAAACCACGTTTTGCACCGATTTCAAATTTATATTAGGTAATAAGGTAAAGTTCCTTTATACTTTCCACTAATGTATTTGTAAAACTGAGTGAAATTTTGTTTCTTACTTTTTAGAGATATTTTTTGAAGATTTTTTGAAAGCGGTTCTATTTCTTTTTTAATTTTTGATGAAGTTGTGAAATACATTTTACTGTTTTCGAATAAACATAAGAACAAATATTCCTTCTTCTTCTTCATAACGTCTTGCCAGACATTTCGTGATTCATGAAAATTATTCTAGTTGGCCTCCGCTTGCTCTATAGCACGTCTGGCGGCATCACGCCATCTATCGCGGTTGCTTGTTAGGCGCACAGCCTCATTAAAGCCTCATTAAAAAAACAAACAAATATTTATTTTAAAAATGACTGAAGATGTGTTAAAACAAAATAAATTTTTAGTTCATATTTGATCCTAATCCACAAAATTAACACTAACTTGGTAAAATTAACCTTATTTTCGAAAACACACAAAAATAAATGGTCGATGTGGCTATGAAGAATATTAGAACCTGATTTTCTGGGGCAGCTAGCGCCAAAACGGTCAGGGGAGGAGGTCTGACTCACATAAGATAAAATACTCAGAAACATATTTGCTAAAACATAAAAGCAATGCCAACATGTTATATCCCAGGCCCTATATGTGTAGCTATCTCCTAGACTATATGTAAAGTTTGTTGGAACCTTAGAGAAACTGCATATTGCAGTTTGGTTATCTTGGATATCTTCGTATTTTTATATGCTTAATCAAAAACCTTATCAATGTTTGGTCTAACATTAAAAACGTTTGTTGAAGTTCTCGAAAATAAATAGATGTTCTTTGTGTATTCAAAAATAGTAAAATGTACCTCCCTCGTATAAAATGGGAAAATTATTGCTCTGTAAACTTTTCCACTATATCAATACGGAAAAAAAATTAAATTGTAGAACGATAAAATCGCACACCTCATTTTTGACGAAATTATTCAGTCCAGTTTTAAATAGCGATTAGGTGGGTAGCCACTTAATGATATTCTTAAGTCGTTCTCTTTCATATACCTCCAGGAAGAAAATAGTTAAAATTATAGTATATCTGAAAAATACTGTTAATGGGGAGGATTGGAAAGGTTAATAAGACATACTAGTTTTTATAGTAGACAGGTATTGTCAATCAAATTGGTATCATCTCGTAAAAATTTAAATAACTTTTATCATCTTGAAACGATTTACCTATTGTATTCATCGATATAAATTCCCTAAGATTTGATAATATACGCATCATATAGCAATTATTTAAATATTGTTACAAACATATTCTAAAATGCATTAATGAACATCGGCATAAATTATTTAAATTTTGCTAAAAATACGGTTTGAAATTGTTTCATCAAAATATCAATCTTCGATTACTTTAACTTCGGCAGAGGTGCAGCCTGAATACAAATATGATATTCTACACCCTCTGGTATGGGGAAAACATCACGTAATTTAAAAATAAATTCTTTTCATATAAAATTCTCTCATATAAAATATTGTTCCCTCTAAACCAAAACAAAAAATGAACACGTCCTTCAGTTGAAACTTTAATTGTGAAAATGACAAATATTATTCAAGAGTTTTCTTCAAGTTGGCCATTTATTTAAATGCGACAAAATACTTCTCATTTTCAAGATACTCCCCGTTCAGACTTTTAACTGGTTAGCCTTTTGCCGTAAAAATGAATTCGTAGAGCTTGCACAATTCGTGAATATTCCTGTCATAATAATAAAATTTAAATAATGTGGCGATGACGTAAATGCAGAGTTATTAGATTCTTCGCAAATACGAAAACGAAGAAAAATATCTATCTGTCTGTCCATCCGACTATCATGTTTCTTATAAGCAAGATAATTGAAAATTCCGTTTGTACCGAAATTAGGTAAATGAAAAAGTTATTAATCGTTTAAATATTAAAAAATTGTCTTTATTTTTATGTTCTTGGGATTGAATATAAATCTTGTAAAAATGTTATTTCCTATCACTATTTATGGTAGTAATTCTGCATTTTAGCGTAACATCGGAATTTTTGCGAATTTTTTTCAGGATACACTAATTTGGGGTCGTAGAACACGAATCTGAAATTAGTTTTCGCTGCAAATGCATAGTTTTTCAAATTTTCCACCATAATACTCACTCTCCGTCACTGTAAACATTAAAAACCCTTCATTTCGGCTATAAACAGCATTTTCATAATACACACAGATTCGGCAAATGCTGTAGTTTTATAGAGTGTGTCACTTTTCACCACTACACCCCAATATCTCGGCCATTTGTTGATCGATTTAGATTAAATTTGGTATACTTCTTTTGTTGTATACCAAATTTCGTTAAAAAATATTAATTCCTTTACAAAAAAAATCATACCTAAAATTTCAATAATAATCACCCTACTATTCGAGTTATTTATTGTCGGATATTTACATAACATGGTAGTCGTGTAATAATGACGCTAATTAAGCATTAGGACACATTTTTTTATCCAAAACACTATTATGAAATGAATATTTGAAAAACCGTAGCTATTTTTTAAAATACTTAGAACTCGGCATACCAATATCTTTGTTAACATGGAGTGCTTTGGAATGGATTTGACAATTGCATCGAATGTCAAATTACACTTAAACATGGCTGCACAACAATTAAGTATTGCTGATAAAATTGAAATAATAAGAATTGTTGGTGACAGTGTGCAGTGTGCACTCTTATCGAGATGCAGCCATTATCGTCAATTTGAGACATCCAGAATGCCCACAGATTCACTACACCACGGTTGGTTCAATTAATAGAACATTTAATAGAACTGGAGATGTATCCAAGCTTAGAGCCAAAAATTACAACGTTGCCGATCGTCCATTGTATCAAGTTAGATGCTGTTAATGCTGAACCACGTGTTAGTGTCAGAGATATTAAATGTAGACAGAAATAAAATTTGGAGGTGCCTTAAACGTCATAATTTAAAACCATATAAGCCAAAGTTTTTACACACTATGGAAGAAGGAGACGCAGAGAGGAGATTGGAATATTGCTTCTGGCACAGGGTATGTTTTTAAATGACACAAATTTTTTGAAAAAAATTATTTTCAATGATGAGGCTACTTTCACTACAAATGGCGTGGTTTCATCGCAAAACTCAAGGTATTGGTCAACGGTAAACCCTGGAAAACTGGATTATAAATTATAAACGGCAATAGTCAGAAAAAGTAAATGTCTGGTGTGGAGTTTTAAATGAGACTTTGATTGGACCATTTTTCTTTGATTACACTTTAAATAGTATGAGATTCCAACATTTTTTAACACATGAATTTCGAGATGCCGTTCAAAATTTACCTTTAGCCGTACAACAAAGCCTCTATTTCCAACTAATGAGAACTCCATTCATAATGCACTAATAGTTAAAAATAGGCCATGAAATAGAGCGGAACTATGTGATAGAATTAGAGAAGCATGTAATGAAGTAACAGTTGAAGAATTAAGAAAAGTTGTTAAAAATAATAAGAGAATTGAAAAATGTATCAGAATTGATGAAAGACTAGTGGAGAAAGATTATATTTAATATTTACTTTTTAAAATTATTTTTTTGTTTATGTAATAATTTTAAGTGTTGTTTACGTTACAATGACTACAAAAATAAAAGTTTAGTTATTTGATATTTTCTTTAAAGAAAAAATGTGTCCTAATGCTTAATTAGCGTCATTATTACATGACTATCATGTTATGTAAATATTCGACAATAAATAACTCGAATACCTAGTAGGGTGTCTATTATTGAAATCTTAGATATGATTTTTTTTTGTAAATGAATGAATATATTTTAACGAAATTTGGTATACAGGGGTTTTAGGTCATGCCGAACAAGATTCTGTAAAAACAAAAACCCCATCTCAATCGCTAATATAAATTCCTAATTTTTGCCAATTTCTTTTGATCATAAGTAGGCGTATTTAATTTCGAAAAAAAATTTTTTTAAATAACTTTAATCACAATCTGAAACAAAAGAAGTATACCAAATTTGATCTAAGTCGATCAACAAATGGCCGAAAAATTCATCGTGTAGTGGTGAAAAGTGAGACACACTGTATATGGGTTCTAAGGTAAACGAGTGTAAGAAAGAAAACATATAAATTAGGAAAAGAAAGACGTATCTACTTGCTCGGTTAGAAGCGATGGGTATTAAAGCCCTGCGTCGATACACGACAAGGTGATAAAAATAATATTTCACGAAGTGTGGAACGTGATGAGAGCAGTACAGCCGCCTATCTTTTCCTAATTTTTCTGTTTCCTTTCTTGCACTCGTTTATCTCAGGACATATAAAACTACCTTTGCCTATTCTGTATATTGAACAACCCCAAATACAAAAAGCAATTATATAATTATGCCTAGGGTGTGTGCAGTGTGCATGTAAATGAAGCTGTCGACACTCGTCTGAAGAACGTGACTGAATTTATTTAAGTCGTTCCTTCTCCAACACATGTTGGTTCATCCACTCTCAGAAGGGTTCTTTTGAATTTATGTGAGACATCAAGGACCGGAGTCCTATAATAGACGAGATAAAGAAAAAGTTATACCTACCAATAGATTGCTTACTGCTTCCCTCCGGCTACTTTCCAATGATACACTTGTATTAATGTAAAACACTGCGTATACTCCAATTATTTCTTAATTTCTTAATCAGAGTTTTAGAATTTCTACCATCAACCTTCGTGATTTGATCGATGTCCTGAGTAACAACAGACTTAGAGATCTGATGAGAAACCTTTCAATAATCAGTTGTCGACCCAACACACGAAGACGCCTAAGAGATTAAACTTAAAGTTAATCTTTCAAGAAAATTCAACAGTTCAATAATACCATTTATTGTAAATAAAGTTAAAAAATGTATAGAAATAAAACTAATAAAAGTGGTAAAGAGCCTATCAAATTTAATTCATCGGAATCCGCCTTCCAAACATGGCAAGGACAGACGCCACCCTCAAAGAGGTTATCGGCACTTCATGCAATTGAGAAATACAGTATCGATCGACTGGCACAAAAAGATTCACAATTTCTTTGAAGATTATGTTATAGCTATTAGACTTGTTAAAATTTTGTATTTTGGGGCACTTGTGATTAGCTTAAAAATACGTGATTATATGATTCACAGATAACACATTTGATCATTCGCTTGGTACAGCTTTTTATGAGTTGTATGAGACTTTCCTGCCTACTTGCGAAGACGTGCTGATGGCATACAGCCCGACAAAGGTAAAGTGCCAAAGGTGCGCTCCCAAGCTACCATCCGTGTAAGGATCTTTTATGTGGTAATGGACTTTTTTTAATAACTTTTCCAAAATTAAAAATGTGCCTTCCGCCGTGAGAATATATCTTTCTGACAGCCATCCGGTGGCCCTGTTCCAAGGTCAAGCTACAGGATGGCTTCATTTTAATTTTACGGTGAAAACAGGCCTTGGCAATTATTGCTTATTTACGTCAAAAAAATCAGTTGGAAGTTATGCGACTTTTGCACTTTTCTCAATTCAGTACTCTTTATCTTTGACTTTTTCAAATTACAAGTCATAAACCTTTGTTAAGTGTTTTTTCGTGAATATCGGTAAAGTCGTGAAGTGACATAAAAAATCCAAGTGGAACTTCGACATAGTTCCGGGTACTGTGCTAAATGCGGCGCAATTCAGAATTTCAGAACTTTGGCGTACTTTCTAATTTTTTACCTTTGGGCAACACTTTCGAGAGTTATTTTCACACAAACAAAACCGTTAAACCATAAGAAAAATTTAAAAAACTGCATTTACAGTATTTTGTGATAGTGATTATATGTAGGTGAGTCATCCAGACCTTTCAGTGAAAGATTGAGGGAACATAAAAATTACATTAGGAAAAATAAAATTCATAGATCAAAGATTTGATAACACGCTTTGGAGAGCCTGAGCAGGCATAAAATATGCTGGGACTCGTAAAAACATTTAACAAAAGAAATGGATAGCAAAAAAAGATTCAACAATAATACTGTTGAATGAGGATAAATGCATATCGGATTGTTTTGTAGATAATTGTATAAAATGTACAACCTGGATACCAATGCTAAAAGAAAATCAAAAGCCATGGCAGGTTAAGATAAGTGTCCGTGCCTTTGCAACCTTCTTGCGTGTGGTTCCTCCCAGGGATGTGTATTTGCGTAAGATACTACCACAAAAAGTTTTGACCTCAAAAACTTCATAATATATGGGAATTTTTTTTCTTTCGAAAATCCGAAAAAAATTTTTGTTTCTTAATCAAGTAAACCAATTTGTTTATATTTCACATATATTGTAAGTCTACTCGTGACAAGTTTCAATGATATTTTCAGGAAATCTTTTCATGAAAAAAAAAAAAAATGAATGCTTTTGAATTTTTTGAAAAATTTAAATACGTACTTACACGTTAGAGACACCCACCATTTTTTTATTAATTATACACCATACAATAAGCTACAAGATATATTTTTCATAAAACTATATCGAAGGGGTAACGTAGTCAAATTGGAAAAAATAATGTCAGGAACATAAATGGATTTTAATGCCATGGGCATATGAAGAACTTTATGAAGCTTCTAACTTTAATACAGTTTCTAAACCCTTAAAGATATTTTGACGTTTTATTTTGTTCAATTGTTAGCTCTGAATTAATTCTTTAATTGTGCACAAAAGGAATGTATGGAAATGATAATTCGAGGTTTTGCCGGAGGCGCCGGTTGTAACAACATGTCTTTAATTTTCATATTTTGAAGTTCATGATATACCTATTATGGGGCCATTTAAAAAATACGTTCGATTTCAGAGGGTAGGGGAACGTTTGACGAAATGAACGATATGAAAAGTTCTCACAAAAAAATGAAAAATAACTCATATTTAGTATTTCAAGTTTGTTCTCTTGTGGCAATCTATTCAACAGAATTTATTTTTAAGTTTAATCTGAAGGTTTGCAGATGAACGTTCGTTTAATGGGGTGTTTCAAAATCAAATTTAACGTGCCTTTTATTCATCTTAGTGTTTGTTTCTGTTCGTAATTATTTAACGACAGTGGCGTTAAAGCCAATGCCATGTCATTAAAACCAATTTTTTACATTGTTTTTAATTAGTTTTCAGTTTTTTAGTTTTTTTTTTCTTAATCAAGTGAACCAACTTCAAAATCCATTTTCAGAATCCTGGGAAAATTCTGAGTAGGTTTGAATAATTTTGAGTAAGTTTTTATGTCAACTTGATCTATTTTAAGTTTTGTTTTGAATCTAAATCAAATGTCGATTTTCTTGAGCCCAATATCTAGTATTCTGCTTATTGAACATACCATTATTCGTGAATCATGACTCAGAGAAAAGGATACATTTCACTAAATTCATCATAATTGTGAAGCAACCAGTCGCAGTAATCTGGCCTTCGGTCAGAATTATCTGCATATAAATAAATGCTGATGCAACTGATATTTATATGAACAAAATCCATGGTTTTGAAGAATTTTTCTAACTGATCCATGGCTTATATACAGTTCGTGTCCTATTTCTCTGAAACAGTAGGATTCAATAGGCGTCTGAAAATAAGGAGTACGCCACCTGGTGGTCTATAGTCAAACTAATTATGGGCTTTTCTGTCATTGTCTCTTTAGTATACGATGATATCAACAATAAGTAAATGATAAACTGAGAGGCTAAGTTATTAAAAATATGACAGCGTTTAAAGGGGCTACAATTGGCTGGAGCCAACCTAGCCGGTATCCCTTGTAGATTGCAGGGACAACTCGTGAAAGTTGAGTTGGCTCGACAATGTTCAAAGCATATCCTCTTTGATGTAGACACCTTTAACCAGGCATTGAGAGGGAAAAAGCTGGTGCAAGTAACTGTGGCCCGAGTAGCAATAATAATGTCCTAGACAATCGCACATTGTAAGTGAAATTTTTGAAATAAGTAACTATATGTAATTCCAGTATATTTAAAAGTAATATATACTATTGCACCATGCACTATTATGTTTTACCTCTGAATATTTCTATTTCATATTTTACAAAATACTGTTTCATTTATTTAACTTAAAGAATTAATAAATATCTTTTCAGTTATATTCAATGTACCACTAATTTCATGGGTATTTGAATCTGAGACACTTGTTTGTAAACATAGAGCATACACATTTATTAAGTTTTGTGTTGAATATACAAAATAATATGTCCTGCATTTAAAACATATTCCCCTTCATACACACACTTAGAATTTTTACATTTTTAGTGATTCACAAATGTTCCATACATTGCAATATGCTTAACCTAAATGTCACTCATGTTTCCTGAAAAAAAAAAAGTGATTTAAACTACAACTGTATATAAATTTAAAGAAATATTTAAGTTTATTAATATTTAACTAGCCAGACACCGTTTATGTCGAAGAAACTGTTATTTTCAAGGGAAAAACTAGATAACCTAAAAAAATATGAATTTTGCTGAATAATGCCATTAACATCTTGCAAATCACTTACAACAAAATCTTGCAAACCATTAGGTCATATATTATTAATGTTATTATTTCTAAAGCAAAAAACAACAATAAACAGAAAAAAATCAATATAAGTATTCGCCATATAAACAAACAAAAAGCCTATAATTAGTTCACGAGTTCTCCACTTTGGCACTGGCATCTTAAATTCAGACGCCTATACAAGCCAATACATTGATTTCTGTTGCTTTATCAACAGTAAAATCACAAGAGCTTTTTTTTTATCGGATAAATTTCTCTTTGTAACGAAATAATTTTACCAATCAGTGATTTTATGAGAAAAACTGACATGAAAAAATCGCGAGACCGGAGGTCGAGCGATTTTGTCAAATGTCAGTTTTTCGAGCAAAATTACTGATTGGAAAAATTTTGAGTTAAAAAGAAATTTATCCATAAAAGAAAAGCTCGAGTGATTTTTGGCAAGATAAATTAACGACAGAATATGTGAACGAACAACAATTAAAAATAATTATAATTTTCTCAAAACGACTCATGTCGTACAGTATAGTTTCCACAAGACTTAAAAATTATAGCCGACAGTACAGATTTTAAAATGACGTGCGACTACTAGATATACTCTGCTTTTGAGGAACAGGCATTTTTATCGTGATAAAAAACGATGCACCATTTTTATCGCTGTCAAAGTGACAAAATGTGACTGTCAAATTGACTTTTTTATATAGGAGTTAATTTATCGATAACAAAATTGTGGATTTCGATTTTATCCTTGTCTACATTCCCTCATTAAAAATGAGAAATATTGCCTGCAGGGGTGTTGTCTTGCAGTATACCGTTGCTCATACAGACTTAGCTGCTGTTGAGTTCTTAAGGTATAGTAAGATGTATGTATACTTGTTCGTCTCTTGAATATATAATAACGTTAAAAACCACGAATAGACAAGCAATTAATATACTACGCGTTAACAGAACTAGATTGCTTGTTAATGAAGTTTCTTATAACTGTCAAACAATTTTTGTTTTTCATGGCTTATTTTAAAAATGATTTATCCCTTTCAGTCACGATCCAAAAATAATTTTCAGAAAAATCTGAAACTTGGTGTTCATTTTAATAAATTTTTTTAATGATTTCTAGTGGCACAGGCATAACTCTCCCTTTCGTCCTTAAAGGATGTCCCTGATAAGGGACATAGTGACTTCGTGGATCTTTCATAGGATTTGTAGGATCCAATAAGAAATCATGAAATAAATGAAATTTATTGCAGTTACAATGTACAAAATCTTTAACAATAAGTATTAATAAAGGTTAAAAAAAAAATCACAATATTATTGTTTGTGAAACTTCAAGAAGCAGTTATGGTCTCTCAGAAGGCATAAATGTACGTTGCACTTAGTTCAATATGTGTTTTTCCTTTGTGAGACTCCAACTCGCATCTTGTATTTTCTTTTTTATTATCAGCTTAAGGATAATGATCTAATCTCATTTCTCTAACTGGTTTTACTTCGCTTTTTTTTGTTGTGGGCATTGAGATGCATTTGTGTGATCTGCTACACTAGGTCTACCTCATTTTGGTTTGGCCTTGTTTAGAATCAAATATTCTGCAATATTCTGACGAAACCCTAATAAATCAAGTATATTTTTTTGGGAAAGTTCGACTGCATGATTACGGTATTCTATCCAAGAATTCAGTAAAATGGACGCGCAGTAGGTGTCCCCGAGTGCTATCGATGCGCAGTGGGTTTCCCCGAGTACTATGGATGCGCAGTGGGTTTCCTCGGGTACAATGGTTGTGCAGTAGATTTCCCCGAGTATTATGGATGCGCAGTGGGTTTTTTCGAGTACAATGAGTTTCCCCGGGTACCATGGATGCCCAGTGGGTTCCATTCAGTGTACTTTCTGAGTGCCATAGGAGTACTCAATGAGTATGTAGTACCTCTTTATAGGCATAAGTTAATATGTCAATGTTCTTAATTCCACGTGAACGAAGTCGCAGGCATCAGCTAGTTATGCATAAAATTCAATATTACATATTCAAATCACAATACGCATGCGTAGTCTACAATGAATTAGACCAATTTCTCTTCACTAGTTAAGCAAAGATCAGGAATTTAGTCGATCTTATTAAAAATATATATTACTAACTAAAAACTAAATTATAAGCTCTTCTTCAAAAATTCAGTAAGACATCCATGAAGCACAAATGTCCCTTGTGAGGGACATGTCATTTTGGAAAAATCCTAGTCATAACCGAAGCCCCAATATTATACAAAAATATTGCACAAACAAACAACGACTCTTATACTTACCAGTAATGAACAAATTTTTAATTAATCGACTTTTTTTACCACTTAAAATTATACGTAACAATACTATGTTTTGACAGTTTCTGAGATGGTCAGCAACTAAACGTACATGAGTGTTCAATTTTCGCAACTGTCACCTAAATATCGTTGGATGTTGATTTGGGCATTATATAAAAGTCCCTGGACCAGTACATGGTTAGGTCAGGTACATATGTGCATAAATCACGATATTACAAGCGTTTAAAATTGATGTCCCTGAGGAGGGACATGGTGAATGAAAGGGTTAAACTGTTTTCCTATCATAATGAAAAACAAATAATAAGTTTATTTCAGTTTAATACTCAATGGATTTTGGGTCTGATGGTACTGTTCGATTGGTCTTGAAAAAATTCTATTTAACTGAGGAGTTGCTGCAGGATGGTGTCATTTGAAAAAAAAAGACTTTTGCAAGAAACTAATTCCGAAAGATTAGACTGCACCTAGATATTAAATTTGTTGGTTAAAAGTTAAATTCGTATTTTTTCGTTCTTTTTTTGTCATTTATGATAATTTGAAGTTAATCGCAGCAGTCTACTAGATTCAAAACAAAACTAAAAAAAATCAAGTCGGCGTAAAAACTTACCAAAATTATTCAAACCTATTAAGAATTTTCCCAGGATTCTGAAAATGCAATAATATACAGGATGTTCCATTTAAAAATCAAGAATTGGGTCATTTCCGGCTAAACCGGACGATCGAAAAAATTTTCAAATACGTCAAAATGTGGCATTTTACGTCTATATTAACTATCTTGAATAATAATATACAAAAGATGACATATACACCAAAGCGTAATATCAGACATAAGACATGCAATCTTAACATTGTAAGCTCAAAATGTGAGTACTGGAGATTCCTAATTTTTTAACAACTAAAAATTAAAAACATACCTATTGAATAACAATTCAATTATCATATATAGTTTTAAGCACGAATTTAAATGATCAATTAATTATTATTTTTTTAATATTGAAGGCATGGCACCATTCAAGGAGTTTTCTGTCAACTTTGTGAGCCTGAATTTATCAGGTGAGGATTGGCAAATCTGGTATTATAATTGCAATTTACGGCATGCTTACAAAACAGCACTTAAACTAATTTCACTGAATAAAAACAGTACGTTAATCTATTTTTTTAAAAGCTTTTATTTTAGCTTAATTTAAATCGCAAATAATTTCAATTTTTATATTAGTGGGTAAGACATTATACAAAGGCCATGGCAGGTTAAGATGAGTGTCCGTGCCTTTGCAACCTTTTTGCATGTGGTTCCTTCCAGTGATGTATCTTTGCGTGAGATACTACCACAACAAGTTTTGACCTCAAAAACTTCATATCAGGGAAAAAAGATTCATGCAACCTTCCCAGAATCAAATATAAGCCTTTTTAGAAATGTCTGAGACTTTTTGTAATATGGTAATTACGGCTGACTGATTCTAACATAAAAATGTTTTACTAATAAAAATTAGTTTCGCTAGAGACTACTTAGCTTTAAAGTTCTCTTAACGTGGGAGTTCACGTACTAAAACACATTCATGAGGACTTACTACTACATAAGTGCGATAGCGTTCGGTCAGTCCACAACTTACTTGCCATTGACGTAGGTGTGCAATATGGGTCAGTCAACTTGACCCCCCCCCCCCCCCAGTTACTTTTTCTGCTCCAATTTGCTAGCACACAAAGTTTAGACCTAGCACACCCTAGCACAACTACTTTCAAAGCTAGCACACCTACAGGGGCGGTAATATACAGGGTGTAAATTTTTCCTCAGCCCCCCCCCAGTTATTTTTTGTCTTGAATTTTCTAGCACATAATGTCTAGATCTAGCACACCTTAGCACAACTACTTTCAAAGCTAACACACCTACAAGAGCGGTAATATACAGGGCGTAAATTTTTTCCTCAGCCCCCCCCCCATTTACTTTTTTGTCTTGAATTTGCTAACACGTAATGCTTATACCTAGCACACCCTAGCACAACCACTTTCCAAGCTAACGCTCCTACAGGGTCGAAAATATACAGGTTAGAAATTTTGTCCCGCCCACAGATATATTACATTTTCTACTATTACTCAGATTACCTTACCAAAAATAATCACATATATAATAGAGGGTTGGGGTAATATAGAGGGTTGAAATTTATTTATTAGCCCCCATGTACCATTTTTTCTCAAATCTGACAGCACACAATGTTTGCACCTAGCACAACAACTAAATAATTAAATAAATAAATAAATTAAACTTTATTTCATGAATAACTTTTACAATCATTTTAGTAAATATAATAACACACCACAAAAATAATAATGACATACTTAAAATATAATATACAGTGTTTTTCAAAAATCTCATCATGGTGAGAAAATTTTTATTATTGTTTCCATGGAAAATTAAATGGACAGTCAATATCTCCTCAACTGTTTGAAATTAGAAAAAGATGTCCAATATAAAAATTGTATGAGATTTAGAGTGATATATTTGAAAATTATTCTAATATCTACAGGATGTTTAACATAGTGGTGGCAAGCATTTACTTGGAATTTTTCGATGGAACCCTCAGTAGTAATTTATATATTTAAATTTGAATCCTAGTTCTCTATACTGGCATATATCATTTTTGAATTTTCACTGCAGGGTTGCCATGTTATTCCATTTTTTTTTGGATAAAAAAATGCATTAACAACAGAATAAAATCTCAAAAAATGCATTCTCATATAGGACTCCGCATCTTTTAAATGCAATTTGGCTTTCACTCCTGGGAGCTGAAATTTTGCACAGAGGTAGATCATAATAAGCTGATCAAAAGTCTCCAAGGTCACAAAAAAATTTAATGACAGGATTTCGAGATATTGGTCGAAGAAAGTCGTAACTTCGTCGATAATAGGCCTTCTTCGGCGAATATCTCGAAATCCTATAATTAAAATTTTTGCGAACATATATTATCATATATCCTGGTTGGCATTTATAGCAGCTTTGTGAGCTGACACCCCGCCAGGTTAAATAAAGGCATTTTTATTTATTTATTTATATATCATTAGCATAACATGTTTTTTTATTATGTATTCTTATTATTAAACACATAATTTTTTTATGTATTACCGTTTGAATGGAGCTTTGTAGAAAATATATGTACTGTGAAAAATACATCTCGTTATTTCAAAAAAATATGTGGCTGGATCCAAAAAATTTTCAATACGTGTAATCCAAGCAGTTGTTCATTTATATATTTATTAATATATCGAATTTCTAGCCAATTTATACTCTTTTTCTTTATATGTTGTAATTAGTACGTAAATAAATACATTATTGTTTAGTGTTACCCTGATGTTATAATTTCCGAACCCACGATACAGGGCGTTTACTAAGGGGGGGTACCTAAACACGTAACATTATCTTTGGCAATTTGACTGCGTTACCCTTCCGATAGAGTTTTGTGAAAAATATATGTTATAGCTTATTGTATGGTGTATAATTTTTCAAAAAATTCAAAAGCATCAATTTTTGTTTTCTTCATGAAAAGATTTCCTGAAAATATCATTAAATTGTCTTGAGTATATTTACAATATATGTGAAATACAAACAAATTGGTTCACTTGATTTTTTTTTCGGATTTTCGAAAAAAATTTATTTCCCAGATATTATAAGTTTTTGAGGTCAAAACTTGTGGTAGTATCTTCTGTAAAGATATATCACTAGAAGGAACCACACGCAAAAAGGTTGCAAAGGCACGGACACTTATCTTAACCTGCCATGGCCTTTACAAGAAGTTTTCCGCGAACACTGTACGAGCTGTCCCGCGATTACGTTCGCGTGGAATTTTGAAATTAACTAAAAAGCTTCTTTGTAAAAGACATTTGAGGAAGGATCAGGCCTGTCGAGAGGGGGGGGGGGTGATTCTCCCGAGCACTGACTTGTTCTGGGGGCCCGGTTTTGAAATGTTGAAAATTAGTATTATAATTTTTTCTCGGCATATTTTTTTAAAAATTTTTTGGATTTCTATCCCAGTGAGCCACGTAGGAAACAAATTTTCTGGAATGTTCCAGAATAATTTCGAATTTTCTGGAATATTACAGAACATTCTGAAATATTTCAGAAGGTTCACAAATTTTCTGGAATGTCAAAGAATATTCTGGGATATTTCAGAAGGCTCTCAAATTGTCTGGTATGTTCCAGAACACACTCGAATTTTCTGGAATATTACAGAAGATTAATCGTGAAAGTTTATGCTGTGCAAATACGCTTATTGTAGAGAATCAAGCTATATCTCCGGTTTTAGTAAACCGATTTTCATAAAACTTGGCTTAAAGTAAGCAGATTCTATTAAATAAAAACTAAATGTTAACTTGGTATTTTTTTAGTGAAAAATATACTCCCTAATAATCTAAATACACGCGGAAATATTCCAGGTAAATAGTTAAAAATGTGTAAACAATTCTCCGATTTGTTAAAATTTGCCGCTTGCTACTGTGCCTGCTCCTTTATGGATAACTTTGTATCTTCTCCTTGAGATGGAAAACAAAATATACATTTTGTTGGGCACTAAACAAACCATAATGAAATTTAAATACTGAAAAACAGCATTTAATAATTTGGATGCAATCATAGACTAAACAGAGATTCACAAAGCAAGAAAGATCTTCACTTAGAAAACTCTTTCATACTGGTCACTTTATATTTAATGTTCGTACGACATAATTGGATTGCTAAATTATTTATTTGACCGCGACTGACTACCCTATATTGTTGGGCACAGATCCCCAAGAGGAGCAATGCTATTTTCAACAACACCTAAACAAGGTAGAGTAAGGCCCCTCGAGAAATAGATAATCCATTTGTAATGTGAAGTGGTGAGCTAAACTTGCTTTTAGCAAATTGGTACACATATGGATGTATCCCACCCATATGTCGCTGTCAGGCCCGTACTTATAACACAGTAAAAGATTGCTTTTTAAATTAATAACATTAAAGACATTTTCATTTTTATTATATCAGCAGGGCCGGCCTTAAGGTTTGCGGGGCCCAAAAGGACAACCTGATGAGGTGCTCGTTGGCATCACGCAAAAAGGTTTTTATTATAGTTTACACCCATTTGTAGGCACATTATATTGGTAAAAAATATGAAAATAATAATAGTTAATGGGCATTAAATAACCAGATGACAGTAAACTATTTTATAATGTAATTTAAAACATTATGAAAATATTGTTTCATTCTTCTAAGGCTAACAGAAATTATCGTATTTTCACAAGAAACAGACTATACAGGGTGTTTCTGAAATGTATCCGTTTATTTTAATGTGTGAATCCTTATGCACTGTGAAGACAAATGCAACTTTCTAATTTTAAAAATTCAATATCAAAAAAATAATTTTAGACTCACCTTTATCTCTCCAATTTCGACGCCCAGAACGTAAGTTGTTCACTTTTATTACAGCGTTGCCAAGACTGCACAAAATGATCAAATTATATAGAAAACTGAAAACTAACATACACCCAGCTGATATTTTATTTAGTTAAAGTAAGTGATAGCCCTTGATTGAGAATGTCCATAGTCCTTTAAATGTTACAAAGCCGACACAAAAGTTCGTTATTCAGGAAAACGTATTATTAGGAAACAGTCACTGGTAAAGTACCTGTACGAGCCTGACGCATTTTCCTCGAATGCGCCATAACAAAGCACAATGTTTCTCCACTCAATTTTTGTAAAATTCGTCATTACTAAAAACGTAAAATACAATAATTCTTTATTACCACGTACTCGTAATGATCACAGTACGTACTTTGACAACGGTAAACACTAGACTATTGTCACTTGCTGCTACTGTATGAGAGCACAATTCTTAGGTTTGTAAAAAATATCGGTGCCTTTGGCGGTGAGATGCGGCGTGTTTGATGGTCAAAGGCGCCGACATTTTTTGAGTGCCTGGTAAGTCTGCTGTGAGCTATACCTGTTGCATTTTTTTTTGTGGTTTAACATCTATGCGGTGAGATATCGTTCAGGGTTAGGATAGTCGAGGAAAGATAACCACATCATGAGCGTGGTGATCTCGATATTTCTTTGCAATTTTCGAAATTAATTTGGTTGATTATTCTTGGGCATTTTGCTAAATGAATATTTTTTAGTAAATCAGGAAGATGTGAGTACTCATAGATCCGAATCTATTGATGTTTTTCCAAAACACCCTGTATACACATTTTTTTTAATATTCTAAAGCTGCTAAACTTCACAACTGGAACAGACATTTGACAGCGAAAGCATGCAAACTCAAATTATTTTCGTAGATAGTAGACTTATGAATAGTTGCAACCGCAATCAGTGAATCAAGAATCAAGAATTTACAGTTCCCGAGATTTGAAGACGACCTATTTTCTAAAAATATATATTAACGAAAAACAGTATCTGAGAATTTTTTTTTTAATTACTAGTATATTACAGCAACAATGGCGACATTTAAAAAAATAAAATGTGAAGACGCACATTGTCTCGGTCATAATTTCTTCATTTCTTATGCTACAGAAAACACACAATTAACAACCTTTAATTTTGATCGTTAGCATTTTTTACGTAAGTACCATAGGAAAAAAAAGTTTTTTTCATTTTAAACAAAAAAACAGTTTTTTTGTCTTGAGCAGTTTTTTTTTTGTTTAAAACAGGTTTTTCAAGTTTTAAATAGTATGTTTAAAACAGGTTTAAAACGTTTAACACAATATTCAACTAAAATTAAATGGTGCCAGGCACACTATGTTGATGTCAGATGGCGCTCGTAAACAGATTTTACAGCACTCTGCAAATAAAATGCTCAGTTTAGTGCATGAGACCACTATATCGGAATTATTTATCGGAATGGATCATCATTGTCACTTTTCCTGCTTTTTCACAAACTCCAAAATAATACATTTATTTAAAACATCGCACTGTCTTTTAAACTGTGTTTTAAACAGTTGTTTAAATCATCGCATTGTGTATTAAATATGTTTTAAACATTTGTTTAAAACACAGTGCGACGATTTAAACATGTTTTAAACTTTATTCAAAACATTTTGTTTTAAACATGCCAACCCTGTATTCTCGGGTGCGAAGCAGATTGAATGCGCAACGATACAAATGAATTTTTTTAATGTTGGGGCCTCGATCAAGACGAGTATCGCATCCTATGAAGGTAATTACATTTATTGAACTTTGAGTTAGCAGAAGCATTTAAACGTTTATGGGGACACGTAAAATCTCAGATTCATGACTTCCAGGAGAACAGTGCTAATAATCTCGAGAAGTTGCAAATCGCAAACGCTTTCGAACAAATTAGTTGTTACTAAATATGAGAAGAAGTTTTTATGATTGATTAGGTCATTGTTTAGCTCAAGAAGGGAGCCTATTTGAACATTTAATATAATTCTTTATTCTTCGTTTCAAAGTTATTTTCTTATTTTAAGAATGTATTTTATGTTAAAAACATTCTTTTATAGCGCTTCTTAGGGCCGAGTCATTCGGCCCTTACTATATGAGAAAAATCAAAATTTTCAGATGCTCTGACACACGTATTACATCGTACATTGAATGATTGAATATGCATCCACATTCTACATCCAACCAACAATAATGTAGTAGTAAAAAAAGTCGGTTGCCCGTTTATTTCGCATGTAAACACGGCTCCGTGTACGTATTTGCCTGCCGTTATCTATAATAAACCAATTATTCAATAGTCGTAGAAAATAGTACATTGTTTAATTAGGACTAAAAGCGATAATTTTGTGACGAATCTGTAGGACTCACTTCGTTCGTCCGGCGATGTTCACAAAAAAAATAAATTTTGTTTAAAAACATCCAAACTAGTCTTAAAATTACATGTATAAAATTTAAGGGCATTCTAAAAAAGTGTTCTGTTAAAAAAATCCATGCGAATAGACCGTAATTATTTAAATCCGCTGAACGCTCTCTGACGTCACTTGCTTTATCGAGAGTAAGGCGCCAGTGCTTGCGCTATGCAAACGGTAGGACGCTGGCATTTCTATGAGACAGATGTGTCATTTTCAATGATCGGAATTTGGATTTAATTCCAGTGGCGCACATAGGTATATAAAATTTTACATCAAAGAATTAAATGTATGTTTGTTCTTTCTTACAAAATAAATCAAAATTAACCTACCTTATGAGCTTTTCATTTATTTTGGCATAATAGAATACATGTATACATATGTATAACTAAAAATGTATGCATATTTTAATAAATGCTAGTAACGACGCACCTGACATTAAACCCAAAATTCCGATCACCGGTCATTTTACACTTACCTATAGCGAAACCTACGGCCTTAAGCAAGCAGAGCAGTGTGGCTTACGTGCGCAACAGGTAGATAAGTGACGTCACACGCTAGCCTCGTATAGGGTACGTTTTCTAGCCTCGTTAAATTCGGCATTTTTATTCTGCGTTTATTTAATTGGATTCTAATTACTTCCACATCCAGTGGTATAGTAACGACAAAAAAAATTTTAAAAATTTTTATTGTTCAAATAGGCTTAGAATGTCATGAAACGTCGAGATTTTAAGTTTGAGCGAAAAAAAAATTTCTGTCTGTCGGTCTGTAACTTTTTTTTGTGCGCACGTTTACTCTGGAACCGTTTGAGATATTGACTTGAAATTTGGTACACATATGTACTTTAATGAGATCTAGAACTAGATTATATTTTCATCTTGTTCAGTCGAAGGGTTGGGGGGTAAATTGGGGTAAATTTGGAGTAAAGAGGTAAATCAAGCAGGTAAGAATCCATGAAATTGATATTTAGTATAGACAAGAGAAGCTAAGGTCTCAAAAAAAAATTTAGCATTAGCCACCCCCATTACCACCCCCACCCCATTATTAAAGGGGATGAAAAAAAAAATGTGATTTAGTGTGTGTACAATAACCAGAAACCTCAAAATATTTTTTTACTTTTATCCACCCCCCACTCTCACCCCCTGTCACCACCCCCACCCCACCACCGATGTGGGGTATCGTTTTATGGGTTTTTGGGGTAGAGGATTTCAAATATTATATTATTAAAGTTCCATAAGCAATTATTTCCAGATACAAAATTTTTTCGTTGTGTGACTTGGATAGAAAATCCGGATGTGGAAGTAGTGATTCCTTGGGCAGCGGTTTTTTTTAAGAGTTTCTGTGTTGGTTGTATCTTTACAGACCATTAAAGCTTTCGAATTTCATTATAACTAAAAATTAGTGAACATACCTATAACAGACGAGTCACAAGTGGCTTTTACTCGGGTATTAATACACAAGAGGTCGATTTTTTACCGGGTAAATTTTTTTTGGACAAAAACCTGTTTTCCCATGAAAATTATTCGAGAATTAATACTACGGGAGCCCACCCCAAGTGTCCGTGCACCCCCCCGATCCTTTAGGACAATGTTTTTCATAAAGATTAAAGTCTAAGGAATAATTTAAGATATAAAACGTAACACTACGGAAGCCCACCCTAACTGTCCGTGCACCCCCCCGCTCCTTGGGGACAATGTTTTTCATAAAGATTAAAGCCTAAGGAACAATTTAAGACATGTCCTAAAAAAAAAAAGCTGGCTGTACTTTCAAAATGGCGTCTATTTAAAAAAAATGCAAATATTGTTTTTGTCATTTAACACAAAAACTAAAAAAGATGGAGAAAAACTTTTTGCACAAAAAACAAAGTGCATAAAATTTTCTACAATTTTGTTCCTATACAATATTTGGATAGGAGTTACCGTTTTCCAGATACCACTGTTACCGTTTTCGAGATAAATATCTGCAAATTATAAGTTTATTATTATTATTAATTTTTTTCAGTTTATTTTATTTAATTTTTATGTTAATAATATAAAGTTATATTATACGCCTTACAATAATTGTCATAGTTATTTCTTTTAAGTGATTTACCCATATATGAATTTACATGTTTTTTTAATTTTGGCTGGAAAATGGTAACTCTTATCAAAATATAGTATAGATACAAAATTGTAGAAAATTTTATGCACATAGTTTTTTGTCCATCTTTTTTAGTTTTTGTGTTAAATGACAAAAACAACATTGGCAACAGTTTCTTTTAACATATGGCCGCCATTTTGAAAGTACAGCCAGTTTTTTTTTTTTAGAATATGTCTTAAATTGTTCCTTAGGCTTCAATCTTTATGAAAAACATTGTCCCCAAGGATCGGGCGGGGGGTGCACGTACAGCTAGGGAGGGCTCCCCGACTATAAGGGCATGGAAAAATCGCGACACGAAGTGGAGCGATGTCCCTTAATTCGAGCATAATTTTCATGGAAAACAGGTTTGAGTCATTCAAAAAAAATTTACCCAAGTAGAAAATCAACCTCGTGTGTATTACAGAAGATTAATATATGATTAAAAAACATTATTTAAAATAATTATTAAAACAACAAAACTGTTAATGTTTTAAAAATAACGATTTATATTAAAAAATAAAAACATTAGAAAATGTTCTATATCATGTTATAACCCCAGTCAGTCAAAATATTTGCAAGTTCATCATAGTAGTCGTATCTTTTTCGAGGGAATAATACTCTTTGCAAAAAGCTTTAAATTGTTTCCATGTAGAATTTTTAGTGTTTCTCGTTTTAACTGGCACACTTTCATTCATAGCTTCGTTAATATTTTCTTGTGAAACATCACCAAATCGCTTTTTCTCATTCATTTTGTGTACAGAAATAAAGATGAAAATGTGAAATGTCAGAATAATTTCAATGACTTTTTTAGTTTGACACATGGCTACTATGAAAAAAGTAACATACAATTTTCTCGGTTTTTTCCACTTATCGATAGCCGTTTTTCTCGCTTTAAACAAATCCTATTGGTCGATTTTTTTGAAAATGTACGTTTTGATTGGTTAATAAAGTAAGAATATATTAATCATCTTCTGCCAATATTGCGTTAACGCAATGTAATGAACATGATTTTTTTAAAACACTTTACTATTAAAAATAAAATAATAGAACACCAGCTGATCATAAACAAAAGATTGTAGTTATTAAAAATATTTTTTTTATATATAAAAAAGAAAATATCTGCTTGTTTATCTAAACTTGCGTTTAGCCAATTTTAGCACTTTGTGCATCACTAACATATTTTCTATGTAACTTTTCTATTTGAAATCATTGAAATAAAATACAAACTGCGAAACAAGTCTCTTGGATGTAGTAATAAACATGTCTATGTAAAAATAGATCAAACTTCACTATCTGTTAGCATTTATTTGTCACATCTCAACCTTGCGAAAACGCAATATTGGCAGAATGTGCTGTGAATGCCTCACTATCAGATATTATGCCTAAATTGAAACAATACCCTACTTTGTTCTCTTACATCAGTTGACAAGCAGCAGTGCATGTGCAAGCAAATAAAAGTATACTGGTAGATATTGTCATTGTTTTCTGTGTTCAGATTAATAGCTAATTATGGTAAGTATTATTACTTATAGTAAATAGACAGCCTTTTTATTTCGTAAAATATATTTTCAGTATAAATTAGAAAATTATCCAACAAGGGCTCTTATTATGAGGGAATTGGAGGATATTGTAGAAAATTTAGAACTTGAAGAAAATGAGGAAGCAATAGATATAGCATATATTCCTCCAGATGTGGATAAACTTACCGATGAAGAAGATTTTGACGATGATGAAACTGGTGATTTTCAAGTAACAGGAGAGATAGCTGGAACATTTGAAATTATTCGAGAAGAAGAAATCAACGATGTACAAATTCTATAGGATATTAGTGAAGTAGAACAAATCACTGATAAGGAAATTATAGTACAGAAAATGAAAGTTTGAAAAAACGAAAAGTAAAAATAGGTCAAGGCGAAGAGCAAAAGGAAGTTACATGGAGTAAAACCTCTATCGATTACAGGGATTATGATTCAGTTCCGCAATCGCATGAGGAAGATTATATAAAAAAAAATAACTGAAGAGTTGCATGGTAAAAGTCCTCTTGAAATGTTTAGGCTTTTTTTGATGAAAATGTAAAGCGAGAAATTATTCGGTATTCGAAGATTTACGCTGCAGACAATAATAGACCAGATTTTCAGCTCGATATAGAAGATTTGGAAACATTTTTAGGCATTCTGATTCTAAGCGTATATCACACTCTTCCTCAGACTAGTATGTACTGGTCCTGAGATGAGGATAAAGGTGTACAAATTATAAAAAAAAGTATGTCAAGAAATCGATTTCTAAACATAAAAAAAAATCTGCATCTTGCAAATAATAATGAGCTTGACAAAGATGACAAGTTTGCAAAACTCAGGCCTATATTTAATCTGGTAAATGAAAACTACTCGCGATTTGGGGTTTTCAAAACCACTTATCAATAGATGAACAAATGGTACCTTATTTTGGTAAACATTCTGCTAAAATGTTCATCAAAAACAAGCCTGTAAGTTTTGGATTCAAACTGTGGTGTTTGACGACAAGTGACGGCTACCTTTTAAAGTTTATACCATATGGTGGCAAGACACAAGAGCAACGCAATCCTGAACTTGGACTTGGTGGAAGTGTTGTGTTAGAACTATTGAGTATTGTTTCAGAACCTAATG
Source organism: Rutpela maculata (assembly GCA_936432065.2). NCBI lineage: Eukaryota > Metazoa > Arthropoda > Insecta > Coleoptera > Cerambycidae > Rutpela > Rutpela maculata. The sequence continues at coordinate 163,215,209 of OW386286.2, forward strand.
CTTATAGCATTTTTTTTGACAATCTTTTCATTAGTCACTTTCTTTTAGTGCATCTGAAAGAATTGGGCTTCTTTGCTACAGGTACTGTAAGAGAGAATCGTGTAGCCGGATGTCCTGTAGAACCATCGAAGTTACTAAAGAAAAAGCAAAGAGGTCCATTTGATACACGATGTGATCATTTCAACGAAATCAGTTTGGTTCGCTGGAATGACAATTCGGTAGTAACCGTTATGTCTAATTGTGGAACGTTTCAACCGTAAAGAAAGAAAAGACAATCAGATAGATCAGCCAAATATGATACATAAGTACAACACACATATGGGAGGCGTAGATCTACATGATAATGGTATAGCGAACTACCGAATAGAATCCGTGGGAAAAAATGGTGGTGGCCACTTTTCTGAAACCTGATTGACAGTGCTACAGTCAATGCCTGGAAATTGGACAGATTTGTGCATTCAGAAAAACCTAAATCTCAAATTAATTTTCCTTTCCAATTGGTACATGAATTATTGCTAAAAGGCAAATGCGAGAAGTCTAATAATTCTCAAAGAGGACGTGCATCTGGGAAACCAATCGATGGAATTCGATTTGATAATGTTGGGCATTTGATAGAAAAACATCTGGAAAATTTAAGAAGAACCTGCAAATTTTGCAAAAGCACTACATATTATTATTGCACAAAGTGCAACGTATTTTTGCACTCCAAATGTTTTGTCTTGTATCACAAAAAATAATTTACATATATAATGGTTTTTGCCAATATTGCGAAAGCGCAAGGCCCTTTTTTTAATGATTTTCTTTTAAGAATTTTTTTCTTTTTGTAATATTAGTATTATTTGTGTAGTAATAAACATATTTAAGAAAAAAAAACTAGATTTATTTAAAGTAATTGTGGTAGTGGTACTTAATGGGTTAATCCGAATAAAACATGCTAAAAAGCAAAAAGCCAAAATATATTTTTCTTCAAACGTCGAAAAACATGATATTTCTTAACTCATTTCACGACATTAAGGTTTGACTTTTTAGATACAATGCGTTGGTGAAATTCGAGATTTTTATTTTTATTTTTTTTATAGCTAATTGACGTTTGAAGAAAAAATAGCATGTTTTATTCAGAGTAAAAGCCACTTGTGACTCGTCACAAAAGTATCACTTTTACTCCTATTAAAACAATTTATTTCTAGTTAGGAAAAGTTCGACTTTTCCCAACTCTAATACTGAAATATAACGTTTCCAAACGTCAGTAGAAAAAATATTGAACACTATACGTTTGATTATAGCTCAACGAAACTCGTTTGATTGCCGCAGATTCATCGATTCGTTCTGACAATCAAACTCGTTTTGTTCCTAAATGTTATAGGTAATCAAACTTGTATTGTTAACAACTGTTACCTTTTTCATTTTATATATTTCTATAATGATAGCAACTGTATTTTTTCCATTTATGATACTGTACTGACGCACATTTTCCTCAGGAAAGTTGAAAACGGCTAGCACTTTTCGACAAAAAATTATGCATTTCTACGCTGTAAATAAATGGTGCCATTTCTTAACTGGTTATGGACGCCTTTCGTTGCCAGCATATTTGTTATATTCGCACCGTGCTCTGTTTATCAACCGATTTCTGCTTATGTGCTTTATCCTCACATTTTTCTTTTACTGTAACAAAAAGTTTTATTTCACTCTTTCGTACTCAAGTTCTCTCCGACCGAAACTGTTTATTTGATAGAACGGGGCTTTCGAAGTAAAAACTCACTTTTTTCTTTTATCAAATATTCATTGCTTTTTAACAATAGAATACATACGGTGATGTATCATAATTCTTCGCGTTTTGGTAGGAAATATCTTAGTTATCATAAATGTTAAGGTTGATTTTTCATAACCGGGCTTTCGTCTTTTTAAAAAGTTGAAAAGGTCAATTCGATTACTTATAAACAGAGCTGATTCTAGGCAGTGTACTTAGTGCTGGTTCAAGCACTTTTGTGCTCGGGAACACTGTGTTTAACAGCACTTTTTAAAATAGGTTCTTCGTGCTTCGAGCACTTCAAGTTAGGTCTTAGTGCTTAGTCATCTCTCAAAGAGCTTGTTCAAGCACTTCAAAGCTCGCGAGCACTCAAAAAAAGCTCCCAAGCACTTTATGGCTCGCGAATATTTTAAAAGTCTCGCAAGGAAGTCATTATTTTTACACGAAATTATACTAGACATGCATATAAAAACGTCGTTAATCATACCCAATTTAGGAAAAAAAAAATAGAAACACTATTTTGAAAAAAATTATGACAAAAATTTCAATTTGACTCCACTACCGGAACCAAAACTCCGAAGCCTACATCAAATGTAATTTACATCACATCTCATGAATAATTCTTAGGATAATGTTTTAAAATGAATTATTTTCATTCACAACTTTTTCCAAAATAGTCTAATAATTTTTATGTTAATTATTGGATGTGAGCTCAGATATTTAAGGATAGGATTTTGAGTGAGAGGAAATATGCGTTTATTTTCGGTTTATTATAAATGTTTAAAAAATTATATATGGCTTAATCTTTAAAACAGTTTCAGGTACTTCCCATTGCTCTAAGGAATGCAACCATATACAGTTTTTATTTAAAATTTTGTATATAGTTAAATTCCATGCTTTAATAATGAAATTAGGAACTATTTTCATTGATAAACTACAATATTCAAGTACAACAGAAATTTACAATAAAAAATATATGTATTTTTCTGTATTCGTTAGAACAATGGCAAGTATCTAAAACAGTTTTAAAGATTACACCACGGTCTTTTAAATATTGATAATAAATCGAAAATAAACACATATTTCCCTCTCAATCTGCAAAATCATACCCTTACCGATGGTTTCCTTTCTCCTTAAAAACGAGATTATCAAATTCATTCACACATCATGTCATTTTATGAGAACACTAATTCTTCAACTCTAGTTATATAAACCTGCAGTCAGTGCAATCCATGTCCATATGTACTAGACGAACATCACTTCTACAGTGTTAAAGAGACATTGACATTTTCGAATTCCTAGATACGAACAATTTTTAGAAACAAATGATGAAAGACTGGGACTTTGGAGGATCGGAGCTTTCGAATTAACTGTATTTATCTGTATTGTACTGCTTGTTTGTCGTGGTCGTGACTGGGTTAGTCTTCGCACATCACGATCACTGCATGTAGGGCCCTCTAAAAATGGTAAATGTACTCGTTGGGTTTAATTTCTAACAAAATTGTCATAGCACAATTTACTAAACAAAAAAAAAAAAAATAATAACAAAATTATATTTTCGGACTTGCACACTATTTTAAATAAAATTTCAATATTTTTGATTAAAGTTTGGAGAACAACTTTCTTTAATAAAATTTTTCGATAGCTGCTTATTTCGACACCGTGGCTTTGCACTTGTAGGAGGCGAATGTGTTTTTGGCAATAAGTAGTAGATCCTAATTTGGTTCAAACCGGAAAAAAAAATAAAAAAAAGTTATAAGAGTGCTCCCATTTTAATTGGGTCACTCTGTATACAGCCCGAGATGCATTCGACATTAATCCTCGTGTTTTTTCGACTGCCGCTCTAATAATGATAAAATGTGCCTTTATTTTTGTTAAACGTATAGGTATAGGTAAAATAATTGTACGATATACAGAGTGTTCCATATTTTATGAGAAAATAAAATATACCATCTAAAATTTTGTTACGGGATGGGCCACAACATATATCATCAATTTTTTGATATCATTCTCGCCAATATTAACTGATTAATAAACTGAAATGTTTTGAATTAAAAATAATTTGTATGCGTACTGTGCGTTGTTATAATTAATACAATCAATAATCAATATCGAGATTAATACTAAGTAATTATTAAAATAAAAATCTGTAATCTACACCAGTAAGAAAGTACATTTGTGCAAAAGAGACCATCATTTTGAACACTTATTAAATCTATGACTATTTTTTTTCGCGCTTGAAACCATCGAAAAAAGTAGTCACTATGAGATATCAGGTAGGTAATTAATTGCCGAAACTTTTTAAATAAAAATATACAGGGTGTTCCATTTGAAAAAACTGAGTGATGACAGTTTAAATACCTAGTAAAAGTTTGAATCAACATGGAGAACACCCTGTAGATTTGGGTTCTGAGAATCCTGGAAATTAGTACATGGTCTTGAGAATATTCAAAATGCAGATTTTTCTCTTGACAGCTGCAAACGTATTTTTTTTGGAAAAAATGGAAAAGTAACAATGCTGCAGTGTAAATTCAAAAATAATATATTTCTGGATAGAGAAGAGTCAAATACGAATATATAATGAAATATTGGGTGTTCTATTTAAAAAATCCTAGTATTAGTTTGCCACTACTCTGTGAACCACCCTGTAGATTTTAATATCATTTTAGAATATGCCACACTTCTCAAGAACAATTTTTATCTGACTTTTTTTCAAATTTCACCCTGTATATAGGCATAATCACATCATCAAGTAAAGAAAATATATTTTCTATTAATTGTCGATATATGAAGGAGAATCTCATTTTTGACCTTTTTAGGGAATAAAAGGGAGTGGTAGAGGGAAACTGATCCGATAGAAAAATTTTCTGTGTTCAAAATTGGCTTCAGAGCGTCAAGATACTTCAGAAAAGTTAGATGAGAACCTTAGGACAAGCCCTTCTTTTTTTGTAAATCTGTGTTATTTTTTTATTGGATGACCACTCTGTATATTATTTCTTGCTGGCAATTGCGACAACTACGTTATAAATATTACTTACCTCCGTCGCGCCGTTTTTTAATCATTTCTTTAGAGTGACCATCGTGTATATTTTCACTAAAAGTTTAAGGTTTCCTCTTCGGTAATAATGTCAACTACTTTCAAAATATTTTCCACCATCTTTTGTTAATTAATTATTACTAATATTATTAATTTTTAAGCATGTCCACCCTGCATATTTTTTTCTAAAAGTATTGCAGATATCTTCCGTGACAATTGTGTTAACTACATGCAAAATATTTTAAAATCTGACATTTCACGTTTTGATTTCTGTACACAAAATGAATGAGAAAAAGCGATTTGGTGATGTTTCACAAGAAAATATTAACTAAGCTATGAATGAAAGTGTCCCAGTTAAAACGAGAAACACTAAAAATTCTATATGGAAACAATTTAAAGCTTTTTGCAAAGAGCATTATTCCCTCGAAAAAGATACGACTACTATGATGAACTTGCAAATATTTTGACTGACTGGGGTTATAACATGATAAAAAACATTAGAAAATGTTTTTATTTTTTATTATAAATCGTTATTTTTAAAACATTAAATAAACAGTTTTGTTGTTTTAATAATTATTTTAGATAATATTTTTTAATCATATATTAATCTTCTGTAATACACACGAGGTTGATTTTCTACTTGGGTAAATTTTTTTTGAGTGACTCAAACCTGTTTTCCATGAAAATTATGCTCGAATTAAGGGACATAGGAAAAATCGCTCCACTTCATGTCGCGATTTTTCCATGCCCTTAATTCTCGAATAATTTTCATAGGAAAACAGGTTTTTGTCCAAAAAAATTTACCCGGTAAAAAATCGACCTCTTGTGTATTAATAACCGATAATAGTCTACTGCCTACCAAATATTTTCTCCGTCAAATAGTTTTATAGATATAGCGCCAACAGACAGACATCAGACAGACAATACTTTACTTTAAGACCGCCGGAGCGCATCACCAACCTTACAAATTTGAACAGATGGAACTACGTGTACCATTTGGCAATATTACATCGCGGATATCAACCAATAATTTCAGTGCAAATAGCAGTAGCAGCATTTTGTAATTCCTCTTCCAGGAGATAGGTGGAGGCCGCAAAAACCAAACAAACGAAAATGGTAGTGACCTTGAATCAACAATGGGAAGCATGCAATCTAATTTGAACCGTTTCAAGATAGAGTAATAGTAGTTATGTATTATATTATCCGTCTCTGGACTTATAGTACAGTAACTAGAGGTTTTAACTTCGGAATAATGTCATATTGAACGGATTTCGTCCATTTTTGTGTGAGTGGCACTTAAAAAATATATATGTTTATTGGAAATGGAATCAAATTTTAAGAAGAAAAGGTTCTATGCAATTTTTCACATAAATTGATAGTTTTACTTCCACGTCCAGTGGAAGTATAGTAACGACAAAAAATTTTTTAAAAATTTTTATTGTCCAAATAGGCTTAAAATGTCATGAAGAGAGATTTTAAGTTTGAGCGAAAAAAGATTTCTATCTGTCTGTCGGTCTGTCTGTAACTTTTTTTTGTGCGCACGTTTACTCTGGAACCGTTTAAGATATTGACTTGAAATTTGGTACACATATGTCCTTCAACGAGATCTAGAACCAGATTATATTTTCATCTTGTTCCGTCGAAGAGTTGGGGGGTAAATTGCGGTAAATTTGGGGTAAATAGGTCAATCAAGCAGGTAAGAGTCCATAAAATTGGTATTTAGTATATACAAGAGAAGCTAAGGTCTCAAGAAAATGTTTGGCATTAGCCACCCCCATCCTTTTATTAAAGGGGATGAAAAAAATTTGTGATTTAGTGTACAGGAACCAGAAACCTCAAAATATTTTTTACTTCATCCACCCCCCACCCCACTACCGATGTGGGGTATCGTTTTATGGGTTTTTGGGGTAGAGGATTTCAAATATTCTATTATTAAAGTTCCATAAACAATTATTTTCACATACAGAGTTTTTTTCGTTGTGAGTGACTTGGATAGAGAATCTGGATGTGGAAGGAGTGATTCCTTGGGCAGCGGTTTTTAAGTTATAACGACTGCAAAATTGCGATTTTAGCTTAAAAAAAAGGTATTTCCAAGCGGCTTTCGTCAAATATCTCGAAAAGTATTACTTTATCGAAAAAATGATAGACCAATTACAGAAAGTACAAACTGGAATTTAATTATATTTTTCGTTTATTGATGTAGGATTAATAGTTTCGGAGATATTTAAGTTTATATTTGGCATCCAAGTGTTTCAAAATTACCTTTAAAGTTTAAAATGCATTTTTTTTCTAAAGCAAGTGCTTTAAATGAGCAAAAAAATTTGAGCATCTAGATAATGCTACATCTTAACGAAAAACTGTATTTGAGATAATTTTTTTCAATTATTGGCTCTTTAAAGTAATAAAATGGCAACCGTTTTATATAAAAAAATATAAATACGCATATTTTTCCGTCATAACTTTTTTATTTCTAATGCTACAGGAACGAATAAAAAATAATTTGAAATCACAACTAATTGTCTTTAATGGACCCGTTTAGTGTGACGTCAGATTCTAGGCAACCAACAATACAAGTGTGTGTTGCTAAAGATTTTGAGCCTTATGTACTATACATTTAAATGCTAAAAATATGGCTGTTGATCAGGGACTCTAATTTTATTTGGTTAAAACACATATTAATTTAATTGAGTAAATTATATGTAGAACGAATCTAACGTATCTTAAGTATATGGCCTATGAATTGAATTGTCTTAGATATGCCATATAATTGAGTAATAACACAAAATTGTTAACGGCAATTTTTATCATCCTTAATAGCAAGGAGCATAAGAGCGAAAATAATAACTGTAAATTTCGTTACCCCACTTGTATTGTCGGTTGCATAATATTTGACGTCACTACTAAACGGGTCCATTTCATTTCTTAGCTTGCGTGACATAGATGTCACAATTTCTGAGATATTTAACATTTAAACTGCATTTTTCGTCTTACAAACGTTCGGACGCCATTTTTAAACTTTCATATCTTCGAAACTATTAAATCTATGTAAATAAATAAACAAGCGAAATTCATTATCAGTTTATGAGCTTTATGTTTGGTCTCTACCCATTTTTCAATAAAACTAATATTTGGAAAAGGAAAAAAAAATTACGTTTTATCGAAAATATAGTTTAAACTGTATATTTTTTATAAGCAAGTGCTGTATACAAACCAACAAAATTGAGCATCTACGTCATGCTATATATTAACGAGAAACAGTGTTTGAAATTCCTTTTTTTTAATTACTGGCTAATTACAGTAACAAAATGGCGACGTTGTTATTAAAAAAATGTGTAGACGCACATTGCTTCGGTCATAACTTCTTTGTTTCTTATGCTACAGAAACAAATAAAAAAATAGTTGAAAGCATAATTAATAACCTATTATTCTACCTATTAGCATCCTTGACGTAGGTGTCACAGTTTCTGAGATATTTAACTCCCAGGCAGCAGGGTGCCGTCATTATGACGTCGTTTTTTCGGCATTAATTACACATTAATTTCACCTTCAGCATGACGTAAAAATGACGTGAAAAGACGGCACAATGTCACAGCCCAATGACGTCATATATATGACGCCAATATGACGTATTGGTAATCAGTGAATTTTGCGATAAGGGATGCAAACCTCTCATTATAATATTTTTCCACAATTATTAATAAAGTTTTTGACGAAAAAAAAAACCGGAATGTGCAGGGATCGAACCGCGGACCTAACCTAACACTTAACTCACTGAACCATTGAACATCTTTATTTAAATAAGTATGTTTAAAAGCTGTATACCCAGTTAGAAATAGTAAAACAAAATTATTATTACTATGTGGCAAAAACTGAACTAGTCATTAAATACTTCTATTTATTTTTATTTTATAATGATTTATTTCACGTCATTTTAATGACGTCAAAATAATGACCTAAAAGAAACGTGTATTTGACGTCTTCATGATGACGTCAGAAGTACGTATTAAATATCACGTCTCTGGTACGTCATTTATTAATGACGTCAAAATAATGACCTAAAAGAAACGTGTATTTGACGTCTTCATGATGACGTCAGAAGTACGTTATAAATATCACGTCTCTGGTACGTCATTTATTGGGACAATGACGTCGGCGACGAAAAATCACCTTTAAAAGACGTCATAATGACGTCACCTTGCTACCTGGGCTCTGTAATATTTTTTCGATAAAGTAATACTTTTCGAGATACTTGACGAAAGCCGTTTGGAAATACCTTTTTTTTAAGCTAAAATCGCAATTTTGAAGTCGTTATAACTTAAAAACTATCGATTTATGTGAAAAATTGCATAGAACCTTTTCTTCTTAAAATTTGATTCTACTTCCAATAAATATATATTTTTTAAGTGCCACCGAGTGAGAATACCCCAATACAATAACAAAATTGTGACATTTTATAAAAAAAAAATGTGAATAGGCACATTGTTTCGGCCATAATTTCTTTATGTTTATGATACAGAAACAAACAAAAAATCATTGCAAAGGTTGATTAATTATTTTTTTATTCTGTCCCTTGGAAATTTTTATGGAAGTTTCATAGTTTCTAAGATATTCAACATTTAAACTAAATACTTCATCCAATAATCTTTCCGATACCATCTATAAACTAAAAAAATCTCCGGAACGATTAATTCTACGTAAATATTAAATAAATACAAATTAATTTTCAGTTTATGGGCTTTATTTTTGATGTCTATCATTTTTTCGCTTAAACCAATATTTATTGAGAAAAAAAATACGTTTTCTGGAAAGTCCGTTTATAGTTTATAATACAATTTTTATTTGAAGAAAATGCTGTAAACGGACGAAAAAACAGTATATGATAATATATTTTTTTAATTACTGACTAAGTACTTACATTTAAAAAATGGCGACGTTTTTATTAAAAAAAAATGTAAGGAAGCTAATTGTTTCTGTCATAACTTTTTTGTTTTTTATGGTAAGTATAGAAATAGTCAAGAAATTATTTGAAAGCCTAATCGTTAGTATTTAATTACGGTTGTTAGCATTTCTGATGTAAGTGCTATATTCTGAGATAAATTTTTAATTAAATACTTCATTTTATAGGACGCCATCTTTATACTTCTATATTTCCGAAACCATTAATTTTACAGAAATTAGAACGATATTCATCTCCAATTTAGTAGCCTTCATATTTGTCTATGGCATGTTTTGGCTCAAAATGTAATACCTTGCGAATTATTTGACGAAAATCGTGTTGCAATACCTCTTTTTTTAAGTAAATGTCCCAATTTTCAAGTCGTTATAAACTTAAAGACTATCAATTTAAATAAGAAGTCGCATAGAACTTTTTCTTCTCAAAATTCGATTGTCTTTCAGCTCCAAATGGGGATGGCATCTCCCCCATAAATTAGCAAGCCTCCGCAAAATATAGAAACTTTTCTTTTGATGCATTTAATCAAATATAATTCAGGAAAAAAGTGAAAAATTTTTATTTTTAGAAAAGAACAACCAAATTTGATATCTGGATATAACTTCACATTATAAGCAACTTCTTTAAATAACATGTTTCGGTTGTTTACTCTTGAGGTAATTTCAATAAAATATATATTTTTCGATCTAAGCGCCAGGACTAACACACATTTCTGCAGTCCTTTTTTCGTTTGAGAACAGGCACGAACTTTAATCAAAAATAAAATTTTTCAAAAAGTCAATAACAATAGTCACAGACTTTTTGACGGACACTGTATAAAATGCGCAAATTCATAGTTTATAATTTTGTAATTTTTACATATTATGTGAATGGGATATAAAGACGATGAACAAAAAGACGCGTTTTCATTGCCTAGAGAGTTCGTCGCGGTATCCTAATATACTATATAAGAGTATGAATCACATAAAAAAAGTGACCTTCATAACGTATTGACAACATCGTGAAACGAAGCGATTTAATTGTAATTGTAGTCAGGCGCCACCTGCCAGCCAAGTGTTAAACTTCATTTATGACTTTTACATTATTGGTCTTACAAACCAACGGTTGCTTTATCGGCAATTTGTCTTATTTATTTTCAATGAATTGGTTCTAGTAGTTCGAGGATTTTTCAAAAACTACAGAATAAAAAATTGAAATTTAAATATCGATATGTTTCATATACTATAGCAGATGAGCTCAGACTAATATCAATAAGATAATATCTTTCTTATTATTTTAAAATTAGGTTCAAAGTTAGAGGATGTTTAACAGCTTGACAAGAAAAAAATATTACTTTTCGTGAATTTGCAATAGTCCAGTACCATTCTATCGAGTTTTTTCTCAAAGCCTGTGAAATTTCTTTTTAATCAGTTCAGGGATTTAGAAGAAATCCTCGAACTACGAAGTCATGTTTTTAAGTAAATTTAACCTATAATTCCGGCGCCCTTAACCAAATTGGTATCGTGAAAAATAAAAGATATGGTGCGCATAGTATTTAGTTAATAGATTTATTTAATATTTCGTAGAAATTTAAAGCCATTATTTTTAAATGTATATCTTAAAAATTATACACCAATATAAAGGACACTTAATCTACCTTATGTTCAAAATAATACAGGTCCTTAGGCCTTTCGATTATTATTGAACCAGAGCTTCAAGAGTGTTACAATACATGAAGTAGCGATTTCTATAGTTTTCTCGCCATGTGCAAGTTTTATCTAGTTTTAATTCTGTAACACGGGCCGAACTATCAGAAATAAGCGATTTTTGAGCTGAATTCAAATCACTAACAGTTGTTATCTTTTATGATAAAGTAGTTTTATTGCCGTCAAATGGCTCTGTACTTCCTCCATGTTCAGCTTCACGTTAACGTTTATTAACAATAATAAAATATCGAGAAAACAATGTAATTCACTGTGTGATGACTGATGATAGTTTGCGTGTGTACCGCGCAAATGTACAGAAAGGAAGATCGTCGGCCGACGTCTCCCGAGATTCTCCGAAATGTTCAGGATTGTGTCTATTCTTGAATATTTCCGATGTATTCCCGATTATTCCTAGATATTCCCCGTTATTTCCAGTTATTCCTGAGTATTCTCTGATATTTCCGAATATTATCATGTATTCCCGAGTATTTCCGCGTATTTCCTAGTATTCTCGTGTATTTTCTAGTATTCCCTATATTCCCAAATATTGCCATGGTATTCCTAACATTTTGTACACGTATTCCCGAAGTGGCTGACCCCTCGTTTTTTTCATAAGACATCCCCACGACATTATTAAAGACGGTGAAAAAAAATGTGATTTAATGTGTGTACAAAAACCAAATGCCTCAAAAATTTTTTGTCATCAGCCACCCCCACTACCACCCACAGCTCATTATAAAAAGGGGTACAAAAATAAAATAGTAATTTCGTGTGTGTACAAGAACCAAAGATCTAAAAAAAATGTTGGCATCAGACCGTAGTTTCTATTTCCTCCCTATTTAATACTACATATTTTCATTGTTCCCTTTATTTAGAAGACATATTTTTTGCCATTTGCTGATATACTGGTTATTTGTAAATTTTCCTACATCAACCTCCAAAACAAGACATATCTTACGGTTGTCATATTGAGTTTAAGTTTTACAGGACTTTCTATTTTTCGATGTGGAAAAAATGAGATGAAATAGTCTGAATTCTGAATTAAGAAAAGAAGAAAATAAATAAGGACCCTCCTATAAATAAGGACCTCCCTAATAGTCTATGTAATGAAGGCAGAAATAGTGTAAATATTTTATGCAAAGACGAGATTACCCCCCCCCCGCCCCCCCCGTTTTCGAGAGTGCTGAATACGATGCCAGTGGTGGGAGAAGTTTTTGACCGCCGCAACCTCTTGAAACGGCCAAAAACCACCCCTTTTATGTATTTGATGAATTTTACACCCCTTGGAAGGGACCTGTTTATACATGAAAATATAAAGGGATCCATAAAAGGGGTGATTCTTGGCTGTTTCAGGGAGTTGCGGCGGTCAAAAACTTCTCCCACCACTTGCATCGTGTTCAGCACTCTCGAAAACGAGGTAAGAAGGTAATCTCGTCTTTGCACTAAATATTTACAAAAAAAAAAACGCTGCCCAAGGAATCACTACTTCCACAGATTTTTTATCCAAGTCACTCACAACGAAAAAATTTTGTATGTGGAAATAATTGTTTATGGAACTTTAATAATATAATATTTGAAATCCTCTACCCCAAAAACCCATAAAACGATACCCACATCGGTAGCGGGGTGGGGGTGGTTATAGGAGGTGGTAGTGGGGGTGGATGAAGTAAAAAAATATTTTGAGGTTTCTGGTTCTTGTACACACACTAAATCACATTTTTTTTCATCCCCTTTAATAATGGGGTGGGGGTGGTAATACTAAATACCAATTTTATGGACTCTTCCCTGCCTGATTTACCTATTTACTCCAAATTTACCCCAATTTACCCCCCAACCCTTCGACGGAACAAGATGAAAATATAATCTAGTTCTAGATCTCGTTAACTACATATGTCTACCAAATTTCAAGTCAATATCTCAAACGGTTCCAGAGTAAACGTGCGCACAAAAAAAGTTACAGACAGACCGACAGACAGAATTTTTTTTTCGCTCAAATTTAAAATCTCGACGTTTCGTGACGTTGTAGGCCTATTTGCACAATAAAAATTTTTTGTCGTTACTGTACTTCCACTGGATGTGGAAGTAATTCTCTTATAATGCTTCATTATACCGTGCGTGTAGCGGGGCGCTAGGCATAGGGAGTAAAATTACAACATCGCGCGTGCCAGCTGGCTGAAATGAAATAACAAAGCTGATGGGATGCTCCGCCCGACGGAGGAATTTACGGCAGCAGTGAATGTACATGCCTAATGGGAAATTACACGCACGGTATAGACTATAATATACAGGCAATAAAAACACAGACAAAACGAAAATAAAAAATACACAATAAACCAAAAGACTAAAAAACACATTAGAATTAAACAAAAATAACTTGAAAAAGATACATCTAGTATTTGCAATATTTGAGTGAAATATATCAAGCAATAGATACGGAAGTGTTACACAAAATACAAGAACTTCAGGATGTTTGTTCGTGGCGCACAGTGTGACAAAACTGCCAAGTCAACTGTTGAGCTATCAATGTTTTCTTTTAATACTTGCAAAGGAGTCTGGAATAGTGAGTGACTTGACGTTGATGGATAAAAAATTATTTTTAGTTGAAAAAAATTGTTTTTTGACGGCTCCTATCTCAAACGTTTTTAAACCCATTACGATGTAATCTTGTACAAAGGGGTTTCTAAAGGTGCTGATTAGGAATATCTTACTATGTATTTTTCTTCTAAAAAAATCTAAACGATTTTTTTTTCTGAGAATCGACGCCCTTTTTCCATCCTAGAATCGGAAGAAGAGGGTTGATTTTCAAAAACAAAAGTATAAGTAATTTTTTTAGAAAAGAACTAGTAACATATTCTTAATCAGCACCTTTACAAACCTTTCTGTACAAGATTACATCGTAGTGGGTTCAAAGGTGTTTGGGATAGGGGCCGTCAAAAAACAATTCTTTCAACTTAAAATATCAAAGCGGCAGTGATTCATTATTCCAGATTCATTTGCGACTATTTAAAAAAAAAACGTTGATAGCTCAAAAGTTGACTCACAGAGCAATTTTTGACCATTTTGTCACAGTATGTGGCGTGGGAAGACAGAAGGTTTTATGGTTACGTGTTTTAAACGATGGGGCACGAACATTAATATATGTTAATTTGTGCAAAAATAAAAGAGAGCAAAGTTTCCTGCGGTCGTGCAAGCTAAGAAAACTGAATCTGTTTAGCAAATGTCTATGTTCAAAGTCAATAACACGGTAGGCATTATAAATTTTATATTAAGCGAATTTTAGATAGCGACGTTAAATATTCCCTGTACAATTACAATATTTATTTTAGTCAGGATAGGCATATTTAGGTCTGGATCTAACAAATGCAGTGTAAAGAAAATTCAATACCATCAAAACCTTTTGAATTTCTAACCACAAAACCCAAACTTCTACAGACAACGGGCAGGCAAGTACGTACATCAGACCGGGTTTACATGCGAAATAATTGTAATACGACGATAACTTACAACGTAACCCCTGTTGCCTTTTTAATAAATTGGACACACTCTGGATAATTTCCATTGGTCCCGAAATAGGCCTGAGTTTAAAAATCCACCAACATAGTTCCCACAACTACAGCTAGCTAAATAAAATTTTATCCTCAGAAGCTTCTTAACTATTTTAAAAATAAATTAAAAATAATCTTCAAAAGATAGACAAAAGCGTAAGCACAATCTATAATAATGAAGGCCGGTATGTCAACAGGACCCTTAGTGGATTTAGGCTTCAGCTATATATAGTTATGGTAAGGCTTCTAACTTCACTGAGCATATATATTCAGGAAATTAATTGTACTCTGTACAATAACAGGGTAAACATTAGATTTATTCGAGATATACGCAGTTTGAAAAAACGAAGCAAAGGCGTTGACAATGTCTAAGGGATTTTCTATAGTGTTTCTTTTAAACTTTAAACTTTACATAGGACCAGAACTGTATAGTGTTAGATTTAATATTGATGAGACAACCCAAAAAATCATTCGTCGCTAACAACCCATGGAAAAAAACATGATCAAATGTCATACGTAGATGCTGCATCCGTGCACTTTACCTTCATTTTATCTGAATGTGTTAATTCAAGTTTATTTTCTATTAATAAAGAACTTGTTATGATACTCAAAATTGTATTCTCTACAACTTCTTTCCTCACAAATGTTGTGTTGTTTAAATCACTCGCTATCAGCAAACCAGACCCACATAATGACGACGTTCATGACGTTACACGTTTTTAGTCCAAGTGATATTGAACTTTTTATGTTGTACATAATATAGAAATTGTTTGGTAAATTTTTTTCTATAAATAATTAAAATCTAGTTGTTTTCACGTATATATTAAAAGTTTCTTTAAAATTGTTAACAACAAGGGTAATAATAACTAAATATTATTCATTTAGTAAAGTTAAATAACATTTGTGCAGGGATATATATATAGATTTGGTATTCATGTATAATATTGATGTATCGTATTTTATTGATTATATTTTCGATCTTCTTTTTCCCTGCCACAACATATCTGCAAATCGTTCTTCCTGTCAGGGTATCAGAGCAAAGTGTGGAATCGCTGTAAAAAAAGTACCTCAAAATACCCTCAGAAACTTTGCAGGCGTTTCTGATGAATTGCGATTCTGATAGAATGGGCAATTGCGGGTCGTTTGAATACGCTGAAAAAATCAGTGTCGGCCAACAAAAATAGTTTGAATAAGTTTTTTAAAATACTTTGAATATGAAAATCAGGTTTGCAGATATTTTCCCTAGGACTCAATGGATTAATTTACGTGAAAATTGTTTTGAAAAAAATTAAATGTAAAAAAAAATACTTTTTAAAAACGAGTTTTTATTATCATTTAGGTGTACTAAAACAAAAAAAATAAGTTATGTTGTATTAAATGTCTTAAAAGCATTACCACCCTTATTAAAGGGGATAAAAAATAAAATCGTGATTTAGTATGTGCACAAGAACCAAAGGCCTCAATTCTTTTTAGGCATCGGCCACCCCCACTATTGATGTGGCATATCGTTTTTTGGGGTAGACGATTTCAAATATTCTATTATTAAAGTTTAATGAATAATTATTTCCACATAGTATCAAAATTTTTTTCGTTGTAAAAGACTTGGATAGAAAATCTGAATGTGGAAGTAGCGATTCCTTAGGCAACGCGGTTTTCAGTGTACGATTAAAGTCACCCAAAAATTAAAAATTTTCACATAAAAAACCGTAAATTAATGTCCCTTGGAAAATATCTGCAAACATGATTTTCATATTCAAAATATTTCAACAAACGCATTCTGTTTTTGAGCCGACACTGATTCTTTCTGCGTATTCAAACGACCCACAATTACCCCCACCTCATCAGAAACTCCTACAAATTTCTTTCCGAAACTATTTCGAGATATTTTATCAGCATACTTATTTGCATTTTCCAAAATGGCGTCTTAAACACAACTCTTTTTTGAAGGAATTTACAGATTTTCAAACAGAACGCCTTACTGCTGTTTATTTTATTTTTCTGAGATATATAAAATGATTCCTCTATTACAGATGCACTTAAGCAAAATGAAAATATTGATGATTTAGTCCATTTATTGATTTTATTACATAAATTTGCAAACAATAGAACAAACAAGTTTAAACGCTAAAACGCAACAAAATTAGTCACAGAAACTGCTGAAGAATGTCTTTCCATACACTTTAGTCTCATTTCAATCTTATAGTAGTAGCTGGTTGAAATATACTATGAAAACTCTGAACACCTAGTATAGAACTATTATAAAATTCGATTATTTAATTCTCGGTATATACTCTTATGTCAACTGTACATTACTCAACACGATATCTTAAATGTAACATTTTTATATGATTTAACTCGCTATTTAAGTAAAATATTCTCATCGTTATCTACACATACTACCGCTAATGTTATGAAGTCGGTTAATAAAACTTGTATTTATTTATATTCTGTTAAATGAAAATTTTAACCACATCCTTCCTTTAGCATTACTTTCTATAATATATTATATGACAATCAAACCTGTTGATGTGGCAGAGTTACAAATAGTAACTGTTCTTTGTTATACCTATATACCCATTTGCTTTAAATTACAATCGGGCAAACATTTTAAACAGTCACCGTAGAAAAAACATATTTGTACAGAAATCGTTTTCATAACACGCTGCACTTTCTGAAGATATTAGACCCTTTCTTGTAAACACGATAACTTCTGTTATAGACGTTCTAAAATTTTTATTTCAAATTTACTACATATGTAAAATAGCGTGGTAGAGTTCTTCCTATTGAAATTGTGCCATATTCGTCACCCAAGGTAATCGACGAAAGCGCCATGTCTTATATAAAATACTGTTTATAATTTATTATTTGTGGCATATTCATGATTTCTTATTTAATATTTTGTTTCACAATTTGCCAAAATCTCTGGCGGGCCCCCGCTACGGGCCCTTCCAAAGCCAACGGGCCCCGTGCTTAATAATTGATGAGTGGGGGGGGGAGACATTTGAAAAAAAAATTTGCCAAAATCTCTGGCGGTCTCCCACTACAGGCCCCTCGGAAGCCCGGTCCCCTAAACTCAGTACCCAGTACCCAGTACCCCATACGGGGGGGGGGCTGAATAGAAGTATAAAAACCAGCTTCTGTCTGATCCTTTTGGCGCAGAGGTTTATTTCATCAAAATTTTTAAATATTTTACAGTGGCAAAATTGTAACAAACATTATATAAAATGTTATAATTTTACTTCCACATCCAGTGGAAGTATCGTAACGACAAAAAAATTTTTAAAAATTTTTATTGTTCAAATAGGCATAGAATGTCATGAAACGTCGAGATTTCAAGTTTGAGCGAAAAAAAAAATTCTGTTTGTCTGTCGGTCTGTAACTTTCTTTGTGCGCACGTTTACTCTGGAACCGTTTGAGATATTGATTTGAAATTTGGTACACATATGTACTTTAACGAGATCTAGAACTAGATTATATTTTCATCTTGTTCGGTCGAAGGGTTGGGGGGTAAATTGGGGTAAATTTGGAGTAAATAGGTAAATCAAGCAGGTAAGAGTTCATAAAATTGATATTTAGTACAGACAAGAGAAGCTAAGGTCTCAAAAAAAATTTTAGCATTAGCCACCCCCATTACCACCCCCCACCCCATTATTAAAGGGGATGAAAAAAAATGTGATTTAGTGTGTGTACAAGAACCAGAAACCTCACAATATTTTTTCACTTTATCCACCCCCCCTCCCACCCCACTACCGATGTGGGGTATCGTTTTATGGGTTTTTGGGGTAGAGGATTTCAAATATTATATTATTAAAGTTCCATAAACAATTATTTCCAGATACAAAATTTTTTCGTTGTGTGACTTGGATAGAAAATCCGGATGTGGAAGTAGTGCTTCCTTGGGCAGCGGTTTTTAGGCAATATATAGATTTTTTATTAATAGTTTTCACAAGGATAGTAATTAACTCATAATAATCTCAATTCGATTGTAGTGAACAGCGACCGCTAGATGGCGCCTTCGATTTATTTTGCATGTTGCCAGTCTTAAGACTACGAACATGTACCTATACATCGGAAATCTCGTTGCCAGTCACTGCATGCCTACCTTGCACTGAGGAGAGCCAACAGCTCGAAACTGTAGTCTGCAAGTGGTGTGTAGTGGCTGACACGAGAGTTCCTTTAATTAGGAATAAGTCTTTCGGTCGGTGTTTGCTAAAATCGAATTACAGCGTTTCGTAGTAATATGTGATTATTACACTTAACGCGCCAGACTTTATATATATATATATATATATATATATATATATATATATATATATATATATATATATATATATATATATATATATATATATATTTATATATATATATGCTACTAGACTGTCTACCGCGCTCTGAGTTCGACCCCCAGCCCCGGTATTGACAAAACCGGTGGGTGTGGATGTATGTCTGCGTTTTTCCAAATGTGTAACCCCCATACAGTATCCTGATCCGGATCCGGATACATATCTTGGTATCCAGAGCTTGTATTCGAATACTTCCAGTAACAATTATCCTTGATCCGTATGCGTAACAAATATTAAGGAGTATCCAGTACTCGAATACAATTTAGCGGTCCCGGATACACTGAATGTGGAGTGGATACATAGTAAAACTATATCCTGTCCGGATTGTTTTGATTTCCGTAATAGCTATAGTCGGTAGATAGCGGCGGCTGACGATAGCGATCGCAGTCTGATGTGCAGGTTTAATAACTGATAACCGGGGAAATGGTTTGGTTGGCAACAAAAAACGCAACCACGTTAAAATTTTGAAACGCAAAAAAATGGTTGGAGCTTGCCCTTGGAGTGCGTGAGTGAACCGATCCGAGATTGAAGGTGGACTTAAACTATACTGTACAATTCCAATCACAGTGTAAAATCAAAATCAATGTGTCTAGTTGTGTATTGTGTATTATGTTTCTTTTCTATTACTATATTTAGAAATATATTTTTTTGCTAAATGATATTTCAACTGTAAAATATTGTTTATTTTCTGTAAAATATATAATACGCATATGGGGTTTCTTTTAATTACTTCCACATCCAGTGGAAGTATAGTAATGACAAAAAAAATGTTAAAATTTTTTATTGTTTAAATAGGCTTAGAATGTCATGAAACGTCGAGATTTTAAGTTTGAGCGAAAAAAAAAATTCTGTCTGTCGGTCTGTCTGTCTGTAACTTTTTTTGTGCGCACGTTTCCTCTGGAACCGTTTAAGATATTAAATTGAAATTTGGTACACGTATCTACTTTAACGAGATCTGGAACTAGATTATATTTTCATCTTGTTCCGTCGAAGGGTTGGGGGGTAAATTTGGGATATATAGGTAAATTAAGCAGGTAAGAGCCCATAAAATTGGTATTTAGTATATACAAGAGAAGCTAAGGTCTCAAAAATTGTTTTGGCATTAACCACCCCCATTACCACCTCCACCCCGTTATTAAAGGGGATGAAAAAAAAAATGTGATTTAGTGTATGTACAAGAACCAGAAACCTCAAAATATTTTTTTACCTCATCCACCTCCACTACCACCCCCCTATCATCACCCCCACCCCACTACCGATGTGGGGTATCGTTTTATGGGTTTTTGGGGTAGAGGATTTCAAATATTATATTATTAAAGTTCCATAAATAATTATTTCCACATACAAAATTTTTTCGTTTACTCAAACTATGTCAATGTATCTATATCCGGTGTCCGGAAAACAGCATGCGGATACAAGTATTGGAATACATTTTCACCATAAAAGTATTCGTATCCTGTATGAGGTATCCGAAAGCAGCAGTTGTATCCAGTATCCGGTATTCGAATACTTTCTATATGTATCCGTACCCAACTCTGGTCAATGTATATTCGAAATTTAAAAATTTGTCAGGTAAATTTAGGTATCACATTTTGTTTTCAAAATTATCCAATTCATCGTGGATATAATTTACAGCACAACACCCACAAGTTTCAACTATGTGAATCAAATCCATATTAAGCAGGAACCACCCTCTACAATAGATTAACTACTGACAAAAATATGGCTAACCAAGGAAATTTTTTCTACTGTAAAATTTTTATTAGTTTGGAATGCAAAAGTCCCCGCCTCTAACCCCGCTTCAGGAGGAGAGGGAGGTGGAAAGGTTCCTTTTTTCGATTCTTCGCTTATAACTCGGAAACGATGAGTCGTACGGAAAAAGGTAATCTATGCAAAATTAAACGTAATTAAATTTCCCACAAGAATGTTTATATTCATTTTCTTCCTATGTGTTATAGTCTACGAGATATTCGCCAGCGAAAATCGATAATTAGTAAAAAAAAAAATCAGTTATGTACCTGAATATTTCTATCAAAGCGGTTTACCGCTAATAAATCACAGTCACACAACAATTTTTATTTTACAACACTGAACGTATTTACTAACGTAATATTTTGTCGAAATCTATACATTTCCTCAAATATACAGTGTGACTCACTTAAAATGAATATACCCTTATAACTTTTTCATTTTGTTTCCGATTTGAATCAAATTTTACTCAAGTATGGAACAAATTAGGATCTACTTATGACCAGAAAATCATTCACCTGATATAAAGGCAAAGCCACCTGCGGTACCAAAACATGAGGAAAAATATTAAAAATCACGTAGCCACCACAAATTGCGGAAACTGAGGATACCCTTTGCCAGATGAGCTTATGTATGAGAAATCCCCCATCACTAACCAAATCAAATTTTGGTGTATGTACGTTTGTGGCGCCAATCGGATGCATTTTTTAGAATTGTTAACATTCAAAATGTTTTATTTTTTTTTCAGCATATTTTAGTACCGTAGGTGACTTTGCCTTTGTAGCAGCCGAATGTTTTTCTGGTCATAAGTAAATTCTAATTTGTTCTATACTTGAGTAAAATTTGATTCAAATCGGAAACAAAATAAAAACGTTAAAAGGGTATCTTCATTTCAAGTGAGTCACACTGTATATTTAAGGAAATGTATAGATTTCGACAAAATATTACGTTAGTAAATACGTCGAGTGTTGTAAAATAAAGATTGTTTTGTGACTGTGTGACTGTGTGATTTATTAGTAGACCACGGTAAACCGCTTTGATAGAAATATTCAAGGTACATAATTGATTTTTATTAATCATCGATTTTCGCTAGCGAGTATCTCGTAAACTATAACACATAGGAAGAAAATGAATATACATATTCTTGTGGAAAATTAAGTTACGTTTAATTTTACATAGATTACCTTTTTCCATACGACGCGACGCATCGTTTCCGAGTTATAAGCGAAAAATTGAAAAAAGGGACCTTTGCACCCCCCTCCTCCCCTGAAGCGACGGGGCTAGGGGCGGGGACTTTTAGTATTTTTACCTCCTAACTGCCCCCAACACATCCCTGAAGAGGAAAATTCTCCCCTCGTAAATGTTCTCTACAATCCCCTTTTGGGCATTCATTGATTGGACTATAGATAAATAAATGATATTGTAAATACTTGTATTTAATGTTGCCAAAACTAAATGCATTTGACTTGTCCTATATTTGATCTATGGGATTTAATAAATGATTTTATTATTCAGTTGATTCACGTAAAAAATTCTTCAATTTCGTTCGCTATTCACAGGTTTTTAATAGAGTACTGGTAATGATAATAATATGGATTGAAAATATTAATGAATTTCTCTTGATATTAAAATGAAACATTTGAAATAGACTTTAATACTCTCTTGTCCTACATATAAAAGCTGATCAGTAATTGTATCGACACGACCGAGGGCACGACTTTGTGGAGCATTATAGTTTGTAATTCTTTTCTAGATTCAAATAACGTTTGGTCTACTATACGTCAAGTACTTCAGGGTTGTTTGAAATACTTCATAACTAGATACCTCATATTATCTGTGCACCATCGCGCAGCGATGTATGGTTCATATTACTTATTACTGACACTACTGTCCCGCAAACAGTTTTGGTCTGATTTATCTAACCAATACAACCACTTAGGATACATATACAGTCTAGGCAAGCGTTTGATTAGCTACGGCAATAAGAGCACACTCTCAACCAGGAATTCCGGATCCAATTCCCGGCCGTAGCGTTGTGATTTTTTCAGAAGAAGAAATTAATCCCACTATATTCGCATACTGGATGTGTATCCCTTATCTCTGAATGTGTAGCCCCTCCCGCACAAGGCCTTCCAGAGCCTTCTGGGAAAAGGGGGTCGTATTATCTGTGGCGTTTATTATTATTATTTTTTTCATTCCCAGTTGATTCTGGTATGTTTGCTGTGATCGGGTACGTGGTACCAAGATCACAGCATTGACTAGTCTAAATACTCTAGAAGCCGAGTTTCCAGTTAGTATTTTATAGCCGCCATTTTGAAAGATAGCGTATATAAAAACTCTTTCGGACTACGATGATATTTAACCAAGTTTTTCTGATTGGCCAATATGTATACTAAGTGGTTGTATTGGTTAGATAAATCAGAACAAAAATTTTTGCGGGACTTCAATACAGGGACTGGATTATATGTTCAAGCAGGTAGTTGAATAAAAAAACCCCTCGATAAAACACAACGGTTTGCAATTGGATATTGAACCTATAGACATATCTAATCGGCTCATTTAGTGATATTTATTTATGATTTATTTTTGCATTTTCCGTAAGTATTTGCCCTTCAAGTATATAGTGAAAAAATTAGGCCGCTAGCTTTAATATTAACCCCAATATTTGATTTCGAATTCATAACATATTTGAAACGGCCGACGGCGTGAAGTGAGCATCTATGATATCACACCTCTCCATTGGTTCTATGAGTTATGAGTTATATTCAGCTTAAGAGATTTCGTTGTGCACTGTGCCGGTGTGGTGTTATTTTGCCTTATTTAATTCGTTATTTTCTATACATAAAAATTTGCATTTTCTAGAAAATGGATACGTTAAGGCTGATTCCAACATTTTGCCGTGTGTAGGCATTTTTGTGGTCATAGAATATTTTAATAATAATAAAGATTACATAAGTGCTGAAATGGAAAGTGTCAAATTACAGAGGTAGGTTAACTACATACATATATATCTATTTTAGTAAAGTCTACCGAATTTATCTGATTTTTAGGTCAGCCAGACAAAATTACGACGATGACGCTGTTGGTTATGTGAATATAAAAAGTATTTTATAAAACATAATTTTCCATATCCTCTTCTAGCTACAAATTGTATTATTGTACAATTTTTAATAATAACCTATTATAGTAGGCTTGATCCTCACAACAATACTTCGTCCCTTTATTTCTAACAAGTTTCTCCCTGTGCACTGCTGCCACAAATTCCTAATACTTTCAACACTTGGCAATGAAATAAATATTTTATTGGGAGTACCTAGACACCGATGTATTTTTACAGTCTGGAACTATACAATATTTTTATAACCCCCTTTTTAATCCATGTTAATAATAAAATACAGATCACTTAAAAGATATGAACGAAATTAGTACATCCGTCGTGCGTGCCATATGAAACTATATGGGAACAGGCGAGGATCGATCGCCAGGAGTGGTCTGACGTCACACTGCGTTTCGCGCGCTCTATTTTCATTACTCGTTTTGAGGGAGAAGCAGTTGAAAAAAATCTAATATATTGCACATTTACTAATTACAATGTGTACTTTCGTGAATTAAAAAAAAAAATGCTAAATGAGCCCATTGAAAATTTTTCATTTGGGTTCTATTTTAGAATGCAGCGTACGCTATTAAGACAGACTTCTTACTATTTTTCAAAACAGACTACTAAATAGGTACTTATGTTTTGATTTTTGTAAGCTGAACTTTTCATTAGCCGATAATTTAATACAAAATAATGCGGAATAAGACCTATAAAACAAATTTTACTTCGGATACCTATTCTATTTCACCCAGAATATACAAGTGAAATCATACTATATTGCCACGTAATAACAGAAACATGAGTAGGAATGTAAGCATTTAAAATAAATAATTTCCCCTATCTACATGGAATTTTCATAAATAAACATAAATTAATCTAATCGCAAAAATGTGACAATTCAAAATAAACAAGGTTATGGTAAAAAGATGGAATTCGATTGAGTCACTATTCAAAGACTTTAAAAAATACCTAGGTGTACGTCAAAATTTATCACAGCTGGTAAATATGTAATATCTTTTATGTTGTACTCGTGTAGACAGACCCTTTTATAATATATCTATTTATTTAGAATATTCAAGGAGCCCTTGCACATTTGAACATGAAGCCATATATTTTTATTTAATAAAATTAAGAACCGCCTGAGAAACCCAATACAGCAGACAGCTGTTACTGGCTTTCCAATACCCAGGTTATATAGCTTTTACCAATGATATAATTACGTGTACCTAAATCAAAAAATTACACGTCGTATTTGGACAGTTTAAAAAAAAATCATCAAAATAATTAATCGTGAAGCACACTAAAACTTATTAAACAATCGGATCAAAACAGATAAAATCACATACAGTGCTTTCGTAGAGTAGTAAATAAATTCGATCTAGAATTCGATATACTTAGTGTAAAAAGTTTTGGGAAAATCGAAAATAAAGAAGTTTTTCCTCTTGTGGTATCCATCCGTGGACACACTGTATATACGGGGTGTTAATTAATTGCTAGACATCACACTCAGGATCAATTCCTCTCATCAAAATACGGGTCCGGATATTCACCGCTACTGAGACACTACGTTAGAAAAATGCATTTAAAAAAAAATGCGAAAACGGCTTCAAATATTTGAATTAAAAGGCAGTGTTCATTTATTTTTAGCGGTAACACTCTTTATTACTCAACAACCAGTAACATTGCAACGAGGTTTCAAGTCCCTTTTTAAAAAAATTATTGATGCCACTGATATACACTAGTGGCAGCTAGATATCTTGAGTCGATCTCTATAATAAGAGAGTGAAATATAAATAGCCAAATAATGTACGTGAAAGAAAGCGATATATTAACACTGATGCTAAGCATTTCAACATATTAAGAGTTCCGCCCTCTATCCCCTCTTATTGTCCCTCCAACATTCTGAGACGTTTATGATAAGGACGTGGGGTGTACTACTCTTGTCAAGAATGATGTTACGCGTTTTTTAATGCTCAAATAACTAAACATACTACTTCATTTTGCATATTTTTTAGCCTTGTGGCGTGAAAATTAAACTAGTAAGTATTTCGTGCATAAATAACATAAATGTGATAATAAATAATATAAAAAAATCTTTAAATAAATACATAATATGAGTATTCTTCAAATAAATAAAATAATAACGCTATGAAAAATAAGAATGGGGATGTCTAGGCCAATCCACTGCAGTGATGGGATAAAGTGGGGTAAATAAGAAAATGAGAAATCAGACGAAATCCAATTATTGATTAATACGGCTTTATTTATAATTGGCTTCTTGTTAAAATAACTTAATTAAGAGTGGTTTACAGAAACATCATAATTTGTTAAATTTATTTAGATTTATACTGCGTATTTTAACATGGCGTAAAATAATTTACGTTACCCCAGTCTCCTTCAATGTCAAATATCTGTATGATTTGTCGGCAACAGGCCAGAAGCCTCTCCCAGTCTGCACGTGCGCGCTCCCGCTCGGCTGTCTAAATTGAACAGATAGATTAACATGGGAGTGCCGTTTTTTTTATCCATAGTTCATCCATGTCGTCAAACCATATTCTTTCTCTAATTATGAAGAAATGACGCAAATGTATCACAAAGAAAATTCAGTTTAAGAGGAAGGATTATTTAGACGACGACAAGTAGCAACAGCGTAGGTTAAGTCTGTTTCTTTTCAGCATATTATTTGTCCATTTTTCTTCTCTTCTTACATTTGCATCGACTCAATATTTTACAAATGCCACTACTGTATTATCAAAACTAATACTCTATTTTTAAAACCTATAGTCAATTCAAAAACAGAAGTATTATTGTAACTTCCATAGAATGTGTTCCATATGGATATTCCGCTGTTATTTGATAGATTTCTACAAAGACTGCTTTTAGGATTTCAAAAAATTTCAGTAAGCTAGTCATTGCTACAAAATAAAAAAATCAATCAATTTGTGACAATTATGTGTTTATCCCTGTGTACAATTTGCCTCCTATCCGTGGTCTTATTCCTGTGTATCTTTATAAATGCCCTGATGAACCCCTGGGTGAGAAGAGGATGTTGTTAGTCATCAAGTAATTTTTCCACTACGTTGTTTAGGTTAGCTTTTGGTATATGCAACTGGCTGGCTAATGGATTATGTCCAATGACATTAAAAAAGAAGAAAAAATCCATTTGGGACAGTTAATAATTTAATATTGAGTTATCTACGAGGCTATCTTACCACTGTATTCATCGTGATACGGAAAATTATTGGGAACTTGGTGTCTATATGCCGAGAGGTTTCCTAACCTACGCGACGTTTACTCAGCTAGAAAACAATTTTTCTAGTGCATCGACATTTGGTGAAATCAAGAATATTTAAAATTAATATGGCAGACTGTGGAGCACCGAGTATAAGAATTACAAACTTAGGGCATCAAATACTGACTATTATTGCTGACAGTAAAGAAGAATTGGTGGTACGATGGATTATGTATCAACTTGGCAAATCTTACACGAAAATTTTTATTTTATTTTTATTAATTAAGTATATCCTCATCATCTGCAAGATCAGAACCTTAGTGATATTAATTTTGAGTCAAAAATGGGAATTTTGTTTCAATGTGAGAATAATCTTCTCTTCTTATCAAACATTGTATTAACCGATGAATCCTGCTATACGAGAAAGCGTATTAT
The DNA here is from genome assembly GCA_936432065.2 of Rutpela maculata. Taxonomy (NCBI): domain Eukaryota; kingdom Metazoa; phylum Arthropoda; class Insecta; order Coleoptera; family Cerambycidae; genus Rutpela; species Rutpela maculata. Next base: position 163,243,030 of record OW386286.2, read on the forward strand.
GAATTTTCAGAATGATTATATGTGGGCAGATGAAAATCCGCATGGCATTCTTGAGTCAACATATCAGCAAAAAATTTTGATGTGAATGTTTGGACTGAAATATTCGATGATTACAAAGGCACACAAAATAAAAAAAGTGGTCTTTTTCTGGTACTCCATTGGGTAACCCATATGTATTTTAACGTGCTGAATGCGAATCTGGTGTCCGTTTAGCTCAATTGGCCACCATTTGTAAAACGCGAAAATAATCTAAAAATACTCATAATTCAGGTTATTTTCGCGATTTACTAAAAATTGGTGGGTAACGGAGCTAAACGTAGTGCAGTGCAATTAGTCATTATATATGCAAAATGACGGAACCCAGCTATAGTGAATGGATTTGAACGATTTTTTTCATTGGATTTCTAATGCCATAAACTAAAAAGTTTACCCATTGAAAATTACCGCAATTTCGGAAATCCGAAAATTAAAAAAAAATTAAAATTTTTTGAAATCCAAACGAAAAAAAAATTATCGGAAATTTGAAATATTTATTTTAAGAAAATAATGTTTTCGAGGTTGTTTATAAAGAATTTGTAAAAAAAAATGAAACTTTTTCAAATTAATTTGAAATGGCAGAAGCTCCAAAAAGCGAAATAAATGAAAGAAACGTTAAACTTCTATGTTAGATGTACTAGGGACTTAATTTTTTTTTTTTAAATTAAAGGTAAAGAGCCCACCTTTCGATTATAATCAGTCCGAAAAGAACATAAAAAATGCGCTAGCAGGGGAAACGCCGTCAACGACAATTTCGCAGTAAACTTCTATGTTAGATGTATTAGGGACTTAATTTTTTTTTAAAATTAAAGCTAAAGAATCCACCCTTCTATTAAAAGTGGTCTAAAATGGGCCAGGCTATTCAATTTTCTTTTATTAACATATTACTTGAGAAATTACGGTCTTACAGTGAAAACGGTGTCGTCTGTTTTGCGGTTAACTTCTATGTTGGATGTACTAGGGACTTAATTATTTTTTTAAATTAAAGCTAAAGAACCCACCCTTCTATTAAAAGTGGTCTAAAATGGGCCAGGCTATTCAATTTTTTTTCTATTAACATATTGCTTGAGAAATTACGCTCTTGCAGTGAAAACGCTGTCGTCTGTTTTGCGGTTAACTTCTATGTTAGATGTACTAGGAACTTAATTTCGATTAAAATCGGTCCGAAAAGGCCCAGGTTACTATTTTTTTTTAATGAGTTTTACTTGAAAAATACGCGTTGGTAGCAGCGTTACCACATTTGGTAGATTTTTATTTCTTTTTAGTAGAATTTTAAGGATTTTTTTAAAGTTTGGTAGGTAAAATTTGCTGGTAGATTTCTGATAATAATTATCAGAAATCTGCCAGCAAATTTTACCTACCAAACTTTACAAAAATCCTTAAAATTCTACTAAAAAGAAATAAAAATCTACCAAATGTGGTAACGCTGGTTGGTAGCCAAAATTATTTTGACAATTTGAAGCTATTCTTATTAGCTCTTGGGTCATAATTTGTAGGTAAAAATGTTGATATTATCATTAACTACGAATATATGTATTCAAAAATGCAAACAGAAAATTTTTTTTCGCTGCTAAAATGAGTCTCGTAGGATGACTATAGGTCTATAGTTCTCATTTGCATTCTTGCCACATTTTTTGAATATAGGGTAAATTTTTGGCCTACACCTTTGAGGAAAAGTTTATGTTTTAAGAGCTAGATTAAATATAGTAGTCAGCGGTAACGCGAAGATAATTGCGCAGTCTCTGGTCTCAGGACCAGTAGTTAATTTATTTTTCGATATTAATGAATGACATCAAAAACGTCGGAGACAATTAATTTACATGATTATCCTTGTAATAAAAATTTATAATAATTATTATTTATAATAAGTTGTTAATAAATTATTTTCGATAAAAAATTGATGTATTTGTATTATTTAACGTTTCTTTCATTTATTTCGCTTTTTGGAGCTTCTGCCATCTTCAAATTAATTTTAAAAAGTTTCATTTTTTTACGAATTCTTTATAAAGAACTTAGAAAACTATAACAATCATTATTTTCTTTAAATAAATATTTAAAATTTCCGATAATTTTTTTTTCGTTGAGATTTCAAATTTTTTTTATTTTTTTTATTTTTGGATTTTCGAAATTGCGGTAATTTTCAATTTTTAGTTTATGGCATTAGAAATCCAATTTAAAAAAAAATCATTTAAATCCATTCACTATAGCTGGGTTCCGAGGTATAAACCTAATTGCACTGGAGTTTTGTGTCTGTAATATATTTGCATACGCGATACTACACAGACACACACAAAAAGAAAGGTCCGTTTCTGGGACTCCATTGAGCAACTCCTTTAGACATGCTGAATACGAATCAGGTATCCGTTTAGCTCTGTTACCCACCCATTTTTAGTAAATCGCGAAAATAACCTAAATTCTGAGTTCTTTTTTAGGTTATTTTCGCGATTTACAAAAAAAATGGTGGCCAATGAAGCTAAACGGACACCTGATTCGTGTTCAGCACGTCGAAATACATATGGGTTACCCAATGGAGTACCAGAAAAAGACCACTTTTTTTATTTTGTGTGCCTGCGTTACCTATTTGATAAGTAAATTAACTCTTCTGGCAAAGCAGCTGGAGTCGACAATATCACGGCTAAGGCTTACATTAGTTGGTGAAGATGGAATGAAAATCCTTCAGAGAATATGTCAGAAAATATGGGAGACAGGAATAGAGGCAGATAATTGGAGAACCTCAACATTTGTACCACTACATAAGAAGGGAGCGATAGTTTCTTGGCATTAATATAAGACGACAGTAAAATAATGCTGTATATTCATCAATCCAGACTTCAGTATTATCGCAGCAAGTGAGGATGAGTTCATTTATACACCTGCTGAATAGGCTTCAGACAATAAGATCTAATATACCTAGTTTAAATTATTAGAGATGTACCGACTAGTCGGCAAGATATATTTCTCTTGTGACAATTGAAAAGATTTGTTTTATTAAACAAATCTTGTCACTTGTTACATTACGGGGGTGTTTTTAATGATGATATTCTTGATTATAGTAAAATAAAATCAAGTTTCTTATATTTTGGATCAAAATAAAAATGTATTCTACTACAGACTACAGAACAAACAGTCAATAACAAATACTTACTACTTAATGACACTGACAAATTGGCAACACTGATATTATTGACAACATAACGTTTTTCTTTTAAACAAAACAAGAAACGAGTATTAAAATAAAAAACAACTCAATCAATAAGTTGGTAAGGTACCTAACTAGTAACTGGTAGTAACTACTAACCTGGCCGTAAGTAAAAATAAATATAAATTTGGCCATTAGTCAGCCTAAATATTATCTTAAGCTTAATCTAAAAAAATATAATAAAAGAAAATAACTAGGAATCAAAAATTATTACATTTCTCTATTAATGGCAAATTGTGATGAAGAAATGTTAAATGTTTTGCTCGATCAGGAAGGAGGCGATTTTTTTTGGTCTCATATACATTGCCGGTCTCGGAGAATAGTCTTTCGCTATACATTGTGCTAGCTGTGCAGCACAAGTATATTTTAGCGATAGCTGCCATTTCTGAATATTTTTTGCTATTGTAATGTGTTACAACCCCTAGAATGATGTATTTGCACCTACTCGAAAAAGAACCTACCAGAAGATTCCAAAGTGACATCTGGAATTATCGAGAGAATGGTGGCGTCATCACAGAACAATCGAGATCTGTCATTTTTAGGTATAAAAGACCGATCGCATTCTCGGCGAGTAGTTCAGAAAGTTCAAAAAGTATAGAAAGTGAGGTTAAGACTTCAAGGATAAACAAAGTGATAAACATTGTGATTTTTAGTCAGTAAAGTGTAAATAATAGTATTGTGAAGTATCCAGTAAATATTTAATAAAGTGTGTTAGTGGACATCTCTTGTTATAATTTTTGGAACCCACGGAATTTGCAAGGGGTAGTTTCCTAAGGGTGGAAACACGTCACAATTGGTGTCAGAAAGCGGAATTTTATGACAAGAGGAGCTCTGAAGTTGTGGAGTGTTCGAGAAGTATTCTCGAGAGTTAGTGCTAACACAGGACTAATTTACTGGACATTGTTCGAGGGTTATTTTCGAACAGGAAAATAGTGTTTAAGTGCATTTTTGAGACGTTGTAGAACATTTTATTAGGACATTAGTGTGATAATTGAATCCTTTGAACTGAGAAGTGATAGAGACACTGAAAAAGACTCATTTAGTGCGTGAAAATTTCTAGAACTTTTCTATTTGGACATTAGTGGAGATTATTAAATTCTCTGAACTGGATAGTGACAAAAGACTCTGGATAAGACTTTTTCGTGCTATTTCGAGATTTGTCTAGAAAGTTCCATTACCGATATTGACGTGACAGTTAAATTTATTTTATTTTAATTTCATCGTATGCCCGTAACAACAAGAAGTATGGCATCCGATAAACAAATACAGGACTTATTCGAACAATTCCAAAAAATGATGGCACAGCAGCGCCAGGAGGAGGAAAAACGGCGTCAAGAAGAAAAAGTCGAACAAGAAAAGCGACGTCAGGAAGAAAAAGAAGAACAGGAGAAAAAACGTCATGAAGAAAAAGAAGAAAGGAACGAATTAAAGAAAATGATGGAAGATCAGGAAATAAGACGTCAGAAAGAAAAAGAGGATGAAGAAAGAAGACGTCAAGAAGAAAAAGACGAATTGAGACAAATTATGGAAGACCTGAAGATACGACAACAAGAGGAAAAACAGGAGCAAGAAAGACGCCAGGAAGAATTAAGGAAAATTTTAAATGAACAAATCAAAATACAACAGGACGCTATAATTTCTGCCAATGAAGTACTAAAATGTGAATCTTGAAGAGAAGCAGGAAAACAGTACCAAGGGGGTTGTTCTGGCTAGGGAATGCAGTGACCCCAGAGAAATAAAGATTTCCCAGCTTCGAAGAATCGCAAGCAGTCTGTTGTTGCATGGATATGTGAACGGAAGAAAATGTTTGTTTACCATCGACACAGGTACTACGTCATCAATAGTACGGCCAGGATTTATATCGGGCATAAAGATTACTAAGAGGCAAAATGAAGAAGTGATCGTCCGGACAGCTACGGGGGACAGGGCTACGGTTCATGGAGAAGTAGACCTGGGTTTGCAGATTGGGCATTTGAGGTTCGACCACAGGGTCATCGTGGCTGACATTACGGATGACTTCATTTTGGGACTGGACATTATGGAACAGTATGGATTTATTGTTGACGTAGGAAAGCGAATGTTAAGGATTGGGAACGAACAATTTATTCTGTCAAAAGTGAACGACCAATGCGAGAAAACCAGGCTGTTGACAACGCAGGCAGTCAAAACTCCTGCATTATCCAGAAAACCAGACAAGGAAGATTGCAAGCGCTACCCTCAGGTGAGAAAATTGCCGAACATGGTTAAAGTCAACACTGTCAAGGTCGATCTTCCAGACAGTTGGTCAAAGAAAACTCTGAGGCAAGAGCAATTGCGTGATGTAGAAATCGGACCCATGTTGCGAGCAAAAGAAGAGGGAACGCGTCCAGCATGGAAGGATGTTTCCGACACAGAAGTGGGGCTGAAGGCTTTATGGTCACAATGGGATTCACTTACAGTCGTAGACGGGCTTTTAAGGAGAGCATGGGAAAGCCCAGATGGGAAGCAGGTTGCCATGCGCCTAGTGATTCCCAGGTGTCGTGTACCAGAAGTACTCCAGAAAGCGCACAATAAAACGTCCAGCAGACACTTCGGCATAAACAAGACATTGAGTAGAGCACGGGAACAATTCTATTGGGTTAATAGTCGCCAGGATGTGGAGGCCTGGTGTCGCAAGTGTAAGAATTGTGCTGCCCGTGGGGAACCATTTTCCATGAGCAACTACAGAAATGGAAGTCGAGAACAGCCAAAGAATGATCGAGAGCAGATGAACAGAACTAGTAACCGCTTGAAGGCTCGTTATGATCAGAATGCCAGTACAGGGGGATTCAAGGTGGGGGATCTGGTTTGGCTGTACAACCCACAGCGGAAGGAATAGAGATCCCCGAAATTTCAACCTCCTTGGGATGGACCGTATACTGTTATTACCCGAATTAATGATGTCGTCTATCGGATTCAACGAAACAAAAAGTCCAAGATGAAGATCGTACACTTGGATAGACTGGCGAAGTACGTGAAAGAGGCTGAACTGCCTGACCGGGACGTTCAGGCTTAAGGAGGGGGCAGTGTAATGTGTTACAACCCCTAGAATGATGTATTTGCACCTACTCGAAAAAGAACCTACCAGAAGATTCCAAAGTGACATCTGGAATTATCGAGAGAATGGTGGCGTCATCACAGAACAATCGAGATCTGTCATTTTTAGGTATAAAAGACCGATCGCATTCTCGGCGAGTAGTTCAGAAAGTTCAAAAAGTATAGAAAGTGAGGTTAAGACTTCAAGGATAAACAAAGTGATAAACATTGTGATTTTTAGTCAGTAAAGTGTAAATAATAGTATTGTGAAGTATCCAGTAAATATTTAATAAAGTGTGTTAGTGGACATCTCTTGTTATAATTTTTGGAACCCACGGAATTTGCAAGGGGTAGTTTCCTAAGGGTGGAAACACGTCACACTATTCTTTTGCCACCACTCGAATGGATTATCATGTTGTTTTATGACAGGCAATGCACAATATGACCGAAGTTCGATAGCTGCAGGGGATTACCATCGTCCTCGCCATCGTCTTCAATTACAAAGGTCTAAAAAAAAATTCTGCTCCAAGGTCTAAATCTATCATGCCTTAAGTATTTTTGTGTGCTGAAACCGAATTTTCAATTTAAAAAATTTTCTACCGCGTAGATTTCGAGTAAATCCAGGTTTTTATTGCCAAAATACGTTTTTTTGACAATAAAAACCGGGATTTACATCATACCAACATAAATATGAATTTTTTGGATCTCTCGTCATCGATAGACCACAATGGAGTCAAACAATTCTCTATTTTTTGTTGATGAGAAGCACTTGTCACAGATGATATAGAACCTTGAGAGGAAGAACTGGACTCAGGTTCACCGGAAGCTGGCATGTTGAAGATCTCTTCTTTATCACGGTTGATAGTTGGGATAACAGTTCACTCTGTTTGTATTTTATATGATTTGTCATACTTGTGGTATTGCGCTGCTTTTGCGCTGCCACCGCGAGAAATTAACGACTGAGAATTGATTACACCTCATTTTGCGATTGTCTCCTTCAATATCGTCGAAAAATGTCCAAACACGTGACTTTTTTTTCGACATGACAGTTTTTCAGCTAAAATCCAATTTATTACACACGAAAAATAACTTTACAAGCGACCGGCAAATACTGTTCTAACTTCTAACTGAAGTAAGTAAGAGAGTAAGAGTTCGGATGGCAAGATCGGCATCTTGCCACCTGAGCAAAATTTGGCGAGACGGAAATATCACGAGATGCACAAAGATCAGATTGGATAACGCTCTAGTTTTCTCTATCTTGCTTTACGCCTCTGAGACATGGACTATTGATGCAATGTATCATGTTCATTCATGTTTTTATTGTTTTATGTTTATATATTAGTATTTTTAATGTTATTTACTAAATTACCTCTTTTCCCATATGCCTCTTAAGAGGTTTAAATTACGATTATTATATGTGTGTGTTAATATTATGAATTCTAGAACTAAATTGTAATTGTTGGGAAATAAATCTATATATCCATCTATTTATCTAGGGAAGCAAACGGGATTTCAAGATGTGGGTCTGAAGACGTTTGCTATGAACTCCCTGGACAGCCCATCGCACTAATATCTCGTTTATCAAAAAAACACATCTCTAAACGCGACTCCCCAGTATAGTATTCTTCAAAAATCCTCTCATTTTTTGCCAACATCAACCGAAGGGCAATAGAGATGGCAACAGACAAAGAAGGCGCCTTTCAAAACGTTGGAATGATGTCATCAATAATCAGCATTGCATGTCACAGATGCCTGTCCCACATATTGCGTAAGTGATTACCCCCTCGAGACCAATATTAAAGATAATTAATTAAACTCTCAAATTATTTCTCGTTTGTTTCTGTATCATAAAAAACAATGAAATTACGACCCAAACAATGTGCGTCTTTACATTTTTTTTAACAAAAATGTCACCTATTTGTTACTGTAAGTAACCAGAAATTAAAAAAAAAAATCTCAAATACTGCTTATATCGTTAATATACCGGGTGTCCCAGAATTATGTACGTTAACAGGCGATATCTCCGTTATTTGAAAAGATAAAAATATAAACAAAAAAAAATTGCAAAAGACATTAAAGACTCCGATAACACCCCTAGAACTGTGTTGTCCTAGGTGTTTCCTCTTGCAACCCCTATAGCCTGAAATCGCATCCACATCTCACTCTGAGCATAGTGATATTATGTCATACTTGGTATATTACATTGTTTAATAGTTACAAATAAGGCATGTTTCATGATAAAAAAAATAATATGCACCATATTAATAGGTAAATTAAGAGATTAGGCTAACAAATGTTCAATGGATGTACAACTGGGCACCTCCTGCCTCCACACAAATTTTCCAAGCGTTGCAGCAATTTTCGTGTGCAGGTTACTGTAAGCATAGCTGGTGCGAGCTGGTGTTACTCTACAACAAGTCTCACAAATTCGATCCATAAGATCCTCCAAACACAGGGGCGGCTTAAGGGCCGGGCAACCCGGGCCACTGCCCGGGGTACCTGCTCGGAGGGGGAAGCCAAACTGTGGGAAAACATTGTTTAATTCTTTATTATGTACCCTTTTTAATTCAATAATAGTTAGTTTTTGTTGCAAAAAAATAACAAATAATATCAGTATCTATATCAGTTAAAATGGTAATAATGCATAACAGTCGAATAATATTAAAACCTCCTAAACAATTAAAAAACGCAACACAAACGTTTTTGTTTAGCTATGAGATACCTCACTACTGTGAGCTTCTCGCCATATTATTGACTGACACGGAGTCGACGATTAAATATTTTGCATAAATGCAGGCCGGCAACTGCACTTTTCATTCAGAATATTTAGAAAATTGTTATACCAACAATAGCTGTTTGTATTTCATATCTTACATAATTTAATGTTTATAAATAAATAAATGTCAATTTGTTTTGAGTGGAATATTAAATTAATAAAGAGGAATTTTCCTTTAAGTAAACTTATGATGGGGGTTCTCTCATTATAATAGCGTTTAGTTGGTGTAGACAAAAGATTTTATATCACAAATTACTTGACAATGGTTTATAGAAACGCAATAATGTCTTCTTTATTTCTAATGATCTGATAATATTTTTTTATAAGATTCTGTTTTGACTGATACTATGTAAACTCGATGTCTAGACGGGCTATATCCAAACTTAACATATGAATTTTATATTTTAAGGCGGTCAGAAGATATTGAAGAAAAACTTATTATTCCCCATTAAATGGGTATAATTTCTTTATTATTCATTTAGAGTACCTTTATTTTTGGATGTACTATCAGCCACATAAATATCGAGAAACAATTTTGAACCACCGTGTATAGACGGTTATATTACTCCATGTATTAAGTTCAAAAGTAATGATCGCGGAGTCCGAAGGGATATCCTTGCACGTTAGTATGCATGTAGTACACTTCTGTGCAATAAAACCCCGTACACTTGAAAAATCAAGTAATCCAGTTTTCACTAATATTAAGTGGTGTGAATCAGTCTTTTTGGAATTTAGATTTTTTTGTTATCATATAGGTTACAAAAACTGACATTGATTGTGAAACGTCAAAAGTAATGTATATGAATAATGTTAATCCAGAAGAAAAACATACGTATTTTTGTTTTTTTTTTACTTTTTTACACCATTCGATGGGAATGATTTCGATTTATAACAAAAATTGACGTTAAAAAATTCACAGATACGACTGCACATAACTGCGATTGTATTTATTGTGTAAATAATGTAACCTTATAATCAGGGAGCCCTCCCTAGCTGTACGTGCATCCCCCGCCCGATCCTTGGGGACAATGTTTTTCATAAAGATTAAAGCCTAAAGAATAATTTAAGACATGTCCTAAAAAAAACTGGCTGTACTTTCAAAATGGCGGCCATATGTTAAAAAAAAACTGTTGCCAATGTTGTTTTTGTCATTTAACACAAAAACTAAAAAAGATGGACAAAAAATTTTTGCACAAAAAACAACGTGCATAAAATTTTCTACAATTTTGTACTTATACAATATTTTGATAGGAGTTACCATTTTCCAGATAAATGAGTCCAAAATTAAGAAAACATGGAAATTCATATATCGGCAAATCAGTTAGAGGAAATAACTGTGACAATTATTGTAAGGCGTATAATATAACTTTATATTAGGTACCTATTAACTTAAAAATAAAATAAAATAAAATAAACTGAAAAAAATTAATAATAATAATAATATTATAATTTGCAGACATTTATCTCGAAAACGGTAACGGTGGTATCTGGAAAACGGTAACTCCTATCCAAATATTGTGTAGGAAAAAAATTGTAGAAAATTTTATGCACTTTGTTTTTTGTTCAGAAAGTTTTTCTCCATCTTTTTTAGTTTTTGTGTTAAATGACAAAAACCATATTTGCATTTTTTTTTAAACAGACGCCATTTTAATAGTACAGCCAGTTTTTTTTAGGACATGTCTTAAATTGTTCCTTAGGCACGGACACTTAGGGTGGGCTCCCGTAGTATAATATTTTGTACATATGTCCGTCATTACAAGACTGAAAAACTTTTTCATCGCTAAACACAATGGGGAACTTGCCCATTTTTTAAAATTTTATTAAAGTGTGTTTATATATAAAAACACGTCACACCGAATATCAGATCTTAAATCGCAGTAGGTACTTACTTTGCAATAAATAATTAAAGTTGAAATCCTCGCCACTCCTCACGAAAAAAACAGTGACGTCACGTCGAGAACACTAGCCTCGCGTGGGGTCCTACAGATGGCGTACTTTAGCCAAGCGGTACGTCTTCACCCTAATTAATAGACTGGGCGGCGGTTGGCTTTGAGACGTCCGCATATTCGGACATAAGTCTTGTTTTTTATGTTAGAAAAAATAAAAAAAAGTGTCGGAAAGCTCAATCAATTCTCTTTACATAAGCGTCTACAAATTTTTCGAAAAAAACGACAATTATCGAGATATTCGAGGAAATGTAGGCAATTACACGTTTTCCTATAGAGTGTATGTAAATCTTAAAAAAAATATTTTTCTCAGAAGCCTTTGTTTCGAAGGGCCGAGATTAACGGAGCATCAAAGTAGTACATGATGTTAAGTGAACATCGTATATGATATCGATTTCAGTCAATTAACGATTAATTACGGTGACAATATGGAGAAATTTTACCGAAAAAAAAAAAGTCCCAAATCCCGCCCCCTCTAATTCCTTCATTTTTGTCGGAATTCAAAAAATAAAAAAAAGGATTTTAGCAAATTTAATTCTATTTAAATTAGTCAGAGTAGTCTTTTGGCGTAGGAGCCAAGATTAAAAAGTTGCGAACTGTAGAAACTCAAAATTTACGATTTTTTGCCGTACATGGCGGACATTTCAGTAGTTATCTCCGAAACGAAAAAAAAATCAAAATTCTGATGGCAGCAAAAGATTCGTAGTGGAAAGTAATCGTTTGACCTTATTTTTCATTTCGAGCTCCCACCGTTTCGGAGCTCCCACCGTTTCGGAGATATCTGCGAAAAATAGCAAAAAACAGCTTGCATTTCGGTGCCGAAAAAATTTCAAAAACATGCAATCTTGACACATTCATATTTTTCGAAAAACACCATTGGGACGGCCGTACGATGTCGCGACGTAAAGAGGAAGTCTTCCAGATAAACCTGATCGTAAATTGCACGGCGAAATTCGAAAATTCGGCTCGGCACGAACGAATCAAAAGTAGCATTTTGTGACATTTCAGAATATTGAAGATGTTTTTCCAACGAACACGTTTAAATTTTAGGTTAGGTTGTGTTCACTACTAGTTGTTTCTGACAAATGCGCATGCGCATACGGAATTATCAAAGCCAAAGCAGAATCGGTGTCGCTTGACACCGTCATCCGACTTTCTTCATCTGACGTCACGTTTCAGGAGTAGGTAAAATCCGGTAGATTTTAATCGCTTATATTTCTGGAAGATATTTTTTTTTTAATTTTTTGTTGTCTATGGGGTTTTTAATGATACTTATTAGTTTACGATTTTGAGTATTTTAAATTAATTTTATTTTTTGGGAAAATTCCCTATTAACATTGTTCCAAAACGCCAACGGGAGATAGACACAATTTAAACAAAACATAATAATAATAATAATAATAATAAAAATAAATGTCTTTATTGTAAACATACAAGTTGTAAAATTTACAAATGGCGAAGTTCAGAAATAGTTACAAGTAACCTTCTGCTCTTCCACTTAACCGGGCTTGCTTCTGTTCTCCTGTTAATATGGCCTTCTTGGAACTTGTACAGTTTTAAATTTTCCTATCCTTCGGCTAGCTGTTGACCTCGTGTTGTTTGAAACGGATTTTTCCTCAAATAGCCAAAGAGTGCTTCATCTTGAATGAGATTTAAATTTCTCGATCGGCCTGAATCGTCTTTTCTCTTTACGCTACTTTCCTCCTCCCACTTTGCTTCACACTCATAACAGTACTTTTATTCAATTGATAATGGTTAGCAACTGCTCTGATAGACCATCTCTCTTCAATTTTAGAAAGAATTAACATTTTTTCATGTTTAGTTAATTTTGGCATTGCGAAAATATGACACTGTCACTGACAAATAAGTAAATAAAGAATGATTTAATATAGCGAAAAATAAGTGTACGGGATTTTATTGCACAGAAGTGCACGTCCATGAAATTTCCGTGATTACCTCAGGGAGGGGCGCCAAAAAGTGCTCCCGCCCGGGTGGAAAATTTACCTTGAGCCGCCCCTGTCCAAACATGCCAAGTATGGTATATCATTATACACAGAATGACGGGGATGCGATTTCAGGCTCTAGCTATACAGGTTGCCAATTGAAACAAAATTGTTGGGGGCGGTTTCTTAGGTGTTGCAAGAGGCTATCAGACGGAGTATGTCATGCCTTTACAGTTTTTTTATTTATATTTTTATATCTCTTCAAATAACGGAGATATCGCCTGTTAACATAATTCAGGGACACTAGCATCATCTAGATATAAATTCCATCCACCATATTGGCGTCGCTATTTTGAATATTTTTATTTTGCTTTCAGATTTGTAATCAGCGACACCAAAAACATAAATAAAAGGTATAAGATCTATGTTTCAAAAATAAATAAGCAATATTAAGTTTTTCGATTAGGGGTGGTTTCACCCCTTAGGGATAAAAGCGAGTGTCGGAACCATATAAAAACTGAAGATGATACCTTTTACTACAAAAATCGCCTAAAAAAAATTATCATTAAGTACCTACATGACATTATTTCCAAATTTTGCATATTTCTTTTACCTCTAGATCCCCACTTAAGTACTGTAGTAGTGATGCTTAGCCATTAATTAACAGCCCGTATTTATATAGGCAGTAGGTATAGACACTCATAGTCCAATCAATGAATGCCCAAAAGGGGATTGTAGAGAACATGGAGGAGGGGAGAATTTCCCTCATCAGGAATGGTTGGAGGTAGGAGGTAAACATACTGAAAATCCCCACTCCTAGCCCCGCCGCTTCAGGAGGGAGGGGGGTGGAAAGGTTCCTTTTTTTCGATTCTTCGCTTATAACTCGGAAACGATGCGTGGTACGGAAAAAGGTAATCCATGCAAAATTAAACATAATTAAATTTCCTACAAGAATGTTTCTATTCATTTGCTTCCTATGTGTTATAGTTTACGAGATATTCGCCAGCCAAAATAGATAAGTACTTAATTAATAAATAGATTAATATTATTATGAATACTTCTGTCAAAGCGATTTACCGTGGTATCCTAATAAATCACAGTCACAAAATAAGTAATCTTTGTTTTACAACACTCGACGTATTTACTAACGTAATATTTTGTCGAAATCTATACATTTCCTTAAATACACAGTATGACTCAGTTAAAATGAAGACACCTCTATAACTTTTTTATTTAGTTTCCGTTTTTAATAAAATTTTACTCGTGTATAGAACAAATTAGGATCTACTTATGACCAGAAAAACATTCCCCTGCTAGAAAGGCAAAGCCACCTGCGGTACCAAAATATGCGGAAAAAATAAAAAGATTTTGAATACCTATTAAAAATTCTAAAAAATGCATCGGATCGGCGCCACAAACGTACATACACAAAAATTTTATTTGCTTTCCGCAATTTGTGGTGGATACGTGAAATTCGTCAAGACCCACTAATATGATTTTTTATTTTTTTCAGCAGATTTTGGTACCGCAGGTGGCTTTGCCTTTGTAGCAGGCGAATGTTTTTCTGATCATAAGTAGATCCTGATTTGTTCTATACTTGAGTAAAGTTTGATTCAAATCGGAATCAAAATAAAAAAGTTATAAGGGTGTCTTCATTTTAAGTGAGTCACACTGTATATTTAAGAAAATGTATAGATTTCGGTGAAATATTACGTTAGAAAATACGTCGAATATTGTAAAATAAAGACTGTTTTATGACTAATAAATCATAATTAGCAGACCACGGTAAACCGCTTTGATAGAAATATTCAAGGCACATAATTAATTTATTTAATTAATTATCTATTATGGCTAGCGAATATCTCAAAGAAAATGGATATAGACATTCTTGTAAGAAATGTAATTATGTTTAATTTTGTATAGATTACCTTTTTCTGTACAACGCATCGTTTCCTAGTTATAAGCGAAGAATCGAAAAAAAGAACCTTTCCACCCCCTCCCCATTGAAGTGGAGGGGCTAGGGGAGGGGACTTTTAGTATGTTTACCTCGCAGCTACCCCAACACATTCCTGAAGACGAAAATTTTCCCCTCCTCCTTGTTCTCTACAACTCGTTCGTTGACTGGACTACCATGATCTCGACCACGGTTATGCATATTTTAATATTATAAGGCCCTAATTTACTTAGAGATGGGGGTACTTGTTGGGTATTGCATTAAAGACCAGGAATAAATAAGCACACATAGGTACCCAGGAGCCCAGGACATACTTAGGTAATAAGTATGCGATATGTTACCAGTCAAATGAAAAAAAAAAGAATTAATTATATTAATTAATACAGGCTAACTGATAATAAAAAATAACAATAACTGACTCCTTTATATCTAATAGATTTATAGAGAAATTAACATTCACGGTTTGTAGTTAACAATTTTATGGTCTAGTTATTATTGTGTGGGGTTTATGACCGTACTATTAATTTAATATTTATTGACATATCTACTATTACATAAAGTAATTATGATATAATAATGTTTGTACCTAATATCTAATATAGCTTAATAATAAAAAAAGTAAACAAAAATGATATACAATGAGCTAAAAATAATTTATTAAAAATGACATTAAGTACATAAAGTAATATAAGTACTTCCTTACTACATAGGTACTTTGCTTTGCAATTTTGAAAAATTGAAACACTTAGATATATTTGTACATATCAAATAGTAACAGGAAAGTATTTGGAACTGATCGATTCACTCTAATTTTATATCAAATTCATAGTGGCAGTAAGACGTTATCATAACATAACCTCAATTTTAAACCTAAAAAATAAAATGTAATATCGGCCAACTAAATTCTATAAATACCCCTAATATAGAAACAAAACAAAAAGTATGATCGTTTTTCTTCTGGCAATACCGATATTCCATTGTTTTAGGGCGTGTAAGTTTGTAAACAGGGTTACTTGACAAAAATGAGATAAGTAATACTTACACGACCATCCCATAGGCTCCTTCTCCGATGTAAGCCAAATTTGTGTAGCGTGGACCCACTTCGAAAACCTGGCCTCTTACGATTTCGGCATTTGGATTAACACTTGACGCACCTGTGGCTTCCGCCATTTTTTAGCGAGAATTGCGAAACAACCTACCGGCAGAACAAACTCACGCAGACTGATGAAAAGAGGAAAAGTCGAAAGGGAGGCGGACACGTCGGACTTGCAAAATTGATTTTATTTCGTTGGAAGATATGGCGTACAAAAATTTAAACAATTAATGCACTATAATACCTATACAATATTAGAAAACGCTTAAATACCTTAGATTGTTTATTGAAACGGTGAAATTAAAATTTAATATAATTTTTTATAGGTGTGTCACCTATGCATGCAGTCTAAAAGCTAATAATTATCTCTTTACCCATAAGATGGCAACACAGAAAAAATATTTCTACTTTATCGGCGTCCCAATCCCAATATTTCAGAATTTCACTGACGTTTACGTTCACGTTTGACGTTTGACTTTGACTAGTTTGGTATTTTGATTTGTGGTCGTGCGGTTGTCATTTAATTATTACTTGTTTTTAATTACTAATCATAAAAAAAATAATATTTTATAATGAATGCGCCACCTACCTTCGAATCGTTTTTGTTATATGATGGAGAAAAAAAGTAAGAGCCAAATTGTCCAGTAAATATACTTATTTAACCTTACTTTTATTTTAGGATAATTCGAGAACAAGATACAAAGGTACCTAACGCTGCAATTTTTACGATCAATAAAGAAGATCATACGTTAGGAAATATGATTCGAAAGTATGTGCCCCACTTGTGCTTGTATAAGTTTCTAAATTGTTTTTATTTATAGTCAATTACTGAAAGATCCAAATGTCCTATTTGCTGGATACAAGTTGCCTCATCCTTTAGAACACAAATTTGTATTGCGGATTCAAACAACCTCTGATTATTCACCCCAAGAAGCATTAATGCATGCAATAACAGACTTAATTGCAGAGCTATCATTATTTGAAGAGCGTTTCAAGGTATGAATTTGTTTTAACTTAAATTAGCTTAACCACCTCAGTGGTTAAGCTATATCTCTACCAAATTTCAACTGAGTGTTTTGTGGCTAATCCCTCGTTTTCCTATATGCATTGTAAATAAAAATCCTGTTCTTTTGTTAGTGTGCGAATATAATACCTATGTAGATAAAACTAATATTTTTAGTCAGAAATGGATGTCTGTTGAAAGAACAATAACTATTGGTAACTGTTCACTCTTACCTTTAATACACATGAAAGTGATTATGTTCCTGTGATCCATTTTGTCTTATTTTTGTTTGGCTGAGGGTGATCGCTTGAGCACTTCATGCTTTGGTCATAACCACGGTGTATTAAATAGGTGGTCCGACGTACGGCACTTTCCTATAGGCCAGTCCAACACGCTGTCACTTTGCTTTGTTTGTACTACAGCAGCCATCTTTTGTTGGTAAGTTAGGATTTTTGTCAGGC
The DNA here is from genome assembly GCA_936432065.2 of Rutpela maculata. Lineage (NCBI taxonomy): Eukaryota > Metazoa > Arthropoda > Insecta > Coleoptera > Cerambycidae > Rutpela > Rutpela maculata. The sequence goes on from OW386286.2 coordinate 163,260,495, forward strand.
TTAAAGGGCACCATACATGTTCAGCAATAATGTCATTCCAGCAGATCATTACAGAAACATCATTACTAAAAATTTCCCCATCATTCCCTGTCATTATTTTTCACACCTTACATGTCCATTATTTAAGAAAAAAGCATATCTAGCTATAATTATTGAATTAAGTATGATTGAAAAAACGCGAAAATTCAGGTAATGAGATTACTGAACGTGTATGGTGCCCTTTAGGACTGTCAAAAACCCTAACTTACCAACAAAAAATGGCTGCTGTAGTACAAACAAAGCAAAGTGACAGCGTGTTGGACAGGCCTATTATAATAATGGCTTCATAAGTGCATGGTTTCTATTTACTTTAGTAGATGGAGCGAGCAATAAGGTCCTACAATTACCTGGGCATGTGCATCGTATAACTAACATAACCTCAAATTTTAAGGTTTTTTGGTTTATTCTCATTTTTAATTTTTGTATAGGCATTTTAAGCTTGTAGCCATACTGGCTCCAAGCAAATATTTAAAAATTCACGTAAATAATTTTTCAATATTGTTGATTGATAAAAATAGACGGCCAATTATAGGTTAGATTCATAACCTGCAAAAAGTGTCTTATTTTATTGTGACAAACTATTTAAAACTTTATACACATTACGTTGAACTTGATTTTGGTTGAAAGTACAGGAAGCAGGCAGAAATTTTAATAATAGCTACGTAATACTTGTAAATCTTAAGAAGTATATATTTTTGAGGTTAGCTGTGGCGAATTCAAAAACCATACATCAAAATGTTATTAAATTTTGAACATAATGGTTCTAGAGCATGCTGATCAAAAATGTTGCATTAATTTTTCAATAAAAAATGCCTAATATGACTCCAAAAAATCGACTCTTTTTTTCTTATTAAAAATGCACGCCAATGACTACAATAAGTTTTGTTTTATTCAAAAAGGACATAATATAGGTCTTTGTTTGGTTGAAAATGGATTACTAATAACTGAGATACGGAGGGGAAGCCATTAAAAGTGAGACACGCTATATTTTTCTCTATTCTTATTGGGATGCTCTGCCACATGTATTCTTCTAAACAATGTCTGAAATCTACAAAATAATACATTTAACCAGTATTTTACTGGAAAATAACCTCTACGCCTGTGACTTTTACGTCAAAGGATCAGTTAGAGGGTGGTTTTGACAAATATTGAATAAAAACAAAAATATAAAAATGACGTATTTTGCTGACGTTTCGGAAAACGAATCTGTTTCCTTTCTCAAAGCGTATTATAATGTTTGTGGGCTGTGTATATTAAATACACAGCTTTAAGAATATATTTGTTATATTCAGTATCCATAGATACTTACTGCTTACACAGAACTGTTGATATATCTAATTGATAGTTTTATTTTAAACAATGTTGAGTTTGTTAAGTTCTTCTTTTAACATCGGCAGCCAGGTTGTGCAAACATCTACAGAACAATTCGACACGCATTTATCCTCATTCAATAGTATTATAGCCGCTTCTTTAATTTTTCTTTTCTTGCTATCTGTCTCTTTTGTTAAAATTTTTGCAACAGTTCTGTGTAAGCAGTAAGTATCTATGGATTCTGAATATAACAAATATATTCTTAAAGCTGTGTATTTAATATACACAGCCCACAAACATTATAATACGCTTTGAGAAAGGAAACAGATTCGTTTTCCGAAACGTCAGCAAAATACGTCATTTTTATATTTTTGTTCTTATTCATTATTTGTCAAAACCACCCTCTAACTGATCCTTTGACGTAAAAGTCACAGGCGTAGAGGTTATTTTCCAGTAAAATACTGGTTAATTGTATTATTTTGTAGATTTCAGACATTGTTTAGAAGAATACATGTGGCAGAGCATCCCAATAAGAATAGAGAAAAATTAAAAAATGCCACAACCAATGTTTAGACAATACACGCTATATATCGGTACAGCACAAAGAAACTCCTATATTAATGCAATATCAATATATCATGTCGCTAAGCCCCTCTCTAACATAATGGTGATCAGCAGCTATGTTTGTTTTAATCCAGTATCATTCCTTATTAGCTAGACGGAATAACCCAGCATTGTCTGTGAAAATATTATTTTTCTGTATCTTACCTCTTGGTAAAAATATTGGGAGTTTTTATTTTCCCTTTACTTTGAAAATGTGACGTGAAATTTGGTTATGCCTCTGAATTATATATTTTTTAACTCCAATGTGTCGCCCTAAAATTTAAGGTTTTGATTTTTTTTTTTTTTTTGAAAGTATTTATCTGTGAGTCAGAGTTGAAATCTTTCAGCTCTGTTTAAGTGACAGTGGGACGGAAATCTCAAATTGTTTGCCATTTGTTTCATTGCATAAATACTAATACATTTTGTGTACCTGGAAATCTTGGATGGTGCATTTATGGTAATAAAGTAAACATGTTAATCTTTATTTTTTATTAGTACCATTAATATAATTATACATGTTATATACCTGTTTGAGAAAAATCACTATACAATTATACATACAACTGATTTTTAACTAAAATGATCTTTATCTCTCTTTTCAAGATCATGAATTTTTTTCTAAAATGTAAAATTTTATTTTTGAAAGGTTTATATCTCCATTAATTTTTATCATGCGTAAATGAAAACAAAAACAAATTGTAGATAATGTCTTAAGATTTAAGACTACATAATTAATTACAAACAATATTGTCGCTTCTCTTCAATCTGGATTTCAAAAGGGAACATAGTCTACGTCCATTTTAGCAAACAACATATACTAAAAATCATTAGATAGTGGGCACGCAACAGCTTTATTTTTTCTAAAACTTTCGATACAATACTGAATAAAAGTTTGCATAATACACCACTAAAGAATTACATGTCAAGTTTAGCTTTCGGGTTTTTATTATTAGACCAGGCTAGATAAGGGTTGGACAACAACATAATTCGTTACAGCAAACTGATAGTGGAATATTGTAGAACATATCATAACTGAAGAAGGAAAAATAATCCGAACCACCTTTCTAGGGTGGAATGGATTTTTGCGATTTCTGGCTAAACTACGCATCCTATCAAAAAAACTTAAATATAAAAGTTGTAGATAATAAAGAGGTCTACAATTTTTGTAGAAAGCAGTTTTATCCTAACCTCAAAAGTTTTCGAGATATACGCAAAAAACCGTTTTTTTCGGTTTTTTATTTTTTCTTCCACAAAAATAATTCGATTTAGCTCAAACTTGGTGAAAGTATACCTTTTGGTGTCCCACATAAGCGCTATTTCTTTTTTGACCAAAATATTTAACGGTTGTTTAATTCAATAAAAAAAAAAAAATGAAATTTTCAACTGCGATTTCTCATAAAAGTACTTGTCCAACAGAGTTCGGACAGGGCTCATTTTTTTTGTTTTTATTTCTACTTTCAATAAATAAAAAATATATATATAATGCAATGGAAAAAATTGTCGGAAAATCGAAAAATCCGAAAAAATGCCTTTTTTCGTAGTATATTTTATAATTATTGTCAAAAATTTGTTATTATTTGTTAAAATTAATATAGTTTTGTAATATCAATGTATGTTAAAACAATAAGTAAAATAATTAATAATTAATTACATTCCTCAACCATGTTTGAATTATTAAACAAACAAAAAAGTATGATCTTGATTTCTATGCCTTCTATTGTAACGGTATTGGTACGGCGTATAAATGACCTTATTTAATCTTGATTGTTAATAATTTTTAAATTGTAAAAATTGATAAAAATTGCTTTGTTAATTTTAATTATTAAAGATAATATAAATAATTTTTTTGTAAAAATAATAAATGTACTTTTTAATGCATGATTTTATTATATTTACATTTTGTAGTAAACACACCATTGACCAGGGCCGGATTAACCATTGTTGGAGCCGTTAGGCACAATAGCACAATACTCAACTAGCGCCCCTTTTATTTCGATGGCTTGAGAGGCAAAGAAAATCAGAAAGAACATCAACGGCGCCCTTTGGCATTGGCGCCGTTAGGCACATGCCTAACTGTGCCTAATGGGTAATCCGGCCCTGCAATTGACATACATAATGCATTATGTGTATTCATCAAGTCTTGCTCTCTTTGTAGAATGTGATGGTTCTTCTTCTGATTCCATAAAACTAACAGGTTCTTCAGCATTTTCTAGAGTTTCACCATCTTTTTGGTAAAAGATATCAGCTAAGGTAGCAAAATCTTTATTTTGTAGAATTTTTTTTATTGTTGTAGCTAATTTTTTCCTTTTTCTGCAAAACCTGAGGTAGTGTCACAGTCAGGAAATCAATGCACATCCTGTCATTCAATTGCTGTATTTATTATGAGGGTATCTGCATCTTCTGCTGCCTGTTTACAGGTGAATCCTGCTGTTCGAAATTCTTGTGATAATAATAATTATAATAATAGCTTTATTGCCCACAGAGAACCCATGTACAGGACAATATATAATAATTATACATAATAAAAAGGAAAAATATACTTATAAAAATTTTACATGTGTTACATTTTACGTTGTGATATTTGTATTAATTTATTTTTATTACTCTCATTATATAAAAATTTGTCTTGAAAAAACGGTATAACTGTGTGATCTTGAAAATCATATATATTTGGTACCATCGCTGATTTTTGACATCGTAATCGTTCAGTGGTGTTTGTGCCAATTGAAGTGGCTGTAGAACTCTTATCAATATTAAGGTACTCATCAAAAATTATATAACTATTTACTCGTAGTGACTGCGAACATATTGAAGGTATTTCTTTTTGATGACTTCAACAGATTCATTTTTTTGCCACATGACCTTGTGCAATAAAAAACTTCCATAGACAACATGCAAAACTTTAGCCACTGAAGCATCACATATTGCTATGAAAATTGAATATCTGTGATATATATCTTTCGAGAATCATATTATTATAAAATATATATTAGAAAAATGCATAAACAAAAAAAATATATTATAGAGATAACATTTCGTGAGATTTATAATTAAGTACAAGCGACAAAAACTAAGAAAACACATATTTTTTAAATTAAATGATTAATAATTTAATTTTTCTTTAATTTAACCTTTTCTTTCTTAAGTTTCCATAAAACTAACAGGTTCTTCAGCATTTTCTAGAGTTTCACCATCTTTTTGGTAAAAGATATCAGCTAAGCTAGCAAAATCTTTATTTTGTAGGATTGTTTTTATTGTTGTACCTAATTTTTTCCTTTTTCTGCAAAACCTGAGGTAGTGTCACAGTCAGGAAATCAATGCACATCCTGTCATTCAATTGCTGTATTTATTATGAGGGTATCTGCATCTTCTGCTTCCTGTTTATATGTGAATCCTGCTGTTTGAAATTCTTGTGATAATAATAATTATAATAATAGCTTTATTGCCCACAGAGAACCCATGTACAGGACAATATATAATAATTATACATAATAAAAAGGAAAAATATACTTATAAAAATTTTACATGTGTTACATTTTACGTTGTGATATTTGTATTAATTTATTTTTATTACTCTCATTATATAAAAATTTGTCTTGAAAAAACGGTATAACTGTGTGATCTTGAAAATCATATATATTTGGTACCATCGCTGATTTTTGACATCGTAATCGTTCAGTGGTGTTTGTGCCAATTGAAGTGGCTGTAGAACTCTTATCAATATTAAGGTACTCATCAAAAATTATATAACTATTTACTCGTAGTGACTGCGAACATATTGAAGGTATTTCTTTTTGATGACTTCAACAGATTCATTTTTTTGCCACATGACCTTGTGCAATAAAAAACTTCCATCGACAACATGCAAAACTTTAGCCACTGAAGCATCACATATTGCTATGAAAATTGAATATCTGTGATATATATCTTTCGAGAATCATATTATTATAAAATATATATTAGAAAAATGCATAAACAAAAAAAATATATTATAGAGATAACATTTCGTGAGATTTATATTTAAGTACAAGCGACAAAAATTAAGAAAATACATATGATTAATAATTTAATTTTTTTTTAATTTAACCTTTTCTTTTTTAAGTTTTCGTGCTTACAAGAAACGTGACGGAACGGACGGACCGAAGGACGAACGGACATTTTGAAAGTTGTTCAGAATTCGTTCACTAACACAATGATATGAACATTTTTTCTCTACGAGAGATATTTACGGTTTTAGAAATGTAATTAATTAATTAATGTAATTTTGCTGTAATTAATTATTAATTATTTTACATATTGTTTGTAGCATATATTGATATTACAAAATGAAATTAATTTTAATAAATAATAACAAATTTTTTACAATAATTATAAAACATACAACGAAAAAAGGCATTCTTTCGGATTTCTCAATTTTCCGGCAATTTTTTCCATTGCACTATATATATTTTTATTTATTGAAAGTAGAAGTAAAAACAAAAAAAAAATGAGCTCTGTCCGAACTCTGTCGGACAAGTATTTTTATAAGGAATCTCAGTTGAAAATTTCACTTTTTTTTTTTTTAATTAAATTAAACAACTGTTAAATATTTTGGTCCAAAAAAATAGTGCTTATGTGGGACACCAAAAGGTATACTTTCACCAAGTTTGAGCTAAATCGAATTATTTTTGTGGAAGAAAAAAATAAAAAACCGGAAAAACGGTTTTTTGCGAATTTCTCGAAAAATATTGAGGTTAGGATAAAAGTGCTCTCCCCAAAAGTTGTAGATCTCTTTATTACCTACAACTTTTACATTTAACTTTTTTCGATAGAATACATAGTTTAGCCTGAAGTCGCAAAAAACGTTTTTCACCCTTAAAAATGAGTGGCCATTTCACCCCAGAAAATCGCAAGTGGTTCGGAATATTTTTCCTTCTTTAGTTGTGATATGTTCTAAAATATTCTGCAATCAGTTTGCTGTAACGACTTATGTTTTTTTTTTATTCTGACACTTATCTAGCCTGGCCTATATGCAAAATGCTTTACTAATTTTTTTAGCTGTAAAGTCAATACGTAGGTTAGGTTAGGTTAGGTTGATATGTGAGTGGGCTAGTAACAGACCCTCCATTGCGACCATCTGGTCTATTGTGGCTCACTCCTAATTATATTTCACCCAAGAGGTTCAGCTTTTTGATAAAGTCGACTACCTTATTGGGTGAGAGGTTGTCAAGTCAATACGTAAGTTCCAGAAGAAATAGCCAGAGCTCCCATTGACCGTATACTCTCCTTTTGGAGAGGAACGGGATTAATAGGATAACGAGACTATGGGGTACAATAAGCTTAAGCTTCAGTACAGCGGGGCTTCGGCACCGCAACCCATAAGGGAAAAAAAAGTTCCAGTTCATTTGGCTATCAACTATAGTACATAAGAATTTGGTAGAATTTACAGGATTTAAAAGTGATTATTCTGAATAACTGGGTGAAAGGCAGTAGATTTATCAATAAAGTTCTAGAATTTTATCAAGACAGTTTTTGTAGATTTTGCATTAACTGATTTTTTGTGCACCATTGTAAATCATTTTATAATACTGGTTACTTCGTGTTGTACTTCCGTGATTTTACCCGATGTAATTATAGATAAACTTGAAAATTACAATCATATCCGTTGTGATTCAACAAGTAGACATACGGGTGGTGTCATATTGTACATAAATAATAATTATAATTTTTCCAATTTTAAAACATTTAAGCTACAAGATAATTACTGGTGTAAATTACTAAAAATTGATCTCATAAGTTCAGTCTATATTGTTGGATGTCTTTACCATTCAACATCAAGTTCACATTCTAAATTTATAGAAGACTTTGAAGCAGTTTGCGATGTGTTATCCTCTACAAATTGTCGTTTTGTGTTGGCTGGCGATTTTAATATAGACTTGATGGGTACTTCATTCTATGGTGAGAAAATGAAAAATCTTTTAACAACGTATGGAATCAAACAATGTGTAACAAAACCTACTCGTGTTACTGACAATAGCAAGACATTAGTTGATTATGTGTTAACTAATCTAATTGATATAGTGACAGATGTTCATGATTGTCCAAAAATAACCGATCATTCTGTAATTTCAGTAAATGTATACAATAGTGTTAGCTCCAATGAAATCACAAACAAATTTAGGAAATTAAGCACGGAAATTTTAAATAAAATCAAAACTGGTCTTATAATGATTAATTTCAATTTAAACTCTATTGATGTCGATACTATATATCAGGAAATTTTTGAAAATTGTGAAACTGTAATTAATAGTGTTGCTCCTGTAGAATCATATCAGTATAAATCTAAATTACCGTGGTTCGATTATGAAGTGCTTGATAAAATTAAAAACCGGGATAGAGCTTATAAGGAGTTCAAAATGTGTACTGACAATGAAAAACAAAACAAATGGCAAATTTTTAAAGTATATAGAAATGGGGTAGTTAATCTTTTAAAACAAAAAAAAGAAACAGTATTATTTTGATAAAATAGACAGATTTAGAAGCAATCCAAAAGAAATGTGGAAAACGCTTAAAAAGCTAGTCAATAATAATAATCAAGAAATTCCAAAATGTGTAAATTTTGGAACTGGTGATGATCGTAAAGTCGTCTGTGACAGTATGGAGATTGCGCATAATTTTAATGAGTATTTTGTTGAAAGTATTGGTAATATTGTTCAAAGTATTGATAGTACTGAAACTTGGTCTAATTTAAACAATAATTTATATTTAAAATTCGAAAACTTTGAAATGCTTTCCATGCAAGACTTGCGGAAACTTGTTAGCAGTTTAGATAACAAATTGTCTATACATGAAACATTAAATTGTAGAATAGTTAAACAATTATTTGAAACTATTGGCCATGTTATATTAAACTTAATAAATACATCTCTTAATACTGGAAAAATTCCAAGCGCTTTAAAAATTAGTACAGTTATCCCTATCCAGAAAGTAGGTAACACCACTAAGGCTGAAGAATTTCGTCCAATTAATACCTTACCACCAATAGAAAAGCTTATAGAATTAGCTGTAAATGAACAATTATTGCACCATGTTTCTGTGAATTCAATATTAATAAATAATCAATCTGGTTTTCGTAAAAATTATTCATGTGAAACAGCACTACAAATCACACTATGCAACATCAAAACTAGCTTAGATAACAATAAATATGTTATTACTGTATTTTTGGACTTAAAGCGAGCCTTTGAGACAATCGACCAAAAGATATTGTTATCTAAGTTAAAACAATATGGTATTGGTGGTAAGGTACTTGACTGGATTTGTGACTATTTAAAAAATCGCAAACAACGCGTCCGCTTTTTTGATAAAATATCAAATGAAATAAATAATGATGTAGGAATTCCACAGGGTAGTGTGTTAGGCCCCCTTCTGTTTTTATTATACATAAATGATATTGAACTATTTGTAGAATGTGAATTTATTAACCTCTTTGCTGACGACACCTTAATAGCTTGTAGCGATGTTAACCTGGACAGAGCAATCCAAAAAATGAATGCTATCTTAGTATCTGTGAATAGATATTTAAATATCAATAAACTAAAATTAAATGTGGAAAAAACAAAGGCGTTGATATTTACTACAAAATATAAGTATAGTTTTCTTGATATTGACAACATAAATTTGAATATTAATGGTGAACAAATTAAAATTGTCTCTACAGTAAAATATCTGGGATTTCAACTTGATAACTTTTTGAATTTTGACCATCACTTTGATTATATTTACAAGAAAATTTCTAAAAAACTTTATTTCTTTAGTCGAATAGCACAACATTTATCAACTGAAACTAAAATCACTGTTTATAATACTATTATTCAGCCGCATTTTGATTATTGTGCATCAATATTATTCTTATTCAATCTTAATAAATTGAATATGCTGCAAAAACTGCAAAATCGTGGAATGAGAGTCATTTTAAAGGCAAGTCGCCTTACTCCAATTAATTCAATGTTGACATCTCTTAATTGGTTCTCAGTTGAAAATAGACTGTACTATTTTACCATGATTTTTGTATTTAAAATAGTAAATCATATGGCTCCAGAATATTTTCAGCATTTCCTTACTTTCAACAAAGACATTCATACATATAATACAAGAGGTACAAACAATATTCATATTGCAAAAACTAATTGCCGTAACTCTATGAATACATTATATTTTAAAGGTTTTCAAAAATTTAATGAGTTACCCGAATCTGTAAAAGATGCTACAACGTTAAACAGTTTCAAAATTAAGATAAAAGAATTTATTAGGAATAAATAGATTGTACTTAAAGTAAATTGAATAAGAATAGAAAATAATGTCTTAGTATTATGTAAATTACCATTTATTTAGGTTAAGGTATTTTAATATTTTAATGTTTTATTTTTAATTTTAATACCTATGTTTACTTTTGCAACATATTTTTTGTAGTATAGGTTTTTTATCATATGTATATTAGGTCTCTTCCTAATTCAATAAAGTTCTTCTTCTATCATCTACGTATATAAAAATTTTCCCTCCTGTAAAGTGCTATGGTAAATCGTACAACAGAAAAATAAGCGGACCAGTGTGCCTCTGTTCATGATGTATTCTCTTGATATTTTACAACAAATCTTCTATTTTTGAGGTAAGATGTTAGAAACAAGTTGGTGTTTTTCCTAATCCCTACTCTTTCCATCTTCTCAGATACGAACTGAATATCGATGCTCAAGAAACAATACCTCTCATCTCTCTATTTTTGCCAAAATTTGGTTTAGAATTTTAAATTGATACCCACTCCTGTGTCCAACAGTTCCTAATAGCTGGTGTCTCCAAGATTAATATTGATACTTAAAACTCGCTTAAAAAATAATACCTCTTATATCTCCATTTTTGTCAAAATGTGGTTTGGGATTTTAAATTGATGTCCACTATGTCCAACAGTTCCTATTAGCTGGTATCTCCAAGATTAATATTGATACTTAAAAGAATAAATGATTAAAGAAAAAAATAACATGTAGATTTCATATATATTAATAAGAAAATTAGTTTTTCTTGCCTCCTGCAAAATTGCTAACTTGGAAATAAGAGGTATTGTTTTTTAAGCATCGATAAGGTGTCAAATGCACGGGATAGGTCGAAATTATTGTCAATATTATTATGCATGTTATTGGACAGAGTCCAAAGTTGCTGTTTCAGTAGAGTGATTTTTCATAAATCCGTGTTGACAGTCGGCTAATATATTAAACATACATTAACTTAATACTAAGTTAGTCATTTACTTTTCACAAAATATATCTTATCTTCCCATTTTTAATGCCATATTTCGACCCTCCTTTGTCACTTTACACTAACATTAATATTAAATTAAAATTTCTCCCTGTAAATGGTTTTGTAAGTAGGTTATGGTTTATTTTTTGTTATGTTTTTTTTGTCATTTAAAGATGCGGTATACCTAATATTATTTTAATGATCTCTGTTTTGGATTATATATTTACTGTTTCACAATTTGTACCTTTTTAGTTTTGGTACATTAGGCCTTTTATATATTTGTCAGATACTATATCTTATATGTATTGTTAAAGAAAAAAATTCTAAAATATGTCTAAAATTCTATGTAGTCATGAGCAAAAAAAAATAGAACAACTATTTTTTTCTAAAGTAAATCTGTCTTTATTTGAATGAATTTTGACAAATAACTGACAATGTCACAAAAATTAAAGTTAGATGTACACTTCTGTGCAATAAAATCCCGTACACTTGAAAAATCAAGTAATCCAGTTTTTACTAATATTAAGTGATGTGAATCAGTCTTTTTGGAATTTAGATTTTTTGTCATATAGGTTATAAAAACCGCTGCCTAAGGAATCACTACTTCCACATCTAAATTCTCTGTCCAAGTCACTCACAACGAAAAAATTTTGTATGTGGAAATAATTGTTTATGAAACTTTAATAATATAATATTTGGGGGGTGGTAGTGGGGGTGGAAGTAAAAAATATTTTGAGGTTTCTGGTTCTTGTACATACACTAAATCACATTTTTTTTTCATCCCCTTTAATAATGGGTTGGGGGTGGTAATGGGGGTGGCTATGCCAAAAATTTTTTTGAGACCTTAGCTTCTCTTGTGTATACTAAATACCAATTTTATCGACTCTTACCTGCTTGATTTACCCATTTACCCCAAATTTACCCCAATTTATCCCCCCAACCCTTCAATGGAACAAGATGAAAATATAATCTAGTTCCAGTTCTCGTTAAAGTACATATGTGTACCAAATTTCAAGTCAATATCTTAAACGGTTCCAGAGTAAACGTGCGCACAACAAAAGTTACAGACAGACCGACAGACAGAATTTTTTTTTCCGCTCAAACTCGACGTTTCATGACATTTTAAGCCTATTTGAACAATAAAAATTTAAAAAAATGTTTTTGTCGTTACTATACTTCCACTGGGTGTGGAAGTAATAAGTGAAATTATGTTCAATTTCACCATTGCAAAATTTTGCTTAGAGGTTCAACTATCATCAAGGCTTACCAGAGTGAACACATTTAATTATGTGATAGAGAATACTGTCCTTTAAAAGATGTAAAAAAAATGTTTCTCGTTTTGGACCAGGGATCGACGATATATATCACTTGATATATATCATGATATTTATGGAAAATATCACACCATAAATATCACCATAAATATCATGATATATATCGCAAATATAAAAATAAAACGCCTACGCCTATGGTGCGCGATTAAACACCTACGCCATTGGTGAAAAATATATAGGTATATTTTTTTTAAATTAGTTTCATTTTAATACTTATAGGTACTTCTTTATTGTCCTTATAATACTAATATTGAACATCTATGAGAGCAATTTTGTTATATTTTTTTAAGCCAAATTCTTTTCAGCTGCTTAGCTTTACAGTTGGACGGGGTAAGATCGTCATTTTAATTTTGATGTAACAAAACTCATGATTCTCTTCCCACTTGTACGAACCCAATGATACCCAAATGCAGCTGGGAGGATAGAGAAGGTAACCCGGGTAAAGTGATACATCATTGGACCGTGAGAAGAACTTTCGGACAGCCTTGGGTACCCGAGGCAGCTGAACAGAATTTGATTTTATTTTAAATTGTTAGAATTTATGTTTTGTTTTTTACATTTTCAGAGCCAAGACATAATAAGCTTAAAGAACATTGAATAAAAACGATTTAAAATATGATATGCACTCTTTTAAATTCAATCGTGGTTTTATTTGCATGAATAAATTACATGAATTAAAAAAATAAAAATAAATATCATAAATATCAAAAAGTGATATATATCACGTTTTTTGTGATATATATCAGTTTGTCTGATATTTATATAAATATCATGATATTTTCGATCCCTGTTTTGGACCATTCTAAAAAAAACCGCTGCCCAAGGAATCACGACTTCCACATCCAGATTTTCTATCCAAGTCACTCACAACGAAAACATTTTGTATGTGGAAATAATTGCTTATGGAACGTTAATTATATAATATTTGAAATCCTCTACCCCAAAAACCTATAAAACGATACCCCACATCGGTAGTGGGGTGGGGGTGGTGATATGGGGGTGGTAGTGGTAAAACAATATTTTGAAGTTTCTGGTTCTTGTACACACACTAAATCACAATTTTTTTTTCATCCCCTGTAATAATGGTGGGGGTGGTAATGGGGGTGGCTAATGCCAAAAATTTGTTTGATACCTTAGCTTCTCTTGTATATACTAAATACCGATTTTCTGGACTCTTACCTGCTTGATTTAGCTGTTTACTTCAAATTTATCCCAATTTACCCCCCACGGAACGAGATGAAAAATAATCTAGTTCCAGATCTCGTTAAAGTACATAAGTGTACCAAATTTCAAGTCAATATCTTAAACGGTTCCAGAGTAAACGTGGGCACAAAAAAAGTTACAGACAGACCGACAGACAGAAATTTTTTTCGCTCAAACTTAAAATCTCGACATTTCACGGCATTCTAAGCCTATTTGAACAATAAAAATTTTTAAAAATTTTCTTGTCATTACTATACTTCCACTGGATGTGGAAGTAAAAAGTGACATTGATTGTGAAATGTCATAAGTAAGGTATTTGGAAAAATGTTAATGATTTAATGATTTCGATTTATAACAAATGTAAAAATTGACGTTGAAAAATTGTGTCCGAGATAAGGCCAGATTCTGAAAGCTCAAAACATTAAAAAGCAGTTTTCTGCATGGCTGTTCTGCACGTGTCTGCCCACGATACACCACACTACACCAGGGCCATACACGCTTATCCATGCTCAAAGATTAACAGAAAATCGCCTGGACCTGTTCCGTGGAGACACGTAGTGTTCGTGAAATCTGGTATTTGCAGGATGGTACACTCGAATATGTCCGTCATTACAAGACTGAAAAACTTTTTCATCAGTAAACACAACATTGTTCCAAAACTTCAATGGGCGATAGACATAATTTAAACAAAACAGAATGCGGGCTTTCTTATGTTCTTCTGTTAATATGGTCTTCTTGGCACTTACATAGTTTTTTAATTCCGATTTTCCTATCCTTCGGCTAGCTGTTGACTTTGATGCTGGAAAATTTGTCATGGACACAGCGTCTACTGCTGTTTGAAACAGATTTTCTCTCAAATAGCCCAGGAGCGCTTCATCTTGAGCGAGAATTGAACTTCTCGGTTGGCCCGAACCGTGTTTTCTAATTATGATCCCTTCCTCCTCCCAACTTTTCTTCACACTCATAACGGTACTCTTATTTAAGTGATAATGTTTAGCAACTGCTCTGATAGACCATCCCTCTTCAATTTTAGAGAGAATTAGAATTTTTTCATGTTCAGTTAATTTCGGCATTTCAAAAATATGACACTGATACTGACAAATAAAGAAATAATGATTTACTGTAGCGAAAAATAGGTGTACGGGATTTTATTGCACAGAAGTGTACACAACTATATTTTAGCAAAAATAGGTCATAAGACTTGTCCCATTTTTTTTTGCGCACGATGGTACCTATGAATATATTATTTGTAAAATCTTGTGTACTTATTCAATAGTTGTAGCTAGTACTCCATATTTATTATTTATTTTTAGTATTGCGACTTTCTGAGACTTATATTTTTGAGATATATGCGAAAATCCATTTTATGGTCATTTTCTTTTTAAATTACAGCAAATGATATAGCAACCATGCTTTTTGACACAGTACACTCATTTCTAAATCAATTCCACGTGAAAAAACGTTTGCATTCCATCTTTTAGTGGGAGCAACAAAAGCATACTTTTACTCTTCTTGTTTGTAAGTGATCTGATTTCTTTCACTTCAATACTGTTTCACTTAATTAGGAAGTTTCCTATTTTAGAGATATCATGTACATTCAACCTCATTTAGTAGTCTTGCAGATAACTAGTCAAACAAAAAAAAAATTATCTCGATATCTGAAAAACTTACGAACTTATTCAATTTCTTATTTGAATACTTCGCCTCGGCTGAAGTCCACCATGACGTCACAATACACAACGCGCTGACTTGCCATGCCGGCGGCGCGTCGTATGTTCCCTTTATTTAGTGTATGGGCTCGATTTTCTGAAATGTCACAAAATGTCACTTTTGATTTGTTCGTGCCGAGCCGAATTTTCGAATTTCGCGGTGCAATTTACGATCAGGTTTATCTGGAAGACTTCCTCTTTACGTCGCGACTTCATAAGGCCGTCTAAATGGTGTTTTTCGAAAAATATGAACGTGCCAAAATTGCATGTTTTAGCAATTTTTTCGGCTCTCAAATGCAAGCTGGCTATAAACTGCCGGTGCCTGCCAGCGAGTATAAAGGTGCCCGCGCTCGCTCACTGTTGGCGGAATCATGTATTGTGACGTAATCGAGCTCAGCTCAGATCATCACAGCATTTTAAACTTGGAAGGACCATAACTTTTTTATTTATAGAGATAATTTCAAAAAAAAATTACAGATATTTTTTAGATTTTTACGACTATTTATTACGAGAAAATGAGAAAAATGGAAACTACCTAATTGCCAGTATTAGTTCAGTTATATGACGAGTTAGGGGATATAACATGAACAGAGATTCAGAATATCATTTTAAAAAATGTAGGGATGTCCTGAATAACACTTTGATTTTTCACAGATGGGTGAAGTGGGAAAGCTGTTACAAAAAGGTTTCTTAACTGTAACTCAAAACCGCTTAGAGATGTCAAAATTAAGATTATTATAATAAACGCAGCTCTAAAAATTCACTCTTAGCTTATATAGTTTTTTGTTTGTTTTTGTTAAAACTTTTTTCCATAAATGAGCTTAGAATGTCACAATAGTTTTATTTTACTAGGAAAATATCAAGGTCCATAAACTGGGGAATCATGGAATTTGAAGTTGCCTTAAAATGTCAGGGAAAAGTCAGGGAATTTGGAATTTTTATTGCGAAATCAGGAAATTTTAGTCATATTCATAAAAAGTCAGAGAATGTGAAAATTTTTACTACTCATAATATAAAACTATTAATTATACGTTCATACAGCATTTCTTTATTAGACCTGGAAAACCTGGAAAATCATAGAATGTAAGTTTGGAAAATGAACTCTGAATACGTGTAAATAGATCCATTAGAAAAGAATGTTAACAATTTATATATGGGTGTGTGTCTGTGTGTATAATTCGCAAAATTTTTCATTGTGTTCAAAACATTGCATATGTCAAAGTGCAAATTAGAGCATGAAAATCACTATTTGGCTCATTTGTTTGTAAAATATAGATAGAAAAAAATCATGCCCTTCCTAAACATCTACTGCCGTGCATTCTTGAAATTCTGATTGAATGGTGCTGGTTGGTGAGAGACAGTATAAAAAAAAAGAAACGTTTTCGGCAACAAAAAAATATGATTGCAAATTAGCACAAGTTTTTTACAACTAACAGAAAATTGATTGCTATATTATGAAATACCTAATTTCATCAACAAAGATTTCTTGTAAAGCAGGCAAGTGATGATGCTAACACTCTTATTGTAACTACTGTGATTGAGTTATCATTTTCTGCAAAAGTTATTATTTGGAAGAACATTGACCTCTTGTTGCGTTAATAATCTTAATATACAATAATGATTCATTTATTTTTTGAAACCCGAAACACAACAAAACACATCAACAACAACATATCACACAGTGTACTTATAGTTTGGGTGATTTTATTAGATAACTCTATTTGTGAATTCGACGCATCTGCTTTTCCAAAAAGGCAGATTAAAGTATCCGAAACAGTTGCAACAAGGCAAGTTAATAACATTTTATTTGTGAGTAAACTTAATAATAATCTTGTTAACAAATCTGCATAAAAAAACAAAATTCAACTATACCACCGTCAGTGCTCAACACATTTACCATCAAATACAAAAATGGCTTGGAGACGAATTACCACTAAAAGACTGGAACTGGGAAAAACTTAAAGCTTTTTTAAACCAGTTCAAACATCACTGCATCCAGCTTCAAATAATTTATTACATTTATTATCCTGCAGTTGTAAAAAAAAAGATGCAGAAATGCTGGTAAAATGTGCTTTAATAAGTAGATTTTGTTATGGTGAATCCTGCACAAATGCAAAGACATTGATATCTACATCAATGAAGGAGACGAAATCCAATAAATTGTTGCTGAACCAGCATCCTTAGACATTGTAAAAGAAGATATATGAATGACGATGTCATTACACATCAAAGGTATTATTATCTAAACTTACTTTATAGTACAGTAAGTGAAGCTTCTAAATCCCAGCCCGAAAACGATGTAATGAGTTTCCAAATTTTTTCTTCAACGTGCTCCTAGAGTATGTAGATAAGAATCTGTATTGTCATTTTTCCTGCTTTTTGGTTAGGGGTGGTCCCCTTCTTGGGGATTGTAGCAAAAAGAAACAAAAAATATACATAATCTGATAAAGAATCGAATTATAAGAAAGAAAGATCTTATACATTTTTTTGCTAAAATGCACATTTTTCGAGATATTGCAAACTGAAAATTGCCATTTTCACCCCCTAAAATCAGTATTTCTTTTTTTAAAGTACTCGAAAAATGTGGACTTTAATAAAAAATGCAAGGGTACAAAATTAAAGCTTTTACGAAAACAAATTGAATGTTTTTTTTTCTCTCTGATGTTTAGTATTGGAAATATGGCATTTTCAAAATGGCGCCAAAACGTTCAGAAAAAACCGCTGCCCAAGGAATCACTACTTCCACATTCAGATTCTCTATCCAAGTCACTCACAACGAAAAAACTTTGTATGTGAAAATAATTATTTATGGAACTTTAATAATATAATATTTGAAATCCTCTACCCCAAAAACCCATAAAACGATACCCCACATCGGTAGTGGGGTGAGGGGGGTGGTGATAGGGGGGTGGTAGTGGGGGGTGGATGAAGTAAAAAAATATTTTGAGGTTTCTGGTTCCTGTACATTCACTAAATCATAATTTTTTTTCATCCCCTTTAATAAGGAGGTGGGGGTGGTAATGGGGGTGGCTAATGCCAAAAATTTTTTTTGAGACCTTAGCTTCTCTTGTGTATACTAAATACCAATTTCATGGACTCTTACCTGCTTGATTTACCCATTTACCCCAAATTTACCCCAATTTACCCCCCAACCCTTCGACGGAACAAGATGAAAATATAATCTAGTTCTAGATCTCGTTAGAGTACATATGTGTACCAAATTTCAAGTCAATATCTTAAACGGTTCCAGAGTAAACGTGCGCACAAAAAAAAGTTACAGACAGACAGAAATTTTTTTTTTGCTCAAACTTAAAATCTCGACGTTTCATGACATTTTAAGCCTATTTGGACAATAAAAATTTTTAAAAAAATTTTTGTCGTTACTATACTTCCACTGGACGTGGAAGTAAAATATACGACGTTAAAATCTAAAATTACTCAAAATCTACACTATGAGAAAAATTGTAAAATTGTAAAAATTAAAGGTAATATAATTTTTATAAAATTTTCTTTTGATTGAGACGTATTACTACCTTTTATAATGAAAACTAAAAAAGTTACAAACAAAAAAGTAGCGCATTTAAAAATTTATGCGCCATTTTTTTTTTAGTCTCTAATTTCTTATTAATTCAAATTTTTTAAAAATCCTTCTAGATATTGTTAATGCATATTATTACTAACATGCTCAAATTTTTTAGAATTTCTAAAATAATTATTTTCCATTCTGTACCCATTTTCAATAATGAAAATTTTCATATATTTTTTTTTAAATCGGGTTTTTGGAAATTGCTCAGAAAATATTTTTTTATAAAAAATGGTAAGAATACAAAAATGAAGCTTATAAAAAAAGAGAAAAGCTTGTTTTTTTTTTTTAATTTTCCTACGACAAACTATTCCAGAGATATAAAGGTTTGAAGATGGCGCTTGAGCACATACGCAAGAAAATTATGTATTTAAAACTGAAATATCTCAAAAACTAGAAGATTGATAAAAACATGATATAAGAATGAAATGAAGCTTATAAAAAACGAAGAGTTTGGGATTTTATTTTTGTAATGTCCTACAAGTCCGTTATTTTACAATAACCACCCTATTTTGAGATACATTAAATGAAAAATAACGCCCTAGGGCGTTATGAATATCTATAACGCCCTAGAGCATTATAAAATTATAATACAACCCAAAACAAGCAAATTATGATAGCGTTATTGACAAACATGCATTGCATGCAACGGCGGCGTTTACAAACAATTTTGATTTTTACTCTCTTTCGTAAATGTAAATCGTAAATGTCAAAAAAAAAAAAAATTCGAATTAAATAACAGACTTGCAGGACATTAAACGTTGAAGGCACCACGGGTGTTATAGGATAATGACGCCCTCGGTGGACGTACATTCCCTCGGGCCAGAGGCCCTCGGGATTGTTGACAAACAAAATGCATTGCTATGCAACGGCGGCGTTTACAAACAATTTTGATTTTTACTCTCTTTTAAATCAAATCGTTCTGAACATAATAGATGTCAAATTAATAAATCGTAAATGTCAAAAAAAAAAAAAATTCGAATTAAATAACAGACTTGCAGGACATTAAACGTTGAAGGCACCACGGGTGTTATAGGATAATGACGCCCTCGGTGGACGTACATTCCCTCGGGCCAGAGGCCCTCGGGATTGTACACTGCCGACCTCGGTGCGTTATTATCCTTATAACACCCTTGGTACCTTAATAACTATTTCCTACGACAAACTGTTCCAGAGATATAACAGTTTGAAATAATGTTGAAACTTTTCAGTTTGTACGCGCATATTAAATGTCTATAGTAGGTAGAGAAACAAGCAATAGCCATCTATTTTTTCGAAGAGTATGCAGAAAAAACGGGTTGCATTGCATTTTAACATGTTTAAAATGCAGATTAAAAATATTATTTAATTAGTTTACTTAATTGTATTATTTGATTTATGTATAACAATTTGTATTTTTAATCAAATTAGACATACTCTTTTGTGACCATTTTTAATCCACCATTTTTAAAATAAATTTAGACCTTGTAAATCATATTCAGTGATCTAAAAAACAAGTATATGGATTTTCGTCAATTTATTTGTAACATTAATTTTTCAGTATTTAAGGACGGTTTCAACCCTTAATATTTTCGTCTTTTCTATGTTTTGTCCTCTTAATTATATTCAGCGGCCCCAGAACCATAAGTATATGAATTTTCGTGATTTTATTCGTAAAATTAGAAGACATTAATTTTTTAGTATTTGAGGGTGATTTCAACCCTTAATATTTTCATCTCATAAGTTTTGACCTTTTAAAAATTCATGGAATATAGGAAAACCGGAGAACTTTTAACAAAAATCACAGCACCTTTCCCACTTCCCCCACAGTGAGCAACACTTTCACAATCCAGAAAATCTAAGATGTTATTTGAAATGAATTTCTCTTATATTTTCAAAATTTTCGAGGTTATGTTCAAAATTTCCTTACAAGATTGAACTAAACAATTTTTTTCTTTTTATGGCCTTATTTAGATTAACCTCCTGGTGGAGTTTAGCTGTAGCTATGTCACCACTCAACCAGGACACGCATACATACAGACAACTAAATAACTACTATACCCTACGACATTGCCATCTACTGCTGCCTGCTGAAACTGAAACTCGAACTCGAAATAATACCGACTAGCCATGATGTTTCACCCAAGCATGGGTCTAGCTCAATGCTACCATCTCGGTAACTCATTAAAACCCACAGAATATGCATGCCCTAGCCAGGACTCAAACCCGAGACTCTTTGGTTTTAAATCTAACATGTAACCACTGAACAACTACGTGTGGGTATATATTATAGAGCCTCCAAAAATTAAAGGCCGTAGCCGGGTAGCTATGGGGAATCGGCCTTTGCATCGATTTGATTTATTTTCACCTCAAAGATTGCTTTTTAAGCGAAATTGAAACATGCTAAATATCAGCTTCTAATTGTTGATATTTACAGAGAAAAAAATATTTTTCGAGTTTATAAAAAAAAAAAAATTTCTCAGGAACCGCTGTTGCGAATTCGATGGGATTGAAATATGTTATAGAGGTATAAAATATCTACCTACAAGATTTTTTTTGTAATTTTCACTCTACAGGAAGTCTGGGAAATAATAGCGAAAATATTTTAAACATTTAAAAAAATATCTTATACTCGGAGGGGAATTACCATTTTTTTGACATATGTTCCTCATATATTCCCCTATAATATGATATCGAACTCAAAATTGTCTGAGGGGTATAACATATAAATATTTATAGAAGTTTCAACTAACAAGCGTTCAACTGTAGTAATTATTTAATACGCAAAAATACAATAAAAATTTATTTTTAATAAACTAGCTTGAAAATGTATTAAAAACGGTATTGTTTAATCATTATCACTGGCCTCTTCAATAGTAAGAGGTGTATCATCATACTTAAATAGTTAGTTTCAGGAGGTCTTATTATTTTTGATAAATAATATCTTGCACAACATAAATAATATATGATCGCTGCCAAATGGGAGCAACACCCAACTGTTCTCATACCATTAGGACACTCGCAATTATGTCTTAGAATTCCAGGAATACCAGAGCTATGTGGGTTATAGTCCAAAAAGCAACTATGTTTACCTTAAAATGTGACGTGATGGAACTTGGACTTTTAAAATATTAGACTTGTCTTTAACAAAGTACATGTCTATAGAGCCTTCCTTCATCATTTCAGTTAAATTAAGATATTGCTTGTCGATATTAGTAAGTACCTGTGAAAAATATTTGTAGGTCTGGAAAATAGAGGATTCAAAGTATTAATGCCAGCCTTGAAACGACAACAAAAACAAGTAACTGTCAAATAAGCGAATGCTTCTCAATTTGTAACCAAAACCTGTTGGGCAGTTGAGTTTATACACGAAAGAATTAAAAAAGTTTCAACTTCTGGACAACATTCTAGGTAATAAAATTCTGATAGATGTGAAAAGGTATTACCGGACTGCATCGTTTTTGTTGAACAAATTCGGGCAAAAATTAGTGCCAGATGAAAAAATCTCTGCTGAAAAAGCTGGTTGCGTAAAGAATTACCTTTTCAAATACTGTCCTCAACCAAGCTATTGGATTTCCCTGAAATGACCGAAACTGAACTCCAAATATTCTTCATGGGTACTTACCAATATCGAAAAGCAATAACCTTTTTGGCTGAAATGATGAAGGAAGATGGCTCTATAGACATGTACTTTGTTAAAGACAAGTCTAATATTTTAAAAGTCCAAATTCCATCGCGTCTCATTTCAAGAAAAACATACCATTGCTTTTTGGACTAGAACCCACATAGCTCTGATGTTTCTGGAATTCTACGACAATTCTAAGCGAGTGTCCTAATGGTATGAGAACAGTTGAGTGTTGCTCCCATTTGGCAGCGATCATGTATTATTTATGTTATGCAAGATATTTATCAAAAATAATAAGACCTCTTGAAACCCTAACTAAACTATTTAAGTATGATGATACACCTGTTACTATTGAAGAAGACAGTGACAATGATTAAACAATACCATTTTTAATACATTTTCAAGCTAGTTTATTTTATTAAAAATAAACTTTTATTGTATTTTTGTATATTAAATAATTACTACAGTTGAACGCTTGTTAGTTAAAACTTTTATAAATATTTATATGTTATACCCCTCAGATAATTTTGAGTTTGATATCATATTATAGGGGAACATATGAGGAACATATTACATAAAAATGGTAATTTCCCTCCGAGTATAAGATGTTTTTTTAAATGTTTAAAATATTTTCGCTATTATTTCCCAAACTTTCTGTATAGTGAAAATTACAAAAAAAATCTCGTAAGTAGATCTTTTGTACCTCTATAACATATTTCAATCCTATGGAATTCGCAACAGCGGTTCCTGAGAAAAAAAATTTTCTTTTAAATTCGAAAAATATTTTTTTCTCAGTAAATATCAACAATTAGAAGGTGATATTTAGCATGTCTCAATTTCGCTTAAAAAGCAACCTTTGAGATGAAAATCAATCAAATCGATGCAAATGGCCGATTCCCCATAGCTACCCGGCTGCGGCCTTTAGATACAACAACCAAACTCTCCTCTAAGCACAAAGCTTTCCTCAATTAAACACAGTGACTCAGTTAAAGGCATATCTGATTTTGAATTCTGATACTCATGTTCATTTCACACTATTAATATTTTATTTTGTTTTAGGAAGCTATCAAAGAGAAGAAAGAAGGTTTAGATTAAATTACTTAAAATTGAATTATATAAATCCATTATTTTATTGATAAGTGAAATTAAATATAAGTTTTACATATGAAACGTTTTATTTTTATACCTTTAACTTGTTTCTTATTACATTTCCTAGAAAATGATTATTCATTTTTTTTTGTACTTGGATAACTTTCTTCTCAAGATATGAAATTAAAATCACAACTTGTTAAGTGTCATACATAGAATTTGGGAAATAAAATAAATAAATAATAAAATATATTGGTTTTATTTACTCTAAACATGACGATCACTAATTAACAAAACATTTGACATCAAAATTTAACAAATAACATGTTAAAGTAGAATTAGTTTATGGAAATAAATAGGCACCTAATTATTTACAAATCGTTAAAATTCCTGATCTTCCGTGCAGTCTTCAGTAGCATGACCAAAAACTGAAAAAAAAAAATGTTTTATTAACATCACAAACTAAATGCATTTGTAAATAAATAAAAATAATAAATTTTCAGCTATTTTCCTTATTAGTCTCCGGTCCTGGTAATCGTATTAGTTGGGAATCTGAGCTCCAATTTAAGGCTTAGTGTTTGAAGCCTAAGTACCTGTCAGACATACGGCTGAAAAGTGTCGTACTCGATGTAAAATTGTCTGCTGAATCCGAATCCGGAGGGCGTATAAAAATCGGGGATTGCCTTCAACCCTTAATCCGCGAATTTACCCGTATTTCGGAAATTGTGAAAAATTGAATTTTTAAAATAATACTTGCGTTTTCTCCCACAAAAAAAACCGCTGCCCAAGGAATCACTACTTCCACATCCAGATTTTCCATCCAAGTATCTCACAACGAAAAAATTTTGTATGTGGAAGTAATTGTTTATGGAACTTTAATAATATAATATTTGAAATCCTCTACCCCAAAAACCCATAAAACGATACCCCACATCGGTAGCGGGGTGGGAGTGGTGATAGAGGGTGGTAGTGGAGGTGGATGAAGTAAAAAAACATTTGAGGTTTCTGGTTCCTGTACACACACTAAATCACATTTTTCTTTCATCCCCTTTAATAATAGGGTGGGGGTGGTAATGGGGGTGGCTAATGCCAAAATTTTTTTTGAGACCTTAGCTTCTCTTGTATATACTAAATACCAATTTTATGGACTCTTACCTGCTTGATTTACCTATTTTCCGCAAATTTACCTCAATTTGCCCCCCAACCTCTCGACGGAACAGGATGAAAATATAATCTAGTTCTAGATCTCGTTAAAGTACATATGTGTACCAAATTTTAAGTCAATATCTCAAACAGTTCCAGAGTAAACGTGCGCACAAAAAAGTTACAGACAGACCGACAGACAGAATTTTTTTTTCTCTCAAACTTAAAATCTCGACGTTTCGTGACATTTTAAGCCTATTTGAACAATAAAAATTTTTTTAAATTTTTTTGTCGTTACTATACTTCCACTGGATGAGGATGTAAAATTAAATAACATGTTGCAATCCTAGGGCTAGTGAACCACCTTGAAAGGCGGTGGCTGGTCCAGGAGACCCGGGAACCTCGGGCTAATGCGCCGCCTTGAAGGGTGGTGTAACGGGACCAGGGTGGGTCAAAGTTGGTGGTCGAGGACCGTGGTTTGGAGTCCACGCTAAACTGTAGATCCCTAGAGCAAAATGGGCCATCCCGGCCTGATTGTCTAGTAAAACAAACAGTACTATTACTACTACTACAACATGTTGCAAAAAGAGAAACCGCTGCCCAAGGAATCACTACTTCCACATCCAATTCTCTATCCAAGTCACTCACAACGAAAAACTTTGTATGTGGAAATAATTGTTTATGGAACTTTAATAATATAGTATTTGAAATCCTCTACCCCAAAAACCCATAAAACGATACCCCACATCGGTAGTGAGGTGGGAGTTGTGATGGGGGGGTGGTAGTGGGGGTGGATGAAGTAAAAAAATGTTTTGAGGTTTCTGGTTCTTGTACATACACTAAACCATAATTTTTTTTCATCCCCTTTAATAAGGGGGTGGGGGTTGGTAATGGGGGGTGGCTAATGCCAAAAATTTTTTTGAGACCTTTTGAGCTTTTCTTGTATATACTAAATACCAATTTTATGGACTCTTACCTGCTTGATTTACCCATTTACCCCAAATTTACCCCAATTTACCCCCCAACCCTTCGACGGAACAAGATGAAAATATAATCTAGTTCTAGATCTCGTTAAAGTACATATGTGTACAAATTTCAAGTCAATATGTCAAACGGTTCCAGAGTAAACGTGCGCACAAAAAAAGTTACAGACAGAAATTTTTTTTTCGCTCAAACTTAAAATCTCGACGTTTCATGACATTTTAAGCCTATTTGAACAATAAAAATTTTTTAAAATTTTTTGTCGTTACTATACTTCCACTGGATGTGGAAGTAATAAGCTAAAAATCTATTCTTTTTTTCAAATTGTAGCTCACAATGCACTTACTGCAACAATGTAGTCAAAACACATCTAATATTTAAAGAAATTTTAGAAAAAAACATGTGAACCTCTACACAGCTGGAGCATTGAAAAATGTAGCCTGGTTTTTTTTTAATTTTGAGAAATTGACAAAAACTAGATCATACGAAATTACAAGAAAAGACCAAAGTTATTTTTAGTGATTGATTCATACTGATATTTTGAGTGAAAGGAAGGTACCATTTTTTTAAATTTGCCCGTTCTGCAATTGAGCGCACTACGAATCGAAACCGACGTATGCGGGTACTCTTTTGCATTATATTTAGTTATTTGGTACTGTTTTAAAAGGTACAATATTCCTGTGCCAGATTTTACCGGCTTAATTTTGTTTAAAAGATATGTTATTAATATAGTTGTTTAAAATTCCTTAGGTTTAATGACTTCTACATCATGGAAGTAGAATAACAATAAAAAAAATGCGATTTATTTTGTTCAGATATGATTAGATGTCATAAAACATCGAAATTATAAGTTGAAACAAGATTTTAAAAACCCTGTTAGTCCGTCTTGTCTGTAACTTTCTTTGGGCGCGCGTTTAAGCTGGAACGGTTTATGATATTGACTTGAAATTTGGTACACCTACACGTTCTATAACTGGATTATTATATATTGATATTATTACGTTGAAGGGTTGGGGGTACGTGTGGGTAAATGGGGGTAAACAAGTAAAGCAAACAAGAGTTCATAAAATTGGGATTTAGTATTTGTACAAGAAGCCAAGATCTCAAAAAATTTTTGGTATCTACTACCGCCATATCATTATTAAATGGGGTAAAAAAATGTGATTTAGTTTGTGTATAACAAAGGCCTCATTTTTTTTTTAACTTCAGCCAACCCCACTACCACCTTCCTTAATAACAAGGCTTCCAACAAAGTCATTGTCATTAAAGTCATTATTTTATTCGGCAGTCATTTTTAGTCATTTTTTATTTCAAACAGTCATTATTGTCATTACTTTACGTCCTTGACCATCGAAAAATACAGGATATGTCTTCAAAGCATATTATTAAGGTCAGCAAAAACCTTTCATTTAAGGTAGATCGGGGATGAGTGTCTTCTTAAAAGTGAGCAGGAAATATTTGATAAAATGAAAACTTTTTCGCGTGAATAAAGTGATGTGGAATATTTTTGGCGAGTAGTTTTTACAGTTCAAAGATGCAAACCTTAAATATGGTAATATTGCAAAAGTTGTTAAGGCATATGCCTTTCACTCAGTCACGGTAGTGCTGAAGTAGAGACAATATCCTCACACCTGACAAATCATCATCACTGCACACTTTAAATGCAAGGCTTAACATATGTGATGGTCTAGCTAGGTACAACTATCAACCAAGTTCTCATAGATAGGGCCAAAGTTGCCTACAAAAGCTACCAAACCTATTTAGAAAATCAGAGAAAACAAAAAGAAGAAGAAAGTCGAATACTGGAGAAGCAAAATCGTGTAAGAGAGGAAAAAGAGAGATTAAAGAAAGTGACATGTAATAAGCAAACAATTCAGCAATTAGAGGATAAATTAAAAAGAATTCACAATTATGAGAAAAGTGATGGAAAGGAATTAGATATAATATTAAAGGAAGGAACTGAAAGATTAAAGAAAGCCATCTCCGAAGGAGATGTTAATGGAGCTAAAGTTGCTCAATGTTTGCTCGACTCGTACCAAAAAATGAAATCGTCCAAGGAAGTAAAAGGAAAGGCTGCTGTTGATTGTTGATTTAGAAACGCATATAAATAAGAGGACGAATAATCTTATATCTACATATAATGCCAATAAATGAAAAATGTTATAATATATTTCGTTTGCATATGTTAATTATTAATTAATTTATAAATAGACATTTCCATCCCAATTCTTAAGAACTCAATAATTTTGAATCACCACAACAATTATCTAGAATATCATTTTCTAGTCATTATTTGGTCATTATTTTCGAAATATTTAGTCATTAAGTCATTTTTTCTATGTAATAATTTGTTGGAAGCCTAACAATGGGGTGGAGGACTTGGAAGTCTTGAACAGAAAGTCTGGATGTGGAAGTAGTGATTCCTTAAGCAGTGGTTTGTATTTATATCAGCTAAGCAAAATAATTAAAAATTACTGTAATTATAAGTTTTCATCACTACATTTACCTAAAAACAATAATATTGCAAGACCAGTTCTCTTACAAACACCTCTTGTTACTAATATTATTCTTACGCTTGCAAACGACTACTTAGAAGTGACTACTTCGGTTGTTTCTGACACATGGTAGGTATCAGTACACCTTTTGTCAATGTCTAATCATACTGAAGAACGTCTGGAAGTTTTGGAGACATGTTACCTGTTTTCTTCCAAATAAGAAGTCTATAGGCACATATCTTGGCATGTTAATAAAATGCATCTTCAGTAGGTGGTAAAACTCTATATCGCTGTTGCAGTTTAAAAATAAATGTGTCCTTAGTTCGTTAAGGCTTATGTGGAAATGTGTGTGACCATACAGGCATTTAAAGAATATGGAGCCAGTGCTTATAAATTTCATGACATTGCTATCGTCCATTTATATATTTTGCCAGAGGATTGAGAGTTTCTCAATTTTCAATTGCCTTCTTAAATTCTGTCTTTTTTCCCTTCCTAATGTGTAGCGTGTGTTATCCCACCCATTAAGTGCTAGGTAGACATAAAGAGGGTCGCTATAAGGAGGAGTGCTATGAGTGCCTGTTGCTGCATCTTCAATTATTTTATTTCAGAACAAATACGAATCGAACTTTCAAAGGCACAACTTTACTTTCATTTTGTTGCACACAAACAATGACAACAAAAGAAATCTGTTACTTGCCACTATTGCTGCTCTTCCAAAACACAAAATTTTAGTATGGAAAATAAAACTATATCGGCACGGTTATGAATCTTCGCATTTTTCAAGATATAAACTGATTCTAATTATAGTAATTTCTAATTATAGTAATTTCTAATTATTAATTGTAATGTATTTTGCTAAGCCTATCATATTTAGAGACAATTTCATTCATACAGGTTAGATACCTGCATGCATAATAATTTAAGTGTTTCTAAAGTTATGATGAAAATTAAACCTAAGGGGCATTTTAAATAACTATATTAATAACTACATATTTTAAACAAAAAAAGCCGATAAAACCTAACACAGGAATATTGTACCTACTAATACACTACCAAATAACTAAACATAATGCAAATTAGTGTCCGCAAACGTCGGTTTCGATTCGTAGCGCGCTCGATCACAGGACGGCCAAACTAAAAAAAATCATCTTCCGTTTCACTCAAGATGTATGAATCAATCACTAAAAATAATGTTGGTATTTTCTTGTAATTTCGTACGATCTAGTTTTTGTCAATTTCTCAAAATAAAAAAAAATCTCGCATGCTACAATTTTCAATTCCCCGACTGCGTAGAGGTTTACGTGATGTTTTTTCTACATTTTTTATAAATATTAGATGTGTTTTGACTACACTGTTACATTAAGTGCATTGTAAGCTACAATTAAAAAAAGAATAGATTTTTAGCTTATGTTTTGTGGGAGAAAACGCAAGTTATATTTTAAAAATTCAATTTTTCACAATTTCCGTGGATTGAGGGTTGAAGGCAATCCCCGATTTTTATGCGCCCTCCGGATTCGGATTCAGCAGACAATTTTACATCGAGTAAGACACCTTTCAGCCATATGTCTGATAGGTACTTAGGACTGAAAGATAAACGTCTCCAGAATCTGGCAAAAATAAATATAGTGAATATCTCAACTACGTCAAAGAAGCTCATTTATCAAAAGAGAATATCTACAGAGCACTCGTACTCAGCATTACCCAGGACCAACGAACGTGAACGTGTTGAGAATCTGATCCCATGTGTTTGTGTGTTATTATTGAGATATTCACTATATTTAATCAGTATTAAAAACTTATTAGAGTTGACTCAATGAGTTTATATTAGTACTAGGTTTATTATATACTCGGGGGTATTTGGATGGTAAGATCTGATAAACATGGTTCAACGCTCAGTAATTAACAGCAAGAAATTCACAGTCACAAACATCGAATTAACAGACTCCAAAACTAAATGATCTATTTCACTTTTATTGAGTACGGTAGTATATAAAGGCAATAGCTGTTAAAGGTGGTTCACAAATAAGAAAAAATAAAGTACTTGGACAACAAACGTCAAATTCAAAACCAACGGCTTAAAAGTCGATGGACACTAACCAATGAGGTCTCTTCAATTAATATCATATTCAATTAAATTCAATTCAATTCAATTTAAATTTTGAACTTAGACAATAGACATCAATCAACAGGTTCAAATTAAACATTAATATTTTTTATTGCACAAAAACAGAAACAAAGGTATACACGAGGGGGCAACCGCTGAGGGGAAATAGTGTACACATCGGAGGAATTAGGAAGGAATTGAAGGTATTTCGGAAGGAATTGAAGGTATTTCGGAAGGAATTGAAGGTATTTCGGAAGGAATTATTAGGTGTTAAGAGATTTACATGGGAATTTGGAGGAAATAAATATTATTACGAGGTATTAGAAGGGAATTAAGAGGAAATAAAAGGTATTAAGAGGAAATTAGAGGCATTAAATGAGATTTGCGCATGCTCTCATCTACATCAGAATTTAAATGTATTGAAAACTTTATATTACGTTAGTTAAAAACAGGTGCGTTGTGTTGTCTTGTGCTTAGGTAAGTAATAAAAATTAATCATTTAGATTAGAATTGTTGGTCGACTGCCGACAACTATCAAAATTTGTAGTCACCAAGAATAATAAGACTAAGAAGGATAGTTTTACCATATGAGACCCTCCTATGTTGGCTTTAATTGAATATTGTGATTGTATTTTACGGTATCTTGTCGTGTATACTGTAAAAGTTGTTTTATTTGCTTTAATTTGATGTATAGGTACATACTTGGGCGCTTAAAAATATTGAAATGGAATGTTTATCTTGAAGAATTACATGCCAATTCTTATAGAAATGACGTCAGTGTTGTAAAAACATTAGCGCAAAAATTAGCGCTAAAAATAACAACTAAAGAAAAAATATTCAATTTAATTAAACTACCGATGAGACTTATGGACTTCTAGTTCAGTAATATAACGATTTATATCGGACAAAATTCATAAAGTTTTGAAAATTGGTAGAAATGTTAAGGATAGCATAAGAATTATTAAACCGAAAAGTTCCCATCCCTAAATAGGGTGCTTCATCCCCTAGGACGCTGTATCCACCCCCATTTTGAGGTCTTCTAGATTACCTCAGGAACGGTACACTTTTTGATAAAAATATCTATATACAAAATTATTCCTTATAAAATTCTCTATAAAAAATGTCTCTACACTTTTTTTCCTAAAATTAATAGCACCGTGGGAAATAAGGCGCACATATAAGGGTTGGTTCTGGTCCACAAAATAAATTGTAATCTTTACTATAATCTACTTTAAAGTTCAATGCTTAACGCTAAAGCAGTAGCTACTAAACTCCGCCTAAAATTATAATAAATGTACCACTTCCACCCTCTCACCCCTATAAAATAACGCCATTTTTAAAGAAGTGAGAATATTGTACATTGTACTTGTTTCCACAGGTAAAGTACTTGGCGTGTGGTGTCCCCTGTAGGCCGGATCCACTAATTATCAAAAGATTACGTTAATTAATCTTCGTCGTATTCCATAGATTCGATATTCATGCATTAAGCCTGCTCTTCTGCAACTGCACCTGTTTTCGCACCCTAATTTGCATGAACAAGAAATTAGTGTTAAAACAGATTTGCGAGCCGGTTCTTTTATTGTCATAGTTCGGGTTAATATACCGCCAACTTTTTTCCATCCCCAATCAGTAGCTTCTAGCACAACATTTTTCCATGTTTGAATTTGGTAAAGAACGCGATATGAGTGTTGCCGCGCAGTAGTAGAAGTTGTTGGTAGTATTGATAATATTACAGTATTGTTCGCTTTACCAACAAGTTTGTTAAAAGTCATGAATCTGTATGCATCTAGACTTTTTTTTGCGGAGGTAGAGTTGTATGAAGCTAGAACAAATCACTCTCCTACGTCTACAATTTCTCCATGACTAGCTTTTTCATTATTAAAACTTTGCACAATGTCTTGTAATACTTCAGTAATATAACAGTTAAAATTGTAATATATCGGGTAAAATTCATAGTTTCAAAAATTGTATGCTTCATCCCCTAGGACGTCGTTTCCACCCTCATTTTGAGGTTGGTTTTCTAGATTATTTCTGGAACGGTGCATTTTTTCATAAAAAAACCTATATACAGAATTATTCCTTATAAAATTCTCTATCAAAAACTTCTCTAAACCTTTTTTTTTTTCTAAAATTAATAATACTTTGGTAAGTGAGACGCAAATGTAATCAGCACAGGTCATATAATTCGCTAAATATCCGTATGGCTATTTCCAAAGCTGTCTACGCGAAAAAGTATAAATATCTATACACCACCACAATGTAAAAACTTCAATTTCTCCCACTACCCCATCTCAGACGACCCAAGGTTACTGAATTATTTTAGAGTTTGCTGTAAACGCTGTTACTGTTCAGGGCTGCCAATGTGTGGATATTTTAGTGGGTATTTTAAACCCACTTTCAGGTACAATTTTGGCAAAATCGCAGCCTTCTATGATTAAAACTAAAAATTAAAAACTGATAAATTTCAGTTAAAAAGAGCGGACAAAATTAATATAGAGAAACAGTATAATTTTCAGAAACAAAGTTTGCTGTGACTTTCATTAATATGTTTTGTAGGAATTTAAATCTGTTTATTTTGTATTAAAGTTTTTTGTTTACGTTATTTGTTACTTTATAAACATTTTCTATTACCTCATTTGTTTCTTTACTCTAATTGCATACCTATTAAATAGCACAATAATTTTCGTTCTAAATCTTACAACACTTGTTAACACGTTTTAACACACAAAAAAAATAGATGGAACCAAACTTATAATTTTATTTTATTCATATAATAGGTAGGTAGAACACATAAGGCAAAACTAGTATGTAGATAATTAGGTAGTAAAAAACTGGCGTAACTGTACTGAAAATATTAAGATGTTAGGAGGAAATAAAGGTATTAGAGGAATTAGGGGAATTACAAGGAATTAAATGGGAAATAAAGGGTATTTTTCTAGAATAGGTATTAGGTGTACAAAATTTCGCCATCGGTTGCCCCCTCGGGTATACATTATAAAAAAAAACATAAAACAGCTTTGTAAAATAACAAAAAATTAAGTATTCATATTCAATATAAATAGGTAATAATAATAGAAAAATAGATAATAATAAATTTATAAACATAAACAAACTTAAGTAAGATTTAATTAGGTAAACCTAAAATTTACCATTAGTTAGTACCTCACACTAGAGATGAGCTAAACTGCAATAAAAAATCAAGCCAAAGAGGTCTACAGACGATCCAACCAACCAACCTTCTCAGTACACTTTGAAAATTGCCATGACAATCCGTAAAAGTGAACTGGTCTGCTGGAATTCCAGCGTCTTCAAAGCGTACCGACAATGTTTGCTTCAGCAGACCAGCTCACTTTTACGAGTTCGCATGGCAATCTTCAAAGTGTACCGAGAAGGTTGGTTGGTTGGTTGGTTGGATCGTCTATAGACCCCTTAACGCACACTTGATTCATTCTAAATCTAAACAATAAACATTTCATTCCCAACAGAGATTTTAAGTATGCAACCTATAAGAAGATTCATCGGCCTTATATTTTGCAGATGGCCGATGCCGTTGCTGATCCATTGGTCGAGCCCTAAAGTGTTATAAAACTCATCCATTGTTTTCCTGATGAAACGTTCCTAGTTTTACTACTATTGAGATCCCATTAAAACTCTTCAGATTAATATTTGTAAATCCTTATTAATACTTTTAAATGCGTGTCCTTATATGTCTTTATTAAATTTTCATATAAACTAAACTAATAACGACCTCTCAAATCTTATAAAAACCAAATACTAATTGTTTCTTATAAGCGTTATAAAACTCTTCCTTGGTTTTCTTATAGTATCTTATACTATTGCTACTCTCCAGATCCGATAAAAACTTTTCAAATTAATAGCAGTAAATCCAACTCAGATATGATTCCTTTAGATACTTATTCATCCTCATATAATTTCTATATGGTAAAATAATTGCACCATATTAAAGCCTATAAACCATACAAGTTCTTACAATTACCCATAAAAAATATATAATTATGTATAAGTTTGAAATAGGATTTTTTGACAGGGATAGTATGGAAGAATATTCCCTCTTGAAATAGGGCTATATTCATTACACAGGGTGATCGCCAAGGGCGTGTAAATTGTTGCATTATATATAATTCATGTTTTATATTAATTTTAAAGCAAAATGTTACTAAGCATTCTGATTTAGGGCATAAAAACTAGCAGAAGTTTCAGTTGGGTGTAGGTAGCCGACTGCAAAAAAAAAAAAGTGGCTGTATACTTAATGTACATGGCACTGCATAAAAGTGAATTTTGACGTGTTCAAGTGAAGTATTCATCAAATAAGAATTCGCAGTCGACCATGCACGTCGTAGGTAACTTGTACTCATTTTTATTTGTTACAAGAAATATTGGCAAGAATAAAATATACTTAATAATTAAGAATAACCACCTCAATAATTTCAAATGCATTAATAAATTTTAATTATTCGATTATAGATATATTTTTGATTATTTTGTTCAAGATCGTTCCGTGTAAAATTGTCGGTTCAGAAATTGTATTATTAGGTACTAAGTTTATTTTAGTCACATATAAGTTAGTTGAAAAATTATATTTACATTTACATTACGTGACAACATTCATCTGATATTAGAAAATACTACTAGTGAAATTCCACGGTAAACAAACTTGAGCAAACATTCTTAATTAAATTATTAAAATTACACTACCCTTATTTAAAATTTAAAGAGGTTTAATATTCTTACCGCCACAAGCTTCGCAATACTCCCTCGGTGGAGGTTTTCCTTTTGGTTCCTTTTCTAAATGAAGATTAACAGGCATTGGCTCGTCATCGCCCTGGGTGGGACAGTCCTCAGTTTCATGGAGATCGAATTCCTCACATATATCACAGTACATCCTTGGTGTAGGTTGTTTAAAATCAGTTTTGAAGCCAAGTCTGCAATAAATCGTAGGTATATATTTCAAGATACATAATATGATATCATAATTCTTAAATAATTCTAAACATATTAATTTCCACACGTGATACATGTCATCTTGCCAATTTTTTTCATAGCAAGTTTGTACAATTTCTATATCAGCCACTTCCTTTATATTCCATAAATCCTACCATAAAGAATAGATCCTTATAGTAACAGAGGAATTTAAACAATTGTAACATATTTGAAAACAAGTTAGCGTATGAATATGCGGAATTGTAATTTTATATGCTGGTAATAGTACAATAACTAGAAGTTCTAACTTCGGAATAATGTCATATGAACTAGTTTCGTTCATTTTTGGCCACATAATAGTAAATTCATCCAAGAAAAGTTTCTACATTATGTGGAGGCTTGCTAATTTATAGGAGGGGGATGCCCACCTCTTCTCAAGGGTTGGCACCTAAAATAAAAACAAAACTTTGGAGCTGAAACGAAATCAAAATTTGAGAAGAAAAGGTTTTATGCAACTTTTCACATAAATTGGTAGCCTTTAAGTTATAACGACTTAAAATTGAAGTTTTAGCTGAAAAAAAAAAAAGGTGTTTAAAAACAATTTTCGTAAAATAACTCATGTTAGAGACAAATAAGGAAGCTACCAAATTGAGGAAGAATTTCGGTTTTTCCTAATTTCTGTGGAGTTAATGGTTTAGGAGATCTGGCAGTATAAAGATGGCGTCCAAACGTTCATAAGACGAAGTATTTAGTTTAAATGTTAAATATCTCAGAAAATTACATTAAAAATGCTAACGACTAAAATGAAAGACTATTAATCAGACTTTCAAATGACTTGTTGACTATTTCTATAGCATAAAAAACAAAGAAGTTCTGACGGAAAAAATGTACATTTGCACATTACTTTAATAAAAACGTCGCCATTTTGTTAACGTAAGTAGTCAGTAATTAAAAAATTATAATCTCATATGCTGTTTTTCGTTAAAATACAGCATGACCTAGGCGCTCAAATTCACTCGCCTGTTTACAGCACTTGCTTTAGAAAAAAATTGCAGTTTAAACCATAAAGGGATTTTGAAAGAGCGTTAAATTTTTGTTTCTTTGCAAATATCTAGAAAATATCAATTTTAGCGAAAAAATGGTAGATACCAAAAATAAAGCTTATAAAGTGAGAATGAATTTATTTTATATTAATATTTCGGAGATATTTAAGTTTATAGATGGCATTCGAACATTTATGATGAAGTATTTAGTTTAAATGTTGAATATCTTAGAAGCTATGATAGCTCCTTCAAAAATTCTAAGAAACAAAATTAAAAATAAATAATCAGTATTTAAAGTTATTTTTTGTTTGTTTCTGTATCATAAAAAATAAAGAAGTTATGGCCGGACACTTGGTTTTTCCAAGGGGTGAAAACTACTCCTAAATTTAGATATTTAATATATGAAAAAGTATGACTGATTTATTTTTGAAACGTAAGATATTCATGTTTTTGAAATCGCTGATTACAATTCTAGTTAAGTTAAAATTAAAAAACTCAAAATGGCGTCGCCAATGTGGCGGATCGAAATTTTTTCAAAAGCAAGTGTTTTAAACGAACACAACAATTGAGCATCTAGGTGATGCTATATATTAACGAAAAACAGTAGTTTTGAAAAAAAAAATCAATCCCTGGATAATTGCAATAACAAAATGGCGACATTTTGTTTTCTTCTTAACAAAATTTTTGTTCTTGCAAATATCTCGATTTATCAAAAAAAAAAATGGCAGGGGCCAAAATTAAAAATTATAAACTGAGAATAAGTTTTATTTTTGCTAGTTTCTGTAGAATTAATTGTTTTGGAAATATGAAAGTTAAAATTGGCTTTCGAATGTTTACAGGGCGAAGTATTTAATTAAAATTGAATATCTTAAAAACCGACACATGCATCAAGAAAGGTAAGGATCAAAATTAATTACGATTAATTGGGCTTTCGAATATTTGTTTCTGTAACATAAAAAACAAAGAAGTTATTATTACCTATTTCGGTCATCACATTTTTTTAGCAAAAAGTTGCCATTTTGTTACTGTCATTAACCAGTAATTAAAAAAATCTCAAATATTGTTTTCGTTAATATACTAGATGCTCAAATTATTTAGTTCGCTTAAAGCACTTGCTTTTCTATTATTTTGAATTCTTTAATTTTGACTTCAGATTCGTCATCAGGATCCCCAAAAATATGATTACATTAAAAATAAATCAATAATACTTTTTCAAATATTAAATTTTTCGACCCACCGTCGGAACAATAGAGAAACTGAAGATGATATATACGGGGTGTTTCACGAGGAAACGGACATGCTTTAATGACAGATAGAGGACACCGGGAGTACCCATAATCAACCATAGAAAAAGCTAGTTGGGCCATCGTTGCTGAAATACAGGGTGTTTTATGTATTTTGGTCAAAATTTCTTTTGGTTGTTACTTGGTAAAGAATGGAATAATAAGTTCATATTTGGCACATATAATACACTAGTGATCCTGAATAAGCACTTGTATCGTGCACATAAAAAATCCAGGTCCGAACAAAATCATTTTTTTTTTCAAGTCCGGACCTGGATTTTTTTTGTGTGTGATATAAATACTTATTCAGAATCACTAGTATATTATATGTGCCAAATATGAAGTTAATATTCCATTCCTTTACAAAGTAACAACCAAAAGAAATTTTGGCAAAAATACATAAAACACCCTGTATTTCAGCAACGAGGGCCCAATTAGCTTTTTCTATGGACGATTATGATTACTCTCGGTGTCTTCTATCTGGCATTAAAGCATGTCCGTTTCCTCGTGAAACACCCTGTATACTTCTTACTACAAGAATCACCCATAAACAAAATTATCATTACATTATGACATTATTTCTAAATTTTGCATATTTTTACTTCCATCTCCAGTGGAAGTACAGTAACGACAAAAAAATTTTTAAAAATTTGTATTGTCCAAATAGGCTTAAAATGTCATGAAACGTCGAGATTTTAAGTTTGAGCGAAAAAAATTTTCTGTCTGTCTGTAACTTTTTTTTGTGCGCACGTTTACTCTGGAACCGTTTGAGATATTGACTCGAAATTTGGTACACATATGTACTTTAACGAAATCTAGAACTAGATTATATTTTCATCTTGTTCCGTCGAAGGGGTAAATTTGGGGTAAATGGGTAAATCAAGCAGGTAAGAGTCCACGAAATTGGTATTTAGTATATACAAGAGAAGCTAAGGTCTCAAAAAAAAATTTTGGCATTAGCCACCCCCATTACCACCCCCACCCCCACCCCCTTATTAAAGGGGATGAAAAAAAAATGTGATTTAGTGTATGTACAGGAACCAGAAACCT
This sequence comes from Rutpela maculata, assembly GCA_936432065.2. NCBI lineage: Eukaryota > Metazoa > Arthropoda > Insecta > Coleoptera > Cerambycidae > Rutpela > Rutpela maculata. The sequence continues at coordinate 163,299,280 of OW386286.2, forward strand.
CAAAATATTTTTTACTCCATCCACCTCCCCACTACCACCCCCCTATCACCACCCCCACCCCACCACCGATGTGGGGTATCGTTTTATGGGTTTTTGGGGTAGAAGATTTCAAGTATTATATTATTAAAGTTCCATAAACAATTATTTTCACATACAAAGTTTTTTCGTTGTGAGTGACATGGATAGAGAATCTGGATGTGGAAGTAGTGATTCCTTGGGCAGCGGTTTTTACCTCTGGGTGGCGTAAAATATCAAATCGAATAGCTAAAACCATATCTAAATGGAATCATCTTACAAAGATCACTGGTAGGGGGATAAAAAGACAAATCACTTTACTCTGTCTTTACAACAAGTGAACAACTCGAAGATCCCAACACAATGGAAGCAGAACATTTAAACACAGAAGAACCTACTACATCAACTCATAATGGAAATGCGTACGAACAACATGCAACAGAAGTGAAAAATTTAGTCGATAATACGCACAGACATCGACTTTTATCTCCAATGAAAGTGAACTACATACAATGGAGGCAGATGATTTAAACAAAGATAAATCCCAGCCATCGCCTGCTAACCAAAATGAAAATGAAGCGCAGACCTTAAAGATGTGCCAACACCATTCAAAGAGTGCTTATTTGGGGGGGAGGGTGATCACCCCGGGCCCGGGCTTGTTTTGGGGGCCCGGTCTTCGCTTACTAAAGGATTTCTTATCCTCCATCAAAAAATTTTTCGGACCAAAATAATTTTTTTTGGATTTCTCCCCTGCTCATCAATTTAAAAAAAAGATCCCCAGGACCCGTATTTTCTCTCCACGGCCCTGCAGCCAGTAGGTATACATTTTTCTATATAAAATATAAATGAAAAATTTGAACATTTTCGATTCTATACGGTTCTATCAAGGCTTGAAAATAATATGGATAAACCAGATTGGATTTTTATTTTAATTTAAAATGGGAGTTATCAAACTAACAAAATGTTTCCCCTTAAGTGTCAGTTATTGGTTCGCTTATACATATAAGGTCTCCAAAACAGTTGAAAATTGGTATACTGTCTGATACACAAAATCATAGTTGAATTCAAAGTAAAATCCAAAAATATAATAGTATACAAGGTATTCTATAAAAAAATCGCCTGTTTGGTATAGTTTGGCTGTTTTAACATCAGATCAACATTAAAATTTAGTTCAGATTCATAACTACAATCTTACATTTTAACATTTCTTCTAATGGCTTCAAATTAAGTGATATATTCTTTTATTTCTTAGATGGAGGTGCCTTGTCAGCCAAAATCACAAATTCACCATTAGATATGAGAGAAAAAGACAATTTACCATTATCAACAACTGAAAAAGAGAGTTTTAAGAAATTTTTTAAGGCTACAATGCCATACAAAGCACCAGGTAGAAAAACCATTACTAAATCAATGAATGATAAATAAAGCAATAAGAGGTAAACTAAAGGCAGAGTTTCTAAAGGTTAGGTGTCGTTTAATTTATAGCCCGTGCATTTTAGATGAAATTTTGCCAAAACTCAGAAAAATATATTGTAAAACCATAAATTGGCGGATACGTATTTAGTATGCCCAAGAACATACTACAATCTTACGATCTACTATGCCGGCTTTATAATGTTTCGCATGTAAAATGACCTCTTTAACATTGATATATGTAGTGACTTTAAAGAAAATCAGTTTTGGTTGTTTTGAAAAACGAAAGTGTTATTACACTGGTTGGCCCCGCGTTTTTACTATAGCTACTCCATACTATTCGGATAGTAGTTAGAGTAAAATTATGTTCTTCCATGGTGGAACAGAAACTAACATCCGAGGGTAAAAATATCAACAGGCGCGAATCGACAAGCTCCCCCGCTAACGAAAGCCCGTCACAACATCTGCACTTTCTTGCACCTTGATGCTGGTGTAGGAGAACCTAGAGTTTTTATTATGTTGTCTGGTACATTAAATTTCTACAGATTTACAATATTCTTCCTGATTCAAAACCTAAAATGACTGGGCTATTGTAGCCCAGTGATTAGCTTGCAAATTCAGGCACCTAGCGAAGTGGGCTCGAACCTTGCTTATTGCGAAATAATTTTAGTTATAAAAAACCGCTGCTCGAAGAATCACTACTTCCATATCCAGATTCTCTATCCAAGTCACTCACAATGAAAAAACTTTATATGTGGAAACAATTGTTTATGGAACTTTAATAATATAATATTTGAAATCCTCTACCCCAAAAACCCATAAAACGATACCCCACATCGGTAGTGGGGTGGGGGTGGTGATAGGGTGGTGGATGAAGTAAAAAAATATTTTGAGGTTTCTGGTTCTTGTACACGGTTATTCATTATATTTAGGCCACCCTATATTATCTTTATTATTGGAGATAGAAAAAAAGTTTCGGAGGAAAGTTGTAGGACTGTAACTTTAATAAGTTAATGGAAGCACAGTGGTGTGCAGAAATTAAATCTGTCAGCGTTTCATACTCCGATTAAAGAACTTATATCTAGATACATAATGGCATTGATATATTTGTCGCTGAAAGACTCACAATCTAAGGCACTTCTTCCCATAAGTTGCTGATTGGCCCATCGGCGTATTCGCGGCCGCTCGTGCACGATCGGCTTCAGTTCGATTATCATAATCTCATTTGACAGTTCGGCCATTAATGTCAATCAATGTAATTTTATTTTAAGTTGTGATTTGCTTAATACCTAAATAATATTCTCTATTCATATTTACACAGTTTAGTGACAATATATTTTGTGCAAATAAATAGTGTAGTGCTGTGCCGTTTGCAGAAAGCAGTTTAGAAAAGAAGAAAATCGATCGTTCCATAGTCGTAACATGATGAAGTTCAGTTTACAGTTATAAAGTAAATAGCAATTAAATTTTAATATCCTTTCAATACATATTTATCTTACTGTTTTATCTTACTGTAATATCGTATGTCTACATCACGTTATATAAAGAGCCGGTAATGCAGGAATTGCAATAATTCATTTTAATGAAAATATTTACCATTCTACACATTTTCTACACACACACAACGCCACTGTTGCCCATGGGATGTGATGTTCATCTATCCATTTTAATGGACATATAATGTGACTATGTTAGGAGCAAACAAGGTATATAGTGAAAAGATAGCCTGTTATGTATCTAGATATAAGTTCTTTAATCGGAGGTTTCATATAATAACTTTTACTTGTCATTTTCATAGACTACTTTAATAATTGTAATTTCCGTTCGTATAATAAATAGCTTAAATATTTTCAATGTTCAATAACTCGAAAACGGTTAAAGATAGGACTATCATATGGCATATTTTTGAAATCAGAAAAAAAGAATAATTCAAAAATTCAGCAATATACAGGGTGTTCCATTTAAAAAAAATATTATTGCTTCTTGTACCTCAATTTCTGCACGCCACTGTGCTTCCATTCACTTATTAAAAAGGTTCAGTTACAGCCCTACAACTTTCGTCCGAAACTTTTTTTTCTATCTCCAATAATAACGATAACTAAATATAATGAATAACCCTGTAATCACATTTTTTTTCATCCCCTTTAATAATAGGGTGGGGGTAGTAATGGAGGTGGTTAATGCCAAAAATTTTTTTGAGATCTTAGCTTCTCTTGTTATACTAAATACCAATTTTATGGACTCTTACCTGCTTGATTTACCCATTTATCTCAAATTTACCCCAATTTACCCCCCAACCCTAACCTTCGACGGAACAAGATGAAAATATAATCTAGTTCCAGATCTCGTTAAAGTACATATGTGTACCAAATTGCAAGTCAATATCTTAAACGGTTCCAGAGTAAACGTGCGCACAAAAAAAGTTACAGACAGACCGAAGACAGAAATTTTTTTTTTCGCTCAAACTTAAAATCTCGACATTTTAAACCTATTTGAACAATAAAAATTTTGAAAATTTTTTTTATCGTTACTATACTTCCACTGGATGTGAAAAGGAATTATCCCCAAGATGTTAGTTCGGACTCCACTATAAGCTATAGGAATAATTAAATGATATACTTACGCTGCGAGTTCATCAGCGGCAGAAGAGTTGTACCCCATTTCTAAAATTTCGATCCTGGCCTTCTGTTCTTCGTTCTTCTTTTGCATATCCACGATTATGGAGTTCAAGAACGCCACTTGGTTTTCAGCAAATATTTTTTCCTCGAGTAGCTGCTTATAATCAGTTTTTGAGTTAATTTCTGCCTAGTTAATAAATAAACCATGCAAATAAGCGTAGCAAAGTTGCACCATAAAATACTACTATATACAATATACATAATATGTCGTAGTGTTTTGGATTGAGATTTTGGTATAAAAATGGACCAATTTCAAACATATAAAAGCGTCCCTATATAAGGATAATATAAATAAGGTAGACATTGAGACAATCAATGTTCTGGCGCGGGGAGTTTTAAAAGCTTATATTTGAAATTGGAGTTAATACAAAAGATAGATACATGAAAAAAAAAATCAGCTGTTTTATCGAAAAGGTTTTTTTAGTTTTAGTTTTTCTAGCGTTTTTAGTGCATTTATCGTATTATATACAAAAATATTCTTGGGAGAAACGCGTTTAAAATCATATAGTCTAAGAGTTGGCGACGGTTTTCGTCAAGTATCTACGTCGAAATTTTGTCGGGGATAGCTGTCTGCATATCCCTATTTGAAAAGCGGCAATTCTAACCCTCCCCCATTTAAGGTGGCAGGTAGACCTGAAGCAGGTAAAAATACGAAGTTTTTCAAGAAATAATCTAAAATATTATTTTTATTCCATTCCTAATATCATAAAATAACATTGCCTGCTTGATTGCTTAGGTACTACATGTCAACAGAGCTAATTAACACTTTCGCTGCGCATGACTCTCACTCGAGTCGGTCCCGTTCTTAGCGCAGTGTGCCCGACTCTCATGTGAGACAAATCATATTACGTATTATTATTATTATTATTATTATTATGCCAGTCAGTAGTGAACAAGAAATTCTTGACCAGTTGCGCATGGCTCTCCTGAGAGTCAGTCCAAAAAAACATGGAATACCTTGTATTATACAATTTTTTTTACTCGATTTTTGACACCTAATTATGCAATATTTTCGAGAAAAAAAAGTCAGCGTTAAAAAATTAACAATAGTCAAGTGTTAGTGTAAGAGTTGGCATTTTTTTGCATAAAATATATTATACAGTGTGTCCCACTTTTCACGGTAACACCCTAGTAGCTCAGTTATCAGTCATCCAATTTCAACCAAATTTGAATCGGTATCGGTGACCTTTACTATATATTTTTTGAGTGAAACAAAACTTATTTTAGTCATTAGCGTGCATTTTAATTAAGAAAAAAATGTAGATTTTTCGAGAAATATTAGGCATTTTTTTTTAATGAAAAACTAAGCAGCGTTAGAACCCCCATTAGAATTTAAAAATAAATATCTAGTATTTCTGCTTACATTATTATTAAAAAAATATTATTTTGGGTATTCAGCAGATAATTTTCAAAGAAACAATTCGTTCCTTTCATATACTATTGATCTAAATCTGACCATGTTAGCATATCACAACTTATATACTTTTTTATTTATTATGAAATTACCTATTGGTTCTCCAATAATGAGTGTTTTAAAGTATTTACCTAACTAGTATATTAGCATGCACAGATATGCTAGCATGGTCAGATTTAGATCAATGGTATATGAAGGGAACGAATGGTTTCCCTATTAGTACAGTCGAATTGATTTAATTCACGTTTTTTTCAGCAAAATCCGTAAAAGCTCAAAAAGTGCATATAATTTTTGACGCACCGGGAATTTTTGGGCGCAAATATTTTTTTCGTAATTACGAGGTCATAATACATAAGAATCAACAATAAAATTTCTAGTGGAATGTTGTCGCCGAAAATAATCAATTTAACTGTCTGTATCCAAAATTTAACATTTTGATTTATGGTTTTCGAATTACGGCATCCTTAAAATTAGGTTTTTCAAATATATTAAATAATTAATAACTCGGAAACGAATTGTTTTTCGAAAAAATCATTCTTCATTTTCTATTTAGATTAATTTTTCCATCACCAACTGTCATCGATACTTTCAAATTTCAGCCAAGAATTTTCATTGAAAAATTACCAAAAATTTTGAACCAGCAGCCCTATATATATTAGGGCATTAAGGATTACCGAATTTGACAGTGAGTGGTAGAAAAAGTTATTTCAAATAGAAAATGAGGAATGACTTTTTTTTTAAACAATTCGTTTACAAGTTATTAATTAATTAATATTTAAAAAACGTAATTTTAAAAATGCGGTAATTCGAAAACCATAAATCTCGCCATAAATGAAAATATTGAATATTGGATATAGGGGTTCTAAAGCATGTTGATCAATAATATTGCAAAATTTTTAAATAAAAAATACCTAATATGAGTTTTCGAAAAATAGACCCTTTTTTCTTAACAGAAGTGTTAGTCGGGGAGCCCTCCCTAGCTGTACGTGCACCCCCCCCCCCCCTATCCTTGGGGACAATGTTTTTCATAAAGATTAAAGCCTAAGGAACAATTTAAGACATGTTCCCAAAAAAAATAACTGGTTGTACTTTCAAAATGGCGGCCATATGTTAAAAGAAAACTGTTGCCAATGTTGTTTTTGTCATTTAACACAAAAACTAAAAAAGATGGACAAAAACTTTTTTCACAAAAAACAACGTGCATAAAATTTTCTACGATTTTGTTCCTATACAATATTTTGATAGGAGTTACAATTTTCCAGATAAATGAGTCCAAAATTAAGAAAACATGGAAATTCATATATCGGTAAATCACTTAGAGGAAATAACTGTGACAATTATTGTAAGGTGTATAATATAACTTTGTATTATTAACATAACAAAAAATAAAATAAACTGAAAAATAATAATAATAATAATAATCGAAAACGGCAACAATGGTATCTGGAAAATGGTAACTCCTATCCAAATATTGTATAGGAACAAAATTGTAGGAAATTTTATGCACTTTGTTTTTTGTGCAGAAAGTTTTTCTCCATCTTTTTTAGTTTTCGTGTTAAATGACAAAAACAATATTTGCAATTTTTTTTTAAACGGACGCCATTTTGAAAGTAGGGCCAGTTTTTTTTTGGGACATGTCTTAAATTGTGTCTTAGGCTTTAATCTTTATGAAAAACATTGTCCCCAAGGATCTGGGGGGCAAGGACACTTAGGGTGGGCTCCCGTAGTATTAGTAGTATTATTATATTGAATTTTATATTTTATTTTAAGAGCTGAATCATTTATCTGGAAAATGGTAATTCCTATCCAAATATTGTATAGGAACAAAATTGTAGGAAATTTTATGCACTTTGTTTTTTGTGCAGAAAGTTTTTCTTCATCTTTTTTAGTTTTTGTGTTAAATGACAAAAACAATATTTGCAACTTTTTGTTTTTTTAACGGACGCCATTTTGAAAGTACAGCCAATTTTTTTTTTTGGGGGGACATGTCCAAAATTGTTCCTTAGGCTTTAATCTTTAAGAAAAACATTGTCCCCAAGGATCGGGGGGGGGGCACTCAGGGCGGGCTCCAGTAGTAAGTATGTCAATGACAGAAATAAGTTTTGTTTTGCTCAAAAGAGATATGGTAAAAGTCTCTGATACTGATCCTTTGGTTGAAATTAGATGACTAATAACTGAGCTACGAAGGTGTTACCGTGAAAAGTGGGAAGCACTGTATATACATTATAATTCCAAAATGCATGCCAAAATATTGTTTTTTATATATTTTTTTCGACTGGGCCTTCTTTTCGCAGCTATTAAAATTTGAAAATATAAGCACACCTTAAGTACCAAGGTGTCGCCAAAACAGGTTGTCGGGCTAGTGTAAAGAGCGCCTGTATATCACGCCATGACTTGAAAAACATATTTTTATCAGCTTCAGGTCCACCCTCCTCCTTAAGGACAGGATTTGGCAGAGTGAGAGGGAAATATGCATTTATTTTCGGTTTATTATAAATAATTAAAAAACCAAACACATAGTATAATCTTTAAAACTGTTGTAAATAATTGCTATTCTTCTAATGAATACAACTATATATATTTTTTATTCTAAATTTCTGTTGTACTTGAATATCGTAGATATTCAATGAAAATAGTTCCTAAATTCAATATTAGAGTATGGCATTTAATTATATACAAAATTTATGATAAAAACTGTATGTGGTTGTATTCCTTAAAGCAATGGGAAGTATCTGAAACTAATTTTAAGATTATACCATTTATGATTTTTTAAATATTTATAATAAATCGAAAATAAGCACATATTTCCTTCTCACTCTGTAAAATCCCATCCTAAAACGCAGAAAGGGCGGGGCGCCAGAATTGAGACTTTTCAAATAGGGGGAATGCACACAGCTGTCCCCTACAAAATTTCTACTTACGTAGACATTTGATGAAAACTATCTCCAGCTCTCCGTCTAAAAGGAAGTGTCAATTGAGCGGTGGCCTAATACAGTTATTGACAAACAAGAATCAGTAAGCAACTGTTGCAATGTTGAGTGGACGCATCAAAATAATTATCTATTTATTGCCAAAATTACAGAACTTTTGGATTCCAGATAAGCAAGACACGAGGGTAGCTCTATTGACCCATTTAGACAATAACAATATTTATACGAAGTTGTCAAGATATTAAGATATAATATTTTATAGTAGAATACTGGGAAAAATGATATATTAGTGAAAACCGAAAAATTAATATTTTTACAAAACGGAGCCGATTTTACACTCAGCACCATAGCACCTGTTTACTACATTAACCCTAGAACGGTATCGTATGTAAAATTTACGTGTGCAGGATTAATAATTTGCATTTACAGAGCCATACGCCCGCAAATTTTCTCGACCTTCCAGATATGCTTCCCTAAATATCTTAGCGATAGGCTGTTTACATTGCCATTACGCAAGTGTTCGTACTAGAGGTTACATTTATTATTTTCTGGAGCTCTATACGTAAATATTACGCATCGTTACCAATAAGGAGCCGTTCAAAAATTACGTAACGCTCTTAGGGGGAAGGGGAGTACTTAAAAGCGTGACAACTTATGACATGGGGGGGGGGGGGGACTTGCATCAAGTGTTGCGTAACGTAATGTTATTCTTTTTTCCACAAAAATTCTGATCTAAAGAAAAACAGCTATTTTTGTATAAACTGTACAAGGTTTGTCCTTGGTCACAAGACAAACCAAGTTTACACAGGACTTTAATATATATGACATTTTAAAAAATCTTATTTTGATGGGGGGGGGGTGAAATTTGTGAAGTAATTTATTTCGGGGGGTATCTTCAAACGTGACAACAAGTGACAAGGGGGAGGGAGGGGGCAAATTTGATCAAAATTTGCATTACGTAATTTTTGAACGGCCCCTATCTGCTAATTAGTTTATAATTTTTACGTATCCGATATCAATAAACGTTTACAATGTCGAAACGAGGTTTAACAGATGAAGACTTGGAGGAAGCTAGTAAATTTACTCTGTTCATTACTAATTTAAGTTACCACGTATATTGTATGTTTACTTGGTAAAATAAACCTTTAAGCAAAATATTAATTGAGTTTTATTAATTTATTTAACCGCATTTTAGCATAAAGCTTATAGAAAAAATATGTACGTAAAATTTACGTACGATACCAATACGGTACAATAAAATATCGATACCGTTCTAGGGTTAAGAAATGCTGGGCGCGACCTGCGCATTGTTATTTAATAATGTATGCGGTAGAAATATAATAACGAATTCGCCGCGTATTTCGCTCTGTAGAGATAACGTACACTGTAATTATTATTTGAAACATGATTCTGCAATATTTCTCAGAGAAATAAAGGTGCCAACACATTTTTCACATGCTTCAAATTTCATATGCTTACGTCTCCACTTGCCCCTCATTCAAAGTGCGAGGTGGAGTTTCGGTCGTCTATGCAATTTTTTCACCTGACTATATAGATGTGGAGATCTATAAAAAAACTAATTCGATCTTGAAAAGTGTCCAATTAAATCTGTTTTAAATGTTACTAATCCAAAATTTATAGTCTCATGTTGAATCGAATTTTTGTTATAACCATTAATTTGAAAAAAATAGGAGTTTCAAATTAATTCAGCGTGTCTATGAGAAATGGCGATAAAAAGGAAGTAACCGTGAAAAGAACTGCAGAACATTTAATTTCAATGTAAAAATTAAATGCGGATTGTTATTTTACTGATTCTTATTTGGTACAAAAGTTTTCAAAAATTAAAATATGAGATTAATAATAAAGATAAAAAGTTTAAAAAGCATTGGTGCAACGCAGAAGCGAGCCAGAAAACCGCCAGCCTAGCATATAATTTGTATATTTCTTTCAGAACACTAGATATTTCAATGTTATTATCAATCTCTTAATGGTACGTTCTCGACACGAAATTGTGACAATTTAAACCTTAACGTGATTAGGAACGATCTTTGGCAAAGCCGTACACCTGGGGCAACATGACAGATGACGCGATGCTGTCAGATGCGCCATACGTACAGCGATGCATACTAGAATAATGCACGAACCACAAAACATCTACCAACACGTTGTAAATTCCATTTCCATTCAATTCCAAATCTATTTCTGAGATACAGACCCTCAAAGGTGACCATATCGAACCATATATTTCCAAATAACTTCTGAACCATATATTAAAACTCAAAACTCAAAGACAGGTTTTTTAAAAATTTGTATACACCTTAAAATTTCTAACGTCGTATACTAAAACTGATGGTATATCAAACGATTTAGAAGATATTTAATTAGGTATCAGAGTCGATGGCATTTTGGTATATTTATTAAATTGTCAAATTTAGTGTCAAAAATCTGCCCTTAAGAGATTGGTCCATAATAATAGGTGCCCCAACACTAGTTATTGTATTTTAATTCATTTCTGTAATGTTCAGTTCTGATAGTTAATATTTGATAACTGTGAAGTAGATCGGTAGCAAATTCATCATGGAACACTACACGCTTGCACAATGTCGATATCGTGAAAACTGCGGGACAAATTCGGTCGCATGGAATGCTTTCTGAGAAAACGATTAAGGCCCTCCATGCACGGGTCGATTGGCGACGTGGTCGACGCAATTTGACTCGTACGGTACGAGCCTCTCCCCTCCACTCAACTTCCTAGGCAAAGCATTTGGACCCCGCACACGGGTGGTCGTCTAGAAACGTACGATTTCAGATCTCGTTTTCAGTTTTTACGCGATTAGCAAAGAAGCAGTTTGTTCGAGTGAATCGTGCGTCTCAATGGAGGAAGACCTGTTTGAAGACGCGAAAATAGAGTAGTTCCCACTTGACTAGACACGAATTGACTGAGAAAACATCGACCCATATGCGGAGGGCAGACGCGCCCGTCTCGTGGATCGTACGAATGAGGAAATTATGACGTCATTGCAATCGCGTCGACCACGTCGCCGATCAACCTGTGTGTGAAAGGTCTATAGAATTTGATGCAAAGATTCGAGGGACCTGGTTCGGTGACACGGCCAAAAAAAACCCAAACCCCCTGGCGCCCACCGTAGTTCCGTATCTGGAACGATAGCGTAGCCGAGCACCAAAACACCTCGACTAGGCAGCATGCACAGAAATTGTAACTTTTTTGCATGACTACACATCGAATTTTGGAAAGAAATCTTCACCTACATGTTTATAAGATTCAAATAACTCAAGGTCTAAAACCAACGAACCATGCACGTCGCCGTATGTACACCAATTGGTTATTAAATACAGTCGAAGATGACAATGGCGGAAAATCATTATGCGTGATGGGTACGCAAACAAACAAAATGGAGGACGCGCTTATTATATAGTTTCGTGGACTTGGAATGAAAAAAGCAAGCGACCTATGGCAAACCCAAACTGGAAAATATGTGGTTTCAACACGACTGTAGTACACACTTATCTCGTGAAACAGTAGGTCGGTTCAGCATTTTTTGATTATTTTAGAATTCGAAAGTAGAACACTTTTTAAGGCAATTTCCAAATTTTTAGGTCTTTATTCGGACGTTTAAGCTCTTAAATAAATTACCAGATTTGGACCTCGTGAAAACGGGACAGAGCTTCGCGTGACACTCGAGATTTAATAATTAAAAACACTGGAAGTGAAATAAAATAATATTTTAAGAAGAAAAAGTTCTATGCAACTTTTCATAAAAAATGATAGTCAGTTATAACGACTTGAAAATTGGGATTTTTTTAAAAAAAGGTATTTCAAAACAATATTCGTCAAATAACTCGAACAGTATTACATTGAGCGAAAACATGCTAGAGAAAAACAAGAAAGCTACTAAATTGAGGATGCATTTCGTTTCTTTCTAATTTCTGTAGAGTTAATGGTAATGGTTAATGGAGATCTGAAAATATAAAGGTGACGTTTTTTTTAGACCAAGTATTTAGTTTAAATGTTAAATATCTCAGAAACTGTGGCACTTACGTCAAAAGCGGCAAGAACAAAAATGAATGACTATTAATTAGGCTTTCAAATGGTTTTCTATTTCTATAGTATAAAAAACAATGAAGTTATGACAGAAACAATGTACTTTTTTAATTTTTGTTTACTGCAAAATGACGTCACGAGTCTGCGAAGCGCTTTGTACTGAAACCCAATCTTTAACATTGAATATCTAAAGATTGGATATACTTATGAAGCTGAAATTTTAACAGCTTATCTAGATGATCGAATTCTATTGAATACGAAAGTAACGAAAAAAGTAACAAGCCCCTTAATCACAGCAGAATTATTGCAGATCCTTTAGTTTCTATAAACTGTGACGTTGACTGGACACCAAGATTGTGTCATTTAACTGTTAGATTTTTTTGGAGGCTAATATATACTTGAACAATTCACAAAGGATTGACGCCTCAAAAATAACTTTCGTGTCGCTATTGCTGAAATACGCCAGGATTTTGTGAGAGTCATGTAAAATACATCCAATACACCATAATTTGTCGCAGTTGTCAGTTATTTATAAAAAAAAAAAAGGCAACTAGTTTTGAGACACCCTTTACATGTGATATGTACAAATATATCAATTGTTATTAAGTAATTATGTGCCTAGTATGTGTTATTTATAGACGGTGGTCCAAAATGTGATTTTAAAACCTTATAGTATAAGAAGCAGGGACGATATCTGCAACGATGAGTAAGATGGCCATTTTTCGCCACTTTGATGGCAAATTGCTCAAAAACCGACCGATACGAATGTCTGTCACTACTTTTGCGCCAATTTGGTCCGGTAACTAAAATTTTTTTTTCAATTTCCGGTTACCACGGTAACATTTCATCGTCGAATTTGCAAGCTGTTTCCTAGACATGATCTTAACGCAGCAGAGTATTTATTCAGTTTTTATACAGTGACCCTGAAAATCCATCTAAAAATGTAATTTTTTGGTCGATTTGAACTATTTTTTTTTTACATAACAGATATTCAAAAACTTTTCATAATGAAATTATAATTTTCAAGGCCTACTAGGATTTTTTTAATGGCAAAAAGTTAAAAAAAGGTTAGCGATTTTTTTTTTACCTAAAAACTGACTATGCCACTGGATTCAGGATCCTTTCAAATGGATATATGTAAAATTCCATAAAAAAATATTGGTTTTCAAGAGAAATATAGGAAAATGAAAATCTTTATTATGCTACTGAAAAACGCACTTAAATTGCCATTAGTTGCCATGAAAATTATACATTTTTTAATAACATTAAACCTATGAATCACTATCAATTAAATAGTATAAATTTCAAACCCACAGTAATCCACAACATTGGCAATTAATTTTTCCATAATATGGAGCTGTAACAAAATTTGCTTAAAGAAACTAAAGCATTATTTACCAATATTATGGATAACGGTTGGTTTAAAATTTATACGATTTAATTAGTAGTGATCCAAAGATCCATTTTAAAAAATATTATTAAAAACATGCAATTTAAGTGCGTCTTTTAGTACTATAATAAAAATTTTCATTGTCCTATATCTCTTTCGAAAACTAATATTTTTTAGTGAAATTGTACACATCCATTTGAAAGGATCTTGAGTCCAGTGGAACAGTCAGATTTAAGATAAAAAATCGCTAATATTTTTTTTGGATTTTTGCCATTGAAAAAAAATCATGATTTTTTTTAATGGCAAAAATCCAAAAAAAAAACTATTAGCGAGTTTTTATGTTAAAATTAAAATTTCATTATGAAATAGCATTATTGAAGATCTATCGAAAAAAAAAAGTTCAAATTGACCAAAAAATGGCATTTTTAACTTTTGAATGGGTCACTCTGTATAATTCACATGTGTAGACTTCATGCATAGTATACCACTTTCAGCCATTCCACTTGTGATTCATTTTTGCAACCAAAAAGCGTCTTTTATCACCGAAGTATTCTACAATTTATAAACGTACATTCAGCCTCGTACTGATCGTTGCAGAAATCGTCCCTGACTCTTATGCTATTATTGATACACATACAACAAATGAAAGCAAACTAATACATGGGTATCAAAACGCCTGTCAGGACCACAACGTCTTGACAGACTAGCAAAAAGAAGTGAGCATATTTTAGAAATAATTAAAATTCTGTTGTAACGCCTGGATCATTTATATGAGCAGTGACGTCAACCTTTTGTTTTAAAAAACCTATTGTGCCGATTTTACACCAAGTTCACCTCTTGTGTTTTTGTTTTCATATGATGAGCCGTTTTCAAAGAAAAAATTCAAAACGTCAACAATGTTAGAAATCAATTTAATATACTTTAAATAAGGAAAAATTATCAAAAAACAAACGAAGTAAGAAAAATCAGAAACCGTAGAACATAGAAATAATTCAGGTAGTTGAGTAAATTTTAACTTGGCGGGACCAAAGGTCGCTTCATCATATCAACTAAGAGAATCAGACATACGCGACTAGTTCCTCTCTGCGTAACTGCAATGGCTCTATGCACATCGCATATCAAATCGTACGTCGTGTTACCAACTCATACACACGCCAAGTTAGAGTTTACTCGGCTATATGTCTTGATCTGTCTTTTTTCATTCGATTTTTTTTCTGTTTTTGTCAATGGCAAGAATGGCACGATCAAATTACCAAGAAAAAAGGCGAAAAATATACTCGATTATAAACTATCTTTATAATATAATTTTCTGTGTGAGTTATTGAAAAAATTGTCGTTAGAATCAAGAATGTGACTACTAATATTGTATTATTTAAACTATTTTTTTTTATTACAATATGCAAATCTAAAAAATTTACAGTTTTTATCTTTAATGATCCGTTAATTTTTTTCCAAAATACATTATATTTTAAAAGCTATTTACGAAAAATGTCACTTGGTTCATATTACCTCATTATTATGACAATTTTCAGTTCGAAGCTGGTACTTTACCATGGCAAACTTTTTTACTTTTTACTCTAAATACTTGTTGAAAACCAAAACATATTTTGGTTAGCTAATTAATTCAGGTTTGGTTGAATTTTATTCTTTGAAAAATATATTATACCTTTATATAAGAGCAACGTTAAGATCCTAACCACAAAGGATGAGCGTTATGTCCAACAAAGTAGCAATCAGAGCAAAATCAAGAAAAAACGTAAAGAGTAGCTGCAAATATTGAATAAAATATTACCATGCAATAAAAACCTACACTATTATATTAAATACTTACAGAATTCGGATCGGAATTATCTACTGTACCATTGACATTCTTCTGTTGAGAATTAACCTGGCATAAAACGAAAAATTCAATTATTTTCATTTAATAAATTATATAATGAATCTCACCTTAGTTAATTCCTCTTTTAATTTTGATATTTCGATAGTCTGAATATTTAGTTGCTTCTCCTTTTCAGTCAGAGTTGAATTAGCATTTGCAAGATTCTTTTGTAAGTCTTTAATTTTGTCTGAATCATTGCTCGAAACTGCTATAATGTCTTTAAGTGTTTCTTCTGACTCCAAAGCAAGTTTAAGTTTCTCTTCATATTGCGTTTTCTGCTCCTCCAATTTTCCTTCTAGTTCTTTATTATTTCCTTGTAGCGTTTGTAGCGTATCTTCGAATGTCTGTAGTTTTTTCAGCAACTCAGATTTTGTTGCTTCTAATGTGCAATCCTTTTCTTGTAACTGTTTATTTAATACTTCTAATTTTGCGCTTAGATCACTAGCAGAATTAGATAGTGATTTTACTTCTTCCTCCAGTTTCTCCTTCTGAGGTAATATTTCATCGAGTTTTTTACTGGATTCTATCAACTGTTTGTTAAATTGCTCATTACTTGTCTCCAATTCTTGAACTCTTTGATTAAGTTTTAGAACAGTTTCATCGCCAGATTGATGCTGTTTTTTAGTTAACTCCAACTCTTCGCGCAACTTCTTTAATTCATCGGTTTTCTCGTTAACGTTTTCTTCATATTTTACCACAGTCTCTGATAATATAGTTATTTCACTAGTTTTATTTTCTATTTCAGTAAGCAAATCTGAAACTTTAATTTCTATATCTTCCAGTGCCTTCTTGTGTTTCTCACCAATTTCTTTCATTATGTTTTC
The DNA here is from genome assembly GCA_936432065.2 of Rutpela maculata. NCBI lineage: Eukaryota > Metazoa > Arthropoda > Insecta > Coleoptera > Cerambycidae > Rutpela > Rutpela maculata. The sequence continues at coordinate 163,315,886 of OW386286.2, forward strand.
ATTGTGGCTTTTTAGAGTATTGACTTCTATATTCAATTTTTCTAATTCTTCATTTTTAGCAAGGATCGTTTTCGAGTTTTCCTCCAGTTTAACTTCGTTTTGCGAAATTTTGTTTAAAAGCTCCTTTTTAACATTGTCCAGTTCACTTGTCTTAACTTCTAAAGATGATCGAATTTCGTCTCGCTCTTTCTTTAGATTTGCTTCTACATCACCTAAATTATTTTGGTATTGGATTAAATCGTTCGAAGCTTTCTCCAAGCTATTTCTTATTACATCAATTTCAGCTTCAAGGATTTTTATTGTCTCTTCCCTTTGTTTAATATGTTCAGCCTTTGAATGCAATTCGTTATTTAAAACCGTAATATCGTTTTCTCGAAGTTTATTAGAATTTTCTAAATTCACATGCAATTTCTCTAATTCACTATTTTTTAATGTTAGATCTTCTTTAACTTTTGTAAGTATTTCAAGTTTCTCATTTAATTCTGCAACTGACTTACACTCTGATTCATGTTGTTTGTTTTTAGCTTCAAGTTCTTTGTACAAGTTCTGCATTGCTAACTCATTTTCTTTAATAGTTTCTTCTAACTGATTAGCTTTTGTAGATATGAAATTTACTTCTTCATTCTTCTTTTGAATTTCTGCAGATAATAATAATAATTTTTCGTCCCTGTCCACTATCTCCTTGGCATGTTTCTCGATAATATCTGCGTTTGATTTTTCTTGAATTTCTTTAGCGCTTGTTATATCTTTTATCAAACTTTCAACTTCTTCCGATTTTTTTGTCAGTGCTATCGTAAGTTCTTCCGTTTGTTTATCTTTTTGAGAATATTTTTCAGAAAATTCTTTTTTTGCTTCTTCTATCTCCACTATCTTTGTTTTTAAAGATTCTTTTATTTCATCGCGTTCTTTCTTTAAATTTGCCTCTACATCACTTAAGTTACTTTGATACTGAATCAAATTATTAGAAACCGATTCTAAATCAACTTTGGTGGTCTGTAATTCAGTTTGTAATGCTTGTACCTCATCTTCTTTATGCTTAAGGGCTTCATTAACCTTTTGTAAATCTGCACTTTTTGTATTTAAATTATTTTCGAGTTCTTTTTTGGCTAATTCGAATGTGTGTTGTAGGTTCTCCAGTTCCTCACACTTTAATTCATATTCACGTTTAAATTTGCTAGAAATATCTGCATTTTTAGAAATTTCCTCACCCATATGTTGGATTTCCATTGCTCGTTCTTTTAACTGGCCTTCTTTTTCTTTTATCTCGTTTTTAAACTTCTCTTGTAATTCGGTAGTACTGTTTTCAAAAGTTTTTCTCAAATTCTCCAGATCATTGTTAAGTCGTTTTATTTCTTCAAGGTTCGCCAGTATGTTGTTGTTATTTTCTTCAATTATTTTATCACGCTCTAATATTTGACTGGATAAGTCTGTCTTGATATCTTCATTTTGTGTTGCTTTTTGTTTCAACTGTTCTCTAAGAATTTCTACTTCTGATTTTAAATTTGATTCCACAGTGCTTAAATTGTTTTGATATTGTTCTAATTCCGTTTGCTTAGTATTTAAATCTGTTTTCGTTGTTTCTAGTTCTGTTTGTAATTTGGCTGCACTACTTTCTTTTTCCTTGAGGGTTTCTGAAATAGTTTCGACATCTAAAATTTTAACACTAAGCTCCATCTTCAATTTTTCAATCTGTTTTTCCAAAGATGTTTCTGAATTTAATTTTTCCGTGGTAATTTTCTCCAGTGCCTCTATTTTATCTTGTGCCAATTTACTTATTTGTTCTAATTCTTCTTTAAGTTTTGATATTTCATTATCTTTTTTAGTACATAAGGATTCTATATCAGATCTTTCATTTTCGCTTGCTTCTAATTGTTTCTTCATTTCCGAACTAAGCGTTGAAATTTCTTGTTTCAATACGTTAATCACTTCATTTCTCTCTTCCAGATCTTTCTTATACTGATCTGCTTCTTTTTGCAAAGAAGCTATAAGTACTATTTCAGAAGAAAAAGCAATTAAAATACTTATGTACAATTAAAATACTGGTTGCGGCGAGTAACTAAAGACATACGCCAGAAAAAGTAATAAAGTAATTAAATGGTAGACATCCAATTAGTGAAATTAAAGTCATATTCATCGGAAATTTAGAAAGACTTAGACACGTCTCTCCTAAAAGCCTTAAATGGGAATCAGGCCCGGGAAAAGATAGCGAAATGAGGAAAAGATTTTGGCTTACTTCAATGAATCTGTGAGTATTTATTAGAGCAATTGCTAATGTGGCAAGTAGTAGTAATAGCAGAAATAGAAAAATTCATGAAATATTTCCCAAGGGCAATTTTAGCTGAAACGAGTCTGGCAACCGTGTAACGGAAATGAACGAACAGTGATGCAAATTTCAAAAGAAATATGTTTACTGATTGTATTACACGACTGACAACCCTCCTCCGTTATTGGTTCCAAAAAAACCTTCATAGTTATTTTAAATTTCGAGCTCTATATTCCTAGAAGTTAATTTGGGAGATTCACTGAGCAAAAATACGATGAGTTCATATCTCACGAATGGCACATGAACCTTTTCATCGCCTACTGTATCTCCAGATCTGACTTTAAGTGTCTTATTTTTATGAGATACGTTAAATCTTAAATTTATAGCTGAGAATAAGCCTTGACGAACTTTCAACTAAAATCGCAAATGTCTTTCAAGGAATAACCCTAATATGTTGTCACATGTTAGAAGAAATTTTCATGATCGATTACGTTATTACTTAGCCTTTGATTTTTTATTATAACTTATTTTCTTTTCGTTTCTCAAAATTACTTATAGGTAGTTGTATTATTTTAATGTTTTATATGAAAGAATATGTTTTATTTTATTTCTTTAGACAATATCATTAGATCCATTATATTTTTGAAAAATGAGAGTACCTCTCACATTTTGTACGGTACACTGTCGGACAACTGAGTCTGGATCCTGCATGTACTGTCGAGTAAGATTCGTTCCGTGTCTATTAGGTGGATTGCCAGTAAATTCGATATACCAAGGTCAAAAATATCATAAATTTATTCTGGCTTAAATATATCTCTACTTACTGCCTCATGTATAAATTAATTTTTATACTTACTGGCAGTAGATACGCTGTCACCCTCTAATGAAATTTCCTTATTCCTGGACTCCTGTAGTTCTTTTCTAATAGATTCTATTTCTTCTTTGGCTTTAATTAGGTTTTCCTCTGCTTCAAATAATTTGTTAGCATCTGCTTCTAAACTATCTACTTTATGACGTTCCTTTTTTAACTCTCCCTCCAACTCTTTTATTTTCGTAATATTGCTTTCATTTGTTACCTAGAGAAATATTTCATATTTAGTGAAACAAAAAATTAGTCTCAATTTAGTTAAATAGAAGTAAAATATAAAAACATCACTAAATATTAAAAGCAAACAAACACACACACACATAATAAGACTTACACTTTGAGCTAATATTTTTTTCTGAAATAAAAAGTAAATAAGGAAATTTTTTTACATTTGTATAGTTATATTACTCACTTCGATATCATCTTTCGTGATGGACGCCTCTTCTAACCGAAATAGTAGATCTTCGTTTTTACGTTTCTCGTCTTCTAATTGTGCTACAAGTTCGTTTCGATCTTCCTTTAATTTATTCAGTAAGTTCATATGCTCTTGAAGCTTAATCTCACATTCAGATCGGTACTAAAATATACAAATATGTTAACATTTACATAGTTTTCCATACTTAACACTGGAACAAGTCGGGCCCGAATCAAACAAAAGCTTAAACTTAAGTAGATATTGTATCTTAATGAATACATTTCAGTGTAATCTTTATCTCAATTTTAATCGTACTACCTGATTAACTGTTCATGAAATAACCCAATAGATCATAAACCAACCTTTTCATATTCTAGCTTGAGGGTAGTTAATTTTTGTTCAGCTTCATCAGCCTGACTAGCAGCTCTCGTGATTTCAGCTCTTTCAAGATCCCTTTCCTTTAGAAGCTGTTCGATGTGTTGTTGTTTTTCTTTTAGTACATCCTGTTTTAAGAAAAAAGTAGTATAATAGTAATTTTACAATTTTAAAATTACCAGTAAAACCATCATTTACGTTTGTAACCTTATCACAAAGTTAAGCCTTAATATACCATTTACAACAGATTGTGTTCCTACATACTAAAACGATTTGCATTATTACCATAACGTTATCAAAACAAAAACAGAAACAACAATAATGACCAATGCAGTCGATGCAGCAGCAAAATTAAAAAAAATAAATAAAAATAACGTGTAAAGGGCGTTAATGATTTGTTATAACCATTACAGTTAAGTTGGCTAGATTTCACTAATTTATTGTAACATGCACGTTACTGCCGTATTTGTTACAATAAATTAGTGATAGAAAACAAAGTATCATATTATGATTAACTACAACCAAGTAACGGCTAACTCAATCTATCTTTTGGCTAGATTGTTTATTTCCAATCATATCTTAAACGTTTCTGTTACATACAAATCTGAATATTTAGCAAGCCATTTTAATTGTACATTTTTTTGTTGTATATAATCTAACGCAATCCCAAGGAGGAGATCTGCATAATTATGTTGCGACTGAGTTTCTTTCACCCATTTTCACGTCAAGACTCTTGGTACAATGTCCCGCAACATCCACTCATGCAAAATAATTTTTTTTGTAACTGGTTCCATAAATAGCTATTTTGTCATTCGACCACAATTTTCAGTAAGCCTACACTCCTGGGCTGTGAACATTTAAAAATTTCGTTTGTCTAACTTGAGGCACATACTATCTTGTTGAATACCGAGCTAATATTATATTAGATTCGATTTGAAGGGAGGAAATGACTGCTCGGCCTTAGCCACCGCAACCTGTGGAGCTAATATTAAAAAGATACCAAATAAAAAAGATAAAAACAAATAATTATCGAACCAAGTTTTCCTTCTCGTGAGAGATTTCAGTTCTCCTTGAATTACAATGAAGAAAAATGAGACAAATAAAAAAGTTGTTAGAGTAAATTCAAATGAATGGATTATATCACAGCTTACTGATAGAAGAATAGGAGTAAAATGGGGGAAAAAAAATCCCATGAAGATGAGTTAAATATTGGCACAACCCATGGTAGTGTGCTGGGTTTTTCTGTTATTCCTGCTATGACTTACCACGTTACATGCTGGCGATACAGCGAATACAGCATTTATAATTACAATAGAAACTCGTTAAAACTCAAAAGAAATATGAACTATCTTTTGGATCTGTTTAACCAACAATTCATATTTTAAAAATCAATTATGGTTACAATAAAAACTCATGAAGAAATCGAATGGAACTATCTATTGCATCTGTTTATCCAACGACCTATGTTTTACAAATTGACTCATAATAAATGTAAAAAAAAAACTTTTAAAAAACAAGCTATTATTACTATTTAGGTGTACTAAAACGAAAATAAAATGAATGAATGAAAGCTTGTATTGTATTTTTTTTCTATTCACGCGACTAGCTTTTAAGAAAATTAATTTTTTTTTTTTATTTTTTTTTCGTATTAAATAATAATAAAAGCTTGTTTTAAAAAGTTTCTTTATATTTCATTTTATTTTTAAATTTTTAGTTACGGCTTAGTTATTTTACTTTATATTCATACTTAATAAAATAGTACCCAATCCTTTGCTGCAGCGTCCGTATTCTAAGACATGGCGAAAGCGCGCCTTCGCCATTTCTTAGAATATCTTAAATACAACGTCCTAGCGAATATACTATGCGATCCAAAAAAAAAAAAACAAAAATTATAAAACTAAAAAACACACTTTTTGGTACCATATTTTTGTATTTTCACCATAACTACACGTGTATGCAAAATTCCAGCTCAATTAGACGTCGTTAAGTGGTTCAAAATTGGCTTGCAAGAGTCCCCCTAAACATACTAACAAACAAACAAACACACAAACAAACAAACAAACAAACAAACAAACAAACAAACAAACTAACTAACTAACATACAAAACAAGTTAAATAAAAGCTTGTAATAAAAAAGTGCGGGTATATTACTTAAGTCCGTACTTCGCCCTTTCAGTTGTCAGATTTCGAGCTCGGACTAGTTTTGCGAACGATTTTAACAAGTTTTGAACTATCACCAAGATAATGTTAATGAAGGTCACTTCTACAAAATCTATTTTGTTAGCAAAACTAGGAGGAGGAGGAGGAAGGAAAGGAGGAGGAAAATAACTGATTGGTCAGAGAAAGTAATTTTGCGGATTGGAGACATACACTTAACTGTCCTACTAACACTTATTTTGTTAGCAAAATTAAGTCTTGTGGAGGAACATAACTGATTGATCAGCGAAATTATAAGTTGAGCAGCGAAATTATAAGTTGAGCAGCGAAAAAATATGTTCCGCGTCTAATACAGTTATTGTCATTTCTTAGACGCCTACTACATCGCATTAGATTGCAATTTTTTTTATTTTACATTTATTGTAACGAGCACGAATAGGTCCGTATTCGCATTACCTAAGTTTATAGATATTTGGAAGTGAAATACTATACACGCAGCTAAGGGCTTTTTTCCATGTCCATGGAAATACAGCAGTGTCAGCAGTGGCCATGGGCTGATGTCCACTGCTGACCCTGCTGTATTTGAATGACTTTACTTTAATGACACCTAACAATACTTTAGATGTATAATAATTGAGTTTTAGAGCTTATAAAAAATTCTTAAAACTAATTAAACTCTGCTAATCAAGTTTCTATTTTGGATGATTACTTATTTTCATTGGTGATCAAAATTTTAAAAACTGAACAAAATATAATGATCAAAGGTGTTTTAAGCTTCATGTTTATTATTTTTTATGATCATGCAGTTTTAGAGCTGCCTATAAATGTATTAAGACGTGACTGTGTTTATTCAATTTGCTGGCCACATTTTGCTGACTAACCGTTTATATTGCTGTCCAATTGTAATTTAATTGCCTAACGAAAATCAAATACTTCGCTGGTTCTTTAAATCATATCCATTTTAAATAGGGTCTAAATTTTTCCACGCCTGTTATACTTTGGGTACTTTTGCCCTAGTGTTCTTCAGAATGTTGTAAAGTACATATTATTTTAAACTGTAGTTTAGAACGTTTTTTTTTATTTTGGATACGAGTACGTCTATTGAACAAGTGTTCTCAGGTACATACAATTGGCGTCACCTTAAACTCACCACCCTTTGAGATGCTCCTTTTCTAACACGCCCCACTACAAATAATTAAATTCGGTAGGTATTTTAGGTCTGAGTGGCGATTAACGTTGTAGGATACACGATGGCATGGAATTATGCAATATGGATAAGTAAACATATTTTATTTCATTTCATTTCTCTTTTCATTCTTCAATTATCTGATTGTGGGACGTATCGGATATTCGGTAGAATAAAATAAAATTGATCTGATTATGCTTGCAGTTTAAAAGGCAATGCATATAAAATAACTGACGCTATAAGTAAGTAATACAGGGTGATTCAGAAAATTAATGCAAATGGTCAACTTTCGAAAGCTGAAATACTCTAAGGATGCACTAGCAAAAATCAGTAAAATTCACTAATTCACCATACCTATTATACACGGTGGCCCACCAAAACGAAACTGGCGTGTTTTCTCTTTGTATGATCATTTTTTCGACAAACGCTCGGATCCGTCAATTTTATTATCAAGGGGGGTACTTTTATTGGCTATTGTTGATCTCGCCACTTCAATCCTTAAGCGGTGGTAGGATGGTTGGGCCCTTAAATCTTTAAATGAGGGCGGTCAAGTATATGACTACTTGACCGTTTTAAAGCATTAAATTGTGGTGTTCCATTTAAAAAAATACAAGTTGTGTCTATATCTCGAAAACCGAGGCATGCATAATTTTCTTCATATCAGCAGCGGATTCTACTCAAAAAAGTGCCTCAAGAATGTGTTACAAAAATGCTAATTTTCCTAAAACGCTCTGTAGCTCGATAGTCGAAAATCGAACTCAGGACACCTACATTAGTTTTTGTCTATCTGCCGTAGTTTTAGAGAAATCCCCAAATCCCATCTAATTTGGTCCACCCTGTACAGTACCTAGAGGTAATAAAAAAAAATATGTAAAATTTCAGAAAATTGATCTTACTCCCAAAGGGTGAAAACACCCTTAAATTTAAATATTCAATATTTGAAAAAGTATTACTAGTTAATTTTTGAAACATAGCATAATTATGTTTCTGGGATCGCTGATTACGAATCTGAGGCCAAAATTTAAGAATTGAAAATGGAGGCTCCAATATGGCGGATGGAATTTTTTTCTAAAACAGTTGTTTTGAAGAAAAAAAATTTAATTACTGGGCAATTACAATAACAAAATGGCAACATTTAGTTAAAAGAAAATGTGACAACCCTCAATGTATCGGCCATAACTTCTTTATTTTTTATGATGTAGTAAAAAGCAAAACATTTTTTTAAAATTAGATGACACATCACACCTTTAACTTTGTCCCAGAGAATTTTTGATAAAAGTGTCAGTTTCTAAGATATTCAACATTTAAACTAAATACTTCATCCTATAAGCGGACGGATGCCTTTTATAAACTTAAATATCTTTGAAACTGTCAATCCTACACCAATATATAACAAAATCAAATCCATTCTCAATTTATAAGCTCAATTTTTGAGGTCCACTATTTCTTCGCTAAAACTAATATTTATTGAGATATTTACAAAGAAACGACGTCTTTTGTTTAAAAAAATGTGAAGAAGTACATTGTTATAACTTTTTCGTTTAGAAATAATAAAAATAATTTGAAAGCCTAATTAATAGACTTTCAATTTGATAATTAGCATTTTTAAGGTAAGTGCCACAATTTCTAAGATATTTAGCATTTAAACTAAATACTTCTTATATATTTTCGGATGCCATCTTTATACTTCCAGATCCCCGAAACTATTAATTCTACAGAAATTAGAAAAAAAAGGAAATTCATCCTCAATTTAGTAACATTCTTATTTGCTTCTAGCATGTTTTCGCTCAATGTAATACCTTTCGAGTTATTTGACAAAAACCTTTTAAAATACCTCTTTTTCTAGTTAAAATCCAAATTTTCAAGTCGTTATAATTTCAATTTATATGAAAAATTGCATAGAACCTGTTCTTCTCAAAATTTGATTCCCCTTACCGCCGCTATGTTTAAAAATGGTGCTTTAAAGAGGTTTTTCTAGATCATCTCCTTTCCTGTTACTTCTGCTCTAAATTGGGCATTACTAATATTGTAGGGAATAAAAGAGCTACAACTTTTATTTAAATAATTTTCTTTATTGTTAATATTTTAAGATTTACAGCCGCCAGAAAAGCGAATATTTCTGCTTTACTGCAGGTTTTTGCAATTCTCTTTGCCCCTGTTGCTCCTACGTAGTAATTAGTTATTATCAATATTGTGGATAATAAAAGTTCCTCTTTCTCAATAACAATAATTGAGGTCACTTTAAAAAATGTCATTTTGCTGTTTTTATATGGTCGACTGCCATTAATTTAAAAGACTTTTTTTTAATATTCGATGATTTTTTTACATGGTGGATAACTCCAATGCCTTGTCTTACCCGCTTTAAAAAAATCAAGGAGCTATCAATTATTATTACTAAGGTAATAATTTTTATATAATACAACTTTTCTGCCAAAATTTAGGAAAAAAATTAATATCTCAGAAAATATTAATTTTAGGTGTAAGGAACCTTTAATGGAATGTCCTTTAAATTTTCTGTAGAATCTAGAAAAAATGGGAGCATTCTATTTAAAATAACAAAGAACAATGTTATTTTTTGGCCCATCCGTAGTAAAGTGTGGAAACCATTTTTTTTTTACTAATTTTGGCGTGCTGAATACGAATCTGTCATCCGAATTGGCTAAAAACATCGGGAAGACGGTAAAAATTAACCCTTATTTGGGGGTGACATTGAAATTGATATGAGAACTTGCAACAAAAAGTTATTCTTTAGTGCAGGAAATTCTTTCAAAATACTTAGTTTCGTTAGGTAAGTCCCAAAATAGTTACTCCCACCTCTTTCGAGAGTAGAAAACAATGTTAAAAAAAAAAGGCTATTTCGACCCATCCATGGTAAAGTGTGGAAGCGAACTTTTTTTTACTAATTTTTGGGTGCTGAAAACGAATCCGTCACCCGTTTTGGCGAAGAATCTCGGGAACACATTAAAAAACAACCCTTATTTGGGAGTGACATTGGAATTGATATTAGAACTTGCCGCTAGAATTAGAACTGCAAGAGGGAAAATTCTTTTAAAATACTAAATTTCAATAACTAAGTAGAAAAAGAAGTAAAAAACCAAATTCACCTCTTCAACCCTCCTCGCCATTCCCTCACCTAAGAAGGTTACTATAACTACTATTAGTTATTTACATATTTTTTTAAAAAACAGAACACCTCATTGGGTGGTTGCTACCAGAGTATAATAATCTGATTACTTCTGAGTACACTCATACACCTCTTCACCCCCAAAAGGGATGAGTCTCACCGATATTGATCGGTTTTAATTACAAAAAAAAACATAATACTCGGATGTTTTTTTATCATATTAAGGTGACTTGGCCCATTCAAATCGCTCCTGAATATTTCTTACCCCTCTAAGGAGGAGGTGTAGGGTGTCAATAATCCCCTTTAAAAAATGTTGCTTGATTTTTATAGTAAAAAATTATTTAGTTATTTAAATAATTTTTGTTTGTTAGAAGGGGAATATTTTTTCATTTTATGGTCAAATTTCAAATCTACCCACGAAAGGTTATTATATGAAACGCTGACAGATTTAATAAGAGAATACTTGTCATTTTCATAGACCACATTAATAATTGTAATTTCCGTTCGTATAATAAATAGCTTAAATACGATTTTCAATGTTCAATACCGAAAACGGTTAAAGATAGGACTATCATATATCATATTTTTGAAATCAGAAAAAAAATAATAATTTAAAAATATATTATTGCTTATGGTACCTCTTAATTTCTGCACGCCACTGTGCTTTCATTAATTTATTAAAGGGGTTCAGTTACAGCCCTACAACTTTCGTTCGAAACTTTTTTTTTATCTCCAGTAATAAAGATAATAAAGGGTGGTCTAAATATAATGAATATAATGAATAACCCTCTACATTTTAAAAACGATGTGTTTGTCGAAAACATTACATTTTCTTGCACTTCGCCAATAGGATGACAAAATCACGGAATTATTAACCGCTTCATTTTAATGAAAAATCACAAGACTCCAAAACTAGCATGATATAATTAACCACAATTAATCTCATTATAAGTGATATGAATATTTTTGTCTTCTTTGTTTTTGATGAATTATTAGGTATATTAAACTTAATACCTTCATTTCTGGCTTCGAATCTTTTTTGAGGTAACCGGTTGCATTAACTTTTCGAATTGTTTTGTTTACTTAATGTATTTACATTGCCAGTTTTTATTGCAGACAACAATTTATGAAAATATATTAGCGTCCAGAATCCATAAATCAGATAAATGAATAGTGGAGAGAAGAAAGTTATAAATTAAATTAATATTATTCAAAATCTCTGAAATGTAGAACCCTAAGCTAACAGCTGTTCACATTCTAATGAAACTAATAAAAGTATGATATCAATCTCCCTCTGACCTAAAATATGGAATGTCAGAATGTATAATTTATTTGTAGTGGGGCGTATTAGAAAAGGAACATCTCAAAGGGTGGTGAGTTTAAGGTGTACTAATAACTACTGGAGTTCTCAAAATAACACTTAGTTTGTTCAAACATTAAAATCTGAAAATGTTAACACTTCAATCTCAATGTAACTCGAATATTAATATAATCATTGTTTAAATTTTCATTTCTTTTTGTTTATATGAAGTTACCTATCATTATACATAAGTAATATACAAATAATATGCATGTTGTTTGTATATTATATATTTTGCATTGTCGTAATAAATATGAAGAAAAATATAGTCATCTTAAACTTTCCCCTTTCATCAAATACGAATTTTATATACATATTCAAACGATTTACAGCATAAAAATTACATTTTTCAATATACATCACTTGATATTAACTTTGACCTTTTAGAAAATATATAACCGAGCAGGGCACTGATCCGTGAGATTTCACATTTTCAGGAAAAGTATAAGTATTTATCGATTTAAGACTTCGAACATGTTTCTAAATATAGGATATATATGTGCTTATTTTTTGTACACTATAGCTTTAGTAAACTATTATAAACATAATTTACGTATATCTTGTTATGGATGTTAAATAACGAAATAACAGTGAGAGATCAATTCTCTCAACAATTAGTTTCAAAACTATCGTGTAGATAGACTTTCAAAATTGATACATTACAGGAATATTCAAATATTTAAAAAAATCAATATCAATAATAAATAAATCGACAAAAAGGCAAACTGAAGAAAAAAATTACGAAATTTAGCGATCTATTCTCGATAGTGGTAGGATATCTGAAGAATTCCCACCTGCGAGTTTTCACTTTCAACAGAGATACGGAGCTGGTTTTTAGCCAGTATCTCCTGAACATTTCATCCTACAATAACTTTATACAGAAACAAAAATGTTGCAAATTGAATTTTCTACAAAAAATATCCCGTGAAGTATTATCTATTCTTTATTAGTTTTCGATAATCGAGGCACGAATCAGGAGGGTTGTTTGCAGCTCGCAGCGAAAAATATTTTATCGCAATTTATTTTACTTTAAAAAATAAACTGTAGCGCGGAATCTCCTGTACAAGACACATTTTTTTACAAAATTTTTTAGTGTTTTTATTCACTTTTTTTGTAAACTTGGTTATTTTTGATTCCCAATTTTACAAATTTCATTTCAGGCTTCATGTACCGTTCGGGTAGACCTTTGGTTCTTTCGGAGCAATTTTAGTACGTAAATTGAGGAAGAAGGGACAGGTAAACCGGTAAGAAGGGTCCTCAATAGATTACTGCTGGAGAGTCCTTCAAAGTTATAGCTATGAACACTTTCTATAAACTACAAAAAAAAAATTCTCAAATCCTGGATAATGTTTTTTTACTCTCGGTGCCTACAGAGAAAAAAAAAATTAAAAAAAAAACGCGACAAGAGCTGAAATTCCTGGCAGGTGTGAAAACGAACGCAATTTGCTAAACACAAAGATTCTAAAAAATCTGTATAAAGCGAATAGAAATGCTCATTTTGTGAAAAAGATATCAGAGCATTTTTGCCCAGTCCCCATGAGTTTTGAGCTGAAATGAAATTAATCTTTATGTAAAATTGTGCATAGAAGTAGTAGCCCGGTAGTAGTTTTAGTCAATATATCGCTTCTATCCGCAATTAATTATTGTAAAGCTGAAAATTTGCAGGATTGTAGTTTTGGTCCAGGAAAACACATACCAAAAAGTACTCTCACCCGTCCGTTTCCCTGTTTTTGCGGAGCAGAAAGTCGCAGAAATTGCAGAGCTGGCTATTAAGTGCATCTAAAATACGAACGGATATGCTTTTCCGAAGCTTTTATGATCATTTCGATCCAAATTGGACCAGTAACAACCTTTCTGCTGCACTTTATAGCCAGTTCTGCAATTTCTGCGACTTAGGCCCTTGTTGCTCCGCAAAAACAGGAAAGCCGACGGGAGAGTAGGGGACTTTTTGGTACGTGTTGTCCTGGACCAAAACTACAATCCTGCAAATTTTTAGCTTTACAATAATTATATCCGGGTACAATAATTAATTCCGGAAGAAAGAACGTGGTGAGATAACAGATTACGTTGCAGAACATGATTTAGAGTGGAAAATGGATGTTGCATGATTCAAAATGAGACAGTATTATGTATAATACCAATAGAATTTCAACCATTCGCATTCAAGAAACGCTGTACTATGGTCTGTGCGGGAAAACCAAACAAGAATCATGTCAAATTTTTCATTATTATTTGTGTTCACACTGTGTAAATGGTGTATACTCAAAAAAATTCAATCTTAAGCTCCCTATAAGAAGGAAATTAGAATTTAAAACTCTAAAATTTTAAATCTGTACTTTTTTTTTGTTTGTTTACTGCTTTACGCAAAACATTGTACTGTGCCTATTGTGTAGCCTGTGAGAAGTCTACTGGAAATTGTAACTCATATTCGTATTCATTTTGCAGAGCATTCAACACTTCAAGAAAATCGACTCTAATCTTGAATAATTTATTGCACGCACTGGAAATACATTTACATTCCAGATATATAGACGTTACAAGCATGTTTTTGCTAAATCGAATTCTAGTAAATAATCATTTTTTCAACTGCTCAATGAAAAGTAACACGAAAAAAAATTCAAAAAATTTAACCACCTTCAAAAAAGTCACTAAAAATTATGAAATACAATTTCACCGTCACCCGGTTAATTGAATCTAATTTCAACCTTGAAGTCGGTTAGAAGCACGTTTTATTTCGTTGTTTATTCATTTTTACACCGACCTTTATATATCGATAATTGGTAACAAGTTCAAATTAACTGGGCGACTGTGTGAAATTTTATTTCGTAATTTTTGGTTACCTTTTTTTTTAAGGCGGTTCAATTTCTTGTCACCCTCTTTATGGCCTCTTATTTCGATTCTAGATACTCAAAAATGTACGTTATACTGAATTTTTTAACTTTAACATCAGGCTCGTTATTATCAGAGAATCCTGAAATTTTTATGTACCTTTTATGTATAGCTGCAAAAATTTTAAAATTATGGCATCTCTATTACATTGATCACTTCAAATTTTTAACTTTTAACATCAGCTGCTCCAAAAATACCTGACCAATTTTATTTAAATTCCGATAAATTTTGATGTTGTCTAGTTTTTGATAGTCCGGCTCACTGTACAATCGGACCCATCGTCGAGCAATTGTACCCTATATAGTTTGTAAAAAATTGTTATGAAAATTATTTTTCATTATCACATTGTTCCCAATTTTTGCTCACCTTC
The DNA here is from genome assembly GCA_936432065.2 of Rutpela maculata. Taxonomy (NCBI): domain Eukaryota; kingdom Metazoa; phylum Arthropoda; class Insecta; order Coleoptera; family Cerambycidae; genus Rutpela; species Rutpela maculata. The sequence continues at coordinate 163,330,893 of OW386286.2, forward strand.
CTTACACTAGAATTAGTAGTTTGAGAATCTATAATCTATAACATTTTCTATCACATAGCTCAGACATTTACAATTTTTAACTTAAAAAATTAAATGTATAGCTGGAGTTTTGTTCAGTGAGCAACATATTAACATTCTCGGCGTTTCTCATACCGTCTTAGATTTCCAAGCCTGGAAACCTGAAACCATTTCCCTGGAACGCTTCCTGAGAGTAAAACGTTTCTTTGGTCGAAAATTAAAGAGGAAGATATGAGGATTCAAATAATACACATTTGGGAGACATTTACACACTGCCAGTGAACGGGGGGAGGACTCCAAAAAATACAAAGTTAAGTCAAGAAAATCTGTTGTCCTAGTCGCCAACGACACTGAAATATTTATTGATTATACATATCGTAAGAACAAGGACAGGAAAGCAGAGACGGGATGCTGCATCCAGGAACCAGCATCAGTTTAAAAAATCTTTATCATTTGACCAAAATTCAAAGAAATTGGTGACACAGGGAATACTGTAATATATTTCCGTGCAATATCTGGAGGCGATAAAACCTGCGCCATCTGTGGGAAGGAAAAAAAGGCCTATAAACTACTCCAAAAAAATGACAGCCTTCTCTATACGTTGTCAAAATTTTCTGGTATCACACTGTTAGTCCTGAAGATGTGTGCATGCAATATTTTTTTCTTTTCAAAATTTCAAGGATAACATTTTGCTGTCTGTGGAGGAAAACCCAAGGCAGTCTTTATGGAAATTTGCTGATGATTTTGATATTTCTCCAAAGTCAGTGAGCAACCTTTTCAAAAAAGAGAAACTGTATCCATTTAAGGTTTATTTGTGCCAGGAATTATCCGAAAATGACTTTGATCATACGGTAAAATTTTGCGAAATTATGCAGGAAAGATGTAACAATGATCCAACATTCTCTTCTAGTTTTTAGTGACAAAGGGACATTTTATCTAAATGGATCGGTTCATAGACATAAGTGTCGCTATTGGTCCAGGAACAACCCTTATTGGATGTTACATTTGCATACGCAACGGCTACAAAAAAATCATGTGTGGTTGGATATGATTGGACATCATTTTATTGGACCATTTTTTATAGAGGGTAATTTTTAACATCCGTAATTTACCTCGATTTATTGCAAGCCCAAATAATTCCTGCAATTGCTGCAAATTTTTTGGGAGATGATTTAGCAGTAGCCGATGGCGTATGGTTCCAGCAAGATGGTGCTCCTCCTTACTATGGAGTTGATATAAGACAGTACTTGAGTGATGTGTTTCCAGACCGATGCGATGGATAAACACCAAATGGCCAGCTATATCTCCTGACCTTACACCCCTCGACTTTTTTATGGGGTCATTTAAAGGGTTGCATCTATAACAATAGGCCAAATAATTTGGAGGATTTGAAATATAGAATACGGGCAGAGATTGATCGAATACCCCAAACGACATTCCATAACTGTTTACGACACTTTCAACAGCGACTTGCACATTGCCTAGCTGTTAACAGAGCACAGTTTGAACATCTTATTAGATAATTTCTTAATTTTCTTTCAATAATAAAGTTTATTATATTTTTTCTTTGCCTTAAAAAAAATTTTTACTGCATGTGTTCGGGAAGCAAATCACACTGACGGATTTCGATTTTATTTACGCCATTAAATAGACTATTAAAATACCTTCCTTTTGAGGTATCACAAAGGGTAGGTTGCTATTTGAAAAATATGGGGGGGGGAGTGTGAAAACTAAAAATTATGAATTACACAAGAAGTTGCGCAATTGAAAATAAAAATCCCCTATACAAGGGATTATTTATACAATCAAAATGTTTTTTACACACGCTGTATATAGCGCATTTAAAAAATTTTCCCGACTGTTTTCAGCTAAATAAGTATTTTTTAAATTTATTTTGGGACCAAAACAACAACTTTATGCTATCGATTTACTATTATCAGAGGGGCAAAAGTAGATAATTTTTCACGTTATTCTTTGTTATACGTTGATTTTAGGAAATATTTTAAAATCGATATCGTACCGTGATTTCAGGAACAGTAATGGTGGACAGTGAGTTAAACTCACAAATTGGAGTTGGTGTGCTTCTGGCGGCAGCAGCTCGTGACTGTGCTCCGCCTGATTCTCAGATTGCGTATCATTTTGTGGTTGTACATGCGAGATCTGGCCAGCAGGGCTCAGAAATGTGTCTCTGATTGCCACGGCCAAAACAGAAATGTATCTCTGATTGCCACGGAAAAACTGTACCAATGTGCATACCTATGACATGAACCCAACCTTCTGAGTTATGTAGCAATGAAGTGTCACAAATGCATTTTTCTAAATCTGTCTATACAATATTTTAACGCAATTTGTATTTATCTAAAATTAAAATTTGGTGCATTTTCGAACCTCGCACAGTGGTTCATTTTAAAAATCTAGCTAGACAAAGGTTAGGGTTTTCACAAATTTATTAAACTAATTTATTCCTAGAATAAACATATCAAAGAACAACATTCCTTTAAAAAGCTTTCCGAAATCGGTCATATTATAATATTTTTTAAATTAGTTTCAAATCGATGTTAGACAAGTAAACAGATCCCTCCTATCAATTGCCTATTTTCATTGTAAAAGTATACAAGAAGCATTATTTGTACGTGGCTAACGGATTATCTGAATTATCTGAATACATGTCTTGCTGTTAATGATATTTTTATTTTTGGTGCCAACCTCATCAATTTATAACAGTTCAATTTAACCGAGCAAATTTTTCAAAATATCCGCATATAAACCTGTACTTCAACTACCGTGAATATCTCTAGTCTTTCTTTACCTATTTGAACGGTTATTTCTTACTCTACCAAATCACGGTAAAGACTGCAGTGAGTTGCAGTCAATTTTTTCATTGTACTTTTTAGACATGTACGTTATTTTCTGGAATGATCTTTTCGAAATTTGTTTCAACAAGCAGAAAAATGAGGTAAAATCTATGAGTATATATTTTAATAAGGATTGTGTGAATAAATATATAGAAAGTGGATATACATAACATTATTGATTGTTCGGAACTAAAATCAGCAGATACCATCTACTTCAAGAGGCCGTGCGCAAAATAGATTCTTTGGAAGCAGTAAAAAAAACTGTGGGAGCAAATTCAATCATGGTTAAAAATGATGAGTTACTTTTTGAGACACAAACTAGTTTATACAGTGAATATGAAACTTCTAAAAATAATTTTGTTAGAGTTCTTTCCTTCTGAAAGCTCCTACACTATCCATGCCTAAGAATGATATAAAGAACACTGATAATAGCTAGTGATTGTTCTGAGGAATCCTCTAGCATTCTGATGATGAACGTATTGGAGATAACGGTAAGTGACTATATCATGTCATATTATTTTCGCTCAGCTAATTTTACAAATGAACCAACGTGCCCCATAAGTACCTCTGATTACCATTTCTTTGGAGATAGTGGTAATTGACTACATCATATTATTTTCGTTCAGCTAAATTCGCAAATGAACCAACGTGCCCCACAAGTATCGGAAGTGCGTCAACGTCATCCAAACGTTTATTCTATTCTGCACATCATCCCCTTAGTCCAATTAAATAAGTCGACAAATCAAAATTTTGAGGTAAATACTTGAATTTTTGATATAAGTTACTTTGATGTATTAGAACACGATTAATGTAAGAATTTTTTTTCTGAACCCCCGGGGAGGGGTGAAAAAAAAAATAAAGTGTTTTTTCAAAATTACTCAAAATGTGTAAAAGCTAGTAAACAAAGTTTCAAACAAAAATTGTAAAGCATGAAATTTTATATAAAAATGATATCTAGACTCTTTTTGCTATTACTAAAATTAACGGAGTTAGGCTGGTTAGAAATTAAGGGATGATATGTACAACTTTAAAAAATCATAGCGTGCTGAAAAGTTAATGAATTTAATTTTTTTTTTCTATTTACTTAGAAAAATATAAACATTCGTTTCAGAGAAATGGATTTTTTTTAAATTGTTAATAAAAAAGTTATAAACATTTTAATTTTTTTATTTTCAATTAAAACCACTTTGAACGGTGAAACGAAATTTTTTTTACACCATTCTGTTCATCATTTAATATATTGAACATTTGCTTTTGAAATTTTTTTTTACCCATCATTTTCGAGCAGGTATGAATTTATTTACCTGTTTAATTTTTTTCCAAACGTAAGACACTGTTCGTGTGACGTCACGATAACTGAAAAGAAATAAAGAATGCGTACGACAAAGATAAAATGGTTTCGTAGCTGCTGCGTTGCCTACAAGACGCGTATACGTCACATCTACTGCCGTCATAAGTCATAAGGAGAATAGCCCATCTGTAAATTGTCGGTTGGCGAGGAAAGTAACAAAGGCGTTTGTTTTTTTCCCAACTAGTAAATATTAATTAAGAAAATCATGTAGCTGCTTTTTATCCACTTATGTTTTTGTACTTTATAATTTTTTAATAATATTTTTAAATGCAGAACTCTTGTGCTCATATATCATTAGAATCTCATTTATGACAAATATCTAGATGCGGCTTTTCACCTTATGACGGCAGTAAGGGCATCCGCGCGTGATGTCACAACTAACCTCAAAAATATGTGTTTCTTAAGATTTAAGAGTATTACGCAACTATTATTAAAATTTCTGCCTGGTTCCCGTATTTTCAACTAAAATCTAGTTCAGTGTAATGTTTATGAAGTTCTAAATACTTTGTCCCAATAAAATAGTACTCTTTTTGTAGGTTGGAAATCTAACCTGTAATTAGCTGTCTATTTCTATTAATCAACAATATTGAAAAATTATTTACGCGAATTTTTAAATATTTTCTTAGAGCCAAAACCGGCTCCAAGCTAAAAATGCGTACACAAACATTAAAAATGAGAATAAACTTGAAAAACTTAAAATTTAAGGTTATGTTGGTTATATGATGCAGAGGCCCGATATCTCAATGCAGCAGTTGTGAATGTTTTGGTGAATAAATGCTCCTACAAATTGTTAATACAAAATTTTTAATTGTGGTCAAGTATAATAAGATTGTTTTGCGAAATCTACATACTTATACACGCTTCGTTTTATGTACATTTTGGTTACAGGTATTAGACACGTGGAATTTTGTTTTCATGATTTAAATATTTTTAAATGTAATCTTTGAATTGTAATGAAAGAAATTATTATTACTGCCAATACTTGCTGATTTCTACTAAATTTAGAATTATTTGTTTGACATTATTGATATAAATTAAAAATAAAGTACACAATATAATTTTTTTTTGCGAGAAAATTTTGCAGACGAATTATTGGAGTATTGGAAATAATTGTTTGAAACATCGTTTTAAATTAGTCGAAATTCGCGTATTTTAACCAAGGTTGCAAAAAATGGTTTTTTATGCATTTTCGATTAAATTAATAAACTAATCCGTAATGTAGAAGTAAAAAATTATTTGCAAAAATGAATATATGCAATAGTGAAAATTATTTTTTTTCCACATTAACAATTGAAATAATTTTTCTTCTTAATTTCAAAAAAAATTGGCAATTACAAATATTTACATTACTTATTTTTTTAAATTACAAAATTTCAATTATTTTAATTTATTATTTTTTAAGACCATAAGAAATTATTACAAAAATTATTATAATTGTGTACATATTTTAAAAATTGTGTACACAGAAATATATTAATCAACATTTTTTTTTGGATCATTAATTTCAATTTTGAATGAAAAAAAAATGACATTTAAAAAAAAATGACATTTAAAAAAAATGATCGATACATTTCCATTAAAATAGATCATTGATATTATTCTATTCCTAATCTAAATAAAAATAAATAATTTAAAAAATAAAATTGGATAAATTAGATAATAAATAATTGAACCATTTTTTGGATGGATGGATAATAATAATTAGAAGAAAATAATTCATTCTTAAAACAAAATGTATGATCCATTCTATATTAAATTAATCTTATGAAAAGTTAAAATAAGAATTATTAAAAACAAATTTGTTAACAATTTTTGGGAGCATTTATTTGTTCACCAAAACATACACCACCGCTGCATTGAAGTATATAGACTAGTTCACAAGTTCAAAGCCGTGTTAATGCTTAATAAAGCTCGTGAAAATATGAGTGGATTCGGAATGACACCTAGAAAAATGTGCAAAAGTTTCAAACCCGCATATAAACAATTGCAAAAGTTACAAACAAATGAAGATTGAAAAAATACCGAGTTTCGTTTTTTGCAAATAACTCGAAAACTATTAACATTTAAGAAAATTCAAAGGAGGATTTTTAAAGAGGAATGAATTTCAAATAAAAAAGTCCGAACTCCCGAAACTCTATGTCTATTATTAATAATTTCAATTTAATGTTGAAAATGGAGCTCTTCGCAGCGAACACTAAGCCGTTACGATGCTCTGAAACCGGCCGTAATAAGTAAAACAATTTTTTATGTTATTAAATATTAATTTAAAATTTTTTAAAAATTATGGTATTATTTAGACACTTAAAGGAACAATATCCCGTTGGAAAAAAATTGTTTCACCGATTTTTCATAAAATGAGCCTATTGTTGTTTTGAGTTTTGCTCGAAAAATATGCATTTTTCCTATAAACACGTCAATAGAATAGTTGTTGAGAATTAAATTTCCAATCGAAATGGCACCTTCAGAAGTCATAATTTTTTTTTGTTACAAAAATACACCCAGAAAACAAAACAAAAAAACGAAAAAATGCAATTTTTTATTTTTTAAAATTCTAGCCTGTAACTTTTTTCGGGTACATTTAGGCAAGACATTGCTGCGTAAAAAAGCTGGCGTTTTACCGTTAAAATGATTATTAACGGGTAAAACGTCAGCTTTTTTTATGCAGAATATCTATGCCTAAATGTACCCGAAACAAGTTACAGGCTTAAATTAAAAAAAAATGCATTTTTCCGTTCTTTTTTTTGTTTTGTTTTCTGAGCGTATTTTTGAAAAAAAATATTGACTTCTGAAGGTACCATTTCGATTGGAAATTTAATTCTCTACAACTTTTCTATTGACGTGTTTATAGGAAAAATACATATTTTTCCAGTAAAACTCAAAAATGTGAAAAGTGGACCTTTTTACTTCGACCTCAAAAACGCACCCCTTTAAATGGTAGCACTCAGCGGTTTTCTCATATTTTGGGGTCAATTGAACATAAGAAACAATAAAAACCCTTTAACGTTTTAGTTCCTTTCAACCCTCTTTTTTTGGACATAGACAATAGCCTAAAAATATTGATTAAAAATTAAAAAATTTTGTTTAAAATTTTTTTTTAATTGTTTATAATATTTTGTTCCATTGTTTCATTATTTAAACAAATTATTAAGAAAAAAATTTATTCTTAAACTTTATTATTTGCAATTCTCTACAAGATGGAAAAAAGAAAAAAAAATTTTGTTGTTAATTTATTTCTTTATTTAATAAACAATTTGTTATTAACAATCGCCGAATGTGTTTATATTTTTTTTAGATAGAAAAAAAAATAACAAAAACAACCGTATACATAAACATGTTAAATTTATTTTTCTTTTTACATGTTTATGTATACGGTTGTTTTTGTTTTTTTTTTCTATCTAAAAACATTCGGCGATTGTTAATAACAAATTGTTTATTAAATAAACAAATAAATTAACAACAAAAATTTTTCTATTTTTCGTCTTGTAGAGAATTGCAAATAATAAATTTTAAGAATACATTTTTTTCTTAATAATTTGTTTAAATAATAAGAAAAAGAAAAACATTATTATAAACAATTAAAAAAAAATTTAAGAAATTTTTTAAATTCTTAATCACAATATTTTATAATAAAATGGCAAAAGAATTTTTATAAGGTCTCCATGAAGCGAAATAATTTTAGTGGCTTTTGTTTAACAATTATCCGACTTGAAATTTAAACGTAAAAAAAATTGTTAATTAACAATAGGCTCATTTTATGAAAAATGGGTGAAACAATTTTTTTTCAACGGGATATTGTTCCGTTAAGTGTCTAAATAATAACATACTTTTTTAAAATTTTGAAATTAATAGGTATTTAATAACATTAAAAAAATATTTTTACGGCCGATTTCAGAGCATCGTAACGGCTTAGTGTTCGCCGCGCAGAGCTCCGAGAAACAGAGTTTCGGGAGTTCGGCGTTTTTATTGGAAATCCATTCCTCTTTAAGAATCGTTCTTTCAATTTTCTTAAATATTAATAGTTTTCGAGTTATTTGCAAAAGACGAAACTCGTTATATTTTCAATCTTCATTTGTTTATAACTTTTGCAACTGTTTTGTGCGGGTGTGAAATTTTTACACTTTTTCTAGACGTCATTCCTCACTAATATTTTTACGAGCTTTATCAAGCATTAACACGGCCTTGAACTTGTAAACTAGTCTGCATCTGCATCACGTACCTAACATAACCTTAAATTTTAAGTTTTTCAAGTTTATTCTAATTTTTAATGTTTGTGTGCTCATTTTTAGCTTGGAGCCGGTACTGGCTCCAAGCAAATATTTAAATTCACATGAATAATTTTTCAATATTCTTGATTAATAGAAATAGACTGCTAATTACAGGTTAAATTTCCAACCTACAAAAAGAGGCCTATTTTATTAGTGCAAAGTGTTTAGAACTTCATAAACATTACACTGAACCAGATTTTAGTTGAAAATACGGGAACCAGGCAGAAATTTTAATAATAGCTGCGAAATACTCTTAAATCTTAAGAAACACATATTTTTGAGGTTAGCTGTGACGTCACGTGCAGATGCCCTATAGATGTGACGCATGCGCGTCTTGTAGGCAACGCAGCAGCTACGAAACAATTTTATCTTTGTCATATGCATTCTTTATTTCTTTTTAGTTATCGTGACGTCACAGGAGCAGTGTCTTACGTTTGGAAAAAAACTAAGCAAGTAAATAAATTCATACCTTCTTCAAAATGAAGGGTAAAAAAAAATTTCAAAAGCAAATGTTCAATATATTAAATAATGAACAGAATGATATAAAGAAAAAATCGTTTCACCGTTCAAAGTGGTTTTAATTGAAAATAAAAAAATTAAAATTTTTATAACTTTTTTATTAACAATTTAAAAAAAAATCCCTTTCTCTGAAACGAATGTTCATATTTTTCTGAGTAAATAGAAAAAAAAAAATTAAATTCATTAACTTTTCTGCACGCTATGATTTTTTAAAGTTGTACATATCAGCCCTTAATTTCTAACCAGCCTAACTCCATTAATTTTAGTAATACCAAAAAAAGTCTAGAGATCATTTTTATATAAAATTTCATGCATTACAATTTTTGTTTGAAACTTTTTTTACTAGCTTTAACACATTTTGAGTAATTTTGACAAAACACTTTATTTTATTTCACCCCTCCCGGGGGTTCAGAAAAAAAATTCTTTCATTAATCGTGTTCTAATACATCAAAGTAAGTTATATCAAAAATTCAAGTATTTACCTCAAAATTTTGATTTGCCGACTTATTTAATTGGACTACCCTTTCATTTGCGACTTTCAATACCGTTTTATAGTCCAGTCAACGGAGCGCTAAAATGACCAAAATCTCTAATTTGAGTGCTAATGAATGGATTTTGATGAAACCTTGTGCAATGATCGGAAGGGGTAAAAATGCATATTTTTAGAGATATGGCCACTCGAATATTCCTAAAAATGAGGGAGTGAATGTGAAAGTTGAAGAAAAAAATCTGAAAAAATTCAGGTGAATGTATCATCGAAATGCAAGACTTTTTTTGCGTTTTCACCGAAAAACATGAAATTGTAGCGCTTTAAAAATATGTAATTTAAAAATTTGAAAAAAATTACACGTATTATGCATTGAGGCTTTCTAAATATTTTTTGTCTCTTGGAATTTTTTTGCAACTTGCTAATTTTCCGAGTTACAGGCAGTTGTTCACGATAAATAATGTATTACATTTTTTGAAAACTTTTTTAAAAGTTTCAATTTAAAAATTATATTGAACCTTTAAAAATGGTGTAACTATATACCGGGTGTAAACGAATAGTGGGCCACCCCTGTAACTTCCTTGTTTTTAAAGATATCTGGATGAAATTTTGTATGGTGAAATTAGGTATGATTTCCAACTTTTGCATATCATAAAATATTAATACAAATATACAGGGTTGATCAAAATTTAATTGAAGTTAGATCATAAATTTCTTAAGAAAAATTGCCAGTCCTGCCGGTAACGATTAAACATTACGGAACTTTTGGTACCGTTTAACCCCTACTAAATAATGTTTAAAAAAAATGAGTCATTTTGAAAAATGTGATTTTAATGAGTTTACAGCACCCTGTATTATTGGACATATTCACGTTTCCATATTTTCTATATGAATTACATTGGAACAAAAATAATTTTAACATATTCGCAGCCATCTAGATTGACAACTAAAATTCGAATTATTTTACGTGCAACACTGTATAAATTGTTCAAAATAGTATAAATGTATCCAAAATATGATCTTTATTTCAAAAATGTAAAAACATACAGGGTGGTCCATTTAGAAAAAACTATTGGGGTCATTTCCGGTGAAACCGGAAGTGATAAATATGACCGATAGGTCTCAAAAAGTTGGAAATCTTACCTAACTTCACCATACAAAATTTCATCCCGATATCTTTAAAAACAAGGAAGTTACACTATTCGTTTACACCCGGTATAGTCCAATAATTAAAAAAAATTCCCATCGCAAAAATTGTTATCTGAGATTCTCCTTCAGTAACTGTTAGTGGAGGGGTTACACAAAACCAAAAAAATCCGTTCTGTGAAAAAAGTCTTATTTTACTGATAACTCGTTAATCGTTGAAGATATAAAAAAATTGTTCATCATAAAAAAGAAAGCTTGACTAATTTCCTAAAAAAAAGTCCTATTGTAATTTTGTTGTATATGCCATGGTTTTCGAGAAAATCGAAAAAAATTCCAAAATTTGCATTTTTAATGCGCGCGAATTTTCGTTTATTTGAAATTTTTTGCGCGTGATCTATAGAAAAAATTGAATTGCTCGAAAACCATACAAGCTAGGAAGAAAAATCAAAAAAATCAAAATCAAAATCAATGGGTTTTAAAGGGGATATAAAATACTCTCCTGTGTTGCCATTTTTGATGGCTATTGATATTTATTAGTATATAAAAATATCAATATAATATATAATTTTTTGCGTCTCTTCAAAGGACGATAAAAAATAACTGACTTTAATATAAGTTATAAATGCATTATCTTTTAGTTCAAGGTAGTACTTCAATGCAGAAAAAGTTAGGAATAAAAATATTCACATTTACAAATTTACCAGCATGTTGAAGTTGGCCAAATTTTACCCAATTTTTTATTGCTTCCTAAAAAGAAAAAAAAAGACCCAAATATCTTGAAAAGTTTTTTTTTGAGTTGATATATCACTATTGTTTCTGATCATTTAATAGTTAAAAAATTGCATAAAAAATATCATCAAAAAATTTAATATGCAGCCTTTTTTGGATTTTTTTTTATTAATCCTTGTATTTTAATATTTTTTAATGTACCCGGTCTAAAAATAATTGATCATACCATTTAAAATTATACTATCTTTCTCAGGAAAAAAAATGCTATTGTAAAATATCTTTTTTTGAAATTTGTAAATAAACTCAGATCAAAACTCATTACTAAAGTGTTTCATTTTGTTACTTTTGACATAATCTCAAAATTAGTAAAAATTACTTACACGATCTTCAAATTACAAAACATATAGGGACTTTTATTATTTTTTTATGGTTACAAAATAAAGTTATTAAATGAATGTATTTCATATCTGATTCTATTTTTTATAATATGTTAACAATTGACAAATATATATTCAAAAAAATCGGGAAAAAATCAATTTTTACTAACAAGACCTTAAAAACCCTGGAAATCTAGTTACTTTTATAATTTTCTATGGTGAAAAATTGAAGGTTATAAAAATATCTTTCATTTGCTTACTTATTCTCTTAGATATGTTGACAATTAGCGAAGATATTAACGATTATATAACGCATTTTCTAAAAATTCAATTTTTCTTATATTTTCAATATCGATTTTCTCGACAAAACTATGGCATATACAACAAAATTACAATAGGACTTTTTTTTTAGGAAATTAGCCAAGCTTTCTTTTTATAATGAGCAAATTTTTTATATCTTCAACGGTTAACGAGTTATCATTAAAATAAGGCTTTTTTTCACCGAATGAGTAGTTTTCTTGGGAGTTGCACCCCCAGAACGAATTTTTGTGGTTTTGTGATGTATAACCCCTCCACTAACTGAAGTTACTGAAGGAAAATCTCAGATAACATTTTTTGCGAGCTTCTGGTGTATTTTTTACTTTACCGACTGGACTAATAGGTTTCATATTTTTTTATAATAATATATATAAATCACGTTCATTTTTCGAGTTTTCATATATTTTTAATGTGCAAAAATGTAGTACTTACATTATTTATTGTGAAAAACTGTCTGTAACTCGGAAAATTCCAAGAGACAAAAAATGTTTACAAGGCCTCAATGCATACCTACGTCCGAATTTTTTCAGTTTTTTAAATTACGTATTTTTAAAGCGCTACAATTTCAAATGGGTAGTAGTTCATGTTTTTCCGGAAAAACTCGGTGAAAACGCACTTTACAGAAAAGTTGCAAATAAAAAAGTCTTGTATTTCGATGATATATTCACTTGAATTTTTTCAAGATTTTTTTTTCAATTTTTACATTTCCCCTAATCCACTTTTAGGAATTTTAGAGTGGCCATATCTCGAAAAATGTCCATTTTTTTAAAAAATTCACAAGAGTAAAAACATTTTATTTTGGGTCAAAAAAGGTAAATATATTGTTTTCTTTTTCATTTTTGACCTAATTCTACAAGTTACAGAACCTGCTATAAAAGGAGTGTTTTCTGTCCCTTCCGATAATTTCCTACTCTAATCTTTTTCAAACTTTTTTATTAACGTCATTACAAACACATTGCACAAGGTTTTATCGAAATCCATTCATTAGCATTCAAATTAGAGTGACTGGACTATTAGTGCTACCATTTACTTTCTGAAAATGTTCCAAGGAAACACTGCAATTTAAGGTTTTCGGGATTAGAAATCTAGGACGCCAGCGTCGGGCTGTGAAACGCTGAAAATTTTAATATGTTGTGGTCATTAGAGTCACTGAACAAAAATCCAGTTTTATATTATTTTTCAACTTACAACTACTTTACCTAAAACAGCTGGGCTAATAGTTCAATGTCACGGAGTGGCCATATCCAAGTAGATAGTAGAAATTAATAGATTTAAAACTAGGAAATACGAATATCAATATTTTTAAATTTAAATCTACTGATTTTGCGTAAGACTGAAATTACTGAATGTGAAATTCGTAACACTACTTTTGTTATAGCTCAGCTTAGGTAGTATTGTATTTTTCGGAATATATGTATTGAGAAGAAAGTTATGAACAAAAATAATAAATAGTTCCCTATGAGATATCTCTCTCTCTATCTCTCTCTCTTTTGGATATGGCCCCGTTAAGTCAGCTTATTCCGGATGACCAGAATACTTATTACTTTTTAAAATCGGTCGTCACTGTCTTTGCAATTAATTTAACAATATTTTGCAATAATTCTCTTTTCAGAATACTGAATTACCTATAGAAAATTATTATTAAATAAATTTTCTTTGATAAAAAAAATTTATTTTATTTAACAAGAATCTGTAAATCATTAATATGCGCAGAAAATGTAAAATGTATAGGAAATATTAGTTATAAACGGTAAGTATTCGTTTTATAAAAAAAATGGAAAAAATTGGAAAAAATTGAATCAATGAACCGCGTTTACCGGTTACCAAAAAGTTATGAAATAAAATTTCACCGTAGGCCAGTTGATTGAACTTTATTACCTAATATCGATATAGAGGTTGGTGTAAAAATGAACAAATAACGAATTCAAACGTATTTTTAACCGACTTCAATATCTATATTAGGTAATAAGGTTCAATTAACTGAGCGACGCGACGGTGAAATTTTATTTAATAATTTTTAGCAACCTGTGAAGGCGGTTCAATTTTTTTTCACACTTTTTAGTGTGGTATGGGCACTAGGGTGGACTAAAAATGACTTAATTTTTTATAGAAGGTCTCGATCCCCCCAGTTTGTTTCCAAATCCGAAAAAAGTAAGTACGTATTTTTTTGTTTTTCAAAATTTTGATTTTAAATGGTGCCTGTGGAGACATGAAGTTCCCCATTTAAATTGCATGGGCAAAAATCACTTTTTGGGATTTTTTGAATTGTTCAGGGTGAGAGAAAATCTTGCATTAAACTTATAGAACGAAGAATTTGTTGTATATGCATATGGGTTTGTCGCCCATAAAACACCTCCACGATGCCCCGAAAACTACCTGAAGAATTTACATTTTTTGATATAAGGGTAGATTTCGGGGCACCGTGGAGGTGTGTTAGGGGCGACAAACCCATATGTCCAAGTCTTATATGTTTAATGCAAGATTTTCCCTAACCCTGAACAATTATTCAAAAAAACCCAAAAAGCGATTTTCCCCATGCAATTTAAATGGGAAATTTCATGTCTAAATAGGCACCATTTAAAATCAAAATTCTGAAAAATAAAAAAATACGTACCTACTTACTTTTTCCTGATTTCGAACCAAATTGGGGGGATCGAGAACCTCTATAAAAAAATGAAGTCATTTTTGGACCACCATACTAGAATGGGCACCTTTTTGCTGCGTTTTTTCAAACCTTTATACCGGGTGGCTCAGACGACAGGGACACTCCTGTAACTTTTGAATGGGCGAATGGATCTGTCTCAAATTTGGTATAGTGAAATTTCCAATTATACCTGTAATGATCCAAAATGGTTGGCTTCCGGTTTCGATGCAATTGACTAGAAAATCAAATTTTTAAATGGGACAGCCTGTATAATTTTGCATATTTGGATCATGCTGGCCAAGATACATATGATCTGACCCTCAAATATTTTGATTTTCAAAAAAATATAGGTTTTTAAATTTTTAGTTTTAGTCGTAGAAGGCCGCGATTTTGCCAAAATTGTTAAAAATCGGTCTGCAAGCAACCATAAAATATTATCTCGTCAGATACTAACATTAAACACGATTTATTCCTCATTATTTTTTTAATGGAACTCCTATGGGGCAACCTGTTTAATTAGATCTTTAACAAAAAAAATATTTGCATAATGGCTACCTTATATTTATACTAAATTTATAATTATAAAAAAAATGCTTTGATAACTGATTTTTTATAATAATTAACTAAAAATTAAAAAAAAAACTATATTTTTTTTAAATCAAAATAATATTTGGTCAGATCATACGTATTTTGGCCAGCAGGATCCAAATATGAAAAAATATACCCCATTTAAAATTTTGATTTTCATGTCAATAGCATCGAAAACGGAAGTCGGCAATTTTGGATCTTTACATCATATAACTGGAAATTTCATTCTAAATCACTACACCAAATTTGAGAAAGGTCCATTCGCCCATTCAAAAATTACAAGAGTGTCCCCATCGGGTCAGCCACCCAGAATATAAAAGTAAGAATATACAAAAAATGTTGCTATCAAAACTTATATAAAATTACGTAAACACAGATTTTATTAAAAGATACAGATATTGAGGAGAAAAAACAGAACACAAGATAAGTATGATTTATTAATATTTATAATAACAGTAATAGATTTTCATAATAATAATAATAACAGTTAAATGTATAAATAAGCTAGAACAATAATTAGGTTTAAACTTAACACAGTTTAGTTGTTTTATTTTATAAAAATAAAGTTGTATATAGCATTTAAACAATATCAGTTAATACTATAGTTATTATACCCTCTAGAAAAATTATAAATCGTAAATGATGGTTTTACTAATTCATGGTTACAAAATGGTTTCCTTTAAACCATTTTTAGAAGGTTACCTGAAGAGCCGTCCTTGTTGGTATGGGAGTGGTAGTGGTTTTTGAGGGTGCCTTCTAACAAAAACAAAATTCAAAAATCGTGGATTAGTAGTAATAACCAAAAATAAATTCTACAAAAAAAAACCGTAACACACAAAACAAAATTCAAGTTTAATAAAATAATTAAGTAAGTGGCAGCAAGCTAGTGACGTTGAATTTTATTCAGTAGCGTTCAGAAAATTATGCAGTCATTAGCGTTAATAACTGTTAGATAAAAGATAACACAAACCAACAAAACATTAAATCACATGCAAACAAAAACAATACAAACATGCCCTAAAAATGTGTTTCATATTCTAAAAAAAAATAAATATATAAAAATTAAATTGCACATTTTAACAATATTGCGAGTGAAAGAGAAGCGAACAATTTTGTTAATAGAGTAACATGGAAGTTTGTGTATAAATATTTATGTTATCCATCCAAGATAAAATTTTATTTGTATTCTAATTTTAACCTGGTAAATGGTAAATTTTGACAGATCCCATCCAAAATATAAATGAATTAAAAATAAAGATGATGAGTATATCAAAATGCTGCTGGAAATTTCAAAAAATTTTATTGAAGTTATTTTTTAATTTCAGTGATATTTTAGCCAGATATTCGCTACTCCAACACACGCCCAACCCTGTGTAATGTATTTATGCATTCCTCGGTTCTCTTCTTTAAAATTGGAGGAATTTTCAGATTAACTACAATATTATGCCTTAACGCTAACTGGGTCGGTTGTTTATAACGTCATATATGTTGCTTACTAGAAATTCTAGAAATTCTAGATCGATTTGTTGGGCCTGAACAAACATTAAATATAGGAGAATTTTTTTCATATTGTAGGGAGAGAACCATCATTAAGAATCAACTTTTTCGACTTCGAACCTGGACCATCGAAACGAAGTAAGCAAACATATATTGAATAGAGGACCTGCTCTTTTGTTGTGGATTAAGCCTATTGGAAGTAATACGTTAAAAAAATGAGCCAATAACTTTACCCGTAAGGTAATGTGGAAATCAGTTAAAAAAATTGAAATAAATTTGAGTAGTTGGGAATAATTAATGAATATTAATCAGATAATAGTATTATTAATAAATTGATTGTCATCCTATCTCGTGAAACACTTGAAATCTGGGGCAAAATATCTTCCGGAATAACTTCTACAACTTCTAAATTATCAATCATACAAAAAAAAATATTGTACAAAAGTTAGAGAATGTGATCCTTTATAAAATTCATAACTACATTTTTTGTAGAATCCACAGGAAATTGGAAGAAAAAACTGATTTTACCACTAATCCCCCTTCTCCCTAAGATACGGAAGGATATAGATAGGATACGTAATAAGGGCTCCCCCCCTAAAATATTAAAAAAATATATTTCATATTTTTTCTAATGTATATATTGATTGTGTTACATCAGATTTATTACCGTTTACAACTGATTAACTCTGTTAGAAAAACAAATATTAGAATAGTGCAGATAACATTTAGGTAATGTTTTGACGTGAGTAATTAATTTTAACGGCTCGTGCAGTTTTTATTTTTGAGTATTAACGAATATTATCTGTTAACGTTAAACGTGTTTTACTAACAATAAAGTTAAAATGTTTTATTCAAATTAGTGAATTTTTGTTTACAGTATAAATAAGTTAATTTCGCGGTTTAGTTCTTATTAAAACACATGCAAAATTATAAAGTTTTTTAAAATATTAATAAATTTTGACTTATCTTTCACTACCCTGGTTGGTTGGTGTTGAATCTTTTAACATAATTTTTACTAATATTTTTATTTTATTGATAAGTCATGCCAATAATTACTGCTTTCGTTAAATATATAAGTTAGTCAAAGAAAACTTTATTTTTGGAGATTTCTACGGAGAGTATATTTGGTTAGGAATGCCATTCGCAAAAACACATAAAATATAAAGGTGTCACATTTAATGTTTGTAAAATAATTAAAAAAAAACGAAATTTCTTTCTGCCTGACTACCAAGTCTTGTACTTCCGCTTCGAAAATGTCCTCAGTAATTTTATTTTAGAGAAAATAGGGAACATAACCATGAAAAAATCGAATTTAAATTGTTTTTATTTACATGACCAATTTTGCTCTAAAACTTGTTTACATATTTCTTGAGACATCGACAGAATAATTCAATGAGCGTCGTCCAAGAGACCGAGAAAGGCTACCCGCTACACTCCTTGCATACTCCTTCCTTCTACTGTATGTTTTTACCCATCTATAATTTGGAGTAATTTGGACATACAATTTGACACCACTAATACTTCTGGAAGGAAGACATTTCACGAAAAAATGGATTTTCTTGCTGGAAGTTTAATGAGTGATTATACTATACTAATAACTTTTGTTTATAACGCCGTTAATATTTTTTTATACAAAATTTTATACTTTATAAAACTGTTTATGTTTTAGTCTCACTGGTTTCATAGGATTCGTATTGGAAGCTGTCGTGGAGCGAATTTTCGGTCATTTTTTGCAGTTTTATTTACCTGTATTTTTTTACAAAAATGCTAGAGGTCAGCAACCGTAGATTTTAATGTTTGTTCAAAAATGGTATTCCTGACATGCTTTTCAATTAGAAGTATCTGGTCGTGCTGCGACATTAATCCGAGACTCATTCTCTCGTACATAACTCGAGTGCAAGTAATAGAAAACAAAGAAAATTTATTAAAATTACGGTAATACTTTTTTACATATTTAAAGGTTATCGAGACAAGCAGCGGAATAGGAATGATGGACTAGAGAGCAAAACAAGCATACATTTACGAACATATCCTACAGTATTTCAAACTTAAATTATCGCAGTCATGACCTGTGCTCAGATTATATTGCCGAAGAACTACCAAAATAAGAGAATCTGCATCGTAACAAATACCCTAGGCATGGCTGCCTGGCTGTCGGTTAAAGGCACTAAATGTATACAAAATCAACTCCAGAATAATACTGAAGTTCCACAAAAAACTAGTGAAATTGGCAGAACACAACACAATAAATCTGATGAGATCAGAGCATAAAATGCAATGAAGCTCATCAACTAGTAGGTAGAAAAAACTGCTCTCACAGATCCGAATCAACTTACCGGATATCCTATGTAAGTACTAAAATCAGGAGCAATAGGACAATATATTATATAATACACTATTGGCATGAGTTACCCAGGCTGAGCTACTCTAAATGTATCTATCATTCAGGTACCATTTCAAACAAAAATTACGGAATTTCTAAGTTTGAACAAAAGGCGAATAAGGAAAACGGGTGTGACAGGACACTGTCTGTTAAATAAACAGCCCACCACAAAGAGAGTGAAAAATTATCCCATCGATAGAAGATGACCAAACTCCTCTTCAGTTATTATGCCACTGCAAGGCCCTCAGAGCAAGCAGATTTGTGATTCTTTGAGTACTTAGAAATTTAATACGTAGCTATAAAGGAAATCTCCGTTAACAAAATACTGGAGAAATAGACCGCCGAAGGAAATATAATATTATAGATAGTACAATAAGCCTTAAATGCTGCAGTGTGGAGGGACGCTAGCTGTCACAATCGCTAAGAAAAATAAGTCAAACGTTAGGAAAAAGTTATTTCACAAGGAGATCATTTCCTAATACTTTCACCAGCGAGAGTCCTAAACTTCATTACATTTAAAGTGCTCTTCTACTGTAAAATAAAAATATATTTGACTAGTATAACTACACCAAGACTAAGTGTATTTTATTCATAACTTATTGGCACGTCTTACCACAATCTCAAATCAACACTCAACCTACCTTTGGAGTTAACGATGTGACCCCAAGTCTTACCCTTCTAATGCCAGACGTTGCACTGGTCATTGATAAATTTGACAACATCGATTCCTTTGAGTTGGTTCGTTTCATGCCACTTGGGGGTAATCCAGACCCGGAATGTATCTGACATGCACCTGGCTTAATTTTTGATGGAGACTTGCTCACTTTTGACACTGGCGCAAACAATCCGAAATTCGGACGGCACTCGAAGTACCTGGAAAATACATTTCGTATAATACAAAGGTAAGTTATTACGGCAATTAAAAAAAGTTTTGTACCATTTAAGATATTTAAAATAAATGTGATTACTCCTTAAAACTACAAATTAATAAAGAATACAAAGTTAGAAACACCGCTACGAACAAAAAACCGCTGCCCAAGGAATCACTACTTCCACATCCAGATTTTCTATCCAAGTCACTCACAACGAAAAAATTTTATATGTGGAAATAATTGTTTATGGAACTTCAATAATATAATATTTGAAATCCTCTACCCCAAAAACCCATAAAACGATACCCCACATCGGTAGTGGGATCGGGGTGGTGATAGGCAGTGGCGCTAGGGGGGGTGCTGGGGTGGGCGGGAGCCCACCCTGCAAATCCACGCGCCGGTCGCTGCCCACCCTGCGTCGTCGCCACTGACTTGAGGCATCACGTCACATCTCTACGCTGGCGATGCAGGATAATAATAATATAAATGATAAATGTACACTTTGTTTTTTTGCTAACTTCGTCTATCGGTGTACCGCCCGCTCTTTGAAGGGCATCCGCCCACCCATTTCAAAAGTCTAGCGGCGCCACTGGTGATAGGGGGGTGGTAGTGGGTGTGGATGAAGTAAAAAGATATTTCAAGGTTTCTGGTTCTTGTACACACACTGATTCACATTTTTTTTTCATCCCCTTTAATAAGGGGGTGGCTAATGTCAAAAAATTTTTGAGACCCTAGCTTCTCTTGTATATACTAAATACCAATTTTATCGACTCTTACCTACTTGATTTACCCATTTACCCCAAATTTACCCCAATTTACCCCCCAACCCCATGGTGGGGGTGGTAATGGGGGTGGCTAATGCCAACATTTTTTTTGAGACCTTAGCTTCTCTTGTGGAAAAATAATAATAATAATTATATAATCATAACATGTTATAGGTCACCTGCTGGGGACTTAAACATTTTTTGTAACATTATTCATGATGTTCTAGCGAGTGTCTATAAGAAAAATGTAAATCTTATCATGTGTGGAGACTTTAATTGTGATGCCTATAGAGAATCCTAAGAATTTAATAAACTAGTCGGTGTATTTTCGTGTTTTAATATGCGTCATGTAGTAGGGTGGCCCACCCGAACGCAAGGGCCTTCCTTATCAACTATCGACAATATTTTTATCAATTTCGACAATGATGGACAAGTTGGTGTTTTTGATAATGTTATCTCTGACCACAGGTATGTTCTTTTTTAGGAAACTGAGGAACAAAATAATTTATATTCTTTTCAACGAAGTTATGATGAAAACTCTACCGATAATTTTGCATCGGCCCTCCGAGAAGAAACTTGAGAGAATCTATTTTTATTGGAAAATATTGACGATGCTTATGGATACTCTATTACACAATTTTTATTTCACTTTAACGTTTGTTTTCCGCTGCGACGCTATAACACAAAAAATAATCTCAAAAAATGTGTACACCGAGGTAACATTATCTAGTAGAAACCTAAAAATTTATACGTTTTAAAAAAGTCATATCCAGAACTGGGAGATTTATATAAAGCTGCGAAAGAGAAGCATTTCTTTTTGCTAAAAAATAAAAAGAAAAATATTACCAAAATAAAATTACCAATTCAGATAATCCGACCAAAACTTCGTGGAATATTCTATCAGAATTAACAAACACAAAGTCAAATAAAAATTTTAGAAATAATATAACGATTATACACAATGATGAAAAAATTGTAAAACCGGATGAACTTGCATCCATTTTCAATCGAAATTTTTGGCACAAGTTGATAGTAGTGTTAGATGAAATTTCCCAAAATATTATTTTTGGAAAACCATTTTTACGGGAGTTATGGGGGTAAAAAGAAAAATTGAAAAAAAATTTTTTCTCGAGAACGGATAAACCGATTTTCATGAAAAAAATATGTTATGGCTTCTGATGGTGCAAATGTGGGAAAAAATTATTGAGTCCATTTGTCGAAAAAAAGTGGTAAAAAAATTTTTTCAAAATAAAAAAAAATTTTTTTTAGGGGATGTTCTAGAGGCACACCCACCATTTTCTTCCAAATAAATGCTTATATGCCCCTTTAAAACATATCCAATTTTCATAGCGATCGGAAGGGTACAACATACTCAAAATTGATAATCATTGGCAGACTGCGGGCGGCGCTTAGTCTATGTAATGAAGCATTATAAGACGACTTTTTTGTAAGTATTTCGTGCAAAGACGAGATTAACTTCTCCCCCTCGTTTTCGAGGGAGCTGAACACGATGCAAGTGGTGGGAGAAGTTTTTGACCGCCGCAACCTCCTGAAATGGCCATCCCTCTTATGGATCCCTTTATGTTTTCATATATAAACGGGTTTGGGGAGTGATTTATCGATGGGTTATACTTGAAATAATATGGAATGGGGTTATAGAGTAAGTGGAGTCCAGACAGCAGGCCTAGGGGGTTGATTAAACCCTCCCTTCAAATGATTCGGTTCAAATGCGTATACCATTTTCGGGGTCGCTGGTCACGGGAAAAATATTCATTTTTAGCTCCAACCCCCTCAAACGGGCAGAAATCACCCCTCACTCACCGTTTGAGAAATGAAGAGGGGTTGGAGCTAAAAATGAATATTTTTCCCAGGATCAGCGACCCCAAAAAACAGGGGAAACGCGTTTGAACCCGAATTATTTGATAAAAAATGATTTTCCACTCCTCGGAAGGGTTTAATTAACCCCCTGGCCTGCTGTCTGGACTCAACTTACTCTATAATCATCTTCCATGTTATTTCAAGTATAACCCCTTGATAAATCACTCCCCAGACTCGTATAGAAAATATAAAGGGATCATAAGAGGGGTGGCCGTTTTAGGAGGTTGCGGCGGTCAAAAACTTCTCCCTCCACTTGCATCGTGTTCAGCTCCCTCGAAAACGAGGGGGAGAAGGTAATCTCGTCTTTGCACGAAGTACTTACAAAAAAGTCGTCTTATAAATGCTTCATTACATAGACTAAGCGCCGCCCGCAGTCTGCCAATGATTATCAATTTTGAGTATGTTGTACCCTTCCGATCGCTATGAAAATTGGATATGTTTTAAAGGGGCATATAAGCATTTATTTGGAAGAAAATGGTGGGTGTGCCTCTAGAACATCCCCTAAAAAAAATTTTTTTTTTTTATTTTGAAAAAATTTTTTCACCACTTTTTTTCGACAAATGGACTCAATAATTTTTTCCCACATTTGCACCATCAGAAGCCATAACATATATTTTTTTCATGAAAATCGGTTTATCCGTTCTCGAGAAAAATTTTTTTTTCAATTTTTCTTTTTACCCCCATAACTCCCGTAAAAATGGTTTTCCAAAAATAATATTTTGGGAAATTTCATCTAACACTACTATCAACTTGTGCCAAAAATTTCGACCCGATTGATGCGGAGGCACCTAACATATGCTTATCCTGCTATACCCTTTCATGTTTTCTGGGTGTCGGTATGAATCAAAGTCATGGAGAAGAGATATCAGGGTAGATGGAACGTCAGTATGATGGGAGACTACTGCTGGTCACGTCATCGAGAGAATCCAGGTGTTACAAGAGGAAAAGTAACAATCGGAGCTTTTCCATGAAGAGGTAAAGGAAGTACAGGGCCATCAATGTCGATTAAATTAATTGAAAATACATTAACAGTGTCTTTCGTTGTAAATAAACTTAATAAAACCTTTTTTAAACCTTTTA
This sequence comes from Rutpela maculata, assembly GCA_936432065.2. NCBI lineage: Eukaryota > Metazoa > Arthropoda > Insecta > Coleoptera > Cerambycidae > Rutpela > Rutpela maculata. Next base: position 163,354,664 of record OW386286.2, read on the forward strand.
AAACATCTCTACATTCCAAAATAGCCATATTCATTAAGTATTTGGATGGAAAATTTCAAAAATTTAGATACCAAAAGTTCCCCATTCGACCAAAATGTTAGGCGGTACTCCAATGGCGATTTTTATTTACACAAGTTTCTTTCTTGTTCTGAAGGTGAACAAAGTTTTATAATGCACCAACCTTGTTACTGTTAACTAAAATATTTATTTAGATATTGATTAATTTTGACCTAGTACTTGGATGGGGTCCCATCTTGGGAAATACAACGTTCTCGTCCCACCTTCTAGCGGCTTGTATATCAGTGTATACGCGGAAGTTACGTAATTTCAGACGAGGATTACGTAGTGAATATACCATCCTTCGGAGGGGATGTAAAGCAGGCGGTCCCTTGTCTATTAAAGTAAAAGCAAGCAAGTAAAAGATCCCTACTCTTCTTAAGGGAAGAGGTTCGGCAAAATTTCCAGGTTGGGGGTAGCTCGTCTCCTGGCGTCGGTGATAGGCCCTGGTAGCGGAAATAGGCCGACGTTAAATAGTTAAAAAAAAACAATTTTGACCCAGTGAAAACGTATATAAATCACAATTTTTGACTTGAGGGCTGTGTTTGGACTATTTAGGAGGTAAACGTACGAAAAATCCCCGAACGGGGGGGGGGGGACGTCAAAAAGTGGCTATATGCAAAATTAAAGCTGACTAAATTTTCTACAATAATGTTTCTATCAATTTTTGTCGTAGCTGTTATGGGTCAGTAATGAATTGTATATCTTTTGACTGTATTCTAACTTTATTATAAATTTATTACAAATTAAAAATAAATTTTAATAATCATCGTAGAAAAAAATTTCTTGTGCAGATATCCGTTTCACAGCAGACTGAACTCAAATATCGAATAAAAAATGTCTTTGCGTCTGTAAGTGTGTGTGTGCGTGTATATGAATATATGCGTGTACACCGTTTCTTGTAAATACTAAAACTTCTGTTAGACTTAAAATATTTAATTACAATTTGGAACATATGTAAAACAGCCTATTACAATAATCCCTTCCGAAATTGGGCCGTATCTGTAATACATGGTGATAACCAGAGTCCTACAAATTCCATTTCATAATAATCTTATTAAAAATACCATCTTCCATATTTTAAGATAACATTGATATATCATGTAATTTAAATAAAGTTGGTTTGCTTAACATACACCCGGTATATTGCGGTTTATAAATCTTATTCATCGTCTCATTTTTGTATACTTGCTCTGGAATTAAAATAAAACCTATTTTACGTATGAGAATTTGTAGCCCTTATTGAACGTTCATTGACGGGGCTATAAGCCCAATTCTCATATAACACGAGTAAAGAAATATTGGCTGCGGATAAAAAGATTATAATAATTTATGTATATGAGTCGGATCCATGATGCTATCCATGATAGGATATTTTTTAAACGTGTGATTCCAGCAGGGCACACCTAATTGTTACATGTATAAAGTCCAATATTATTAGAGGCCAAAATAAATAATGATTTGGAATTATTCAGGAGAACCTACACGAGTAAATTAACAATTTCTTGCGTCAGCAAATTGTCAAGTACGGTGAAACTAAAATGTAATTCTTATATACTGAAATTGATAGCTCATCCAGTACCTAACTAAAAAGAAAAAGATAACCTGTCACTATCCACAAAACTGACGAAATTCAACAAAAATCGAAGTTTCAGAATTCTCCACTCGTGATTTTTTTTATTCTCTATAAAACACTAGTATTAAGAATTATTTCAACAGTTTTCCAACCATTGCCCTCACATGTAATAGAGCGGGAGCTAGGTCGCTTTTTCGGCAGCTCATCGTTTTATGAACTTTGAGATATTTTTATGGTTTAATGGATGATAACGATTCATAAAATCTACTTCTGGCGGGGCACCTCCTGTCAGGAGCGTCACGAACACTGTTTAAAAATCAGTGAAATCATGTCATCGTTACAAGGCTCATCTTTTTTGTGTGTACACATTTTATGTTTAGAATGAATAAAATAAGATCGCCAGAAAGTGTGGGCCGTCAGGAGGCGCAGCCAAAAAGGTAATAATGATACAATACATCTGAGGCACGGTACGGAGTTAAGTTAGCCGAAAGTGTTAAATTCCTGTATATTTAAGAGCCTATGGTACTTTTGCTGACACTAAGAACTTTACGGGGAGGCTGTTCTATTGTTGAAGGAGCTTATATTTACGTTTTAAAAAGGAGCCATAACTTGTAACGATGAGTTTAGAGTTGTGAGATGAAATATGCGAAAAAAAATCCAATTTTCTTCAAAAATCCTAAACATTTTCTTTCTGGCTAGCTTTGCTGACGGAAGTTTCTTTCTGGGAATTTTTTTCTGTGTTCAAAACATTTAAATAAACATGCTCAACCTCAAAAAAGTTTGTAACGATGATGTTATATAACTCCGTTTTTTTACCTCTTTGACCTTTCTGGTTGCGCCCCTGATGGACCACACTTTCTGGCGATCTTATTTTATTCATTCTAAACATAAAATGTGTACACACAAAAAAAATGGCTTTGTAACGATGATATAATTTCACTGATTTTTATATCTTGAACCATGGCCAACTCGACGGGCTGGCATATGCCAGAAGTCTATTTTGTCGTTATTTAAGTTCAATAGAATTAATCAGCGCATAGAAAATGCTTGTAACGATGAGTGTCCGAAAAAGCCACTTAGCTCCCGCACTATAACAGATATCCTAATTTTAAAAATATTTTATCAAAGTAATTATGTTCACTCCCTTTTTACAATTTGATTTGTTTTTAAATATTTTCCCATAAATGTCAAGCCTATTATTTATGGATCACCTTGCTTTCTGGTTTTCAAGCTACTGATCATTATAAAGAAAGCTTTGCTTTACGTTTTCACCATTCTTCAAGATATTGATAATACAAATTGTTGGAGAATTATTGCAACTAGAATTCCTACGAGAAGTTATAATTCGGTAGCTCAGTCGGTTAATTAAAGCGTATTGAATGGCGAATATGCTAACCGACTGCTTATCGCGCTCTGAGTTCGAGCCCCTGCCCCCCGGTACTGACAAAACCGGTGGGTATGGATGTCTGCGTTTTTTCAAATGAGTAACCCTCTTCCGGACAGCCTTGGCTTTGGATTTGGAGGTTGTCTACTATATGTGTTTATATTCATGTTTCTAGTGCAATTTATAAATTACGGATGTATATAGACTTCATATATCCCGCCAAATCCAATTTAAGTTGCATAAGAAAATAAACTGCCCTCCTCGGATGTTATTCGTTCAGATGATTCCTTATTGAATGTCTTGAATAAAATAATAATATTGAAACATAAAAACAGAAAGTCCGAAAATTCATTAATGGTCCCAAATACAGAGGGAGATAACAAAATAGGAATTTACTGTATATTTCGGGGTTTAAAAGTTAACGAATCATCATGAGAGTGGACAAATTGCCTAATGTTGCAGAAGGTGCGACTGGTGCCTTTAACATACACATTTTTATTGTATCCTTCGGACGTAAAGAGGTAGGGTCGACTAAAATATGAGGATGGAAATGCAGGGGGAAGAAAGAGAAAGAGTTCAATTTCGTGCCAGTTCCGCCAGTTCCCTAGGTAATTTTTTTAGTACATATGGAGGATCATCAGACCACCGCATACAAGCACTACGGAAAAGCTAAGAGTTCAGCTGGTTCACCCACTACGCCAAGAAAGCTGCAGAATGAAATGAAGCCTTCATTAATAGACAGTGTTGACGCCCAATAACAGACAAAAATGTTCCGTCAAAATCCTACGATATAAAAAAATCTTCAGAAAACAATTGAAAATTTGGTTCATTGATACTTTCACCGTTCATTGATACTGCACATGACCAATTTTGTAGAGCATTAACTTTCCTATCAAGGGCCTAATTCTTAAAATTGCAGGAATTAATTCTCTTGAGAAAATTTTCACTTGTTTAAATTCTCATGCGAATCGACAAGTCAAGAGAATGGCTATTCTTGAATCTCGTAGGAATCAAGTTACGAGGAGAACGACAGTGGGACGTATGTCAAATTATATAGTTGGACTAGTATTTGCAACAACCAATGAGTAGTCTTTGTATATCCGTTACTGGCAACACTGATGATACTTATTATTTTGTTAATGTTTATGTTTTGGTTTGCAGGTTAATATTCCTTGTATTTAAGTTTACTATATAAATGTTACCTCCATTCGATTTCTCAGTTGATTTTTTATTACTAATATAGATATGAAGTTGAAAGAATAAATAATTGAATGTGAAAAAAAAATATTTTAAATTATGTATAGTTTGTTGTTGCAGTCGTTCTCCATCTGTATTTCAATTTGCACACACTAGTTCAGCTGGTATAGCATTAACATCATCTTCAAATAAACTAAAATCTAGTTCTTTCTCTCCCACAATTAACTTCACAAACTGTATACATAACCTAAAAGTAAAATTTATAGTATAACTTTCGAATTCCCCGTCAAAAACCATTTCCTTTTACCAATAATTTTTTTCTAGAATATGACTGTACTTTGGTAGCACAAAATCGTGAGAAAATGACGCCAATTTCTCAAGAGAATCAATTCCTACGATTTCAAGAATTGGGCTCCAGATGGGTGCTCAGTTCTCCAAAATTTGCAAGCAAAAGAGTGCGACTTTCACCGAGGTGCCTCCACGCCACAATTTGACACTTCAATGTTTTAAGAATTGCGCAATCTGTGAAGAATTTTTTGATTGCCGAAGTTTTTTTTGTGGCTACTTTTTTCGTAGCTTATGAACTTGTTTGCCTCCTATCTGTCTTCTTTTTCAATAAATACATGAATAATAAGGTCAATCACACACCGTTTTGGTATTTTTTAATAACCCTGTATACGGCCTGCTCACGTAGGACCTCATAAAATACGACAACTAAGCAACTAACTGTATTAAAGACGTAATATTGGTAAAATACTATTAATTTATTTGCAAAAATGACCTATATACTCCAGTCAAATAGGGAAAAAACTGAAGTTTTGACACTTGGCAGAGATGTTCATTAAGGTCCACTGTTAAACATATTAAAAGTCCCCGACTTTATCTCTTGCGCTTGCTTGGAAAATGGTGCTCCGATTAAGTTTTTTGCTTATATCTCGCTAACCATTAGAGATATCGAAATTATGTTTCTTATTAAAAATAAAGCTTATAAAATTCTCTACAAAAAATGTAATAACATACATTTTTTCCGTATCTATTATTATAATCTTCGAAAATATGAAAATTGCATTTAACCGACACATTTCTAAAACCTTAAATATCACTCGTAGAAAAAATAAAATTCATAGTATTATGTTAGTTCTAGAATTCCCAATAACTTTAAAATGTCCATCGTATGTCCGTATGTTTGTCAGTCTGTCCGTTTGTCCGTCTGCTTCTCTGTAAGGTACGTTTTTATGAGTACGATAACTTAAAAGAGAAAATTCAGATTGTATTGAAATTTGGGCAGTAAGTTAGTGTTAGCTAGAAGAAGGAAAATCGATCAGTAGATATAAAGGTTATGAGACATTTTATTAAAAAAACTCACGTGCAAAGTGTTTGTAACACCTTTGATAAGACTCTATAAACACAAAGATACTGTATAATATACTAAACAACGTTTCGACAATCACGATGGTATCATCGGGAGATCATTAAAATCGCAATTATATCACTTAAACCCACAATCTTATCAAAGATTCCAACACTCTTCACCTGCATTTTTTTCATAAAATGTTTCATAATCTTTATATTTACTAATCTTTTTTTTTTCAAAGACGTTGACGGACAAACGAACGGACTGACGGAAAGACGGACATGACGAACATCTTGAAAGATGTTGTGAATCCTATGACTAATAGAATGATACCATATTTTTTTCTCTACGAGCGATATTTACAATTTTTAAAATGTGTCCATGAAACGTAATATACTCTGCTTTCGTATTTCTAAAGAGTATAATAATACGAAAAGCATGCATACCGGGTGGCTCAGCCAGTATGCAAAAAATAATATTTGAGGGTCAGATCATATGTATTTTGGTCAGCAGGATCCAAATATGCAAAAATATACAGTTGTCCCATTTAAAAATTTGATTTTCATGTAAATTGCATCGAAACCGGAAGTCGGCCATTTTGGTTCTTTACATCATATAATTGGAAATTTCACCCTATATTACTACACTAAATTTGAAAAAATCTATTCGCCCATCCAAAAGTGACAAGAGCGTCCCTATCGGCTGAGCCACCTGGTATAGCATTTTTTGTAATGAATCTTATAGGCTTTATTTTGTATACAAACATAATTTCAATATCGCTGATGGTTAGAGCAGAAACGTGAATCGGAGCGCGGAAGATGGCAGCTCGAGCGCAACAGTTTGAGCTCGAGACTTTTAGTACGCTTAATAGTAAACCTTAATGAATGAATATCTTTGTCAAGTTTCAAAACTTTACCAGTTTTTCGCCAAACGTCGAAATTTATTCTAATTTGACTGGGGTATCTGAAATTTAATGTTCGACAAAGCCGCCTTCACCGTCTGTCTCTTGTGTCTTTTTCGAGACATCAGCAATGAAAGCGTAAATAAACGGCATTTTCACTTATTTTTTGAAGATATTTTATGATAAGCGCAACCTTTGAAGTTCTCAATATGACTAGAATCCCACTAAATCGTAGCGCTCTCTCCATATCAAACATCTCTCATCTCTCATCTCCATATCAACATTTGAGGTACAAAACTTTCTGCATGTGAAAACCATTGCTTACCTTCTTCCACTAACTGAACCATCATTTTTACCCCTAGGGTCATCCAGTTCAACACCCACCCATTCTCCATTTGCAAAATCTGTGGTACCAATATATCTTACGGTACCAACTTTGGAACCCTGACTACTTTTAATTATAACACGATCACCTATTCGGTAATCTACGACATGCGTTGCTGATGAGGCCAAACTTGTGTTGGATCCACCTAAAATATACACAAATTCAATATTTATCGATTGTGATATCAAATCATCAATAAGAAAAGTTGACATACTTATGGACACTGGTGATTTCAATAAACTTTTTGTGCTACCAGTTGGTGAAATTGGACTTCTTCTGACACCATTATTTACTGGAGGTGAGGTAATATATGTGTCACCAGATCCCATGCCCTCTTGTGCTAAAGGAAACCTTGTAAGCCGGGTCAATCTTGAAAAGACTCCCTTTTTAGGTTCACATTGGAAGTAATGTATTCCACCGACAGAACCATCGTTTTTACCTAAAACATTTTTTATTAATCTTATTATCCTCATTTCTCCCATACTGAAATTACCAATTGGTTCATCTAATGCAATGCCAGCCCATTCTCCGGGTGCAAATTGAGTTTCGCCAATAAATGCTATATGGCCTGGTTTTGTCCCAGAAACCCATACTCTTTGGCCAATTATAAAACTATCGGTATCTTCTGTGAGGACTGCGCTGGAATCTAATTTAACTTTCGTTAGATATAGTTATTGTGTTTCTCATTATACAAAAAAGAAAAATTGAAATGATAATTTGCTACCAACAAAAAATTAAACCCCTTTTTTAATTATAATTTACTACTACAAGTAATAGATGCAAAAAATAATTAATAACTTCTAGTACATTTTCGATGATTATGAAGATAGGGCCCCATACATTGACATTTTTAACATCATTGTACAGGTACATGCAAATGTTTGCCTGTGGTATGCCAATCTAATAAAAACAAAAAGTGATATACGTCCCCACTCCGCTTCTATGTGATCCTACAAAAAATTCGATAAGGCATCAATTTGCTGAATATTTCGAAACAAAATCAATGACGCTAGCAAATTGTAGCTATTGTCTTTTTATATTCGCATCAAACAACTTTTTTAAATTTTGACGCGATTTCTAATGCCATAAAACCCCAAATGCCGTAGAATTTAGTCCATCGTGTTCAACTCACAGTTATAGAAGTTATCTAGTTTACAAATTTGAAATGAAATATTACGTCAAATAAAGCAAATTTCATGAATGTTCGATTCAAAGCAGCATTCCAAATATGACTTGAAAATGATCGTGATTTCATGTGATACTTCAATTAGAGGAACTGAACACTGAACTGAAAAATAGTTAAAAATTTTCAATAACTTTAACTTATGAGTTGTGCTTAAGATCTCTAAGAAATTCTTAAGTTGACACCAACTTTTTTCCACTACCAAATTCAAGATTTATGTGCCACAGGCAAACATATACATATATGTACCCAATGTAAAAGCCTCTACATACACAAATGTCTATGTAAAAAAGCACATTTAGTACACAAGCTACATTTAGTAAGTACCAAGAAAGAATATAAATTTTCAGTCTAGTAAAATATAAGTCGTAAAAATTATATAAATATTTATGACTCATTTATTCTCAATGATCTTTATTATCAAATTTTCGATTTTGTGGAGTCAAATTATTTTTTTTTTTTGAAAAGCTGTAGGTAGTGGAATAACAATTTCATTCTTCAAATTAGTTTTTGAAGTCTCAATAAATAAAAGCAATTTTTTATGTTGCAAAATTCGATTTCTTTGCTGTTTTCTCTACATACCGGTGTCCAGAATGTCTGAAAACGGTCAAATATCTCGAGAAATGCACATTGGATCCAAATGGATCCAAAAACGAAAAAACACGTCTTTAATAATTTTAAAAGGGCTATCCAATGATATCAAACGCGACCCCCCACACCCACCCCTTGGAGTGGGGCGGGGGCAAATTTAAAATTTTAAATGGGTACCTCCATTTTTTATTGCAGAATCGGATTCTACGGCAAAAATTACGTCAAGTTTGTCTGAAACGTTTTTTTCGATTCGTGACAGATGGCGCTGTAATCGCAAAAATATTTCTTTTCGTAATTTTAAAAAATTCTATGGAAGAATAAAAAATAATAAAGTACGAATTCATTTTCTTGAAAAAGCCATTCAATGGTATTAAATTTAATAAGATTTACTTTTAGTATATCCCAAATATATTAAAGAATAAAGATTAAGAGGTATAGTACTGTACCGAGACGTCCCAAAATCGAGTTTTAATTTTTTACATCATGACGCATAACTCTTAAAAATATGAAAAAGTTACAAGTCAACAAGCCCACGAAAACGTTGCTACTATAAAAAACAGAGATTGGCACTTGACAGAATCATTAAAAAATTTGAATTTAAATATTTCTAAAATTTTTGGCGAGCAAAATTTGAAGCAAAAAAATCCGAAAAAAATTTCCGGCATGTTTTCTTCTGGAACTAGCCCAACAGTAGGGGCACTGAGTTACACAAAAATTCTTTACTTATAGAAAGCTAACATTTTTTATTATGATACTAGTATATCAGATGTTTACATAAAACGGCAGAAAAGTCGAATTTTGCAATATAAATTGTTTTTAATTATATGAATCAATGGCCGACTTTGTTCCAAAATTTCGCCAAATATCTCTTGAGAAGTCAAAAATAAATATCAAAAATAAATTGCGTAGGTAAATGTAAATTAGACATAATTTGACGCCACTATATAAACCTCATTTTAATTACTTTTTACAAAATTCTTACAGATAAAAACAAATACTTACATTAAACAATAAATGGAAAAGAAAAATGAACATGAAAAACCAAAACAAAAATGAATACCTGAGTGACGGCTGAGTCCGGCTTCACTCAGACGTCGGGGGTGTATGTCCCATAGAGCGTCCACGGATGAAGCAGTGCTACCAACTGTACAAGCAACACACAAAGCGAAAAAATATTACATGCAAAGTGCAGACAGTACAAGGTGCAATTACATATACAAACAAATGTAAAATAGAGGAAATGGCTATGATAAGAGGACCGACATTTGAGTAAGTTAAATACCTCTATGATGTTTGTTAGATACAATATTAATTTAAAAAAAAACATATATTGTTATTTAAATTACTCGATTTGCAGAAAATGTGTTGAGAGAATTATATAATTCATTAACTAATAATTATGAACATTTAAAGGCTTCTTTGACTACACGATGTCAAAGCCAAGAAAATAGAAAGCTAATATATTAGAAACAATAATGAATAGTTGAACTGATCGACCTTTACCCGATCAAATGCCAACTTACAACTAATATTTTAAAATTTTCAGGGATGTTGTTAAACGTTGAATGTCAGACTAGACATTTTTTGCACTATACTGGTAACAGTGATAACTAAGCTACGATATAATATTAAATAAGTACAATATACAACGTGATCTACCATGATATGCGGAAAATAAAATGGTGTACTAGTTTTCAATGTGGGAAAGCCCTTGCAAAATTTTAGAGTGTCCTGAGGTAATTTAGTATATTAAATTATTAGTAAATTTGCGAAGATATACTACTAATATTGAGTAGGTTAGTAATAAGTCGACGAACTTACTTGTGAAAGAATGCATTGCAGATGTTTACATTTCTTTAATTGGCATAAAAAGTGAAGCGGCAATTGCGGTCAAAGCACAGATCAAAGTGCCGCGTTTTTGCTTTCGGTCGAACAATCAGGACACCGGTGAGTTATTGACCGGTTTAAGTAAATATCTCTTATATCTACTTGTTCTGCAGAATTCACTACCATAGGGTCAATGTCTTTTCGATTTATTTCGCTATTTTTGTAGTGTGACTTGATTAAAACCAAAAAGTCATTTCTACCCTCTCCAGCATTGCTGTCAATAGTGTCAATCCCAAGTCTGATAAAGTGATATGTTTGTATCGCGTTACGTTAGATTGGTTAGTCATTGGCAGCGCATTTCTACAAAAAAAAAATAAGGTCATTTTTTTGGTATTTTTTTTTATTTTTCATTTTTTTAATTCCTTTCGGTGGGGACAACCTACTGTTAAATTTTCCGCATGTCATGGTAGATCACGTTGTATAATTCTCTAAAGAAAAATATTGCTTTCCATTATGTTATACAAAGAATGGCCAGTTCAATATAATTATTTTTAATATAGATTATTTTACTCATTAACAAGGTGAGTGTACTGGTCAATTGTTGGCACGTTGCGTGACCGGGGTTTTCCGCCATCTTAAATAAAACGTTTTTACAAAGGGCGTAAAATTAACCATGTTTTATGTGCTATACATTTTTTTCGTAGGACTGATAGCTTTCTGCTTATTGCGAAAGAGAGTTTGAAGTGACACGACGGCGCGGTTTGCGGTTTCTCGATATATATGGGTAACTCCTACGAGAAAATTGTTCTATACGAAATATGTAGAGCAGGAGAAAACCTACAGTAATTTTCTTTATATTTATTTTCGAATAATAGTTTGCAAACAGCGCGCTGCAAATGTCGGCATGACATCTTTTTTTTTTGTGGAGAAGGGGAAATCTTCAAAAGACATTCGCCTGGATGTTGTGCGGCAAGGTAGTGTGAGATTTTTACTCACTAAAAACCCTTCCCCCTCTTCACAGCGACACCTCGGAACCGCTCGCATATTACTTCTCGGCTTAATTCATTGGCATTGTCGATCGATAGGAGTCTCTTCGTCGGATTCGTTATTGATGCCGTCCTGCACATAAATTTTCGGAAATTCTTTAACGTTGTCGCAAATTTTATCACTACAGTTTTGACATATAACGGAACATTTCATTTCAGCTTACGACAACCACAAGCTGTTCCGCAGTTTCCTTTGGATTTACAGACTATTAATTTTAGTTCGTCGGGTGCAGCTTTTCCTTTGATGGTTTTCGGTTCTAGCCCACAATTTGGCATCATATCGAAGGCTTGATATTTGAGTACAGTTTCTCGGCAATTTTTCCTTTCGTGAGTTTTTTGAAAAAAACGTTCGATGTGTCACGGGTCAGTCCTGCAGTAACACGGGAAGATCGATGTCCTCGCCTACGATTACTACGGAATCGTAATTTGAAGCATGCTTAATAGCGGTGTTTATTAACTCGGTGTGGCTCTTTTTCTGGTTCAAATATTTCAGAAGCATTTTTATAAATTTATCCTTGTTTTTTTCGTTGGTTAAAAACTTTTTTTGAGTCGTCAATACCACCATGACTTCATTGAATGTGTAGTCTCTACAACTGTGTTTTCTCGCCTTTCGTTCGGAAGACTGTATTTGTTTTTTATTTACTCTTGATCGATTCCCATAACGCAAAAAAAACAGCAACGAAAATTCGACTTTTCACTCCGAGAAGTAGCTATCGCCTAAGTAAAAAACCGCTGCCCAAGGAATCACTACTTCCACATCCAGATTTTTTATCTAAGTCACTCACAACGAAAATATTTTGTATATGGAAATAATTGTTTATGGAATATTAATAATATAATATTTGAAATCCTCTACCCCAAAAACCCATAAAATGATACCCCACATCGGTAGCGGGGTGGGGGTGGTGATAGGGGGTGGTAGGGGGGGGTGGATGAAGTAAAAAACATTTTGAGGTTTCTGGTTCTTGTACACACCCTAAATCACAATTTTTTTCATCCCCTTTAATAATGGGGTGGGGGTGGTAATGGGGGTGATAATGGGGGTGGTAATGGGAGTGGCTAATGCCAAAATTTTTTTTGAGATCTCAGCTTCTCTTGTATATGCTAAATACCAATTTTATGGACTCTTACCTTGATTTACCTATTTTCCCCAAATTTACCCCAATTTACCCCCAACCCTTCGACGGAACAAGATGAAAATATAATCTAGATCTCGTTAAAGTACATACGTGTACCAAATTTCAAGTCAATATCTCAAACGGTTCCAGAGTAAACGTGCGCACAAAAAAAGTTACAGGCAGACAGACAGACCGACAGACAGAAATTTTTTTTTTCGCTCAAACTTAAAATCTCGACGTTTCGTAACATTCTAAGCCTATTTGAACAATAAAAAATTTTAAAAATTTGTTTGTCGTTACTATACTTCCACTAGATGTGGAAGTAATATTAAAAAATCATGCCGCATTCCATTCCAATTGTATTGTACAATGACCGTACAATTAATGTAAAGCATTTTTTCTTTACTGTAGAGTCACGTGCTGACATGCCGACTTTTGCGGCGCGCTCTAGTGCAAACTATTGTTCGAAAATAGAAATTAAGAAAAAAAACGAATCTGTAGGTTTTCTCCTGCTATACAAATTTCATATAGAACAATTTTCTCGTAGGAGCTACCCATATCGAGAAAAATGAGAAAAACCGCGAGCCGCGCCCTGATTTCAAACTTTCTTTCGCATTAAACAAAAAACTTATCAGTCATACGAAAAAAATGTATGGCACATAAAACATGGAAAATTTTACGCCCTTTAATACGCTGTATTTGCTTTTTATGTAGCCTCAACAGAAGCCGAGATATTTGAAACAAGGTTCTTAACCATTTTTTCAAGATGGCGAAAAACTCCGGTCGCGCAACATGTCGACAATTCACCAGTACACTCACCAGTGACCCCCTCACCAAGCCCCAAAAGATCGGTGACGTCGCATGACGACCTCAAAAGGCATACTGACTGAAGTATTGATGATAAATTTCATATTTTATTTAAATAGTGTCCGCAAATACCGCTAGTGCTTTTATCTACACATTTTTTCCCGTAGTGTGTTGCTCAAAGTAACATAATTCATGTAAACTAGATACTTGATTTTAAATAAATCGTGCTAAATCGCTCAGGATTTAATTAGATAAACTGTTAATTTACACTCTTTATATTATTAGGCAACCACGCCCTCGAAAAAATTTTACCAATAAAATTCTAGGCACCAGTGATATTACATACGATGATTAATAACTACTCAAATTACCAAAGTAAATATAATTTTAAATAACAAATAACTCCTAACATTTTATTTTTGAAAAGTACACGTACCGAGACACGTACTTACCTATATTTTTTAGAAAACGAAAAATAACACCGTCTTCGGCATGCAGTATACTTTTTATATACAAATTATATAAAAAATGAACTGCAAAAAACATTTGAACAGTTCGAAATCGTTAAATTACACATTATATGAACAATTGTTCAAAATGACTTCGTAACAAAAGCTATCCCAATATAACTTTTAATTTCAACTAGTGACATCATCTCATAACGTTATAGTGACTGACTATGAAGCGCTAATTGCATTTAAAATCATAATATTTAACCAAGTAGTGGCGGATTGGCATAGAATTGCACTAGGAATAGCGAATAGAATAACCCCAATATAATAGTTTTATTTTGAAATAATAGGTTCATTATTTTCAGCTAATGCAATTAAATTAGTTGGAAAAAAAATACACCTCAGGTTAGCCTATCAATTAATGAAACAATCATAATTGATGCCATTTTGATTATAATTAACTTCTTCCACTAAAGAGGTAAAAGTAAAATACTGATAGTCCCCCCTAAAACTATCCCTTAAGCAGAAGAGAGGTTTTGACTGATACTATGTAAACTGGTGTCCAGACGGGCTATATCTAATTTTAATTTTAAGGTGGTCGGAACATATTGCGGAAAAACTGATATTTATTATCATCACCCTTAAAGGGATATAACTCAATTTTCGGAAATAATTTTATATAAAAGAGTACCTTTATTTTTGAATGTACTATCAGCCACAGAAATATCGGGAGACAATTTTGGACCACCATGTATATTAGGTATATCATATATTAAATATATCCGGTACTTTGATATTTATAATAAATATCATACCAACCCCACCGTATAGTCATAAATAAGTCTGACAGACAATTTAGTTACATATTACTTACAATGTAAAGGTCAGTAATAAGTTAATATTAAACTTTAATTATTGTTTATTAATATAATTAGACCATTTTAGATTATATTTGAAACGGTTTAAATCCATCAACACATCTTCTATCCGGCAAACATAACACAAAGAAAGGAATTAAATGGCAAGTACTACGCTAAAACTGTAGAACAACTCATTTATATGTAAACAATACCACGTAAAAAACTAATATTTCCAAAAAATCTGTTTAAGGTGCGCTACTTTGAAACATGATCATCTACAAAATTATATAAAACACTTATAACAGTTAACTTGCCTACGCTGAACTTGCAATAGGCAGTATGATATATACCTTATTTCATACTCTTACTGGTAACACAAAAATAAGGTTTGATATGGTTTTAAACTAGCAGTACACATACGTCTACATAATACTGAACAGCATCAGCGTTTTATTTTTAGATATGTTTAAAAGGGACCTCCTTTACACATTTAAATATAAATATTGTTCATTACATTTTCATCGACAACAGTCTAACACTTGCCTTGCAACTATTATTATTACCTTTATCAAGAGGCAATCCAGGTCTACACGTGCGCGGGTGTCAGTAAATGTTCGTGGATATCGTTATATGTTACTGAATGTTACGTAAAGTGACCATTCATCCAGGTTTAGGCGGGACAGTCCCGCAAAAGTCCTGTATTGGTTTTAAATTTCGACCCCCCCCCCCCCCCGCCAATTTTTTTTTCATATTTTCGGCTTTCCCATTCATCAATTCATCAATTGGATACATTTTTTTAAGATTTCTCCGCTCATCAATTATTAAACCATTTTTTTACCATTATATTACATTAATAATATTCAAATGTGGTCACTTTAATATTACGGGATATCCGAGCAAGTGAAGATACGCGTAATAATAAAATGATATTTATTCCTCAATACTATGAAAAGATTAACGTTGCATTTAGGGACAGTTAACTTATAGTCATAAAGAAACAAGAAAAGAAAGAACGTTTAAGGGATTTGAGTTACTAGAATTATGTTTTGTGCACATGGTGGTGTTGATATTCAGACCTAAAATTTTAATTCTGTTTGCTTGTTGTTTACGTTGTTATAACCTCACTTATTTACTGCAGACGCTAAGGAATTTCAGGTTAATTTAGTTGTCGGTATTCTACCTATGTTGTTTGTGTTCTACTGTGTTATCAGTGGTTTAACACAAAATATTTAGTAAGGTTTACTGCTCTAAGACCTCTTGAAATTATAACTCATAATACCAATATCTTTATAATTTAGGTTAAATGCTTTGGTCAATTTAATTTAAATTTTCATATACTTCCTTATGATCTTCCTAGAGAGCGTGGGACGATTTCAGTGTGCTAGTGTCACCGTTTGCAGGCAAATGTCTTTTCATTTGGCCTGGGCACTTGGGCGGCTTTGGGGTCGTACGTGATCACTAACATGAAATACAGGGTGTCTGCGATATACGTACAAATATTTTGCAGAATGATATATTGGCCCAAAAGAAGTAAGAAAATTCTTATAAATTTTTTTTCTAACTCAAACCAATTTTTGAATTTAAAATTAATTAGAAGTAGGTAATGTTTCCAGTTTAGACAATACAACTATAAACAGAAGATGGAAGACACAAGGATATCGCGCTCACTTATCGTGTATTAACATGGATTTTACAGTCTTGCAACACTGTCATTTAAATATAATATAACAGTTTTACTTTTACCTTGTTTCATCAGTTGAAATGAAATGAAAACACTGACATTTAATATTAATTTACTTATTGCCATTTTAGCAATTTTTCACAAATTACAATTATTCCATAGTTTTATTAAACAAAGTAAGACGTCGAGGTCGGTTTTTTAAAGCTCCTTGTTTCTTTTGAAAAAAAAATGTCACTGATCTCAGTAATTTACAGTCAGCAAAAAATGTATTTTAACGATGAGTATAAAATTATCTAAACAACGAAGTATGAAAAACACATTAAATTTGCCTTTGAAGAGCCTGCACCGACAGCGAAGAATGCCTTATGAAACAGACACCAGCGTTTTTTTCTCTATCATTATCAATACAATAAGCGTAATAAAAGGGGAAATATTGGTCTAGTCTCAGCCTGCCTAATATCGATATCAAGATTACATATTTATCAAGGGCTAACAACCATACAATGAATTGCTCTACGTTTTATAACATGTATAATCCATATTATTCTAAAAATTTCTTATCATGCCAGTCAACCTAAACATAAAAGCAATTTTAAATCCACTTCATGTTGAAATTGTAAAAGCAACACAAAATTCATAATACATGACTGAAAAGCATTTTACACATTTCGATAAAGCCAAAGCAACCTTTATATTTATATTAGATACGTTTTTTGCGATTTATTGATTATTTATATACTGGTTGGAATAAAATATGCAACAGCATGATTTCGTTCAGAGTTTTCTTAATATTTGTACCTAGTATGATATTTAAGTGATTGAAATTTCAACATCATCAGATGTGGAAAATAAAAGTGATTTAGTAATTAGTGAATCCGCCGCAATTTCGAATATACAGGGTGTAATTAGTTTCATGTCATTAAAATAAATTGGTGGTGGGGAACGACTAGACAAACAAAAAAATCTCACATAACTTCCACATGTTATAAAGCCTATAGTTTTAGAGAGAGAAAAAAAAGAAACAAAAATTTCGAAAATTTGTAGTAATATTGTTTAAAAACTGCTGGAATATTGGGGTAGGCTTTATTATGGTCGCGTATGTCGGCGCCTTTGACCATCAAACAGGCTAATGTGGTCCCATCAAAGTGCCGCGCTTCTTTGTTTGAGCCGCGCGACGGCGAGGACACAAGTCGGTAATCTTTCTATGACTTTTTAAAAGTATGTAAGAAATTTCTATGATTCGGAACTATACGTCCATTGACCCAGAAAAACAGTGGTTCTCAAATGTCTCCTACCTTAACATTCAAATTTTTGACCTAAGTCAGTTTTTTTCAAAGTGCCCTTAGAGGAAAAAGTCATATAGGTTTTTTGTCTGCCTAGTCGGTCCCCATTACCAGTTTTTTTTAATGACATGAAACTAATTACACTCTGTATATACTCCCTCATTCTTGGATACGAAACCAAAGACCGTTAAAATTATTCAGGGGAAGAAGTAGATGTCCCACTCTTCTACCAATAATATTCCAGACAGGTTCCATCTGAGACAAATCGGGTAACCGTACCGGCATCAGAAACACCACACTTTAGTTTCAGTAAGAAGTTTGCTGTAACTCTTGCCTTATGTCGAAGGGTATTATTCTGCTGGAAAATTGGACTATTCAGCCCTAGTGGCTAAAGCAATTTATTGGATTCCAGCACGGCAGTATTCAAGTTTGCTACATGGAGAATACCCCTGAATATCCCAACTGAAACCATCGTACCTTGGGTAAAGGCTGTCTGACGTTCTACAATATATTCAAAATTTTTGACGACTCCATGTCGCATAGTATCAATTCTCATGTTAGGAGGAAAAAATTTTAAAAAAACTCTTCTCTAGCCAAAATTATTATAAATATAAAACTATACTTGGATAGTGGGACCATCATAAATAACAGAAATGACCTGTTTTGACCTCACGTTTTCAATGCTAGAACGATGAAGCGTAGATTTTCGGTATTCAGTTTGTCGTTAGTAACGCCCGTTTAGACAAGTTGTTTCTTGTACACGATTTTTAATATTGAGTTCCTTTGCTGTTAATGCATGTCTTTAACTATTTAAAAAACGCCTACTAGTATGAATACAACAAAAACAAATCAAATCCCAGCTGGCGTCGTCTAAAATTTATCTCGTAGTGCTAAAGTTCGTAGGTGGCATTCTTCCTGATCAATGGTTGATCTAGGGCGTCCGAAGCCGCGTTGCCGCTCATGTCGACCATCTTGACCAACATCGTGATACCATTTTACATAATGGCAAACTGATTTCAAAGTAATTTAACTAACGGAAACTGGCTCTTCTAAGAATTTCAGATATTTTTTAAGTTATCGAATGATGACAAGGTCATCCAATTTTGCCCATTTCCAATAAAAGAGCACTGAAATTATCAGCATTTTAAAATAAAAAAAATATAAAAAAGGGCCAGAAAATATTGTAATATGCTAGTCAAATTTTAATCAAATAGTACAATGAAACAAAACTTCAGTGAAAACATTTTTCAGCGAATTCTTGGTGTCACATTTTTTATTCAAACCAGTGTATCGCGAAGTTCAACATAAATTTTATGAGCTGCTTACCAAAATGTTTTCATATAATGCAAAAAAAGTTTTGGAAAGCAAGGGGCTTGAATATAAATGTGAAAAAAATGTACTACATGGTCCAAAGCACCATATGTGGCATTTTTATGAAAGATCAACTATTGGGCCCTTCGACCACCACCGCAATGCAATTTCTATACAATTCCAATGCAACTTTTTTAATTTTTCCATCTACGCAGAACGCGATCGTAATCAGATCAAACTTATCTGTCAATCTGTTTCAATACATCATTAATTTACTATTTATTTCTTCTCTTTTCACCGGAAACCACAAACAAAATATGCATTATTCTTAAAACAGCGCAAAAATTTAGAAAAAACAATGTGGTGACTCATATTTAAAAAAAAATTAAGTGATGTTAAATAGTAATTTTTTTGGTTATTATTATATTATTTGTAGTAAAAAATTCATTATGTCGTTTAAGTTTATTTACTGTGAGAACAAAAATCCGTGGTTTTAAAATTGACCGTTTAAATCGTTGCAGGCCTACAAACTTTAATATTCAGGTTGTTCTAAATCTTAGTAACCAAAAAGTGGGTGTTAATCAATGTTCTAATTTAACGTCGTCTAATTAAAAATTCGTTTTAAGTTTATTTACTATGAGAACAAAAATCCATGTTTTTAAAATTGACTGTTTAAATCGTTCCAGGCCTACAAACTTTAATATACAGGGTGTTCTAAATCTTAGTAACCAAAAAGTGGGTGACAGGTGCAGTTGGACGTATTTCAACCATAGCGAAGGATACGTCTTCATCAACATCATAAATATGAACTGGCGCCCGACTGTAAGCCGTCGTTATACAGGAGCGTCATACGTGGCAAGCACGCTAAAAGGAAGGGCGTCGCAAGTTAAAGGTCTTAGTTTCCAGATAAAATTTTTAAAAAACATACGTTAAGAGGGTTACTTTAAAAGAAAAAAACAATGTAAACTAATATCGCTAAATATTTTAAAATGTAAAAATATCTACATAACTTTAAGAGTGAAATCCATAGCAAAAATTACAACTACACACTTCAAATCACTAATATTTAGGAAATAAAATCACAGCTCACTCCAAGATTAAAGTGAGAGACTTAGACGATAATATACATCGTGAACGACAGTTAACTTGCGAATGAGCTGAACTCGTCTGCTAAAAGCGCAGATAGATGCTCTGATCCCTCATTTTTTCGGGGAAGTACTTCAATTTCGTAATCAATGTATTTTTAGTATCTTTTTAGGTCAAATTCTTTTATATGCGTTATCCCAAAAATGAGCCGACTACTGCGTGGTCAACTGATCGGAGTTCTTCGGTAGGCAAAAGTCAATTCAAAAGCACAGGCACATCTTATATGCAACGCAAACTGATCCGTGTTGCAGTTGCGTTGCTGCAGTGAACGAAGGGCCTTAGTCACTTACGCACGATTGCATTCAATTTTCAAGCGCTTTTTAAGACAACAAAAAATTTAAAAAATAAAATCTCTTCCAGAAATATAAGCGATTAAAATCTGCCCGATTTTACCCACTTCTGAAACGTGACGTCAGATCGAGATGGTTGGATGACGGTGTCAAGCGACACCGACTCTGCTTTGGCTTTGATAATTCCGCATGCGCATGCTCATTTGTCAGAAACAACTAGCAGTGAACACAACCTAACATAAAATTTAAATGTATTCGTTGCTAAAAACATCTTCAACATTCTGAAATGTAACAAAATGCTACTTTTGATTCGTTCATGCCGAGCCGAATTTTCGAATTTCGCCGTGCAATTTACGATCAGGTTTATCTGGAAGACTTCCTCTTTACGTCGCGACATCGTATGGCCATCTCAATGGTGTTTTTCGAAAAATATGAACGTGTCAAGATTGCATGTTCCTGCAATTTTTTCGGCTCCGAGATGTAAGCTGTCTTTTGCTATTCTTCGAAACGGTGGGAATAAAAAATAAGGCCAAATGAGTATTTTCCACTACGAATCTTTTGCTGTCATCAGAATTTTGATTTTTTTTTCCGTTTCGGAGATAACTACTGAAATGTCGGCCATGTACGGCAAAATATCGCAAATTTTGAGCTTCTACAGTTGGCAACTTTTTAATCTTGGCTCCTACGCCAAAATACTACTCTAGCTAATTTAAACAGAATTAAATTTGCTAAAACCTTTTTTCTATTTTTTGAATTCGGACGAGAATGAAGGAATTAGAGGGGCGGGATTTGGGACTTTTGTTTTTCGGTAAAATTTTTCCATTTTGTCACCGTAATTAATTGGTAATTAACTGAGATCGATCTCATATGCGATGTTCACTTAATATCATGTACTACTTTAACGCTCCGTTAATCTTGGCCCTTAGAAGCAAAGGTTTCTGAGAAAAATTATTTTTTTAAGATTTACATACACTCTATAGGAAAACGTGTAATTTCCAACATTTTCTCGAATATCTCGATAATTATCGTTTTTTTTTTCGGAAAATTTGTAGACAGCTTATGTAAAGAGAATTGATTGCGCTTTCCGACACTTTTTTATTTTTTCTTTAACAAAAAAAAAAAACTTATGACCGAATATGCGGACGTCTCAAAGCCAACCGCCGCGCGCCGCCCAGTTTATTAATTGGGGTGAAGTTTGCCATCTGTGGGACTAGCCCTCTCGATCTGACGTCACAGTGCTTTTCGTGAGGAGTGGCGAGGATCTCAACTTTAATTATTTATTGCAAAGTAAGTACTGCGATTTAAGAGCTGATATTCGGTGTGCCGTGTTTTTATACATAAACACACACTATAATGAAATAAAAAAACAATGGGCAAGTTTCCCATTCAGCAGTCAAAAATACAAAAAAATAAGTGTAAATAGTAAGAATCAACTTTAATCTTGAAATAAATACATAAAACTATTTATCTGGAATAAATGGTTTATTTTGAAAAACTCTTTCATTATTTTTATTTTATTAATCAATAGAACGGAATGTTTCAGAACAAATATGTGTCGTGGTATCTGAGCAGGTATTTGTGATATATTTTTCATGGCTGTCAATTATTTTGTATAATAAAGGTTTGTTACAACACAGCACCGAACCAGTTTAGGAATCGTCGAGTACATGCGCAAAGCGAATGTAGGACGCTATTTTCACTTTGCGCATGTACTGATGATTCCCAAACTAATTCGGGGCTGTGTTGGAACAAACCTTAAATAATTTAAGTAGCAGCAATTATAGCATTCTTGAACTAGGTATAGTACTATTATAAAATCAATATAAACACATTTTAACCTAGAAATTCTAAAAGTAAAATCATTAAATGAAAAGTTGACAAGCTTTATTTGCATAAATTTCGTTGACATGCTATGATTACAGCTATCTATGCATGTTTTCAAAATGCAGACATTTAAAAATAGTTCAAATCAGTTAGTTATTACAAAAATGAAAATGGCACGTGAGTTAGTTTCTATTAATAATTGACACAAACTTACTGGATGAATATCTGTTACGATTTATATGATTGGAAGTTCGGCCAAAACCTTCTTCCTCATTTTCCTCCTCCAAAACATCTAATACCATGCAAAATGAAACAAAAAAAATCATGCAGTATAGTATGACACAAATATAGGTACAAGGAGTAATTAAAGACAATAATGTTGTTAGAACATCGAAAGTAATATAGTAGAGGTAACGAAAATTGGCATAAGTTGTTTATGTAGGTACTAAAAACGAGTATCTATATCTAGAGGAGGTATAGTACATGTCAGTACACATCATTATTCTACACATACCAACATTTAACTTTTTTTGTTATAAAATATTCATAATGAGCAATGCTCTTTAAAACAACTACTGACTCACTTCTTAGTGTGGTCTATGTTCTTACGTTCATAAAAAATTTATAGCGATTCTACCAGTGGCGGTCTGGCCAGGTCGGCGAGTCGGCAAATGCCGACTGGGCCTTTTGCATTTTGAGTACGTAATGCGTTTATATATATGCGAAGCAAAAACATTTAAATCGCTGAACTGTGTTTGAACGTTTATTTATTTTTAAAAGTTTTGGCATATGTGATGAGCTGGTGAGTGTGAGTAATTTTGGCTTATTTTGGCCGTTCCGCCGGCCGCCGGTGTCGAAGTCCGAAGCACGAGCTCAAGATGTGCGCAGTGCGGAGGCGGTAAAAGCAACCGATGAAGCTAATTTCGCAACTTTGCTACTTTAACTGTTAGTATTAAGAATTGACAGCTTTAATAATTTAATTTCTAATTCTCTTTCACATTCTGTTCTCATAGTTTTAGTTTTTCTAGTTTGAGAGTCGTTAAATTGTTCTTTGTTCCTGATACTCCTGATTGGACTTGTTTTTATTTTTTATGTTTATGAGTTTGTTTTTTTTTTGTTTTAATAAATAAATCGAGGGGGCGAGCGTAGAGGCGACTTCAATGTGAATATCAGTCGATATTCCGTTGCAGCAACGTCGAGCGCGGTTAGTACTTGGATGGGTGACCCATCTTGGGAAATACAGCGTTCTCGTCCCACCTTCTAGCGGCTTGTATATCAGTGTATACGCGGAAGCTACGTAATTTCAGACGAGGATTATGTAGTGGATATACCATCCTTCGGAGGGGATGTAAAGCAGGCGGTCCCTTGTCTATTAAATGTTAGGCAAGTAAAAGATCCCTATTCTTCTTAAGGGAAGAGGTTCGGCAAAATTTCCAGGTTGGGGGTAGCTCGTCTCCTGGCGTCGGTGATAGGCCCTGGTAGCGGAAATTGGCCGACGTCAAATAAATAAAAAAAAAAGTTAAAATAAATCGTTCTGCAGTTCTAAAGAACCTATGATTTTATTTCTCCTTAAACCGGTCCTTAAACATTATAATAATAAAAAATATATTTACTGAACATTAAAGTTTAATACAAAATGCCCATCCCCCGAATAAATGGCCGGCGCGGGACCGAAAAAATCCCCCTCCCCCCGAGAAAAAGAAATCTTGCTTGCTTCGCTCATAAATTGCCGACTAAGTACTAGACACCCAGACCGCCACTGGATTATTTTGCAACTTTACAAACAAAAAATACAACTTGAAGAGATCTCAAAATATAAACCACGCAAACGATAACAGTGGCAAAATTTGATAACGCTTTATAAAGGGAGGATCTAACGCTTTATAAAGGGAGGATCTATAGCAGCGCAGAGTTCTCACTACGTCATGATATCGCTACTAAAAAAAAAAAAAAACAATTTCAATGAATATATACCGGTCACTATTTTCTGATTTTACAAGCGGATATATCAATGCTTAAAAAATATGAGAGTTGATATTCTGATATCGTTGTTAAAGGCTACACTAAAAATTCTGCGGAAAATAAGAACAGCAATGCAAAGAAAATTCTAGGCGGAAAAGGAAATATAAGAAAAGTTGCTGTAAACAATGGTATAGATGTTTTTTCTTTTCTGGAGTATCATATTCACTTTTATCAAATGTTTCAGTGTTCAACAAAGAGCTAAGTAAGTTTTGTTTTATCATTAAATGTTATGCTCTGTCATTTAAATAACTATGTCGTAAATATATAATATGACAAACAAATTTTATTCAAATTATTGTTTTTAATGATTTTTAAGTCATAGTGATTAGAAGTGTGTTACATTTAGACACCAACGAGTAAAAGAATACAATTTGGACTCTAAAATAAAATTCGAAAAGTTAGCTTTTCGAAACGGTTGTAGAAAAAATTTCTCGATCATATTGTTTCAAAAATAAGTTCAAATTATTTATTATTGTTACGTAACTATACAAACAAGAGTTATTGTTATTTCTAAATATTGGTTTTATTACGTTGAGAACCGGATTTTCCATACCTAGCGCCATAAATAAAATAATATTTTCTATATTCGCAAATTATTAATTAAATAATAAAGAATCATACTGACCGTGGCTTTGAAAACAAGTTTTCAAGCTATATTTGACTAATAATTTAATATTTATGTAATTAATTGTACATGTAAAGCTGCATGTTTATGTTCTCTACTGTTTTGTGATTATCTGATGTATATATAGCAACAGATGCATAAAATAAATGTATGAATTTGAAATGAATATTTAAATTTTGTGAGTAGGACTAATGTTTTTGCTAATTAAAACGGATGCTATCTTTATTTAAATATATACGTGCGGAGGAAGCAATTTTGATACATGAACTGTAAAAGTCGTGTTTGGGTCGTGTTTTACAGAATAACACTATATATTTTGTAACACACAACATTCGAGCAAGATAATTTTACAGAAATAACATATATGTTAGGCAAAGGAATTGATATGATATGTCTGACAATGTCCGTCATTACGTCGCATTATATACCTATTTTAGTATTGCAAAAAATGTAAATTTTATACGAATGGGTATTAATTGGTATGGTATTTGGCAGTTAATACACAACTACAGTTCTCCTCATATATGAATGCCCCTAAAGGATTAAATTGTGAAGACGTAAGCTGTTCCCTATTGTCACCTGGATATGTTTCATTAGAATGTCATAATACTGAAAACAATCGCTGTCCTGTAAACGATGACCTGACTTAAGACTAAGGCGCAAAAAGTCGATAATCCCTTGAAATACTCCATAAGTCAAAATTGTTTCTTAATCCTTGACGGGTATTCATATATGATGAGAACTTTATAAAGTTAGTATATTGAGTACTACGGCAGAAATTTTTATTATTTTACTTCCTCGCTTACCGGAAGTATTGTAATTTTGGAAAAATCACTCTCAGAGATTTCTTCGGATTTTCATATTTCAGACTATATATATATTACGAAAATTAAGGTGTTTCAATGCCGTCTGTCTGTCTGTTGGCGTTATATCTACAAAAATGTTTCAAAGAGAAGATTAATATTTAGTAGGTACTTAGTTGACGCTGTTGCCAGCAAAGAAATGGGATATACTTTTGGTGAAAAATATAAAATGTGAACACTCTAAAAAATATAATTAATGAAACAAATGTGACGGGGGCCATAATATTTGAACTGTAGTTAACACACAATTGTCAAGAAAGAAACCTGCTATATAGTCAGAGCTGATAAGCTCTGTCTAACGCAGTCAGCTGATCAATCACGAATGGTTTTCAACCAAGCGTGTTATGTCTGACTAGTCCGTGATTGATGCACAAACAGACCTAATATTTCGCATGTAGTTAATATAACTGTCAAGGAAGACATCTGCTATACTTTTAATGAAATATTTACATGGTAGTCACCCTAAAAATAACACAGGCACACAAAATTCAAAAAAAGTCGAAACCCAGAGTGTAGACCCCCCCCCTACATTTATGTATTTTGGGACGCTGAAACTGAATATGACAATGAAAAGAGGTTTTAATTATCCAATTTTCCCCTAGTACCCCCTTACAACCCTCCTGGGAGATTAAAATTGTGTAACCTGCTTTTCAAATTTTTAGAACTTGTGTAAGTTCTAAAAATTTGAAAACCAGGTTTTTTGGTGCGCTGAAATCAAATATGACGATTTGAAGCACCCAATCACCCCCTAGCACCCTCTTACAACCTCCCAGGTGGGAGGTTAAAATTTCACTTCTTATGAAAATTGAAAATGTATATATATTCTTAAGTATTTTGGTGCGGTGAAACAGAATATGACGATAACAAATGATTTTAAGCTCACCCCTAGCATCCCCTTACATTCTTTATCGTCATATTCGGTTTCAGCGCACCAAAAAACCTAAAAATAAACATACTTTTTAAATGTTTAGAACAAGTGGAATTTCAACCTCTCCTGGGGCTTGTAAGTAGTGATGCAACGATTCCTACTTTTACGATTACGATTATCATTAGTGATAATCGCCGATTACGAATACGATTACGATTATCTAGAAAACTTAGTTAAATTTTATAGTAGTATCACAATAAAAAGCACTTGTTTTTATTAAAACTATTTTATTATTAATTACTAAAAGCAACCACTTGTTATATAAAGGCAGTTTACTATTAATGTTCTCAAATTAAGGGATTAAGGTAAATAATGTAAATGAAGATGCCCCACTTAAAAATCTTGGTAGATAAAATAAAACTGAATTGGAAATTATTACCACTCAAGCCAAGATTGTGCAAAAACCCACCTTCTTTAGAAAAAGACGACTCGCTGGGTACTTAGGTGGGTTTTTGGTATTTTTTTTTGGGTAATTGTGGTTTATACTGGGTTTTTATAAAATTTAAATTTCCCGTCTAATTTCCCACCTTTCATTCGGCGTTACTTTGACAATATAGCGCGTGACAACATCTGGACTGTGTTGGAAATATTCTCACATTCTCAGTTATGAAAATCTAGTAAATATGTGCGTTTTTTTTCTTTTCAAAATTGCATAGTTGTCTCGCTTCTAGTGCCGCAGTAGAAATAATTTTTTCTACATTCGGCCATATTTGGAGCAAACTAATAGTTGGGGAGCCCTCCCTAGCTGTACGTCCACACACCCCACCCCCCTCCCCCCACCGATCCTTGGGGACAGTTTTTCATAAAGATTAAAGCCTAAGGAACAATTTAAGACATGTCCTAAAAAAACTGGCTGTACTTTCAAAATGGCGGCCATATGTTAAAAAAACGGTTACCAATGTTGTTTTTGTCATTTAACACAAAAACTAAAAAGAAGGGAAAAAAACCTTTTTCACAAAAAACAACGTGCATAAAATTTTCTACAATTTTATTCCTATACAATATTTTGATAGGAGTTACATTTTCCAGATAAATGAGTCCAAAATTAAGAAAACATGGAAATTCATATATCGGTGACAGTGACGTAGCCAGGGGGGGGGGGGGGGTCCGGATCCCCCCCGAAATTTATTGACATTTGTATAATTGATAGACATATTTATATAAAATTATTATATTGATTTTATTTTGGGTTTTAGTCAAAAATTTTTTTTTGGCCGATTACAAATCTTCATTCCATGCAACCAGTCCCGTCGCAAATCGTAATTTCTTGCAATTTATTGCCGCGATATTGACAGGGCGGAGCCTTAATTCAGTCAAATGTATAAAACCTTGTGGAATCATGAGTAAATTCGATTTATTTTTATTACTAGCCAAGCGAAATCCACGTTACATTGCGCATAGTCGCCATCAGTTACTTGGAATATAAGTTGTTGAATAGTTCAACTAAAGGACCCCGCACAATTCTTATACAAATTGGCGTACCTACAACAGTCAAATTGGCTGAATTTTTAATATGTTGTATATGTATGTGACTTATTTCCGATCAAAAACCCTCATGGACCTATCTCGATCTATATAGTCTAGTCTCGTCTAGTATTTGAGATACAACTATAAGTAAATTCTTGTAAAATTCTGTATATCTTGTCGAACTTTTAATTTATTGATGGGGTGTTTGTTGTTAGAGGTCAAAGAAGCAATTTCCGAAAGTTTTTCAATTAAAGTTTTTTGATCAGGAAGACACATACTTACTTACTTACTTACTTTATGTAAAAAATGTTTTAGCCAATATGACCAAATATTATTATTTTTCTACAGATTTCCCGGCGCCTTCACCAACATTTTTCAAACTTTAATTTTTTCTACGCTATTTTTATTAAGTAAAACAACAAATGCTTTTAGTGCAAAATATTATAAAAGGCTATTGGAACGAATCACGCAGCACAAAATATAAAATGTATGAAAAAAATCATGAATTCGAAATTATTTAAATTGTACAAAAGGTCATTCTTGTACATTTCTTGAGCAGTAGTATCTCGGAAACTAGACATAGGATCGAGTTGGGCCCATGAGAGTTTTTGATCAGAAAGTCGAAATCTACAACATATTAAAAATTCAAGCAATTTGACTGTAAGCCAATTTACATAAGAATTGTGCGAAAGCTACATAACAATACCTACACAATATACTTACAAAAAAATTTTCGGACCCCCCCGAATAAAAATCCTGGCTACGTCACTGATCGGTGATTATTTCACTCATTAACGCTATAGCCAATGAGAGCCCGTTTTTTCACAATATTGCACCAATCAAATGTCATTATTAGTAATTCAAGCTAGATCGGCTTTTGACAGTACCAATATGCAAAATTTATCGCTCTAATTTTTTATGTCGCCGCAGCGGCAAATACTGCGATAATTTTTTGACGTTTTGTTTCGTGAAATATTTTCGGCAAATAGAGCAACTCACGCTTTTAAATTTTATCTATAAATATCTTCTCTAGCTTATTACTAATTGTTAACTTACCTTGTAAATTGTAATATTGTATTATATACTAGCAAACATAAACACACCACGTATATAGTAAACAATCGTCAGTTCCAAAGACAAGCCTGTCTGAAATATATAGGCTATAACCCTTGCCTATCTGTAACTATTTCAATTTGCCTAATTTTCAATCAGGTAACAATAATATACGAAGATTGTACTTAATATACCTAGCTCATAATAGAGGAACAAGTCAAGCACAGCTTTCAATAGCTCAATAACGTAGTTACAAAGTTAAGCAAATCATTTATATAAATGTCAAGTAAACACATTCGCTCTGGAAACAAACCAAAAATGTACCTAGGTACCTACTTACATACGGTAATCTATCAAAAAGTAACTAGTTGAATCAAAGCTGTGCAATATTTTAATTTGTTGTATTTAAAATTCACTCTCCCTAACGAAGCAAACCTCAACATCATTTGTAAACTTCGTAAGTTAAAAATGAGGATTAAATACGTAAATATGAATCAATGAACAATTATTATGGAATATAACTCTAGTAGCGGTAGCGCTAGATGGCGCTCTCTATGTCAATCTCGGAACCATGAGTGTATAGTAATAAATAGGCGGGACATCGGGAATAAAGTAGTGCTCGCAGATTAAGCGGTCGGGATTTAATCAGATAATAAACTGCCAATTTGCACTCTTATTATAAGGCGTTATAACTTTATATTATTAACATAACAAAAAATAAAATAAACTGAAAAAAATTAATAATAACAATAATATTATAATTTGCAGACAATTTATCTCGAAAACGATAACAATGGTATCTGGAAAATGGTAACTCCTATCCAAACATTCTATAGGAACAAAATTGTAGTTCCTTAGGCTTTAATCTTTATGAAAAACATTGTCCTCAAGGATCGGGGGGGGGGGGGGGCACAGACACTTAGGGTGGGCTCCCGTAGTATAAGGAATAAGCATGGAGCTGAGCTGAAGAAGTCAAAACTAGTTAAGATTTATAGACATTTAAGTAAAACATAAATATCTTTTCAAAAGATATTTATCTTTTGCCTTTCACATTCCAGTTTGATGAATTTTTTAAAAGTTTTTGTTATTTGTTTCATGTCTTTATTTTTCTCAAATTTATTATTTACTTATTTTATTGTTTACTAATATGTTGACAAGTTACATTTTTGTTATTGTTTTGTTCAAGTATTTGTGAGGCAAAAATATAATTTCTTATAATTGCTTTTTTTTCCTGCAAAAAAAAACAAAATCAAACAAAAACACAGATGGGTTTTTCTAAAATCAAAAACCCACAAAAAACCACCCATTTTACAAACCGGTTTTTTCTAATTGTGGATATTTGTGCCAACCCTGGGCAAGCATGTAACCATATAAAACAAAAATCAATAATTAATTGTAGGATTGTTCGACCCAACCTATTTCTCCTAGTTGTTTGTATGAGACCAGCAGTGGAGAACAAACTCTCTGATGGAACACTGGAAGCCTGCAATGCAAAATATTTATGTGCCATGGATTTTAAGCAAAGAAAGGTTATATTTTTCTTTCTAGTGTCGAATCGTATCTTCCATATTAGACGACGACGTAGAATGAATGAAAAACCACAAATCGTAAATAATCGTTTGCAATAATCGGCGATTACGATTAATCGTAAAATGCTGATAATCGGCGATTACGGTTAATCTTAATCGTAATCGTTGCATCACTACTTGTAGGGGGTGACTGGGTGGTTTCAAATCAGTTTTGATCATCACATTCGGTTTCAGCGCACCACAAAACCTGCTTTTCAAATTTTTAAAACAAGTGTAATTTCAATCCCCAGGCAGGTTTTTAAGGGGGTGCTAGGGGAAAATTGGATAATTAAAACTTTTTTTATTGTCATATTCGGATTCAGCGTCCCAAAATACATGGGGGTAGTGGGGTCTACCTTCTGGGTTTCGACTTTTTTTTAATTTTGTGTGCCTGTGATAATTAAGAAACTATAATGCAAATAATAATTACTTTTAGTGAAAAAAGGTGGCCACTCCAAAAAAAAAAAATAATGAAGTAACGAGAGAAGGAAATAATATTTACAATGCAGTTGTCAGTATTACCAGGAAGAAAATCTGATATACCTTTAGTAAAAAATATAGTGAGGTCATCCAACTGAAAAAATAAATACGTAATAAATAAAAAATGTCAACTAGAAGGAAGTTTTGTTGATATACCTTTTATTTTTTTAAACGGAAGCTTAATGTTACATTTACAATAAACAAATACAGTAGCATTTTGTAAGTATAATTTCAATTTAGCCTTACTTTTAGTTTTATCAGTAGTGGCTTGTGCATATTTGTTGGGGAGGAGAGGTGGGGCAAACGTATAATGTAAACTAAAAGCTGTGTACACAAGGAATGAGAATTAATTTAGAATATAATTTTTAAATACCTCAAAATATCTATAGCAGTACATTTTCTTTAAAAAAATTATTCGTGACACTCGCTCTTAATTGTGGATAGAAAGCTGCTACTTTTGTGCCAATAAATTGGGACGAATGATTTGCCAAGCAAGAAAATATTGCACAAAGAAAATAATTTGCACGTTTGTAGAGTTGTCAATAGTTTCGTCTGCCTAAATTGCGATGATTATTTTCCCCGTTTATTAAATTGGAATATACCGTTAATATTGAATCAGAGATTTATTTAGGTATATGGATTTTGATACTTTAACGCTACTATAAAAATACTAGATTTTTGGTGTTATTAAAACCGAATCAACGTCCGCGAGAAGATGAAATAAAATGCTTAGGCAAGCTCAAAAGCCCCATAAAATGAACAACCGATATATATATTTTTTTAATTTAACGTCGACCTATTTCCGCTAACAAGGCCTATTACCGACGCCAGGAGACGAGCTACCCCTCCGGAAATTTTCGCCAAACCTCTTCTCTGTCGAAGAGCAGGAATTCATACTTGCCTAACATGTGATGAATAACGGACCGACTGCATTACATCCCCTCCAAAGGATGGTATATCCACTATGCAATTCTCGCCTTAAATTGTACAACTTGGATACGCTGATATACAAGCAGCCAGAAGGTGGTACGAGATCATTGTGTTTTCTCGAACGGCCACTTATCTAAACTTAACGTTGCTTTACTCGATATATAGAAATACATACATAATCAAGACGCCTCTACGCTCGCCACATTAATTTACTTCATGTACCTATTTCGTCTCACATTTTTATTTTATTATGCACAACTATATTTTTTTGTCAGGCAGTCTGCTTTGTTTCTTATGTCCACTTTACCCAATATTACAAATCCAATAGCAAAATCTGCAAAATCATGTGTTTTTGGCTAATTTTACACATATATACTTTCCCGGACAAATGTTTTAAATTACTATACCAACAGAAACTTTGTTTAACGGTCATGTTTGGCATACATTTTATGTAAACATCATCACAATCATTAATCCAGGGCCGCGCCGTCCATAAGGGCAAGTCGTGCGGCGTATGACGCCTCGTAACTAAAGGCGCCGTGAGGCGCCATGAGTTTTGAAATTTAAATTAAAGAAGTAATAATAAAAACATTTAGTTACAATATACCACGAACCAGGGCCGAATTATCCAATAGACAAACTAGGCAATTGCCTAGGGGCGCCAATGCGCGAGGGGGCGCTTCAGCTGTTCAAAACTAACTAATTTTATCTGCCGACAACCGAGGGGCGACGTTTACCGTTTACCATTGATCTGTTAGAAAATAAAATGTGCAAGGAAATTATTTATTTGTTATTTGATTATTTACAAAAGGATATAAGTTTTGTTTTTCAATCTAATATTATTATATTTATTGTTTATATTTAGTTGAAGGGAAAATATAGGTACTTACTGCAATTTTTTTATAATAAAACATTTCTTATTGGTATTTTATATTTTGATGTCTTGCGCCCACGAAACCTACTTTTCGAAGACAATATACTTTTAAGTCAAATTTCTAACTTTTAATTTAAGGCTATTTGATCTTAAAAAATTTCGCCTGCGGCGCATTTTCAGATGTCCTAACCCCATCTGTAAATAAGATGGCAAATATTTATATTAAGTTGTTTAGCGTGATTTATTTCAGATACTTTTTCCCTTTTCGCTGAATTCTAGATCAGAGCTGGGTAACTCCTGGTGAAAAAATAATTAGCAATTACAATTCCCTTTTTTTTTTCGTGTAATTGTAATTGTATTTAAGTACTTTTTTTTATTAAAGTAATTTGGAATTGTAATTGCAGAAAAATTGTTATAGGAATTGTAACTTGCAATTATATTATTTGAACTATCTAATTACAAATTACTTCTATAAATACAATTACTTTTTCTAATTACAATTACTTTAAGAACATGCGTATGTGGTTTAACAAACAAGAACAAACTTGCAGATTTGCGTAAATTTCCGTCTCTGGAAATCGCATCATCCTATTTGTTTGTATTTCATTTGAAGAAAAAACATTCTAATAACGATTCTAATAATAAATATTAAAACGCAATATTACACTACACTTTTAATTAAAATTTTTAACTTACCTTTTTGTCTGTTTGGTCACTATAATTTACTTTATCATAAAAGCAATTAGAAAAGTAATTGCTAAATCCATTTTTCATGTAGTTGTAATTACATGAATATAATTCCTTTTTTAAAAATATGTACTTTGCAATTGTAATTAGTTCCTTTTTAAAAAAAGTAATTTGTAATTGTAATTATTTTTAAATTACAAGTAATTACTCAGCTCTGTTCTAGATATGCTACTGAAGGGCGCATATTCGTATTGCACGACCTAGCTCAAAAGGCTTGGCGCGACCCTGCATTAATCTGTCAATTTTGAGATAGCATAACCACAAAAACCACCTGTATTGTTTACTTGCGGACGAAGTTTTATTTATCGGCATTCGGAGTGACTCGCGTGGACTCGTAATCCTTCGGCAATACGATAGGAAGAACGATGCGAAGTCGGGGCCTGACTACACTGACACTGTGGTGCGTCTAGATTCTGCTGGCCCCGACTAGTAACCATAGCTGAGAAAAGTGATGTTTTTCTTGTTTAATACGAGTAAAGTAGTGGTTTCCAGCTTGCTTATTGACATTTGATTTTATGATTAGATTCCATTTAAAACAACGAGAGCATGGGGTAGCACTGGCCCGAACGAATTCAACTTTCTTTGTCGCGCTTGATTCAAATTGTGCTCACCGGTCACTGTAACAATCAAATAATAACACTGAATTTTGTATAAATCGTTTTGGAGCTCATTAACCAGATGAGCTAATGGAGAAACCGTCACTGATCGTTATGCTGTTTATTAAAAATTACGTTTTTTGATTTTGAATATAAAATAATACAAAATACCAATGACCTTTCGGACGACACTGTTTACAAAAAGTATTTCAAACCATGAACATGCCTTTAGAGCGAAAACATTATATACATGTGATAGAGCGGGAGCTAGGTGGCTTTTTCGGCAGCTCATCGTTTTATGAACTTTGAGATATTTTTATGGTTTAATGGATGATAACGATTCATAAAATTGACTTCTGGCGGGGCACCTCCTGTCAGGAGCGCCACGAACACTGTTTAAAAATCAGTCATCATTACAAGGCTCATTTTTTGTGTGTGTACACCTTTTATGTTTAAAATGAATAAAATAAGATCGCCAGAAAGTGTGGGCCGTCAAGAGGCGCAGTCAGAAAGGTAATAATGATACAATACATCTGAGGCACGGTACGGAGTCAAGTTAGCCGAAAGTGTTAAATTCCTGTATATTTAAGAGCCAATGGTACTTTTGTTGACACTAAGAACTTTACGGGGAGGCTATTCTATTGTTGAAGGAGCTTATATTTACGTTTTAAAAAGGAGCCAGAACTTGTAACGATGAGTTTAGAGTTCTGAGATGAAATATGCGAAAAAAAATTCAATTTTCTTCAAAAATCCTAAACATTTTCTTTCTGGCTAGCCTTACTGACGGAGTTTCTTTCTGGGAATTTTTTTCTGTGTTCAAAACATTTAAATAAACATGCTCAGCCTAAAAAAAAGCTTGTAACGATCACTTGATATAACTCCGTTTTTTTACCTCTTTGACCTTTCTGGTTGCGCACCTGATGGCCCACACTTCCTGGCGATCTTATTTTATTCATTCTAAACATAAAATGTGTACACACACAAAAAATTTGGCTTTGTAACGATGATATAATTTCACTGATTTTTATATTTTGAACCATGGCCAACTCGACGGGGTGACATACCATAAGTCTATTTTGTCGTTATTTAAGTTCGACAGAATTAATCAGCGCATAGAAAATGCTTGTAACGATGAGTGTCCGAAAAAGCCACTTAGCTCCCGCACCATGAGCTCAGTCATGGTTCATTAAAAATATAGAAGGTGTCTAGTTAATGAAACACAGCTATAGGCCAGTCATATAAGGAAAGCTGGCGGAAATCGTTGGGAGATTTTTGAAAATTTATGGAGATGTTCATTTTGATGTCCCGAATAATACTGTAGACAGACGCGTGCTGGTCTACCGGGATACTGGGAGCATCCCGGTGGGCCCTCACAAAGTGTCTCGAAAGGGCCCCAGAATCTAGACGAATTTTTTTATATTTTAATTTACAAAAAAAGAAAAAAAATACCCCGCCGATGTGCGCCCCGTACGTACCTGATATTTATATTCAATGCCAAAGTTAGAAGTCAAACAGATGGTTTTCTGAAGAAGTTCTATTCCTTTGAAACAATTTTGCTTGTTATGACTTATATACAGATTTTCTATGTAACTACTCCCGTTTCGAATTATGTATAAACTGAACGTCTAGACTACGTGCAGGCTTGGCGACAAATTTCTTTTGCAACAAAGACACTGAAAGCACATCAAAGAAATTTCGATCTCGTCTTAAAATCTACCAATAGATTTGTTCAAACTATAAATACTGCATTAGAAAAATTGGATTCCGATTTATTCATTTAAAAATATATCCCGAAGAAAAGGAGAAGAATTGTCAAAAAAATGCCTGGGCAAGTTGCCAGAGATTAATAAATTGGAATGGACGAAGAAAGTCATTTTCGTTTAACCATATACAATGTTATCATGGATAATATAACGACTTGTTTTGATGAAAGATTCAGCGAGTATGGGACATTTTATGGCGATCTAGAATGTTCTGACCCCAGGAGGTTTTCCGAAATGCGTCAATATCTCCCAGAAGGTTCGCTAAATAAGATTTGTACAGTAATTCCTTCCTTAGACAGGGAAACAACGTGCGCACAAGAAACGTTACAGACAGACACACAGAAATATTTTTTGTTCAAACTTAAAATCTCGACATTTCATGACATTTTAAGCCCATTTGAGCAAAAAAGTAGTTTTTTTACGTTTACTAAATTACCTACACACGTCAGAAGTCTCCCGAAGAATACTTTCAAAAATTCTATAAGAACTTTTATAATAAAGAAAGCTTACTACGATGAGAACGAATAATGAAATAGCAACTTTGATGATGAACTTTCTTAGCCAAAATGGGATGTGTAAATATTATTAAGATATTACCTAAATGTAGACTCTTCGCAATGCGATGATTTATGTTTCGTGTTTCTTATTTTAATATGTTTTATCTAATTAAATTATTTTAAACCATATATTCTCACAAAATTATATTTTAACAAAGCACTCTGTACTGATTTGTGTAAAACATGTACTATGTTAATAACGCCAATAAATAATTATTTGAATTTGAAACAAAACTGTTGATTGAAAGCACAAATAGTTAAATTTTGTAGCAACACTATCCCATTTTCTTAAATTTGTAATTTTACGGCGTAAGAGCATAAGTTTTAAAAAAAACTCTACTAACATCCTCTAAAAAGATATGAGCGAAAGTACTCATTGGGTAGAGCAAATTTTGCAAAAATTCATATAATATATTACTTTCGATGCTATAACACTAAATAATAAGAAAACACTGGGTAAATGACAACACGCAATGAAAATATCATAATACCAAATAATTCTATAAATATTTGATATTATCATTTCCTAATTAATATACTACAATTGTAATAATAATTGTAATTATTTTAAAATAAATTCCGGATTGAGAACATTTACCTCATTTGTATAAAAAACAGATTTTACATTTTTGACATCATCTACTTTACCAGATTGCATATTAATTTTCCCTTCAATATAGTTTATGTAAATCAGAATCATTTAATGCAATTATCTTAGGTAATATTACATCAAGATCAATTAGCAACTATTCAGTTTCTGGTAGAATAAACCAGTTTGCTGATTATTTAAAAATAATTTGCAGACAGAAAGTTTTACCTCAGAATAATACTACGTAAACCTGACAAGCGTTTCAATATATATACAACATATATACAAGGCAATTCAGAATAGCGGCACTCTCCCACCTTACCAACTTTTAAACAAACTACAATACCTAATTATATTTTTTGCAGTAAATGGCTTTATCGTTCTATCTAAATTAATTTCAACCGAAATCAAATAAATAATTAAGAAAACCGTAACCTCACATTATTAACAACCTACGTTGTGTTATTTTATAGCAATAGACACTACTATTGTTCTTTTTTCAAATATATATTTATTAAGTGGGCCGATAACAACGGTTAAGTTTAAACCCCAATTTGAGGCTATAGGGTAAAATCAATGAACATGTCATTTACATCCATAATATACAAACATAAAATGAACCAAACAAAAATAAATATTACATATTAATGACTTCCTACCCTGCCAACAGGTTTTATGATGTAACATTAGCTTTAAAACCTATTACAAATATTGTAAGTCTTTGTCAGTTTGGCTGTCCAAAGGGCGTTTCACAAGTCCCATCTCTGGGAATTTGATTTTCGAAGTTTAAATAAATAATGACGAAATAACGTTTGACCCTTCTTTAAAAAGGCAATCAAAATAAAAAAAATTACTTCATAGGTACTTGTATTATTTTTTAGAATCCCTTGTTATCCGTGTTCAGAAATTGTTTATATAAAAAGGTTTCTCTATTTTTCGGATGTACTACTGGCTCCAAAAATATCGGGAGACAATTTTGAATTATCACTTAAGCTGTTAATACATAACATTAAAATGTGTTTTAGGACGGTTTTCGATTCTTTTTCCTGGCACCTCAAAACTGCATCTAAATTACTCGGAATTTATAAAAAATAGTCCTATCTGATCGAATATATGAAATGCATATTTATTTAAAGCTTTATGGGTCTGGGGGACGCGAACGAAGATAATTCTCCCTACTTATCGAGCCTTAATTTTACATAGACTTTTTCATAAAGTGCTGCGAAAAAACGGCTTCAAGGGCAAGTAAGAGTCAGTGTGTCGTAAAATTAAATCAAAATAAGTCAACAGACGTGAGGAAGTCATTAAACACAATATTTATTTTCCTCTTGATATATTTGCGCCTTGTAGAAAATTCTGATAGGATGTTAACTTAGTTTGTATTTCATTTTCCTTTAGCTCACAGTCAACTTGAAACCAAATAAAATCCCAGAATGGCATTTACATGTGGCATAATAACCAGTCGAGTGGCATTTCTATAAATAAGCAGAGCAACACAATAAACTAAATACATACCTGTCAGACGATGTCTTCCAAAGTCGTCAGTTACTCTTCTAATAGAATCATCTGAACTATCTACGAGATAATCACAAAAACACAAGATAAAAAAAATACGACGCAGAAATCTTTATATGGCGCTTGCAATTTTTTTGATGGTGGTATCGGAAACTTTTACAGTCCTTGATCATTAAATGAATGGCATTGAAAAAAAATACAACTATCATGCAATAACATGAGTAAAAGTATAACAAAATAATAAATTATGCACTTATAAGTTTATATTTTATTATACAGTGTGTCCACGGATAGACTTAACTATACTAGTAAACTGTTTTTTATTTGGTTTTTTGATAAAAAATCATTCTAAAAAAGTGTACAGGTATAGTTAAGTCCATCCGTGAACACACTGTATAAATGTGATTTAAATTTCTTATACTTAAATCATCAGGGTATTTTGTAGGGAAATAACTCACGAATGATCTGTTTTATGTTTTGTTAAACCTTCATTTGAGTAACCAAAAAAGGCTCTGGGCGGCCATTACAATTAAAATCATTAAACCGTTCCGTACCATACAGATCAACGTTAGAATCGGCGGGGCCGGTCAGGCGGATGGGGTGCGATTGTGGGACTCAATAGCCGAGAATCTGGAGTGCCAAATTCGATCAGAGGGTGTGCACTCGAAGAAATAGTTTTGAAAAAATTCGTACATTATCTGGAATGACCTTGCGGATCGAAATTGTTGTTAACAAATGTTAAGCCTATTTGAGCAAAAAAAATATATTTTTTTGTCGTTACTATACTCCTACTCGACTACGGGGATGTGAAAGTAAGTAAAATCCGATAGCCTATGTAGTATCATAGATCAACAGAAATATATATATAGGGAAAAGTAAACCTTGACTCATTCCTTCATAATATTTAAGGAAAATAAAAAACATCCTACGTCAAGCATCCTACGAGAATTAATTAAGTCGCACCTGACGTGACGTTTTGTCGGTATACGTAAACAAACATAAGTGAAGTTATTATAATAATTAGATGTACTCGTAATAATCAAACTTATACCGGGTCACACATTAAGCATTTTACTACAATGCAATTTCTACACTTAAATAATATTAAAATAACCACTATATTAAGTCAAATTAGTACTTGATATAATTATATAACAATTATTTTTACGCCATGTTATATATGTATACACAGTAGCCTATTAAAATGATATATAAATTTGCACCTAATCAATCGTAGATTGATGTTCTTAGTGAATTTTATGTTTATCTTGTTGTTTTTGTAAAAGCTATGACATTTAAGTAAGAAATATATTTCCCATTCTGTATCGCAATAAGTTTAATAATGAAGCCATTCACGGTGTATTGCATTTAGATATAAAAGTCCACTTTTAAATTTACATGCAGAGAATTTATTCAGGAAAAATGATAATAATAGATTCCATCAATATTTTCAAGGGAATGCTTGCTATAAATATATAATCTTGCCAGAATAATTTAATTTCTTTCATAAAATTCTAATTGATGTTTTCAATGCCTCTCTTCTAATTCAAAAAAAAAAATAATAATAAAAACCCGTAAATAACTCAAGGGATTAAAACTGGATTACATCTGAAAACAATTTACAATCACTACACCTCAGCAGAAAGTATACTGATTCTTTCTTTTCATAAGTATTTTAGTATAGTCTAGTAATAGTATATTTTAATAAAAGTGTGGCAAGGGCTTCATTGCAAAACGATGTATGAAAGTACACGGAAAAAACTGTTATTGTATTTCCGATGACAGTCCTATGTTTGATGACCTTTCGTTTAAATTAATATTAATTAACATTGATCTAAAACAGTGTTATCTAAACAATGAAATATCAAAATTTCTTTTAAGCACAAATTTTTAACTGAAAATCAATCATATTTGAATTTGCTTTAAAAAAAAATAATAACATGAATGCTAAAACCACTGTTAATGACAATCTGAAGTATATAGTTATTTCATAAATAGTTAGCTTTATTGAAGCAAACAAATTTGTTTAATAAAAATAATGGGTATCCAGCAATAGTCTGTTTCATTTTAATTAATAAAGAACGATCTAAAATACTTATCATTTGCTTAAATTATAATAAATAATGGGTACAATGTTTTATATTTTCTTAGCTATCCATGATATTAATAAATGTAAATGTTGTTCCCTTTATGAGAACTATATCCAGTATTAGCTTCATTAATCCTTATCGTTGAAGCGAACCTTTTACAATTAAAAAAATTTGAAGTCCCATTGTCTCTAAGGAAAAAGGCCATAGGTGGGAGAAAGTCTTTTGGCATCCAACTAACACCGACCAGCGGTCTATCGCAGAATTTGCAGCTCAGTAGTACCGCTTTGTTTCTAATTTGGTTGTGCACAATAATAGCTGGTGTAGGCATGGAAAAAAATGTTGGAATCCTGGGAGTTACAGGAGTTAATCCCTGTATTTGACGGTAAGTACCTATTTATATAATATAATACACTATATCTAGGAAACAACGTGGAAATATGCAGTGCATGGGTGAGGTATATCAATTATTATTACGATCTGCTGGTAAACCAATGCAAGTATGGCAAACTTGTTTGTATACTTTTGTTAAAATTGGGTTGCCGATTTTCTGTGTATAGTCTCCGTTGAGGTACGGATGTGTAAAATCATTTTTAACTGATTGCACGTGCCCATGCACAGCTGTTATTTTTAAAAATTTTAAAGTATTAGTTTGATATTGTATAACACGTGTCACATGCAAATTTCATAAAGCGACTCTATATAATATCTCAAAAATATGCGTTTATTTTTTGAGGAGTTGATAGCTACTGCTCCCCGTTCGAATTTATTTAAATAGTAAAATTTGAGGATCACCATAGGCGTGCATTTAGTGAGGTAAACGTAAGGATGGATTTTCCGAAAATTTATATTAGCAAGTTTTTTTAGAAAAATCTAGTGCGATATTCTTAGTCAGCCTTTAGCCCCCCTTCGTGTAAGATTACGTATATAGTACATTACATACATATACATTACATTAAATAATATATACT
The DNA here is from genome assembly GCA_936432065.2 of Rutpela maculata. NCBI lineage: Eukaryota > Metazoa > Arthropoda > Insecta > Coleoptera > Cerambycidae > Rutpela > Rutpela maculata. The sequence goes on from OW386286.2 coordinate 163,396,572, forward strand.
TAAGAATAACCCTGTACAATGTAGATATACCTATTTTACTAGTTTGATTTGGTTTTACAACAAAATCCTTATTTATTTAATAATGCAAAAAGACCTAACAAAAACGAACTTAGATACATTTGACAATAAATTGCAGTAACTTTTGTTTTCATGACTTGGTTTTTATTGAACATGATTTGTTACAATGTTACAAAAATATCTGTTATAGTTTGGTAAACTCCAAGGTGGCGTATATATGAGTCGGTAACACGACGTACGATTTGATATGCGATGCGCATAAATCTATCGCAGTGACATAGAGATGAACTAGTTGCGTATGTCTTATTCTCTTAGTTTATATGATGAATCGACCTTTGGACGCGCCAGCTTAGAGTCTACTTGACTATACAACCTGTACGTATTAGAATTTTTGTATATTATTTTAAATAAATAAATATTTTGTTGGATAACATATACTGGTACTGGTATAATAAAAACCGCTGCCCAAGGAATCACTACTTCCACATCCATATTCTCTATCCAAGTCACTCACAACGAAAAAATTTTGTATGTGAAAATAATTGTTTATGGAACTTTAATAATATAATATTTGAAATCCTCTACCCCAAAAACCCATAAAACGATACCCTACATCGGTAATGGGGTGGGGGTGGTGATAGGGGGGTGATAGTGGGGGGTGGATGAAGTAAAAAAATATTTTGAGGTTTCTGGTTCCTGTACATACACTAAATCACAATTTTTTTTCGTCTCCTTTAATAAGCTGGTGGGGGTGGTAATGGGGGTGGCTAATGCCAAAAATTTTTTTGAGACCTTAGCTTCTCTTGCATATACTAAATACCAATTTTATGAACTCTTACCTGCTTGATTGACCTATTTACCCCAAATTTACCCCAATTTACCCCCCAACCCTTCGACGGAACAAGTTGAAAATGATAATCTAGTTCTAGATCTCGTTAAAGTACATATGTGTACCAAATTTCAAGTCAATATCTTAAACGGTTCCAGAGTAAACGTGCGCACAAAAAAAAGTTACAGACAGACCGACAGACAGACAGAAAAATTTTTTTCGCTCAAACTTAAAATCTCGACGTTTCATTACATTTTAAGCCTATTTGGACAATAAAAATTTTTAAAAATTTTTTTGTCGTTACTATACTTCCACTGGACGTGGAAGTAAAATTTACAATAATCAAACTTCCTCCTTTACAGAACAGTTACCAAAAACTTGTGAATCCCAATGTGCTACAATGCTACAAGTTTTAAATTGTTTAAATGGGAAACAATAGTATCTATCTGAAAACAAGTGTACTGGTCAGTTTTTTTTCGAAGTGAAAATTTCTGGCTACAGGGTGTAACCAGGCTCTTGGGAATATATAATTATATTTTCTCTTTGACTGTTATTTTTGTTCATATGAATTTAGCATTGAAATATCATAACTGTGGCTTATGCCATATAATCTTTTTTTATGTTTGGACTAACATAACTACTAATATTTTTTATTGATTTATTAAACAGTTTGTTCTAATTGAATTCAGTAATATTATTATTGATTTGTTAAACTGTTTGTTCAAGAATGTTTTACTACAAAGAAAATATATTTTTGTTATATAAAAATTATTTTATTTCTTAATATCCTGTATACCATTTCTTAGACGCATGCATAAATATATACAAAATTACACAAATAACAGTCAAGTTCATCATTAAATCTTGCCATCGAAAGTTCAGTAGAAAACAATTTTTATAATTGATAATCCTATATAATTATTAGTGATATAGTGATAGTATTGACTGAAAATATCAATTAATATTTATTATATTTTTGGTTATGGTTGGGTATAATCTAAATTGGGTTTGGTATGAGTTGACAATTCACCTAAGATTTCATATGTGTTGCACACAAAGCTACTATAATAAGAAAAACGTATACTATATAAGTGACATTTTTCGGTATTATTGCAATAATTTTATGAGCGGCATATATGAAATAATACGCGAATCATCTAGACATGCGTTATTTAAAACGTTAACTTAGTGATTTCCATCATGAAATCATTAAGTTAATGTTTTTGAATAACACATGAGTGTTGATAATTCGCGTATTATTTCATATATGCCGTTCATAAAATTATAGCAATAATACAGAAAATGTCACTTATATCGTATACGTTTTTCTTATTATAATAACTTTATGTGCGAGACATATAGTGTCTTAGGTAAATTATCAACTCAAACCAAACCCATTTCAGATTATACCCAACTATAACCAAAAATACAATAAATTTTAATTGATATTTTCAGTCAATACTATCACTATATTAAATGAATAATTATATACTGGCAATCAATGAAAGTAATAATCTACCAATAATTATATCTCAAAATTGACTCTATATCGATATATTTTTGAGGTAATATATCCTTGTTATTGAAATAATTATATCTACATTAGGTTGTAAAACATACCAGAATAAAATTTAATGATACCTACACTTGAAATTTACCTAAGTAATAAGAGGACAATGAAATAATTTATTGTATTAAATTGTTATATTATCCTTCCAAAAAGTTATCTTGTACCATGAAAAATAATATAGTGTAGAAATAGTAACAGAGTATTATTGCAATGAAAGAGTCCTTGTCATTAAATCATTGTTTGATTTCCAAAAGAAGTTTATATTTAAGGTAATAAGATAAGCATCTTGTTTACCAATAATAAGTGTTTGTTTACATTAATCATAACTATATCCGAGGAATACTGAATAGAGTGTACCATTGGCTGAACGGGTATATGATTCAGAATACAGTAGTGTTTTTTCCGTGTAGGAACACGGGCGCAGCGAGTGTTCCCATCATACGAGTTTTGTACTGAAGCTTGCCACATGTGTGTTAAATACTATTTTTTCTACAGTTGTGAAGTTATTTCCCTTAAAGTCTTTCCAAAACTTTAAATATGCTGCCTGTCAGATTTTATTTAAAATGATAAAGATCAAGTACTGTTCAAACGGTTTTCGTGACTAACAAACAAAACAAATTTTTTTTTTGCAAAAATAAATGTATAGCAAATTCTTTGCAGCACGGCGTGCGCAGTTATTTTGAAGTTAGAAAATTTGACTTTCAATACAACCGTAGAAAAAGACTATTTTAGTAAATATCGAAGTGTTATAGATGGGTTATACATATAAATTACAAAAGAAAGTTGTTACAAAAACAACTCACAGAGGTATCCAATAGATCAAAAGAGAGCTGAGCCATCATCAAAATTTAAGGGGCCATTGACAAATAACATTGTTACGCATTGTTAGTACCAGAGATTACAGTGACATTAGTATTCACACGTGCTTTTATTTAGCTTCTACTAATATTGAAGAACTAAAAGCAATAGTACCGATATTAGAAATAAAAAAACGGCAGTGGACCATCAATTTGGATTCCAAAGCAACAAATGCACAGGCGATGCTACATTTGAATATTTTGAGCTTGACACAAAAAGAAATGAGGGCGAGGCAATTACGGCCGTGTTTTATGATCTGTCCAAAGCATTTGATTGTGTCAACCTAGAAATATTGCTTGATAAACTTCAATCTTATGTATATCTCTCAATTCTACCTTAGTGGCAGCAAAGAGAGAGTAACATCACGAAGGAACTACTCTGATAGATCCAACTTTAGTTGCTGAGTTCCGCAAGGATCCATACTTGGTGCAGTTTTCTTTCTACTATATATCAACGATCTTCCTTCTATAAATATATTTGTATGTTTAACGATTTTTACAACGATTTTAGGGCACAATAAAGACTTGGTGTCACATGAAATAATATGCTTCGATATACCGGGTCAATGGCTTACGTGTTAGGCTTGAGACCACGGGGTCCCGGGTTCAAATCTTGACTAAGGTACGAATATTTAGTGGGGTTTTCCACGTTTTGTCGAGAGTAGCAGTGGGCTAAACCGCAGTTATGTGAGAGATAACACGGCTCCTGAGTTCGAGTTGCGGCAGATAACAATGTAGCAGGGAATGGTTGTTGTGTTGTTGCCTATAGCAGCGTGTCCTGATTGACTGGTAGAAATAGCTGTAGCTAAACGCCGCCAAGACGTTAATATAAATTAGGCCATAAAAATATATTGCATTTGAAGACAAACGTACTAACTTTTAGATACAATTTAGAGAACATTTCATTAGAAAACAACACATTGAAAACTTCAACTCACGTTAAATCCCGCGGATTGTACACTGATACGTATAACACATAACAAACCTAAGTAAGAAATTAGCTACGAGATGTTATGCAATTCGCACATCTAATAAACTGGGTTACTCCACGGCAGACAGCCTATTTTGTACATAATAATTTATATAAGCCTAGCAACATTTGGTATACCATTTTGGGGATCACGTAGTAGCAGCTACTAAATAGCATGCTCGCCTTACAAAAACAATCATTATGTTATTTATGAAAGCATATTTCAAAGAACCATGCAACTATTTTTTATTATTACTCGAAGTATATTAGCAGCAGTTTTAATATTTACAATGAAATTGTGTGCAAAACCCATAAAAGAAAAATCTGATTGGCTTATACCAAAATTGATATATGACCTAATCTACGTAAAGTTCATTCGAATCAGAAAGGTATACTGTATATTGTAGTTTCGAGATGTTGTACATCTTCATATTGTATACCTAATCAAAACCTTAGTACTATTTTGCTCCAATAATATAATAAAATATAATTTATATAAAACATAACTATTTACACACTTCTGGCGATCATCCTATATGTCGGATATGGCCTGATTTCAATAGAGCGTATTCTACCATACTATTTGCATATGTCCAAGTTTGAAATAAAACCGCTGCCCAAGAAATCAATACTTTCACATCCCATTCGCTCACAACAAAAAAATTTTGTATGTGGAAATAATTGTTTGTGGAACTTACCCTCCAACGGAATAAGATGAAAATATAATCCAGTTCCAGATCTCGTTAAAATATACACGTGTATCAAATTTCAAGTCAATATCTTAAACGGTTCCAGAGTAATCGTGCGCATAAAAAAGTTACAGACAGACAGAATTTTTTCTCAAACTTAAAATCTCGACGTTTCATGACATTCTAAGCCTATTTGAATTTTTAAAAAAATTTTGTCGTTACTATACTTCCACTGGATGTGGAAGTAATAACATATCTCTTAATTATGACTTTAAAACCTGGGAGGCACACTGTATATTATACAGTTTCGATATCTCGTATATCTTCGTACTTGTATGTGGTTTATCAAAAATCGTAGTAACATTTTATTATAAAATAGATAATATAGCACAGTTTATGCAAAACCTAATAATTTGCACGCCTCTGGCAATCGCCTTATATGATGGATACAGGGAGTATTCTTTCATGCTATTTTACATATATACCTTTGAAACAAAATTTTTACATCTAAAAGAAGTTATCGTGCTTACAAGATACATACATTTTTTATTCAATATTTGAGTTCAGCCTGTTATGAAACGGATTTCTGTATAGAAAATTCTTTCTACAATCAATATAATTTTTTTTCCGGTTATCATATACCTATTTCATTAAATCAGATAGGTATAATTAACATAATTTAATGAATGGAAATATGTAACCAACAAACTGTCGTGTTTGACGTATTAAAAAGCCTCAAATATTTGAAAATGAAAGAATTTTTTTTCCTAAACGTTAATAGCTTCGGACATTTCAAAGGCTGGAGAATTGGAATTAGCATCGAGGAACATAGAAAAAAAAAACAGTATCATTTTCCAAGAGTTGACACGTGAGATTTAAAACAATCAGGGATATTACGAAAAGAAAATCTGCCAAAAAATGTTTTAAATAAACATCGAGCATGTTTCACTTCATCATTTCTTTATATATTTCCCTTATAAGTTAGTTAATAAACAGTTTATTGTTCTTTTAAGAAAACAGGCAACATTTAGCTTCATTAACGACAAAAAAGCAATTCTTAAAAGAACGAGGTATTGATGTGTTGCATGCAGAAAATAATGTTGTAGTTTATATTTGGTTTTAGTCCCGGTTTTACTAGATATCGCCAAGCTCTCACATAATTCAGATATATACTGAAAAACAACCCCTTTTGGGACCCCCAACATAAAATTTGGAAAATATGTTTAACTTGAATCAACTTCAGATCGAGCTTCAGATTATGTCTATTTGATAGATGAAAGACTCCGGTATAATGATCAGTGTTTTGGTATGTATGGAAACTACTTCTATATAGGGTAACAATAACAATAAAATATTTATTTGAAATCAATCATCTTCCCGCCTTGCCTTGACATGCTATTTTATTCGTAGAATGCAGTAATGCACAACAAATACAATTCCATTGTTATATACGTATTTTATATGATATATGTTCAAACTGAGAGAAACTTTTTGGATATGGGTTGCGAATTACATTCCCAGCATGAACGGTTCTTCCTTTTAGAAAGGCATATGATGTACTTTGTACTGGTTCAAGTGGAAATGATTTCTATCCTAATTTTTAGCTTCATAATATTTATGTCACCCATCTTACATCCCGTTTAAAATATTCGCTTTATTACTACCTAACTCTCAAAACAAAGAATCATTGTATTTTCAATAAGATTAATAAAAAAAACGGCGATGAAAATATATAATTAATGTAATACAAACACGTTTCATCAAACGTTCACTGAATTATATAAATTAATTTACACTCACCACCCACGCCTATATTGTGTTACGATTTTATTTTTAACATTATCATGTAGGTTAACCTTCAAGCAGAAGGTGGAGAGCAAAGTAGTGTCAAGGAATTCGGAGACTTCAATGCACGATTAGGCGGGGTACCTATTCCTTGGATTTTTATAAAAACCACAATATCTCATTTACATACTCTAGCTATTTGTTGTTGTAGGATAGATTTATTGCTAGTAAAGTAGTGTTCAATGTTCAATGATAATAAGGACATATGTACTGGCAATGACACGGTAAGTTTGAAAATGCCGTGTTTTGAGTTGAATTTTTATATTCGATCAAATGGAGGCAATATGTCGTGGTTGTCTATGATAAATGACTGAATCATTTCTATAAACAAAATATTGTTTTATATAACAGTTTTCAAACTGCGTAGTTATAATAATTTGTTTGTGGTTTATAGAATTGAAATTATAATTCATTTATTCTATAGCAAGATCGAAATAATTAAATAATAATTTTAAGAATTGCTCTTCGTTTGCAGTATTTATTATAGATACTCTCTAGGCTTTAGATCAGCTATTATAAGATACACTTGAACAGAGTTACCGAGCATACTAAGTTCATTCATTGAAAATAAATTCAATTACTACTATGTACCTTTCAGTAATTTTCACATGATATAGTCAAATACTCCAATATAAACATTCAATATGGGTTATATGTATTATACGAAATTTACGTTGCAAATTCGTAATAGTATATTGTGTATTTAGGTGTGAAAGCAATACATTCCCGGACGACGATGCAAATTGCATCGAAGTCCGGGAATGTGCTTTCACACCGAAGTACACATACTATTTTTTCTGAAATCACAATCAATATTATTATAAATTAAGGAATTGGTATTAATGCATAACATTTATTCATTACAAACTAACTGCTTACTAATAAATGCAATTTTAATGTGAGTTGGTTTGTCTGCGTGTATTTATTTACTGTCTAAAATATACATAAAAAACCATACGGGAATGTTACTTTCCCGGCCTATGCCGGGAAAGTAACATTCCCGTACGGTTTTGTTGATCGTTGCTTGGCAACGGATCTTTTCCGATCTGTTTTGTGATAGTTTCTTAGCAACGGACTAAAACACTGGAATTGTGCATTTTCCGATCTGAAATCGCACCGAAAATGTGGACATTGCCGATCGATTTCAGAAAAAGTAACATTTCCGTACGGTTTTGTTGATCGTTGCTTGGCAACGGATCTTTTCCGGTATGTTTTCTGATAGTTTCTTAGCAACGGACTAAAATACTGGAATTGTGCATTTTTCGATCTGAAATCGCGCCGAAAATGTAGACATTTCCGATCGATTTCAGAAAAAAGAACTTTTTGCTAAGCACGAACTCAGATAAACGATTTATTTTTAAATATAATTTTTTTTAATAACAAAAAATATATTCAAGTAGGCTCGTCGATTAATGAAAACCCGCTGCCGAAGGAATCACTACTTCCACATCCCAATTTCCTATTCAAGTTTCGTACAGTGAAAAAAATGTTGATACTGTATGGCTGAACTAGCTAATGTCAAAATTTCAATAATTCGCCTTTTTAATCGACTTAAAAAAATTACAAAAGGAGGAGGTTCTCAATTCAACCCGTATGTATGTTTTTTTATGTTTGTTCAATCATTAGTTAGCTTAAGTGTTTTCTATGAAATCTTCTAAAACTTTAAGGCTCGGCGGTAGTTCCATATTAATTTCACCAGGTTACATCTTAGTACAAGGTGAGCTAAATTGGAATTTTTTTTTTAATGAAGTGTTTTTTCCGAGCGTTGCCATGGTTGTAGAATTTGTCTTGACGTTTCGCTGGTCACGCTGTCAGCTTCTTCAGAAGGATTCTAAAGATTTTAGAATACTTCTGAAAAAGCTGACAGCATGATCAGCAAAACGTCAAGTCAAATTCAACAACCACGGCAACATCCGGAAAAACACTTCATTGGACAATGGCTATGAAAGCTTCTTGTATTCTACTAAGATTTTTTTAGTTAATTTTTCAATATTTGGCGCAAATTTCGTCGGAATTTCATTGAAAGAAGTAATAGCTGGTAGCTATTTTAGGAGTAGCTGATACCGAATCTAATCTCAAAAATTAAGAATGTAAAACGGTGAATTCAATCGGTTGCCATAGTGCAAGATTATGACAGATTTACATATGAAATGTGATGTGACACACGGATTTCAGAATTTTCACATTACATAGCGAAGCTGACGTTAATGCTTAAAAATTCAACAAGATGGATATGTTACTTTACTGTGTACAAGCTAAATAAAGCGGTCACTAAAAAGAGTGAAAAAATTTATTGAAAAAAACTTTTTTAAAATTATTTTTATCAATCTTTCAGATTTTAGTTAGTTATCCGATATAAGTAAAACCGATTCTCTTTGTGAAAAATCTATCTACTCCATAGTTCTCAATTTTCTTTGACAAGACTCTACAACAATTACCAACATAGCTGATGCCATTATTAATGTTTATAATTTATTTGGGCAGAAAATAGCTATTTTTCTTTTTGCTTATAAATTAATTTTTTGACGCTTAAGGTTTAAACACTTTTTTTAAGTGCAAGTAACGTCAAATTTTAGTGCAACTTTCAAAATCTCTCATTTCCACTACTCACTGAACAAAAAAAATCTAAATAAAAAGTTGTTTAATCAATTTTAATAGACCTCATTTGATACTTGTCCTAAGTCAGTATTTTAGTAAATATTCGCATTAAAGTAAAATTTGTGTTTTTTTTCTTGAAAATTGTAAAAAAATACGCAAATTTAAAATATGCTTAGAATACAAATGGGTTAGAAAAAATCTTTCAGGTCATATATTTGAAATGTTGCCATTTTCAGCTAAATTGTTGAATTATTTTTTTTTAAACTAATCAAAAATATTTCTTTACGAAAATTGGAAAATTTTAATCTTTTGCAAGTTTTGCTTATATTAAAATGGCTATTTCTAAAGCTGTAACTGAGATAAATGGATACCGTTGGTGGCAGTTGAAAGATAACACAGGTTTACAAAAAAAAATGTCCGACCAATGGGATTCCATTACCGTACCCCGAAGGCTTTTGGCGTGCTGAATACGATGCCGTAGTCTGTTTTGCGCCATGACGTCAGGATTTCGAGAAAACTTAACTTAAAAGTGCTAAAAATGCTTTTTTCGTTCATGTACAAATTAATTCACTCAAGATTTTGGCCTGAATTTTGTCACTCGGGGGTTTTTGGGGTCGCTGATTACGAATCTGAAGTCAAAATTTGATAATTTCAAAATCCAAGATGGCGGATCCAATATGAAGATTGTGGCCCAAAACTTATTATTCGGGGGTCGCTTGAGGTAATTAATTTGTGCACGATCGAAGGCGAAAAAGGTATTTTTGACACTTTTAGGTTAAGTTTCCTCGAAATCCTGACGTGATGGCGCAAACCGGACTACGGCATCGTGTTCAGCACGTCAAAAACCTACGGGGTACGGTAATGAAATCCCTTTGGTCGGGCATTTTTTTTTTTTGTAAACCTGTGTAATTTATTAAACTCTAGCGTGCAATGAAGATTTTGGACATCACTTATTTAAACATTATCGTTTATGAAAAATTACAAAAAAGGACCTATTTTGCAAAAAAAAAATCAAAAACTATTTTCTTTACAAGCTGCATATACCATGAAATTCCCCATCAAAAAAGCAGTTACAAAGGCCACTTTCCTTGTTTTCATTGGATACATTATAAACGAGAACGAGATACATAACAGCATTTTCATGCAAATGGGAGCATTTTGAAGTTTTGTCCATATCTTGACTAATTTTTATGGAAAACTGATGTGAGGTCGCAAATAAGCTTTTAACTTTATATTTTTAACAGAAGAGTAAATTGTGAAAATAGGATGTAAAAGCATGACTTCTTCAAAGGGGAACGCTGTCTCGATCCATTTTTATCAATAATGGACGTGACAAAGGAATTTTAAAAAAGACATTTTAACATTGCCTATCGTCTCTTTTTCGAAATATTTGCAATGCCCCCCCCCTTTCCTCAGCTAAAAAAAAAAATCTCAAGTAGGCTCGTTGATTAATGAGAATCCGCTGCCAAAGGAATCTTCCACATCCAGATTTCTTATTCAAGCTCTTACAACGAAAAAAATATTGATACTGTATGGCTCTACTGGCTAATATTATTTATTTATTTTATTGAAGCCTTGGTTCTTGTATACACACTAAATCACAATTTTGTTTTTTACCCCCTCTAACAATAGTGCGGGGGTGTAATGGGGCGATAGTAGGGGTAACTGATGCCAAGAAAAATTGAGATCTTGGCCTCTTGAACATGCCTTCCAATTTTAAAGATTTGCTTGCTTTACCTATTTACCCTCATTTACCTCCGAACCCTTAGGAATTAGATCAAAATATAATCTAGTTCCACATACGTGTTCCGAATTTCAAGTCAATATCATAAACGATTCCAGGGTAAACGTGCGAACAAAAAATGTTACAAACACAGTCAGACTATTTTTTTTTGCTTCAACTTAAAATCTCGACGAATTATGACAGCCTAATTAAAAAAAAAATTGGGTACACGTATGTATTATAACGAGATCTGGAACTAGATTATATTTTAGTCTTATTCTGTTGAAGGGTCGAGGTAAATAGGTAAAGCAAGCAATAAGAGTCCATGAAATTGAGATTTAATGTATGTACAAGAACCAAAGACCTCAAAAATCTCTGTGGCATCTACCACCCTATTATTAAAGGGAATGAAAAAAAATAAATTGTGTTTAATGTGTATCCAAGAACTAACGGTCGCAAAATTTGTTTTGGTATCAGCCAGCCCCACCGAAAATTTGGATGTGAAAGAGGTGATTCCTTAGACAGCGGTTTTTTTTATTAGTTTTGAGTTTGAATAACATTCATAATTATTGGTAATGACAAATAATGAAATTATATTATATAACTGTTAGTGCTAATCTGGAGTACCAGAAGAAAAGTGGTTACTATGATAGAAATAATACTTGTCCGTAAACATAGAAATAACCATAATAGAAAACATTAGGCCGCAAAACATTGATATTTGGTTTACTACAGCCTGAAGTCAAACACGAAAAAAAGTCCCAACAATAAATAAATATAAAAAATTATTAAGCAATATATTATGAAGATCAGTAAGTAGTATAAAGAACGTGTGACTAAAATGGTCAGTACAGAAGAATATAAAATAGAATTCTTGAAATCAAATTAGAAACATATATTTGGCCAAGAACTGATGACACCTACCCCTCGTTTCCCCGCTTATAAATAAAATATATTTTAGTCAATACCATAAAAGAAAAAGTAAAATCATGACTTAAATTTCTTAAAATTGTTTCCGAGATAATCAGTAAAAACCCCTATTTAGACGCCATCCCCAGAGAAAACATTTTCGGCCAAATTCTTATAGAAACTTTTCTTACAATTTTTGCGTGTAGAATCAGCTCCTAAACGGACTAGTGTTACTTCCTTAATACCTTGTAGTTATGATCCGAAATCGATACACAAAAATTATCACATTTTTCTGAATATAGATTAAAAGGCTAGAAAAAGAAATAACTAACGCCATTAATAAAATACAACCAGAAAAGAAATACGATAATAGGTCCTTTCCTTTGCAGAAGCGTGACACTAATTTTGAGTAACAGAGATGGCATCAATGAGAATATCATAAGTTAAAGAGAGACAATCTTGCACCAGTGCAGCTCAGTGCTACATATTTAGAGCAAAGGAATAGACCTATTATCACTTTGGGAAATCAACTGAAGAGGCCCATTCCCATAAAAAGTTATGGAAAGAACCTCATAAATCACCACAAACTCATGTTACAAATGTTACACATAGTGAATTAAAACATAGGTGCCTATATTAATTCAGTTGGCGTTCGTAAACATTCTATTGTTTGTAAATTTTCTCATGGAAACAATTACTATGTAACCCTTACGCAGTGAAACGGTAAAGTTTCAGAGAGGCCACGATCAACAAGTTTTTACACTTTACTTAAGACTTTATTATTTGGAAATCTGACTCATATGCGACATTCTTCACTGACCTGGAGTACCGTAATTGGTAAGAAAGGCACGTACGACAAACAAAATATAAAATATGATCAGTGAAGTCGATTGCGGATGGTATAATTTTATTGCAAGTGGGCGTCTGCATCACAATGTACTTAAGATAGGTTTAAATTATTGCTAGTATTAGGATTAATTTGTTTTATTACAGTGTAAAATACGGATGTAAATGTTTTGATGGTTAAAAATAGATTACAAAATGCTAAACAAAAGTATTATAATTGTCTTACGTGTCTAGCTAGAATCCGCACAAGCTTCTCATTTTGTACAGTAATAAGTAGATAGGCATATGTGAAACTGAATGAAATTTATTTCACATTTTTCTGATTTTTTTTTAATTTTTGGAGGCGCTCGATTTTTTTTTTTTATTATTAAAGATGTGGTATGCAGATAATAAAGGCACAATTTAAGAACAGGAAAAATTATCTGCTGGCGCCGTGATAAAAGTGGTATTAATAATAAATGAGTAGAAGTTGCAGTCGGGCGTGGCCGACTGCGTATACCTCTTTAATTAATATTTTGCTCGATTGTGACACCGCTCACTTGCAGTATTAAGAACGACCTATAAACTACTGATTATAGACTGTAGTAAGGTGAGCGCAGAGGTGTCTTGACTATACACGTATTTTGATACATATAGTTAAGCAACGTTAACCGTGGTTAGTACTTGGATGGGCGACTTTATGGGAAAACAAAGGTTCTCACCTCCCGCTAATGACCCCATTAATTACCCATTAATTAATATTAATTACCCCTCAAGCCACGTCCCCCGTGACGACACAAAAAAGGAGGGAGGGAGAAGTTTTAGGACCTACTATAACCTTCTCCGGCGAACTTTTGAAAATATGTGGAAATAATTGTTTATGGAACTTTATTAACATAATATTTGAAATCGCCTACCATAAAAACCTATAAAACGATATGCCACATCGGTAGTGAGGGTGGTGGCGGTAGAGGGGTGGTAGTGGGGGTGGATGGAGTAAAAAAAACATTAAGGCCCTTGGTTCTTGTACACACACAAAATCACAATTTTTTTTACCCCCTTTAATAATGGGGTGGTGAGTGGTAATGGGGGTGGCTAATGCCAAAAAAATTTTTGAAACCTTAGCTTCTCTTATATATACCAATTTTATGGACTCTTGTTTGATTTACCTATTTACCATGTACCCCAATTTACCCCCAACCCTTCAACGGAATAAGCCCAAAATATAATCTAGTTTCAGGTCTCGTTAAAATACATACTTGTACCAAATTTCAAGGCAGTATCTACAGCCAGGCAGTGACAGACAGACAATTTTTTTTGGTCAAACTTAAAATCTCGGCGTTTCATGACATTCTAAGCCTATTTGAACAGCACAAATTTTCAATTTTTCTTTGCGTTACTAAACTTCCACTGTATGTGGAATTAAATGAATATTTGTGAAAGTTATAGTAATTACTTTATCATAACTAGGGTTTGCAATCCCGGAGTCATAATACAATCCCGGGATTTCGGGATCGGGATTAGGAATTGAAAAAATAATAGTTAAGTAGTAGATACATAATGAATACATGAATATCTGAAAAAATGTATTACTGACAGTGTTGACTAAACCTGTGGCGTAAAAAAATCAATTCATTAAGGGTATAACTCCAAATTAATATATAATTTTTGTACAAATATTACCAGTTGCGTAAATCGTATTTACAAGCTTTTATTTAACTTGCCCTGTTTGTATGTTAATATTATGTTTAGGTCAAATCTTGCAAATGAATTTTGAACCACTTAAAGACGTCCAATTGAGCTGAAATTTTGCATATAACTAAGTATAGTTCTGATGATAATACAATAATATGGTACCAAAAAGTGTGTTTTTTAGTTTTTTAATTTGATTGGATAGTGTATTTACTCAGACGTTCGATTCTAAGAAATGCCGGAGGATTCGGTACTTTTAATGAATATAAAACTAATAATTAAGACGTAACTAAAAATTTTAAAATAAATTTATATGTAAAAAAACTTTTTAAAAACAAGCTTTTATTATTCTTTAAGTGTACTAAAACGAAAAATATAAAATTGTCTTAAAAGCTTATCGCGTGAAATGAAAAAAAATATATTTAGGTACTTACAATCTCTGTCAAACAAAATTAATGCTTGTATGAACTTTTCGCGCGCGACAAGTTTTTAAGACAATTAATTTTATTTTTTTCGTATTAGTATACCTAAATAATTATAAAACCTTGTTTTTAAAAAGTTTTTTTTCATATAATTTTTTTCAGATTCTACATTAGTTGGCAGTGTCGTTATCAGATGATCATATATGCTGAAGCTAAAGGTACATATCCGTGTTGCCTTCATTTTCGAAGTGTCAGTTCTTTTTTTAAATTTGATGATATCAAATCGGTTTCAGGGCGTATTCGAATTGGGTACATTGCATTTTCTAACATTTTGTTAAAAATGTTTTCCAATGATTTTTCTGTGCTGTGAGGAGAATCTTATCTTCCTCGTGGTCTTCTTCATCAATTACCTCTGAAATTTTTTAGAAAGGTTTTATAAGATTCCCTAATATTTCCCTAATGACATTTTTTTAATAACCTGGAATAGTGCGTCTGATTCTTGCTCATTGAAATTTTGCGAGTAGATATCGGAGGATGCCCAGGTAACAATTTCTGCGTTGGGTGATTCTTCTGCACTAAGAGGCATGTCAACTTGTATAATTTGCTTTAATACTGTGACTTTAAGTGGTTCCAATAATTTAACCAAATCCTCAAAGTTTACATTCCGAATCCAGTATCAAAAGCGACACTTTTAAGCCGATTATTGCATTAAAAGACTGTTCCATCTTGTTGTACAATCCCGAAAATTCCGGGATTCAATCGATTACGATCCCGGGATTTGCGGTATCTAAATATTGCCGGGATTCTCGGGTTCGAGATTTCGGGATTGCAAACCCTAATCATAACAACGATAACTGCTGACTCGTCAAAAGATATCTAGCAATATAAATAATTTCAATTTTGTAATATTTTTTCGGTGGATTCTCTTGATTCCTTCGCCAAAAACACGGAAGTCCAGAAAATCCTTGGCATCTTAAACCTGTGCTCGTTGACATACGGTTTGTCCGCACTCTTTGAGCTTGGGAAATTTTCGTAGCCAACAAACACTTGTATAGTAGTGAGTAAAATCGTCAAATACATCCGTATCCGTAGATACATTATTCTATATGAAACAATTACCTTAAAATTGCCACAAATTAACTTATTAATTGGTCCATGCAATATTTGACTGCCTTTAATCTTTTGAACAGGGTACCTTCGCATACCTATTGTCGACTTCAACCTTACTTTAATTTTTCCCAATATTGGGAAGAAGAATTTGTGAACAATTTCAGGTAAATTTGCCTGTAACTAAATTAGTCAATCATGTCGTATAATTCTTAATGTTTTTGAATTTGAATATTTTGACCGAGTGGGTGGAATTAAAGTAATTAGTGGATCAAAATGTATGGGCGCGCCACGTTCTCCCGATCGCTGTTTCCTCGAGCTTACCGAAATAATCCACAAAATGCGAGATGCAAATAATGAAGAAATCAAGATAATGACTCCAATGGTATTGCAAAATGTAAAGAAACGAGTGCATCTTTGTCTGGAGCAATTGTTATGGCTTTTTCATGTCTATACATTATTTAATAAATATAAAGATATTGATGGTTTTAACGACATAACCATAAATCGTACTTGATCTCGCAGCATAAGCTCCCAACAAAAGTTATAATTTCTTAAAAAACCGCTGCCCAAGGAATCACTACTTCCACATCCAGATTCTCTATCTAAGTCACTCACAACGAAAAAACTTTGTATGTGAAAATAATTGTTTATGGAACTTTAATAATATAATATTTGAAGTCCGCTACCCCAAAAACCCATAAAACGATACCCCACATCGGTAGTGGGGTGGGGGGTGGATGAAGTAAAAAAATATTTTGAGGTTTCTGGTTCCTGTACATACACTAAATCACAATTTTTTTTCATCCCCTTTAATAAGGGGGTGAGGGTGGTAATGGGGGGTGGCTAATGCCAAAAATTTTTTTGAGACCTCAGTTTCTCTTGTATATACTAAATACCGATTTTATGGACTCTTACATGCTTGATTGACCTATTTACCCCCAATTTACCCCAATTTACCCCCCAACCCTTCGACAGAACAAGATGAAAATATAATCTAGTTCTAGATCTCGTTAAAGTACATATGCGTACCAAATTTCAAGTCAATATCTTAAACGGTTCCAGAGTAAACGTGCGCACAAAAAAAAGTTACAGACAGACAGACAGACCGACAGACAGACAGACCGACAGACAGACAGACAGACAGACCGACAGACAGAAATTTTTTTTTTCGCTCAAACTTAAAAATTCGACGTTTCATGACATTTTAAGCCTATTTGGACAATAAAAATTTTTTTAAATTTTTTTGTCGTTACTATACTTCCACTGGACGTGGAAGTAATTAGCAAGCAAGAAATTAATTAACATTAAAATCGCAGGAAACTGAAATATCCAAGTATTCAATAAAGATTTAATACATAATATGAAGAAATATCAAAATATTTTCTAAAACAAGACGGAATTATAAAATTACTCACTAGCTTTCAAATGCCAACTATATGAAGTCAAAATTGTTGCCCACTTTTGGCTTCATATGATTTATTAATAACTTACAAATAAGCGAAAGAAAATATTGTGATTTCATCATAATAACGTACCTACATGTACATTTTTCTAACAATGCTAAGGGGAGGTTGAGAATCATACATAATAGGCTCCATAATAGGTATGTATTTCTGAAATCTTCTATATATTTCACGAGTTAATCGGTCATTGCATAGGCATATGTCTACCTGAAATTGTGGCAGCCATTTTGAATCCGTATTTTGAATTTCCTATTTTTGACATCAGATTCAATATCAACTACCAACTAACCACCAATTTTAATGCAATTTCAACTAAATATTAACTTTATTTATATGAATTTTTGTGAATTTTGTCACTGGTCGTAGCTTGATGAAAAAACTACAATTGGACTACCACCAGCCATACCGTGCAGTTTGAGAAAGACTTCATAGAAATCGCTTTAGCCAATGTGAGTAATCATTGAATACAAAAAAATATACATACAGGTCGAATTAAGAACCTCTTTTTAATTTTTAAAGTCGGTTCAAAAGGATATGTAATTTATGGACTTATGGAAAACGCTCTTAGCCTTATTCAATATCACAACCCAGCTTCAAAACAGCCACAACAAGAAAATTATATTTTAGGCACCTAATAAACACATGTTAGTATTTGCTCTTTCCTCGTAGTTTACCTTGATACTAGGCAATGAAACATATTAAGGTACTTTTTTATTATAATACTTAATTTGTAGTACCTACTCAATTATTTGGCGCCACATATTTTACCAAAACAACAACAATCCGAATTAATAATAATCACTGCCAAAAAAATTAATAACATTAATCAAAATATATCCTCTATATTTCTCGTAGTAGTTGGAATTAATCCTTATATAATACACCAGAAGTTATAATTAACACCTTTTTAGATTTAAAGTACATTGTTATATTAATTAACAAAATGACTTTTAACTTCTAAGTTTATTATGCAATAGAACAACTTGACATAATGCGCAATAAAACCATAAGGATTAAATTAAGAAACACAAACTTGGAAGCTCGCATGCAAAAAACTTCCGTTTATTACTTTTGCAATTAAGAGAGAGGATAATAATGTATTCATTCGCATTACTATTAAAAAAATAACAATGACACAATATGTCAACCTTCAAAAAGCATAACGTATACTTGACTAATATATAAATCGTATGAGAACAAATGTATGGGAACAATTTTCTTAGAAAATAACGAGTCTTTCTTTACCATAGTCACCTTGAGAAAAATTTCTATTGCAAAATCGAAACTATTTATAGCGAAACAATTGAAATGCATGTATTTGATAAGTCTAGTATTTCTAAATATGCTGCAAATGCATTTGAGAATATTTTTTACGATATAAAACTAGGATTTTATGATTTCATTCGCGATAACTAAATTTGCATAACCTTACATAATATTACGTTTAATTTTATACAGATATTTTAACAATCTCAAAAAGAAACATCATACCATTCAACAAAATTTTTCGTTTTAATTACTCAATAATCGGCTGATTTGATTTACAAAAACCAATCACCAATGTCCAGAGAGTAAGTTTGTGTAAACACACGGTTTAAGTGTAAATGGCAACGAAACGAAAACTATGATTGCAGATCGAGCAAATGAAAACCATCTAAACACGTTAGAGATTAGTGAATGTGATGTTGTAATCATGGTGGTATACCTTGGAGCGCTTGTGAACAGTACTTGCGACTGAGAATATGAGACTCGATGGAGAATACGAAGAGCACAGTGACATGGACTATTATGCAGGCAGACAGACGACACGACAGATTGGTGATTTCGAGATGTGGGTTTGGAAATGTTTGTTACGGATAACTTAGGACAGCCCATCGCACAAACAACTAGATTCGCCAAGAAATATCCCTCCAGCGTCGCATAACCCCGCTTCTTATTATTTCTTGGTCACATTAACCGAAAATTCGATAATATTGAGCGGTAAGAGACGAAGAGAATGTTTTCGAAAATCTTGGAATAATGTTACCAAGAAAAGAGCTTTACTGATGTCATACGCTCAAAAAACAACAGCTGCAGATGGCGGGATTTGTTAAACGTGCTGTACAATAAAGGGAAGCCACCTGAATAATGCCTGAGTTACAATTCTGCTAAGACGTTGTGAATAAGAAGAAACCCTAAACATTTTGACGATTTGTTAGGAAGACATATTTAACGTTCTCACATTACAGACACAAGAACTCATAGTTTTAGATTCCTGATTTCCCTCGAAAGATGGCGAACAGATTTCTGATACCTATACCTCATCGAATTTGTATAGCTTAGATTGACCGCGGACGTCTGTGTGCTAAGATGTGCCACTATATGTCACACTACCAAGCCTATTTATTGCATACACATCCATACTGATTACAGATATAAAATACGCTATTAAATGTTTACACATATTAGGAACATTTATGGAACAATATATTTTAATAGTCCCATATGGTAGCAATCACAATCGCCCAGTGGATTAAGGCATGGTCTGGAGCTGGTACCATGGCCTACCAGACTTATGCAATAGATTTGATTTCCACCAGCACTACAAAAAGCTCTTGTCTGTGAATGTGAATTGGAGCATAGTGCGAGTTAAATCGATAAAAAGCATCTGAAAAGGTCTAGCTGAACGTAAACTAACACCTACCCTTATTACTATGACAGATACCATATTATTCATATAAACACACAAGCCACAAAAGTGCTTACAAGTTTGCTATATGAGGTTGAAAACAAAATAGTATATCTTGGAACCCCGAGCCTTGACAAAATCGATAAATGCGAACATGAGATTCGACGGACAACTTTCCCCTTGCTCAAAATTTAGCGGGGCAGATATATCAAGAAACGCACAAAGATCAAGCTTACTAACGCCCCAGTTTTCTTTCTTTAATCATCTGAGGCCGTTGGGGAGGTAGACATATGACGTATTGATGACGAATATTACGGCTTCCTTAGACAACCGATTGCATCAACGACTCTTCAAGAAACATGCTCTCAAAAGGACTCTCCAGCGTCCTTTCTTTCATTCCTAGCTACATCAACCGGAAAGGGGGTTAAGAACGATTGATAAGTCAAGGAAGACCAGATGGCAAGTGAAGAGGACGCCCTTTAAAACGCTTAGCTGATGTTACCAAGGACATTACGAGAAAGAGCTTCTCTTGCCGTCGCGTTGTGCGTCTAAGAGGCAATCGTGACAGATGTTGTGCTGCTGTTAGACATGCAAACCAGTAAGGGGAGGCCAGCTAGAATAATGCATGGGTAACAAATCGTCTGCCAATCGTTGTGAATAGGAAGACCACTACCCCGATATTGTTTTATGTAACGAAATATTTATAACTTGATAAATCCAGGAATTCAATAAATCCTTGTATCGAAATTCTCCTTTACGAACGGGGCTTTAAATAACAACTTACCTACTGTCGACAAATTTAAATATAAACATGGTTTGCACATAATAAATAGATAAATTAAAATATTTGCTCATTTGCAATAGAAGCTGTTTGAACATTAGTCAGAACAACCAATGAGTTTCGAGGCAAACAAATAATGTTTATACAATATGTTAACATCATTTACTTATAAATATAATTATTTATATATTAGATACATTCGAACTTGAACTTCACTTCTATATTAAACATCTAATACATTTTCATTAAACATCAACAGCAACTTCAAAGAAAATATGTCCCAAGGTAAAGATCAAGTCACATTTCACACATTAATTACCATTAATTATAGCAATTCGGCGTTAAATAATTTCAGTTTACTACACAGTTAAACACCACTGCCTAAGAAATCACTACATCCACATTCAGATTTCCTATCCAAGTCTCTTCCTATTCACGTTCCCCGCTTCCACCCCCACCCCGTTTTAAAATGGGGAGTAATGGAGGATAGCTGATGCAAAAGAGAATTGAGACCTTTGGTTCTTATATACACAGACTCAATTAGTTTTATTTTTTTACCCCTTTTTATAATGGGATGGGGGTGGTAATTGAACAAAAACAAAATTCATGTGTTTATTTACTGTTACTATACTTCCCTGATGTGGAAATAAAATGACGCAACTTATAACTAGTACACGCAAATTAGATTAAGAAACAGTGAATAGAAGAAATAATTTATAAAGTAAATAATATTTGAGATGTGTAGATAGGGTTAGAAATAGATACACGAAAAGTTTCCCCTCAATTTGGGGTGAACGTGCCTTTTTTTGTAAAAAACCACTCCTAACGGAGACTTGAAGCTGGTTTTTCACTTTTATCTTGTAAACCGTTCGTTGGAAGATAAAGAAACATAGGAAATAAAAAATTTGTCGTTAGATTCTGTATACAAATGTTGTATTAACCTTGTAGCTGATCCTCACCTATTTTGTGCTAACAGCGTCCGAACGGATAAAAATCAATCCTATTCGAAGTTTCACAGCGAATATCTTAAAACCGGTTACTTTAACGAGAAAAATGCTCAGGATAAATTTTGACGCAAGTGATTTTTATTTATTTTTCCCTTTTCTCTCACAGATGCGCTTATAATTACACGTGAAATATGTATAGTACCGACGTTGATATAAGGACGGCCTCAGGCTATACCCGGAAGGATTACGGCAATGAAAACTTCAGACATGAATAATTACCTTAAACGTATATATAGTATGCTTAAAATTGTATTGCATTTTCTGTATCATTTTATTTACTTCTCTCTCAGATCCTGATACTCTGAAAATTAAATATAAGTAAATAAACAGTCAGGTATTTATAATTTTTGGAATCATGTTTCAACTTTGAGCTTGCTTCAATTCCGCTTCTTCTCTTCGATGAGAAAGGGTATATGAGAGTATTTCTCCAAATTCAATCTTGGCGAGGAGAAAACTTGGAACCAACGGATTGGGGTTGGAAGAAAGTAGGCAACATCTTAGCACCCATTAAATACCAGCGAGTTACCAGCACCAATTTCCACTCTACAACTAATATCCTGCAGCTGCAAAAAGGATTGCGGAAAATGGTGCAGCTGTGTTAAGGTTGGATTGCGCTGCTCAACAATGTGCTCTAATTGCCATGGGCAAGGATGTTTAAATTTCGAATTTGAAGAATAGTTCGTCGATGAAAAACCCCTGAGTGGGTAAAATTGGACAGAATTTTAGTGGAATAGGCCTACAGGGGAAACCACTTAAAAAAATGCACCGAGAGCTGTATGGAAACGAGCTCAAATTAAAAAATACAGCTTTGTGGAAAAAAAGGGAAAATAAATAAAGATCACTTGCGTCAAAACCCGCTATACATGCATCTTATAGAGAGAAGTTCGCTCTATAAATTCATTCCTGAGCATTTTTCTTGTTAAAGTAACCGGTTGTAAGATATTCGCTGTGAAACTTCGAATAGGATCGACTTTTACCTGTGCGCTCCAAACTACCCCCTTTAGTGGAATAGGCCTATAGGGGAAACCACTTAAAAAAAAGGCACCGAGAGCTCTACCTCGAGAATGGTGTGGAAACGAGCTCAAATTAAAAAATACAGCTTTGTGGAAAAAAAGAGAAAATAAATAAAAATCACTTGCGTCAAAACCCGCTATACATGCATCTTAAAGAGAGAATTCCGCTCTATAAATTCATTCCTGAGCATTTTTCTCGTTAAAGCAACCGGTTTTAAGATATTCGCTGTGAAACATCGAATAGGATCGATTTTTACTTGTGCACTCCAAACTAAACCTCTCTGTTCGGAGGCTGTTGGCGCGAAATGGGTGAGGATAAGCTACAAGGTTAATAGGACATTTTTTATGCAGAACTTAACGACACATTTTTTATTTCCTATACTTTTTTCTCTTTCGACGAACGGTTTACAAGATAAAAGTGAAAAACCCCGTTAGGGGTGTTTTTTTTTGCAAAAAGAGGGACGTTCCATCCAAAAATGATGGGGGAACTTTTCGGGTATCTATTTCTAACCCCATCTACGACAAGTGGAAGATTCGGATCAACGCCGAAAAGTCGGAGGCCATACTCTTCACGCGCCGGTTCACAGAGAACCACACCAATTTCGATCGGGGGTCGCCAAATTCCAATCAAAAGGGCGTGAAGTATCTGGGGGTGAACTTGGACAGAAGACTGACGTTCAACACACGTTAACGAAACTGTACGAAAGGTCTACTCCATGTCCAGGAGTCTGTATCCGCTCCTGGCGTGGGGTAGCGGACTAAACAGGACGAATAAAAAATTGTTGTATACGCTGGTAATCAGACCCGCCATCACATACGCGGCGCCAGTGTGGTGCAGCATCCCAGCCACGAAAATGCGTAAACCTAGAGTTTTAGAACATAAATTTATGCGCATCATTTCAGACTTCGAGAGATCTCAGAGATCTCTACGCACGTTGCCACGACATAACCCCACTAGCGAACTTCGTCCAGGAAATATCACAGAAATTCTATCAATTCAAGCTGGGCGATAGTCCGCTAACCCGCAAGATAACACGAATCAGACAGCATAATGCCATACTTTTCGATATAAGACACCCCCCCTACCATACCAGGCGTTGCCTATCTTTCGGCAACTTCCCTAGCCCCACTTTCTTGTACCACAATTTCCTTTTCACCACCTTTTACTTTTCTCCACCTTTTACCCTCAAACCCCTTTTCATTCCCTCTACTCGTCTCCTTTTGTTAATTTTGTTAATTTTTGTTCTTTTGTCAGTTTTGTTCCTTTTCAAAATCCCCTCTCGACCAATAACCTCTTGAAAATCAAAACCTTTTAAACCACAACGTTCCTTCCATCCTACCTTTCTGGAGGCAGTCTGACCACCGGATGAAGGACGTTACTAGTCCGAACGGGTTTTTTCGTTGAGTTTTCCCCACACCAGTAACACGAAAACGTAATCAGTGCAGCGCAGTGCTTCGCAAAGTGCGCCTCAACGAAAATTCACCAATTAATCTTAAGTTTTTAAAAGTGTTTCTTTTCACTATAATTATCTAAATTTAGTTTTAAGTCCTGCTGCGTCAGGACAGGAGTGCTAACCACCTAACCTTATCTGTCGTTCCAGCTGAACCGGACCCGCTCCGCCCAGCCGCACATTCACCACGACGCTGCGCGCCGTGGTTTTACGACTAGCTCCGGACCGGAATCCGGCGGGGCGCATAACTGTAACCTTAAGATTTAATAAAATTGTTACTGATTGATTGATACAGTATGCATCTGAAATATTATTACTTTATAAATTATTTCTTCTAAAATGTCTAATTTGCGTGGACTAAACATCGGTTAGATGAGAATAACTAAATGCAGGTGCTCTTAAATCATGAAAATGCATAATACAAAGTAGTAAGGAATAGCTCTAGTATTTCATAAGGAGGATATGGAGGATGAAGAGTAGGTTCAAGACAACACTGAATATGCATAAATTGAGTGCAGCAATTTCCTTTCGGCTTTGGCTTTAAGATATCGTAGGCTATAAAAAATATGTAACGCCTACAGTATGCATGCGTAAAGTGTCTCAGTCTTTATATCCGGAGGAGTTGAAACACGCGAAATGTAAGAATAAAATCAAGAAGCGATATTATTTGAATGCGTTAATGAACGAGCTACAAGGAAAACGGCCCAAGAAAATAGTGGATGTGTTATAGTTACATAGAGAAATAGTTAAAGAGCCAAAAGAAAGTTTGAATTATCTAATAGTGATAGCCTAGATATTATGTGAAGAGGGTTTTCCAGCGACATGTGTTGTTATCTGTACAAGAAAGTGGGATTTGAAAATGATTCAATTATGATATGCGATGGTAAACCTCTAGTTGCAAGGAGCTACTTGTGGTCCGATACGGTTTAAAATTAAGTCGTCTTAAGATGGCGAACTGCGTAATAAAATATAAGTAAGACAGGAAATGTTATCTTATGCATTTCAACTCATAAACTGGTACAAAGTGGTACAAGCGGAATAAGGTTCTCTCTTGTAAGTGGAAGTAGGTAAAAAGATATAGCATGTCGTCTCTGTTTTATTGCCCATTTCGCCACCTAAAAACGGCAGGACTTTACTAACGGCTTGGGATATTCTAGAATAATATTTCTTCCAGAATGTGGTTATTTAGGAAACCAGCAACCAGCCCTTTGGAATAGGAAAAACACCATTCCGTTATGGCTTTTAGTGACGAACATTAAAATATGTTCTATAACTTACCGATCTCAAAGACAAAAGAAAAACAAGAGAAAAAATAAAATTACTGTTCCAAACTGCCCCCGCAACTAGAATGAGCAAAACGAAAATTGATCAAAAAGGAGATGAGTTAATAATGTATATCACTTGTCAACAGTTTCATTTAGTTGCCAAAGTTAATATTATTTGTAAAATGTTACATCCACCTACTTCAAATATAAGATAAATATAAGATATAAGATAAAATAATATATAATATAATAATAATAATATAAAATATAAGATATTTTTTGTCAATTTTGAAATTATTGAGGCTTCTGTAAGAGATTTTCATCTTTCTGACGATAAGTCTCAAACTATAAAATTTAATGATGACTCAAAGAACGTAAAACCACTCTATAAAACAATTGTAAATAAAAGTACGGAAAGTAGAATTCTCAATTTTCAAATTATCTAGCATCTGAAAATTGGTCTGAATTACGCAGCCCCACAAAAAAAAAATTTCAAAGCAGCGAACCAGACCCATGTATTTCTATGTATTTTCGGTCGCTGAATCCGAATCCGGGGTCAAAAAAATTCGTACACCCCCAAAATCATTAGCTAGAGCCAAAAAACACCCCTGAAATGGGGTAAAAAGAATATTAAGCTACGGGAATAGTTGTTACATCTTAATTAATCGAATTATACAAATTAAGGTTAAACAACAGCGTACATACAATAGATATGAAACACACCCCCAGAGAGGGGCGAAAACTAGCCCCCATATATAAGAAAATCTATTCAAAACAGCAATGACTGCTGAAAAAGCTCAAAATGTCTAAGTTTTGTTAAAGTGATAAGAAACTGCATCAGGTCCGACGTAATCTTCATAAACTGCCCCTATAGAGTTGAAAACAGCCACCTCCAAGTTTAAAGGACACGAGAAAAACAAGAAAAAACGTAAAATGCAACAGGATTTCTATTTTCATGATTGGCTGAAATTGCGTAGTACTCTAAAATAGAACTAGAAACTTACGTATCATCAACATTCTACAGTGTCAACCCTCAGAGGGTGTGAAAACTATGTAAGGTTTGATATAAAAAGTTACAGTGACTTCTATAAAAATTCGAACACCTGCGTTGTGTGGAAGAGAGAACAAACTAGACTATGTTCGACGTTGTGCTTGAAAACCACCCCCCGGGGTTGAGAGACGCCTATAAAAAAACTATGGAAATGAAATGAATAAGCAACAGTATAGCTTTTTCGTTACATCTTGAATTACGGTAGTTTACATCCTTTCTGGGGGTGTTACTTAATAACATTTATAGGACATGAGTTTCAAACTCTAAGTGTGCAACACGATTTTTGCCAATCATAGCATCCATAAAAATGTAAATCCGGTTAGTTTCTCTCTGTTTTTCCAGCATCCTATAGATATAGAGGTAGTATCTCGCAACCCCGTGGGGGTGGTTTTCAAGCACATCGTGCCCCATAGGGGCAGTTTATGAAGATTACGTCAGACCTGATGTAGTTTCTTAATACTTTAACAAAACTTAGACATTTCAAGCTTTTTCAGCAGTCATTGCTGTTTTAGATCGATTTTTTTATATATGGGGGCTAGTTTTCGCTCCTCCCTGGGGGGTGTGTTTCATATTTATTGTACGTATGCTGCTATTTAACCTTAATTTGTATAATTCGATTGATTAAGAAGTAACAACTATTCTCGTAGCTAATTTTCTTTTTATCCCATTTCAGGGATGTTTTTTGGTTCTAGCTAATGATTTTGGGGGTGTACGATTTTTTTTGATCCCGGATTCGGATTCAGCGACCGAAAATACATGATACATGGGTCTGGTTCGCTGCTTTGAACTTTTTTTTTTTGTGGGGTTGTGTTATATAAGGAATCAAATCCAGAGAAGGCCGTTGATATTTTTATTACCATGTTTAATCCTTCCCTCAAATTTCAGTGCGAATAAAGGCTAATAATAATTAAAAAATAATCTATATAAATCCAGAAGTGACTGCAAAAAGCAGAAGTTGTTCGATTGAATAATATAGAACTGATACCGAATAGTGATATAATAAAAACTGAATTGAAACAAAAAAAATACGAATATGAACAACAAAAAAGATCAAATAAACAGGGAGATTCGTGATTCAAATAATAAACAAAAAACTAAGTATTTGGAATATTATAAAGAATGCACAAAAAAAGCAATAAAAATAAAGCAACCGCAATATCACCTGAAAGTTATAATATTTTATTTACTCAAATAGCAAAAGAATTAGTTAATGAGATACCTAAATCCCATTCTACCCATATGGAATATATACAGAATGGTAACAAAATGCATAATCACTCAATTTTCCTTTATCCGGTTTTGGAAACGTACAAAATGTATTACGGTCTTTGAAAAATTCCAAGGCTACCGACCTATACAATCAATCAGTAGATATGTACAAAGAAAATATAGAATATTTATCTGGACCACTAACTTATATAATTAATATCATGTTTGTAACAGGTACGTTTCCAAATAAATTAAAAAAGGCAAAAATTATTCCATTGTTTAAGGCAGGAGATATTGAGGACATATCCTGCTATAGGCCAATTGCTTTACTCCCTATTCTCGCCAAAGTATTTGAAAAAATTATTGCCTTGAGAATAATTGATTATCTGGAATCACATAATATTCTTACAAATAAACAATTTGGGTCCAGGAAAGGTAAAAATATCTCACAAGCTGTTTGGGAGCTTGTTAATTTCATTAGCGAGGGCTTTGAAAATTTTAACTCAACATTAGCAATTTTCCTAGACCTAAGCCAACCATTCGATTGCGTTTCCAAAGAAATTTTATTAAATAAATTAGAATTTTATGGTTTTAAGGATGTAGTTCATGAATTGATGTCATCGTATTTATCAGACAGATATTAATGTGTGTGTGTTACAATGATAAACTCAGCAACATGCTAGCAGGGGAACACAGTGTGCCGCAGGATAGTGTACTAGGACCGCTGCTATTTTCAATTTATATTAATTATTTACCTAATGCTCATTCATCATTACCAGTCCTTTCTGCAGACGACACAGTTTTCGTGGAACATTTGAGAGATACTGGTACTAATGTTGTTGATTTGCAAACTAACATTTTAACCAAGTCTTCTGACTTGTTTAACAAATTATGTTTAAATACCAACAAAATGCATACATTACTTTTTTCCACCAAGAATAATAACCCCCAGATTATAAAATTTTTAGGACTAACGTTAGATAACAGATTAAGTTGGCATCCATATATTAATGACCTAACAACTAAATTGTCCAAAAAGTATATGTCATCAGACAAAAAAAACAAAGTTAATCCAGACGCAGCAATTATTGCATATCATGCTTTGTTCCATAGTGCAATGGTAAATGGTTTAATAAACTGGGGTACATCCAACCAAGTACATAGAATTTTTATCATTCAAAAAAGAGCAATTAGGGCTCTGGCTGGTTTGAATCTACTTGTAAGTTGCAAATCTTTGTTCATAAAATTTAATATATTAATTTTGCCTTCCAAAATTATTTGCTGTAATTTGCTTCACATAAAGGAGAATTTTGAGCGAATATACAAGAAATGGCGAAAATCATGAATATAATACTCGAAATCGCAATGATATACAAACACCTTATCAGAGACTAGAGTCAACAAAAAGAAACAATTTTGGTATTGCTTTATTTAACTCCTTGCCCCAACAATTGAAATCTTTATCAAACGGACAATTTAAAGCAAAGTTAAGAAAGCATCTTTTGGCCAGTGCTTACTACAATGTGTCAGATTTTAAATATGTATAAATTTAGATTAATGTTTGTTCTTTGGTAGTTTACTTGAATTGTCCTGTACTATATTACACAAACCATATTAGGATTATATAATTTACAGTATATATTTATAGTAACATTGACTATACTAGGATTATGTCTTAGTGTTTTATACAATCATATTTTGTTTGTTTGTTTGTTGTTTGTTTGTTATTTATTTTGACTGTACTAGTATTTATACAATTTTATACAGTTACATTTTTGCCTGTTATTCATATTTACATTATTATACTCTTCGCAAAAACGAAGAGTATATTGTATTTGATCGGCACATTTCTAAAATCGTAAATATCGCTCGTAGAGAAAAAATTTTCATATCATTGTGTTAGTGAACGAATTCTGAACAACTTTCAAAATGTCCGTCTGTCCGTCCGTCACGTTTCTTGTAAGCACGATAACTTAAGAAAGAAAAGTCCGATTGTATTGAAATTTAGAAAATAAGTTAGTGTTAGCTAGAGGAAGAACCCTATTGTTTTTGAAGAAAATCGATCAGTAAATAAAAAAGTTATTAATTATTTAATTTTAAAAAAAAATTTTTTGTTAATTTTTGTGGCTTGTACTAAAATGGAAATCGCGAGATATTATTTCCATAACAAATTTTTTTTTGTGTATGAAGTTTACTAATATTTCTTAGAAGTGAAATATGTATGAATGTCGACAGATATATATTACAGACAATCAATTTTCCTAGCAACAGGTGGTGGCGCAGCGGCTAAAGCTTTTCGTTGCAATCCAAGGGTCCCGTGTTCGAATCCCGCAGGTCGGATTTTTTTTTCATACAATTTTTTTCATACAATTTTTTTCATACAATTTTTTTCACAACAAAGTTTATATCACAAAATTTAGGATGTTCAAAAACTAACATTATTTACAAGAAAACTGCGAAGAGTATCCTATAGAATGTGTAACAATTATATATAAAAAGCTCAGTAAATTGGCGAAGAGTACGTTTTTAGCTTGTTTGTATTTACATTTATATTTTTTGTTTTTACCTACTTTCTTACATATTTATGTTGACGTGTCAAAACACTACAGTGTATTTTTAAATGTACAGTAAATTATTATTATTATTATTATTATTATTATTAAATGGCTGTGTATATCAAAAAGGAAGACTTTTACTACAGAGATAAAAAACATGCATTTAGAAATAACACAACATAAACACACCACATATTGTAGTAGACAACCCCAAATCCAAAGGCAAAGCAGTCCGGAAGGAGGTTTACACATTTGGAAAAATGCAGACATACATCCACATCCCCCGACATTGTCAGTGCCGTGGCAGGGACTCAAACTTAGTACGTGATAGACAGTGTGATCAGTCTATTCACCACAATTTTACCCCCAAGGAATGGAAACATCCCATAAATCGAAAAATGTAAAATATGAAAAAATATTGTTGACCGATTCTTGAAACGCATTATAGTTAAGTTTTTGGGGTCGCTGATTACGAATTTGAATTGAAAAATTCAAAATGGCTGCTCCAATATGCCGGAAGGAAATTTTTCTAAAGGAATAACAAAATGACGACATCTTTGTTAAGAAAATGTGTAGATGCACTATTTCGATCATAAGTTCTTTATTTCTATGCCACAGAAACACACAAAAACTCGTTTGTAAGTTTAATTGACTATCTTTAATTTATACCTTTAAATTACTGGCCAATTACAGTAATAAAGTGGCAACAGTTTTAATTAAAAAATCTGAGAAGCACATTGTTTCTGTCATAAATTCTTTGTTTCTTATGTTACAGAAACAAACAAAAAATCATTTGCTTAATTAATACTTTTTTCAGTTTGGTCATTCGTTAGCATTCTTGAAGTAAGTGTCATCGTTTCTGAGATATTTAATGTTTAAATTCAATACTTCGTCTTGTAAACGTTCAGAAGCTACCTCCTGAAAAGGCATGCACACCCTACAAAATAACAAGCCTTCGCATAATATTAAAACCTTTCTTTGATGAATTTACTATTAAATTATATATAAAAATCGAAATGAATTCATATGACATTTCTAAATTAAAACATATAGTTACTATACTGTTAATAAAACGTATTAATATAATCACTTAAAATCTATACGTTCAAAATGTTGAAATGGATTAACCTCGTATCTAGAGTACCTACTTCAGTTTTTGGATAGAAAAGATAAAAAACTATTTCATTAAGTTGAAATGTGACATGTATTTAGATACAATTTCAAATGAAACGTCCTACAGTAGTAGTCTAAGACTTGCACGTTTAATTATTCAATTAATTACTAACACTCTAAAATTGTCATTTAAATCAGATGACCTCTGTAATGTTGTCCTAGGTAACTACTAAATGTGTTTTATTTTTTGCGTGCTGATTTTTTATGTAATCAATTCTCAAGTGGTTTTGACGCTGGTACTGGAAAAATTATAAATATTAATGTACGGATGACATCAGTTACTATTTTAAGTGTTAAGGTGATTTGCATAAAGAAGCATGTTTAAAAAACTAATATTGTTTACTGAAAAATGTATAAATTTATTATAACATAAAAATATAATAGTCAGAAATATGTAAATTTTTATGATTTCATCTTCTCTAATATAAGATCACATAACATCGCGGAGTGAAATATTTCTGATGCAGTTTAGATCTGCTAAAGATTAAAATAAATGTTTTGACAATAACAATTTTAGAAGATATTAGAAACACAGTGATATAGTGGGCGTCCGAAGAAGTACTCAGTACTCCAAAATCATTTTATATGTAAAACGACAACTACTCATTACTCAACTTTCTCAAATTGTTTGATAAGACCAAGTTTGATGCAAAGTGGTGGGAGCAGTACTTTTTCTGCTTGGATTTGAAAGAACGTTAGAAGACCATACTTTTTTCTTATAATGATTTTCGTGGTCTACGCTATCCCACAGATATTTAAAACATGAACCAGTGAAACAGTTTGTGAAATCTTTAAATAAGGAAGGAGAAACATTCAAATACATAGAACAGAAATATCCAAATGTTTCATATGCAAAGTTAAAGGAAGGAATATTTGATGGACCTCAAATGCGTACAATGCTCAGAGATGAAATTTTTGTAACAAAAATGAATGATATAGAAAAATCAGCTTGGCTTAGTTTTAAAGAAGTTACTAAACATTTTCTTGGGAATCAAAAAAAATTGTCGCTAATCTGGTGGAAAACTATCGTAAGCTAGCTTGCAATATGAATCTGAAGCTCCACTTTTTAGATTCTCATATTGATGACTTTCCTGAAAACCTTTGGGACTATAGTGAAGAACAGGGAGAAAGATTCTATCAGGACATTATGGAAATGGAGCAGCGTTATCAAGGAAGATGGGATATAAATATGATGGCAGATTTTTGTTGGACGTTAAAACGAGAAGTAAAAAAAAGGAGTCAAACGAGCGTGAAATCCACTGCACAGAACTTTTGATAGTGGCACAAAAAGGAATAAGATGTTTAACTCTTTGACAACCAAAAATTCTCTCAACGCTTTTAAAAACTTTAAAAGGTATCTTGAATTACTACTTTAAGTGTTAAGATGTGGTCTTTCATTTTTTTGACAATATTGTAGATTTAAAGCTATTATTTCGAGGTTAGAAAATTCTGGTGATTTGCTGGGGTAAATCTGACATCAAGTTCGTATTCAGCGTCTCAAATTACATGTACAATATTTTAGACGTTTTCATAGGTATTTATTTTCTTTTTTTTTTTACAATACCTACAGGCCATTTTAGGTCACGTGGTTTTGACAATTGTGACAATTTGCTTGAGGGACAACCAAACGCAGTTTGCGTGGTTTTATATATTTGTTTCTAGTTTTTCTTAAGAAACTGTGTGTGTTTTCGTAATAATGTCATATAGTGAATATTATTCAACCCTTATAATGGGTGATGTAAAGCGTTGCTATAATGAGAAAATCAAAATAATAGATAATATTGACCCCATACACTCTTGGAGTGGAGACTGGAGACCTTTCTGCAGATTTGTCTATTTTACCTTGTGAATCCGTAATTGATATGGTAAATTACTTAGTGTTGATTCACAGCTTCTACACAGGCCAGCAGTTAAAGGCATTAAAAAATCTTTACAACCATATAAATATTATGAGGCTAGATTTGGGCAAGAAGTTTGTGCAAGTAAGATAAACTCAAATGTATTAATTGTTATGGGCAAGGCAAGTTTACATTTAAATAACTAAGTGCTAGATTTCAGTGATAAGCATGTTATATTATGCATATGTAGTATTCAATAGACTGCCAGAAAGTGGTTTCTTTACCTTTCTCCTAAGCTTTTTTTTACATTCAAAATAAACCTTATCTCACAATCGGACCTTATCGCACAAAAGGATGGCATTTTATTTTTATTTCACGTTTAAAACTGAGATTACTCCTTTGTTTACAATGGAATAAAAAGTTTGGTTGTCCTTCAGGCAATATGGCCGACTTACCGTGACGTCATCCTAAAATGGTCTATTGTAGATTTTAAGATATTTGTTGAGGTTAAAAAATTCTAGTAATTTTCTAGGGGAATTCTGACATTGATTTCATATTCAGCGCTTCAAAATCCATAGGAATACAACATATTAGTCATTTGCATAAGTGTTGCTTTTCTTTTTTTCACAATATTGCCGATTTTAAGCGATTTTTTGACGTTAGAAAATTCTGGTGATTTGCTGGATTCGTATTCAGCGTATTCAGCGACCCAAAATACATAGGAATACTATATTTTGGTCGTTTGCACAGTACTGTTTTTTCTTCTTTGTGTGTCTGTGTAATTAACGAAATATTTAAAAAAAACTTTTC
The DNA here is from genome assembly GCA_936432065.2 of Rutpela maculata. Classification (NCBI taxonomy): domain Eukaryota; kingdom Metazoa; phylum Arthropoda; class Insecta; order Coleoptera; family Cerambycidae; genus Rutpela; species Rutpela maculata. The sequence continues at coordinate 163,430,913 of OW386286.2, forward strand.
ACAGACTGCAGCTCGTAAACTATTAGTTCTACAAAATGGTGTCGGTAACAGATATTTTAGAAAAATTACTGTTATTCAAGATTTTCATTCAATATTTTAATGTACGACCAAGTTTACGAAATAATCCGCAAAAACTATTTTTTGGAAATTTTGACGAGCTCTAGCTCGTAAACGTTTAGTCCTACGAAAATAAACTTTTGAAGTAACTTAGAGAATGTAGTGCTGAACAAAAAAGGTCCTTACCATTTTTGTCGCAGCATCAATGGTTGGCGAAACATTTCCTAATAATGGAATAAAAATAGTAATAAATACTAATCGTCAATAAAATTGTAATCTTACTATATGTAATAAATGAAGTATAGCAGCTAGTAAAAATCATGTTACCTATGTGTTTAAAACTCCTTAGTATTTAATTATATTACTGCTAATGGATGTACTTTCTAGCGCACCCAATACAACTGAATTTAAAATGAAGAGAATAGAAAACCAATAAAAACTACACTTTTTCCAATAGGTGACATTTTAAATGGTGTTGCAGACTTTTTGGGACACACTACATAATTCTCTAGCTATACTATACCTTTGTTAACACTTAACATGCCGGAAATATATAATTTACTGGTCTTAATTTCTATTGCACATCATTTTCAGGTAACGAGTATAAAATTATGTAACTATTTTAATAATTCAGTAGTTTTTTACACACTATATAAACAATATGCTTAAATGCTTTCAAGAATCTTAATATTAATATATTTTTATGACAAATAATGCTTTGAAATTATATAAGAGTTTTTTTAGCTAATTCTATCAACACAATAGAAATCAAATCACGTTAGCAAACCTAGTTTGCTAAAGGGATCAAGGTTAAAATAAAAGTTCCGCAAAGACATATCCTTGGACCCCTCCTTTCTTTGCCGATTGAATACAGGATTCCTCAACATTTTCAACGATAACGTCAGATGTTATCTATTAGTGAAATTTTGTATACACAACCAGTCACGTTTCAAACCTTATTTAAAGGTTACTTAACACAATTTATTTAACTGCTTCAGAAATAATTATTAAGTTATTTATAAAAACGGACGTTCCCAACGCTTAGAACCGATAAAAAAAAATTTAAAAGCGCTCTATTTGGAACAATAGTTGTTGCTATTTGTCACAAACTGGCCTTATTCCTTTCGGTTATTGAAAATTAAATTAGTTTGATATGTGAATAGTGTTGTAGATGCTTGCCTCGAGTTGTAGTTTGATAATATATAGATAACTTGCTCAATGGCTTGGCTGCTATTAGTCTTGTTACACTAGTTTTTAGGATTAATAAGGTTAGCTAATTATGTTTTTGGTGTGCTTATGTATTTGTTGTATTTTAAAGTTAATTGCAGACATTAATTGTTTAATTGTTTGTGTTGTATATTATGGCTTCTTTTGTTTTGATTTGTATAGTGGAGACTTAGAATTTAAAATCTAATATATTTAGCATAATGATATTACTGTATTTGCAGGTTAAGTTGAAAAACGCTCGCTGAGCGATACTTCGCCTTTTCATAATTTTTGTATGTGTGATGTGCAATTTACTTGTAAAGTGTAATATTACAAATGAATAAAGACGTATTATTATTATTATTATTATTATTATTATTATTATTATTATTATTATTATTATTATTATTATATTATACGCATAACAACCAGTTCTTGCTACGGAAATGGTAATTTGTGTAACATATGTATATGAGAGTGCTCCACGCTATTATTATTTGTCATGTAAGCCTGGAAATATTGTGATAGCAAAAACATTTTTTTCTTTTTGTAGACTTTCTTTCTACTTTATTTTATTCGCTAGTAAGAAGATTTAGTAGCCTCTGCTAGGCGTGGTAACTACACGAGTATAAAGGAGAACTTTTAATATGATTTGCACACATTATTTTTTCGACGACCATTAATAAATAACAATTAAATTATTGTATTTTTTCCTGAGAAAGTTGAGTTTTTTAAATTCAAACATGCAAGATATTTGTAAATAAGTCAACTAGTAGTTACTAGGTTTCAATTTAGAAAGAATGTCATATGCATTAAATTTCGTTTTTTAACCGACTTCAAAAAATTTAAAAAAGGAGGAGGTTCTCAATTCGACCGGTATTGTAAGTTTTTTTTTATATCTGTTCAATGATTACTCTGACGTAGCTTAAGCGATTTCTGACAAACCTGTTGCAAATTGTAGGCTATGGCCCGGCGGTTATCCCCTACTAAATTTATAAAGCTACATCTAGAGTAAGACGAACGAAAATTGTAAATATTTTTTAAACTGACTTCATATTACGAGAATATTCGAATATTTGGCGGAGTCGCCGGTAATTTCAATTAATTACAAACAACGTGTAACATTCACATGGTGCTCAAAGTAAAGAGAATATCACAATAATTTTCTTCACTGTAGAAGTTAAATAAATAAAATGTTGAAAAAAAAATTGTTTTTAAATCTTCAAAATATATCTCTAAAAAGTAAGAAATAAAATTTCACTCAGTTTTACAAATATCTGTCTACCTATTAGTGGAAAGTGGCAAAGAACTGTACTTTATTACCTAATATCAATTTGAAATCGGTGCAAAAATGTCTAATTTAAATACACGTTTTGCACCGATTTCAAGTTGATATTAGGTAATAAAGTACAGTTCCTTACTACATTCTACTAATAGGTAGACAGATATTTGTAAAACTAAGTGAAATTTCATTTCTTACTTTTTAAAGATATTTTTTGAAAATTTTTTGAAGGTGGTTCGAATTTTTTACATTTCTTTATAATTTAATAGTAAACGCAAGAAAGAAAGTTTTCTATATTTTATGCGGAATCATTGGAAACAATTAAATTTTGAGAAAAAATGGTGCTATGCAATTTTTCTTATAAAACAGTCTTAAGTTATAACGACCTGCAAGGAATTGCGACTTTCATCTTGAGAAAACATCCCAAAACAGTTTTCGAAAAGTATCACATGCTAGAGACCAATAAGAAAACTTCTAAACTGAGGATGAATTTTATTTTTTTTTAATTTATGTAGAATTACTAGTTTCGGCGATTAGGAAGTATAAAGTAAGTAAACATTCGATCAAAGTATTTAGTTTAAATGTTAAATATCTCAAAAACTATGGTTCTTATATCAAATCATAAGCTTTAAAATGGTTATTGTTCGTTTTTGTAGCATAAAAATAAAGAAGTTATAAGCAAAACAATATGCGTCTTCACGTCTTTATATCAAAAACGTTATTTTGTTACCGTAATCAGCCAGTAATTAAAAAAATATAATTCTGAAATACTATTTTTCATTAACGTGAGCATGACTAAATGCTCATTTTTTTTGTCCGTTTGCAGAACTTGCTATAGAAGGAATTCCACTTAATATAAAGATATTTTCGAAAAAACGATTTTGATTTTTTTTTGTATTCTAGTCCACTAAAATTAGGAAAAAAAAACGCCGTTTTAAGGAAAAACTTTGAACAGCAGTTTCTTTGCATAGAAAGTAAGTATTCAACTTTTAGAACAATGTTTTGCTTATGTTCAGAAAAAAAATAAAAAGAGCAAACTTATTAAGTTAACAATACACACGTATTATTATCTGTCAAACTTCTTCTTGTCTCCACAGCACACTTCTTTTATTTGAAGCGTTGTTTTGTTGACAAAATGAATGTTTTGAATCTAGTTTTATCCAATTTCCACGGCATACTTACTTGATATGCGTATTTTCTCGATATTTTAATTATTATCCACTAAAGAACTTGTGTATTTGGGTTAATATCAAACCGATTTTCGATTTGAAAATATCAATCAGTGTTCGACCGATAATTTTTTTTGTCGATACCGATATATCGGTATCGGCCGATATAAGATACCGATACCGATATACAGCGTGTCGCAAGTTTCATGGAGCCTCACTTATATCTCAGAAACCGCTAGTGCGTTTTTTTTGAAATTTGGGTGGTTGATCACTGCCCCCAATTAGAACTTAATGACGTAGTAAAATTTGAGAATTATCATATAAGTGTGGCTCCATGAAACTTGCGACACGCTGTATATCAGTCATATTTTTTTTACCAAAATCGAAATACTATAAGTTTCTATATTTTACTAATACCAGAATTCGTAAATATCGGCAGTCAAGACACATAATAGGTTCCAGAATTAGATCGTAACAAACGCGATCATCGTAATTTCTGCGACTGAATCACTGATATGTATGTATTATACAGATCAGTGGACTGAATTCATGAAAGCCCGAGTCTATAGGTTTGTTTTGGTTTTGAGAAATGACAATCCTCGGATGTCAGGCACATGCGCAGTTAGTAAAATGTCTTCTGGTTTAGTTCGAAGTTCTCATTTGTTATTAAGCATCTACATTGTTTGTTTTTTTTTATTTTTTGTTCTAGAAGATGTTTTTTGTTTTTTTTTTATGGTTTAGTTAATTGTAATTTGTTGTACTTTTTAAGTTTTTCTTTTAATAAACATGTTAACCTAAGAGAGGTACAATGTTTTTTTTATGTTCAATACATAGTGTTTGTCAATTATACAATTTTTATCAAACTATTTTGACAGAAATATCGGCATTAAATATCAGCATTTTTGCCGATCCGATATATCGGCAGGTCTGCCGATATTACCGATAACTGATATGTATATCGGTATCGGTCGAACACTAGTATCAATGGATTTGTCGTGAAAATTAGTATTTAACTCTGGTTGTCTGTTGCCATTTGAAAAAGTTGACATAAATACAAATTAGTGATTTGGGAAATTTCGGTTTGTCGTAGCTAGCAAACCACTTCGAAAAATCTCACGTTTATGTTTCTTTTATTGTTTTAGTCCATTTGACTGATTTGAGTGCATTCACTGTACTGTAAATGCAAAAAATAAAAATGGCCCTAAAGGAATCAAGTAGTCTCAAAAAATTTTTAAACTACTTAAAATAGTCTCCAGAAACCAAAAATGTAAAAATATACAGTGTTCCATTTAAAATTTCAAAGTTTGGGTCATTTCATGGGAAACCGGAAGTGATGGAAAAGTGTCAAATTATGAAAAATTTGCCGTTTTTGGTATATATTACCCCTGCTAAATTTAAGACTTATAACTTGAAAACTCTGGAAACTATGGCTTGTTTAATGATTCCGTTGATACCCGGTACATATGTATATATCTCAAAAAGAATGTCTTTTTTTTCTGCGCATAAGCAAAACATTGTTCTAAAAGTTGAATACTTATTTTCTATGCAGAGAAAAAAAATTGTACCCACTTTTTTCCTAATTTGAGCGGACTATTCGTAGATATTTACTTTCGCACGTGTTACAGAGAAATTATTAACTTAAGCAAGGTTTTAATTGCTTTGCTACTGAATTTTTAATTATATTCTGAAATAAAACAATTAAAGCGTTATTTGCATTTTTCTCAGAAACAATCAAATTTCTTAAAATTCCTAAGACTAAAAGACAATTTCAAAATTAGGTTTTGCATAATCTGAAATAACACTTTTGCAGATTAATGAAAAAGTATTAGGAAGTTTTCCGTTTTCGTTACAGTTTCTGAGAGGTACAGAGATAACTTAGGTTAAATCTTCATATTTTAACCTGATCTACTCCATGTTCGCTTACTTATGAGACAAGAGACACCCTATATAAAGGAATCATAAAATGACAGTTTTAAACGTGGCTGTATTTCCTAATACCATAACATATACTTAATATGTATTGTGAAAATGCAGTACACCATATTTAAATGTTAATAGGAATGAACTTAAAATAGTACACAGCTTGCAGGCTCTACTTAATGACACGTTCAGCATTTTATAACACAATTAATTCTTGTTAACTTTTTTACAAACTCAAACAAGCTAAAAACGTACTCTTCGCCAATTTACTCAGCTTTTTATATAATTGTTACACATTCTATAGGATACTCTTCGCAGTTTTCTTGTAAATAATGTTAGTTTTTGGACATCCTAAATTTTGTGATACCATCTTTGTTGTGAAAAAGATTATATGAAAAAAAAATATCCACCCTGTGTGGAATTCGAACACGGGACCTTTGCATTGCAACGCAAAGCTTTAGCCGCTGCGCCACCACATATTGCTACGAAAATTGATTGTCTGTGATATACCTATATCTTTCGACAATCATACATATTTCAACTCGTACTTCTATGAAATATATATTAGTAAAATTCATAAAAAAAAAAAATATATTATGGAAATAATATTTCGCAAGATTTCCATTTTAGTACAAGCGAAAAAAATTAAGAGAATATTTTTTTTTTAATTAAATAATTAATAACTTTTTTATTTACCGATCGATTTTCTTCAAAAACAATAGGGTTCTTCCTCTAGCTAACACTAACTTACTTTCTAAATTTCAATACAATCGGACTTTTCGTTATTAAGTTATCGTGCTTACAAGAAACGTGACGGACGGACAGACGGACATTTTGAAAGTTGTTCAGAATTCGTTCACTAACACAATGATATGAAAATTTTTCCTCTACGAGCGATATTTACGATTTTAGAAATGTGCCGATCAAATACAATACACTCTTCGTTTTTGCGAAGAGTATAATAAGTGTAAATGATAAACTATATATACCCTATACCAGGGATAAGAACATATCCGCGTTATCATACATGTGCTTGTATTTGCTGTGTCAACAAATATGTGTATAAAATACCAAGGAAAATTTTCTGGAGATACCCCGTTCCCGTGTTATATTTGGCGAGAGAATCTACAGAAAAAACATTAGAAAATTAAAACTGATTAGGTCGCCCCGCCAGTTGTCACATATCGTTATGACAAAATTATAACTCTTGCAAATTATACGTTTTTTATATGATTTTGTTAGTAAAACTGATAATATAGCCTATTATAACCTGTAGTCGATACTCGCATATTTCCCCAGAGAAATTGTCGAATATTTCCCGCCCATAAGGTAAATTCCTTATAGATGGGAAATATCCATAAATATTAAGCGGACTATTTGAGCCCTCTGCTTTATCGGTTAGTAGGTCATGGTTCATGGAGCCGTGAGAGTTTTTGTAGGGGTGGCAGGAGGCAGGATTGATTTAATTAGTTCAACCATGACATTAGTTTAGTGTAAATATAGAAACATTCTTCGTTGTACCTTAGATCTAATTGATAACGCCAACATGGTTGAAGAAATGCTCGTTGAGTGACAGTATTTGAATGTAGTGTTCAAGTGTTACACTAAAGATTCTGACTCCAACCGCTTCAGGAGTATAACTAGATTTTCGAAAAATTTAAAATTCTTAAGATTGGAAATGTTAGCTCCGTATTTTAATAAATCTAGTAAAGTTCAATGTAGTACATTTAAAGTCACTGTGTATAAAAGCCAGCAATACTTTTATTCCAAAAGGAAAGCTCAGATTTAATTTTATTAACGGTTATACACGTATCTTCATAATTACAAGGATATACATTCACTTAAGTAATAATTTCATAAAAAATTGGCATTTATTAATATTCAAATAATCTGTTAAATGTCTCTTATTTTTAATGACAAATTATAATTACAATAATTCCTATCTAAGGCACTTACAAGTAGAGACCCAATTATTTCTACTAAATCAAAATATATTTAACGAGATTTACTTCAGGTTAAATTATGTTTATCAGACTCTTAAAAAAGGCAAAAGGTGTGATGTCTGATAGATAACATAGTGTTGATTAAATAATATTTTGAAGACGGTGAGCAGCAACATTTATACAAATTAAGTCACCTGGAATTTGTGTAGGTATCTACGTTTTTAGAATGCTCTTAATACCGAACGACCTTTCGTAATGACATGATCCTCGAACTCAGTTGTACAACCAGGTGTTTCGTAAATCGTTCTTAAGTTGTACTATAAACAAAACAACTTTAATGAGAAACTTCAAAATTTTTGTTTTTATTAAAAATAACAATTCCAAATTATTATGCTGTTAGTAATGGCCCGTACTCGTATTCTTAGCAAATGCGAAAACGAAGAATATGTTGCATTTGATCAGTACATTTCCAAAATCGTAAATATTGCTTTTCCATATCATTGTGTTTGTGACCGAATTCTGAATAACTTTCAAAATATCTGTCCGTCTGTCACTTCGTCCATGCTTTCCGTTTTCATTAATAGAGAGAGACCCGAAGCCGCCTTCTTCATAACTGCTAATTTTAATACAACAGCAATAATATTTAACTGTTTTTCTCTAATCCACATTTTTAAAAAATTGGATAATATAAATTAATACCAGATATGACCGTTGGATCGCTGATTCAAAGGAATTTTCGATTGTTTTGGGAAGATCGAAAATATGTAATCTCAATCGTGAGCTCATTGTATGTACAAATTATCATTGGTAAAGATATGTTTTTCTGAAATCGATCGGCAATGTCTACATTTTCGGCGCGATTTCAGATCGAAAAATGTACAATTCCAGTATTTTAGTCCGTTGCTAAGAAACTATTACAAAACAGATCGGAAAAGATCCGTTGCTGAGCAACGATCAACAAAACCGTTCGGGAATGTTACTTTCCCGGCCTAGGCCAGGAAAGTAACATTCTCGTACGGTTTTTTATGTATATTTTAGACAGTAAATAAATACACGCAGACAAACAAACTCACATTAAAATTGCATTTATTAGTAAGCAGTTAGATTGTAATGGAGACATGTTATGTATTAATATAAATTCCTTAATTTATAATAATATTGATTGTGATTTCAGAAAAAATAGTATGTGTACTTTGATGTGAAAGCACATTCCCGGGCTTCGATGCATCGTCGTCCGGGGATGTATCGCTTTCACACCTAAATACACAATATACTATTGTATAAATTAATAAATGTTTAAAGACCATAAAAAATTGAACCGGCTTCAAAGGTCTAGTTGTTCCTAATATGATCCCGGTTGCGTGTTTAGTTTTACCCATAATCCCAATACAAGTTTTGGTCGTTCGCAAAAGTCCTTAGCCATAGTCAAAATATCGAAACGGGGTGGTTAAAAACCAAGGAAAAGTGAAATTGTGCCAAGAGTCAAGTATAATTTTTTTGAGAGAGAGGATTAAAAACGTTATAGGAAAATGATGTTTCTAATGTCACTGAAAGTTCAGATACGAAATTTAAACGTTGTATCTCAAAGTAATACATACATAAATGAATTGAGCAGTTTGATCCTGCACGCTGTCCTGATATTACCCCACTTTATTTTTTTATGGAGACACCTAGAGCAAAAAGTTTGTGAGTATGATCTCTACGATAACGTAAACTAAAAAACAGAAAATTACAGAAGCAATAGTCGCCATAAATAAGGATATCATTCAGTCTATGAAAAATGTAGAAAACAGATTGAAAGATCTGTAGCAGTAGGAGGACAATGTCGCATAGAATATTTCTTTTGTTTATATGTTGTTATCATTCATTAAATTATACACTTCGGTTGAATTTGCACAATTTCTTAATGGCAAAAATACCAACTTTGAGACACAACATTCACAGTTCAGATCTAAACATTCATTGGCTTTAGAAATATCTTTTTCCGTAACATTTTAAATTTCCTCTCAAAAAACGTATTCTTTACTCTTGGAGCAACATCAAGTTTCCTTATTCTTTAACCAACTTGTACTGTCGTGCGCAAAAAAATGGGACAAGTCTTATAATGTATTTTTGCTAAAATTTAGTTGTGTACATCTAACTTTAATTTTTGTGACATTGTCAGTTATTTGTCAAAATTTATTGCAAGTGTGCAAATAGAGATAGATTTACATTAGAAAAAAATAGTTGTCCTATTTTTTTTTGCTCACGACAGTAGACTGTTTAGAAATTCTGACCATAGCTAAGGACTTCTCGCAACAAGCAACATTTTTTTATGAAGAATGACTTTTTTCTTAAAATGCGAAATGAAAAAGATTACAAGTATAGTTAAGTCCATCCGAGGACACACTGTATATTAAAGAAAAATAGTATTTGAGAATTACATTTTTTTAATTACTGGCTAATTACAGTAACAAAATACCGACGTTTTTATTATAAAATGTGATGGCGCACATCGTTTGTGACATAAATTCTTTGTTTTTTAAACACATAAAAATCATTTGAAAGCTTAATTAATAATCTTTTATTTTGGTTCTTAGCATTTTTATGTAAGTTCCACATAGTTTTTGGGATATTTAACATTTAAACTAAATACTTTATATTTCCATATCTATATCGTATCGCATCGTATCGTATCTCCAAACTATTAATTCTATACGGAAATTAGAAAACAGATTATAAACTATCACATTGATCTCCAGCATTTTTTCGCTAAATGTTTACTTTTCGAGTTATTCGACGAAACCCGTTTTGAGATGCCTATTTCCTCAAGCTAAAATCGCAATTTTCAAATCGTTATAATTTAAAGTCTACCAATTTATATGAAATATTGCAGGGAACCTTTTTTTTTTCGTAAATTCGTATTTTATTTCGTATTTTTTCGTATTTTATTCTCTTTCAGTTCAGTATTTTCTTGTATTTAATATTAAATTATATAGAAAAAATTTAATTCATACGACAATTTTTGTAAATTAACACCTCTAGTTATACTAATAGACAGGATTCTAGAAAAGTTTTGATTGTAAAATTTAATATAAAGTTTTGACAATTCATCACGTTATTATCATGTGGATATATACAACAATTCATATCCTGGTTTAGTAAAAATGTCTATTTTTAAAATAAAAAGCAACTCGGAAAGGAAGAATCTTCATCAAAAAATTGCAAGAGCGCAAAAAAAAAACAAAAAATTCACTCACCACAATAACTCATATCCGGTTCTGTAAACGCCACTGAAGGCATGTAAAAAAAATCAGTAGGTCGTATTCTTGATAAATAAAAGACAAACAGCAGCACTCAGGCGTGCTTCACATAGAATGGTGTAAACAGCACGCTCACCACACAGTAGGCTGAGAGAACAAAACAAATGAATGAGATGCTGCAAATGGAAGGACTGAGCCGTCCCGTTACCGTACAGAAGATATTCGAGAAATAACACGGGGAATTAAAACCCACAATAGTGTTTATGGACGTGGGGTCAAGCGGGGTAATCGTGAAATATAATCAGTGACGTTAAAAGATAAGTAGATAGATAACGTGTAACTTTAAACCAAATACCTTTTATACGGTGCTCTCGTAAAGTATTGGAGGTTCATAGGGTTCATAATGAATGCCATCCTTTGATATATTTTTTAAATTTTCTTAGCAACTTTTTACAAAGCTATGACGTCCTCAATATTTTTTTTTAAAAGGCATTTTTTGTGACGGAATTTGAAAGGGCGCATCTTTTACATACATTGCGGTAAATATAATGTAGGTTACATGTGGAAATTTAAAAAAAATATATCTTAAAGGACACCGCACTTTTTACAGGTAAATTGGTGGCCTGTGAAATTTGATGAATTTTTGATATATTGTAGTTCAACTGATACTCGACAATAAGTTCTTCTGGCAAAACTTCAAATTATGGACAGTTTCTCCGATAGACTGGACTCGATACTGTATCAGTGATTTCTCAAAACATACTGCAGGTATTGAAATGATAACTGCTGGAAATGAATAACCAGACTATTTACCATTATTTGGTCTTATTAGACTGATATGCCTGAACTTATATATAAGTAGCTGTATTAAAATTCGCCATAGTAAATAAGTAAGTACGTGCATTGATTGATAGCACATCGATGCTAGCTTGATACGGGGCACATCATAATCTTGATACAAAACAATGTTGATTTTATTTTTCAAGATATAAAATTGCAGTTGTGTCTAGTCAATGAAAACTAATTATTTGTGAGGCCGTTAAATAGAATAGGCAGTTTTTGTTTATTTATAATACATTAAACTCTATTATTTTCAGCAAAAATTGCATAGCTGATTATTTTTGTTTTTACTTATGTTAATAATTCATTAATAGAAATCAAACCAAAAAAACTTTATTTCAAATGAATTAAACCTTATTCATACAGAACATAAATCCTACGTGCGGCAGGTTAGGTTTTATAATAAGAATGACTTCTTTAAAACTTAGAAAAGCAATCGGAACGCATATATACACATAGCGGCAGGCAAGTACATACAGCGGGCCAGGATTTAGCATGCGATACCCGTCTCGATCGAGCCCCCACCATTTAAATAAATAAATAAATATATACATTTTTTTTGTTTGATTCCTAGTAAGTAATGAATGATTAAAATAAGTAAATATTAAAAAAAAAATGATCAGCTTTGCAATTTTTGCTAAAAATAATATTATAAATAAACAAAAACTGCTTATTCTACTTAAAGGTCTCACAAATAATTAGTTTTCATTGACTAGACACAACTGCATTTTTATATCTTGACAAATAAAATCAACTTTGGTTTGTAACAAGATTATGATGTACCCGGTATCAAGCTAGAATCAATGTTCTATCAATCGATTTACGTACTTACTTATTTACTAACACTAGTGAATTTCAATAAAGCTATTTAAAAAGATAACGGCAGGCAAGTAAGTACATCGGGCCGGGTTTACATGCGAAATAAACGGGCAACCGATCGCACCATTTAAATTCCTTTGTATCGTTGCGCTTTCAAACTGCTTCGCGAATATGAAATGTCTAGTTATAGTTGTCTTCAGATTTACTCTGCACTCCAAAAACGTCGGCGCCTTTGCGCCAGCATCAAACACGCCAACATTTTTTACTCGCATATTAAATCCGTAGACAACTATACAAATAAATTCGTACGTGTTCATACTTGGCTGCCGTTATCTGTACCTATATATAATGTATTAAATTGAAATAAACGGGTGTTGTGCATTCGAAAGACGTGATTTGACGTAACTTCCGGCACATCAATCTAAGACCAAATAACAGTAAATAGTCTGGTTATTCATTTTCAGTAGTTATCATTTCAATACCTACGTTTAGAAAAATCGTTGATACAGTATCGAGGTCCAGTCTTTGGAGCCATCTATCGGAGAAACTGTCCATAATTTGAAGTTTTGCCAGAAGAACTTATTGGTCAGAATCAGTTAAGAATATCAACATATCAAAAATGCATCAAAGACAGGTCAACAATTTACCTATAAAACGTGCGGTGTATTTAATTTAAAAACTAAAAATATGTAGTTATTTTTTATTACTTTCACGTCCAGTGGAAGTATAGTAACGACAAAAAATTTTTTAAAAATTTTTATTGTTCAAATAGGCTTAAAATGTCATAAACCGTCGAGATTTTAAATTTGAGCGAAAAAAAATTCTGTCTGTCTGTAACTTTTTTTTGTGCACACGTTTACTCTGAAACCGTTTATGATATTGACTTGAAATTTGGTACACATATGTACTTTAACGAGATCTAGAACTAGATTATATTTTCATCTTGTTCCGTCGAAGGGTTGGGGGGTAAATTGGGGTAAGTTTGGGGTAAATGGGTAAATCAAGCAGGTAAGAGTCCATAAAATTGGTATTTAATATGTACAAGAGAAGCTAAGGTCTCAAAAAAATTTTTGGCATTAGCCACCCCCATTACCAACCCCCACCCCCTTACTAAAGGGGATGAAAATTGTAATTTAGTGTATGCACAAGAGCCAGAAATCCCAAAATATTTTTTTACTTCATCCACCCCCACTACCACCCCCACCCCACTACCGGTGTGTGGTAGCGTTTTACGGGTTTTTGGGGTAGAGGATTTCAAATATGATAATATTAAAGTTACATAAACAATTATTTCCACATACAAAGTTTTTTCGTTGTGAGTGACTTGGATAGAGAATCTGGATGTGGAAGTAGTGATTCCTTGGGCAGCGGTTTTTTAAATGTCTTAATTTCTAATAAAGTTGGTATTTAATTTAGTTAAATTAAATGTTCGAATTGTGCTCCATTCGCAGCCTGACAGTAGCCAAGACGACTGAGGTTTTTTATGGTCTCGGTGATAAAAATCTGAAATCGTCCTCATTTGAATGTTTCACTATTTTTTTCTTGAATGTACAAACTCCGATGTTTGACTATCACTTTCACGCGTAATTTGCGCGAGTAGTGTGCTTGGAGTGTTAAATATTAATTATATTTCTAAAAATCATGAAATTAACCGAACGTGAAAGAATTGAAATTTTTCCATAATTGGTTTTGGTGATAGAGTGCGTACCAAATCAGAAGTAATTGAATTGTTCTATGCAAATCACCATTATTGACAACCTATTAGCCAAAGGATGGGTAAGCAGAGTAGAGTCAAAATCCAGGGAATTTGGACATGTTCGCGATCTTCCTAAATTTGATTGGCCATCACTACAAGAAGAAGATCGGCTTAATGTTTTGTTGACAGTGCAAGAAAGTCCTCATTCCACACACAGGGATATTGCGTGTAATTCCAATATCAAGAAAGCAAAGTACCATCCTTATAAGGTATGCCGCGTTCATGAACTGTTTTAAGACGATTTTGATCGGCGAAATCAAAATACTGCGAACAATTGCAAGAACTATGGAATAATGACAATATCTTTGTAAAAAGAATAATTTTTTCGGATGAAGCTACCTTTGCTTTTAAATGGCCATGTCAATAGGCAAAACTGTCATTATTGGGCTGCAGAGAATCCACACTAGAAGATGGAGTATCATCCTCAGAATCCTCAAAAATTGAATGTGTGGTGTAGGATAGTCAATAGAAGAATTCTAGGTACTGTTTTTTTTTTGACAAGACCCTAACCGATGCGAGATATTTGCATTTTCTCCTCCCAATTCCGCAGCCTCTGTCCCAGCCTATTTGTGAAATTTTCAAATCGTTGGATAGGAAGGAGAACAATTGAGTGGTCGCCAGATATGAGGCCGTTCGATTACTTTCTATGGGGATACCTTAACAGCAAAGGATACCGATACTAAGTGCGTCCAGTGAATGAGGAAGAAATTCGCCCAGAAATACGGCGCATGCCACCGCAAATTATCTACCCCGTTCAAAAAGTCTTGCCTATTTTCAGGGTGTGAATAGAGCGCAATTTTAACATTTAATTTAATTGTTTTTGAATTGTCTTAATTTCTAGTAAAGTTAGTATTTTTTCAACTTCAACAAAATTCAAGTTAAAATGCATACGTGTACCAAATTTCAAGTCAATATCTTAAACGGTTTCAGAGTAATGGTGCCCACAAAAAAATTTTTTTCGCTCAAACTTAAAATCTCAACGTTTCATGACATTCTAAGCCTATTTGAACAATACAAATTTTCAAAATTTACCTAACTGCAATTAAGCTCCATTGTAATAGAATACAATTTTGTCTGAGAAAATTAAGTCATAAAGATTTAATGTATTTGTAAGATGTCCGCAATCCGGCTCTCATATTAAATGCGTCAGTATCGATGATTTAATTAATCAATTAATCATATACTGGTTTGGATAATACAAGCAAGATCAAGAATGCGTGGAGATGTTGAAATGTTCAGAGAACTTTTATTTTGTTTGTTTGTCTAATTTGGTTGAACTATGTAGGTATATAAAAAGCGATTAAAATTTCAACAAAAAATTACAGTATTTCTCCCCGCCTTCCAGTGAAATAAATATAGGGATCCAAATAATTTAAAAACGAGTTGCCCTACAATAGCTATTTTTTTGCGGAAATTTTTGCAAACATTACAAAAGGTGTAGTAAAAAGTTTTGGAATAAATCCGAGTCCCGGAAGGCATATTTAATAGGGGTTCCAGTACAGAACCTTGAGACAGCCCGGGCCTTACTGTTAAAAGTTTAGAATTTATATTATCAACAGCAACATATTGTATTGTTTAGATAAGAATTTAAAAGATCCAAAGGCCATAAAAGCGTAGTTTTTCGAGAAGTAACTCATGCGAGACAGTCTGTAATAATAAAACAAAAATTAAAATTTCATATTATTACCGAAAAGTATTCAGTACAGACACTTTTGTCTCCATATCCATATCCATTTTAGTACAGCTTCAGAGATGTGAGGAAAAATTAATTAAAACACATCTGAAGTGTCAAAAAACATTGCAAGAGAGAATGATAAGTTAGTATAAATATAAACAAAATCAACCAATCACATAATTTTTCGCAATGAATATTTATGTGTGCGATATTTATAATTCAACATAACAGCGTGTCTTCAATTGAACATGCTTAAATAGTAGACAAAAATGAATTGTCAATTTGTTCCAGTGATTTCATGGACAAAAATAGTTGGCGTGAAAATTATTACACCGTACCTCATGCCTGATTCAATTCATGTCAAATGTTAACTAAGTGAAACGAACATGTGATAATAAGCGACACGTAAAACTTAATAGCAATTTATTTCAATTACAAACCAGCCGACTTTTTTTATAATAAACAAAAGTAAATGTCACAAAACAACAACTTACAAGAATTAAAGTATTTAGTTCCTACGCTGCGCACCCACAGTTATTTATATTCATATAATTTTATAAAATTCCACAAATTTAGAAATATTATGGTTTATTTATTTGCATTTCATAATATCTTATTAGTAATGCAGTAACAATAAAAGAAAGCTTAAAAACTAGAAGACAACTACGATAAAAATTAATCTAAACAACCGAAAAGTCGTCTACGTCTTTTTCCAAGGATAGGCAGCCGTTTTTTTTATCTATTTATTTAACGTCGGCCTATTTCCGCTACCAAAGCCTATCACCGACGCCTACCCCCAACCTAGTAGGAATCTTTTACTTGCCTAACATTTAATAGACAAGGGACCGCCTGCTTTACATCCCCTCCGAAGGATGGTATATCCGCTACGTAATCCTCGTCTTGAAATTACATAGCTTCTGCGTATACACTGTTATACAAGCCGCTAGAAGGTGAGACGAGATCGCTGTGTTTCCCAAGATGGGTTTCACCCATCCAAGTACTAACCACGCTGCACGTTGCTTCACTGGAGTATCGAGATACATACACAGTGAAAACGCATCTACGCTCGCCCCTAAGCCGCTTTCTTGAATCCATCTACCTTGAATTTATTGTCCAATTCTCGCCTAATATTGCATAGCTTCTGCGTATGTGCTGATATATAAGCCGCTAGATGGTGGAGCGAGGTCGTTGTATTCCTCTCGACGTTATCATTCATACATAATATTAAATTTTAATTGTAAAAATAATGTTTATGACCAAAACAATGATTTTTTTGAAATCTTTAGCATTAGTAAATTTTTGGTTTCGGCGAATAGTAAACTAATGATGGAGTGTAAACCAACAAAATCAAAGCGCCCGCTTTCGATTTTATGTCTGCTTTATTTTCTACAAACAATAGAATTTAATAATTGAACCGCCTTCGAAAAAGATACCTAAAAATTGGGAAATAAAATTTCACCGTCCATCGCCATCGCCCAGTTAATTGAACTTTATTACCTCGTATCGATATTAAAATCTGTTAAAAATACGTTTGATTTTGTTATTTGTTCATTTTTACATATAGCCCGAGAGGCAGCATTGCATTTTTTATGGCGATTTTACGCCGCTTGATTTTGTGTGTAATCGATAGTCTAGATATGGCTAGTAATCGAAACAAACGTCAGCTGTCAGGATCGTGGTGGACCTGGTCGTGAGAGAATATTTATTATGTCGAAAAAAAAAAAATTCAAAAATGATTAAAATCATTCAAAGGTTGTTTGAAAAATTGTACAACAAATGTTTACATAATAATAATAATTCAGCTGCATAGATAATGGGGGATTATACGTCAGCCGCTTATATAAACCTGTATAAAAAATAATTGATGTAAAGTCATTTCAGGTTCAATGAAACTTATACAGCTAACTGATAAAAGCAATCGTCAGCTATTCTTTCAATGGGGGCAAGACCGTCAGCTGAGAGCTTATAAGTGCTGAGCGAGCTTTTAATCTGAGTATGGTGCAATCCAATGTATGATCTAACTGACGATCTTTCCCCCTTTATAGCAATAGCTGACGTACATTTTGATTTAACATATTGTTTAAATAATCATTTCTAGAAATGTCAAGTGACTTGAAATCAATTTTCAAATCAAATTTATCGTTTTAATCTAGTTTTCATAGCATACATAATGATTCCTTTTGGTTCCTAATGAAAGGATATGAGGTTTGAAGCCTGTAGGTTTAGGGAAAAGTTTGCCCCTGGGGGCTACAGTTTTAAATTTCTATAAAAAAACGCCGAAATTAAGAAAAGCAATTCTTTTTGGAAAAATATATTTTCTCTAATTAAATGAATGTAGTTGGGATTCTTTAGCCTTTTTTCTTTTTATTGTCATCTTATTTGTTACTTGTTAGTGCGGCCTAAACTACTTTATAGGATCAATAGTTTTGTAACTGTTCAAGCAGTGCCGTAGCTGTAAATCATTCATGGGGCTTTAGGGGCGTTCAACTAGCATTTAATGTAAACCAGAGCATTGAAAAGACAGATTTGCCGTTATTTATCAACATTTTCTAGCTCATAACCCATCTGCTCGCTAAATGCGCACATTTTTGCTGCATAGATTATTGTTGACATCCATCTTGCTTTATGAAAAACTCCAGGCTTCTGCCAGTGAATTCTGCCCAAGAGTATTAGTAAGACTTCAGGGCCTCTATTCTTGACCGTGATAGAATAGAACGTTCCCCGGGGAGCGTTCCCCGGATTTGTTCTACTACCATTTTATTGCAAGCATATGTGCTGATATATAAGCCGCTAGATGGTGGAGCGAGGTCGTTGTATTCCTCTCGACGTTATCATTCATACATAATATTAAATTTTAATTGTAAAAATAATGTTTATGACCAAAACAATGATTTTTTTGAAATCTTTAGCATTAGTAAATTTTTGGTTTCGGCGAATAGTAAACTAATGATGGAGTGTAAACCAACAAAATCAAAGCGCCCGCTTTCGATTTTATGTCTGCTTTATTTTCTACAAACAATAGAATTTAATAATTGAACCGCCTTCGAAAAAGATACCTAAAAATTGGGAAATAAAATTTCACCGTCCATCGCCATCGCCCAGTTAATTGAACTTTATTACCTCGTATCGATATTAAAATCTGTTAAAAATACGTTTGATTTTGTTATTTGTTCATTTTTACATATAGCCCGAGAGGCAGCATTGCATTTTTTATGGCGATTTTACGCCGCTTGATTTTGTGTGTAATCGATAGTCTAGATATGGCTAGTAATCGAAACAAACGTCAGCTGTCAGGATCGTGGTGGACCTGGTCGTGAGAGAATATTTATTATGTCGAAAAAAAAAAAATTCAAAAATGATTAAAATCATTCAAAGGTTGTTTGAAAAATTGTACAACAAATGTTTACATAATAATAATAATTCAGCTGCATAGATAATGGGGGATTATACGTCAGCCGCTTATATAAACCTGTATAAAAAATAATTGATGTAAAGTCATTTCAGGTTCAATGAAACTTATACAGCTAACTGATAAAAGCAATCGTCAGCTATTCTTTCAATGGGGGCAAGACCGTCAGCTGAGAGCTTATAAGTGCTGAGCGAGCTTTTAATCTGAGTATGGTGCAATCCAATGTATGATCTAACTGACGATCTTTCCCCCTTTATAGCAATAGCTGACGTACATTTTGATTTAACATATTGTTTAAATAATCATTTCTAGAAATGTCAAGTGACTTGAAATCAATTTTCAAATCAAATTTATCGTTTTAATCTAGTTTTCATAGCATACATAATGATTCCTTTTGGTTCCTAATGAAAGGATATGAGGTTTGAAGCCTGTAGGTTTAGGGAAAAGTTTGCCCCTGGGGGCTACAGTTTTAAATTTCTATAAAAAAACGCCGAAATTAAGAAAAGCAATTCTTTTTGGAAAAATATATTTTCTCTAATTAAATGAATGTAGTTGGGATTCTTTAGCCTTTTTTCTTTTTATTGTCATCTTATTTGTTACTTGTTAGTGCGGCCTAAACTACTTTATAGGATCAATAGTTTTGTAACTGTTCAAGCAGTGCCGTAGCTGTAAATCATTCATGGGGCTTTAGGGGCGTTCAACTAGCATTTAATGTAAACCAGAGCATTGAAAAGACAGATTTGCCGTTATTTATCAACATTTTCTAGCTCATAACCCATCTGCTCGCTAAATGCGCACATTTTTGCTGCATAGATTATTGTTGACATCCATCTTGCTTTATGAAAAACTCCAGGCTTCTGCCAGTGAATTCTGCCCAAGAGTATTAGTAAGACTTCAGGGCCTCTATTCTTGACCGTGATAGAATAGAACGTTCCCCGGGGAGCGTTCCCCGGATTTGTTCTACTACCATTTTATTGCAAGCATTAAACTGTATTCTTGAACAGGAAGGAGGGAACAAAATATTAGGGAATAAACCGCAGCGTCGCCAAACTTATTCACCAATCATAGACGAGCAATTTCTGACAATGGACATCGGTTATCTGCATAACTATATTTCATAACAATAACAATAACAATATTAACAATCATATTCAAAGACACGCAGAGCTGCTAGAACCTGAAAATGAAGCAGTGTTTTGAAAGATTCGGTGTAATAAAAAATAAGCGGCAATATAATTATTACATTTTGAAATGAGATGAGAATGTTATTGTCATAATATGTGCCGGGGTACCAAAATATGTATTCTTAAGAACAGAGTTGAGTCCAAAGTAGGTATTATTATATGAAAAATAATGCTTACCCTAAGAAGACTACAAAACCCCAATAATATTATCATCAACGACGAGGAAATAATATGGAATCCTGCAAACAGTGCAATTAAATATCTACGATTATACTTAGATAAACGACATAACATGGAATTACCACATCAACAAAAAACTTAATGACGGTTACGCAAGGTTATCAATGCTATATCCCATTATTAATAGAAAATCGAAGCTCAGTTAAGTGCGCGACATTATACCTAAATCGATCTTAAGACCATCGGTAACTTACGGCTGTGTGATAAGGGGAACTGCTAGCAAAACTAATATTAAAAAGGTGCAAACATTTCAAAATAAAGTGTTGAGATATGCTATAAATGCCCATTGACTTATAAGAAACAGTGAAATCCATCGAGAGCTTGACGTGCCACAAATTGAAGACTTTATGAAATCATGTGCAAGACATTTCTTAAAATTATAAACAACTGTGCAAGTGCCAGAAATTTAAACCTAAATGAAAAGACTCATAATAATATGTTAAGGAAAAGACTACCACAAGATATCTTACTTCCAATAGCGATTCCGATTGATATTAATATCAATATTCTTCTATTGTTATGTTAAACCAAATATTTTGTTTCGGTTCTTTATTTTATTTTCAATTGTTATGTACTGTCTTACTACACACTACCATGTATAACATTAATTTGTTGATCTGGTATTTTTAAATAAACAAAAAAAATGCTACCTATTATTACTTAAAATATATTTTGTACATAGTTTGTACAGACAGGGAAGGTTTCTATTTATTTAACGTCGGCCTATTTCCGCTACCAGGGCCTATCACCGATGCTACCCCCAACCTGGAAATTTTGCCGAACCTCTTCTTGTAAGAAGAGTACTTGCCTAACATTTAATAGATGTGATGTATGGCGCAGGACAGGATATGAATCCCTGTCATCCTACATGAGGTCGACCGGCGCAAGGAGAAGGAGTTCAATGTCCGCCACTAAGCTAGACAGACGTATGCGAGGTCCTCGGGCATTACCTATCTTGGCATGTACATGTTGATTCTCTGTGATACTCAAATAGACTGAATATACGAGATTATAAAGACTTAGTGTTTATCTTTATTGAGCATCTCCTGAAACACAACAACTGGCGACGAGGTTGAAAGAAGATTAAAGATTGGAAGTCAGGACGCGGTAAACGAAACGTGGCACGTGGTGGAATACAAAATGGCTCTGTTCGCAAAATTTAGTGAATTTAATGTGGAGACAGACGATTGGACAATTTATTCCGAGCGCATTGAGCAGCAGTTCGCAGCGAATAATATTGTAGAGGACAAAGTGAAAGTAGCCAATTTATTAAGTGTGATAGGTGTCGAAGCATATGTGTTGTTGAGGAACTTCTGTTTCCCTCATTTGCCAAAGGATAAAAAATACTCGGAACTAAGCGATCTATTAAAGAAACATTATTGCCCTCACATAAATGTATGGAGGGAAAGGAGACAGTTTTATGAGGCAAGAAAAGGAGAAAATGAGTCAATAGCAGAATGGTCTGCGAAAATATGCAGCCTGGCGGTCAGCTGTAATTTTGGAATTAATTTAACCAGTATACTTACGGACAGGTTTGTCACGGGATTAAAGAAAGGATCTGTACTAGATAGAATTTCGGAAGAAAAGGATACGCAGACTTTAGAAAATCTAAGAAATCTGGCTATTCAAAGAGACAATTTTATTAGTGGGAGTACAGAAAACAATTTCGTGCAGAGAAGGAGACAAATTTTAAATCATCGCGTGGATACGACAGCGCAGTCTCGCCGGAAGAAGAATCCTCACCAATCAGGCGACCAACATGAACATTATCGACAACATGGCGGCCGGAAGTTGCCAGCAACGACAAATGTCAGCGTAGGGCTCAACCAGAACAGAAATGGTAATAAATATTGTAGAGTATGCGGAGGACTTCACAAAAGCATGGAATGCAGATACAAGGATTATTCTTGCAGACAATGTGGACAAAAGGGACATTTAATAAAAGTGTGTAGAAAGAAAAATGTCAATTTTATTGACAATAATACGGTGGACAAAGAACGGTATGTATCAAACTTTTATTCTAATGAGGAAGTATCTAACGTTTGCAGTGATGCTATGCCGAACTCTGTTCCCGTATTTTCAATAGCTAAAAATGACATAAACAAACTTAATTCGGGTTTTGGTGTTAGTGAAATCTATAACGTTGCATTGCAAGGCAACGCTTCCAAGAAGGAGGAACAATTTTTAATAAACATTTTTATCCAAAATGAGGTCAATCTTTTTAAAAGCTTTCAATTTCATTTTGATAGTGGTAGTGCAATCAATTGTATTAATAATGATATGTACAAAAATAATTTTAGCATGTATAAGTTAGAAAAAGACAATGTAATTTTAAAGAGTTATGATGAAGGTATATTTACTCCAGTAGGATATTTTATAGCAAAAGTTAGATTTTCGAATGTCATAAAATGTTTAAAAATATATGTAGTGTCTGGTGGTGCTATGGCTTTTAATTTGCATTTGAAAATGGTAAATAATACCAACAAATCTCACATTAACTTAGAAATAAAAAAATTAACAAATAAATATCAAGTTTTTGCAGAAAAGTTGGGAACTTTTAAGTATGCTAATGTCTCTTTGCAACTAAAAGATAATGCTAAACCTATTTTTCTCAAACCTAGGCCTGTTCCCTTGGCATATCGACAGCAGATGGACGAGCAAATCAACCAGTTGATCCAGGATGGTATCCTTACTCCAATCGAAAGTTCCGATTGGGCAACACCTCTGGTTCCCATAATTAAAAGTGATGGAAAGCTCAGACTCTGTGGCGACTATAAATTGACTGTTAACTCGCAATTGCAAGAGGAATTCTACTCACTACCAAGGGTGGAGGAAATGTTCTCTAAGCTGCATAGTGGACAGCACTTCACCAAGCTGGATCTTTGCCAAGCATATAATCAATTTTTGCTAGACGACGAGGCAAAAAAATTGCTGGTATGGAGCACCCATAAAGGATTGATGACCATGAATAGAATGCCGTTCGGCATAACGCCAGCGAGTAGAAAATTCCAAAAATATCTGGAGCAGCTTTTTCAAGGTATGGATAATGTTATTGTTTACTTGGATGATATTTTAATAACGGGTTCTAATAGTTCTGAACATTTAAAAACATTGGAAGATGTACTGATTAAGTTGAAAGATGCAGGTTTGACAGTAAGAAAAGATAAATGTAAATTTGTCCAAGAATCGTTGGAATATTTAGGACATAAAATTAGTAGAGAAGGCTTATCCAAGTCAGATTCAAAGATTAAAGCAATATTAGAGGCACCAAGGCTAACAAATGTCAGAGAAACGAGATCATTGATTAGTTTAGTAAACTTTTATAACAAATTTATCCCACAATTTGCTCATGTTATGAAACCAATTTACAATTTACTTAAAGATAAGGTAGTTTTTGATTGGAATAATGACTGTGAACAATCTTTCACGAAAATCAAAGAGATGATTGCTTCCGATTTAGTTTTTAACACATTTCAATCCGAATTTACCGATTTTTCTAACCACAGATGTATCAAATAGAGGAATTTCGGCAGTATTGTCCCATAGAGTGCCAGATGGAACGGAAAGACCAGTCAGCTTCGTATCAAGGACACTTCTCTCAGCGGAAGAAAACTATTCAGTAATTCATCGTAAGGCATTGGCGATATACTTCGGAGTGTCTAAGCTGCACCAATTCCTATGTGCCAGGAAATTCACGGTGAGGTGTGACCAGAAACCTTTGATAGCTATTTTTGGAGAAAACAAAGGCCTTCCAAAAATGTATGGAAACAGACTTCAGCGATGGGCAGCGTTCCTATCAGGATTTAACTATAACATCGAGTTTATTAGAGGAAGGAATAACGTGGTAGCAGCTATTTTAGTAGAGCACCAGTAAAAGCAACGGAAGAGGACAAAGAAGGTAAAGTGAGTTTCATACATTTCACGACAACTGTAGGTGATTGGCCTATAAATAATGAAAGCATCAGGACACATACTAAAAATGACACAGACTTGCAAGAAGTAATGAGCTATGTGAAAGCAGATAAATGGCCAAATATAGTAAGAGATGGTATAGTAACATACGCAAGCCGAAAAAAAGAATTATCAACAGATGAAGGGATACTTATGTGGGGCCTGCGAATCGTGATACCAGAAATGCTCAGAAAAAAAATGTTAGAAGAGCTTTATAGTGCCCATGGAGGAATAGTAAAAATGAAATCGTTAGCTCGCTCGCTGTTCTACTGGCCCAATATAGACCAGGATATTGAGAAGGTAATCAAATCTTGTATCCCTTGTCTAGCAAATAAACCGTCTCCTCCCAAAGTAGAATTGACGCCCTGGCCGGCTGAAACCAAGTCATGGATCAGAATACATGTAGACTTTTTGGGACCCTTTAACGGGGGATGTTTCTTATTATAATTGACGCGTTCAGCAAATGGATTGAAGTATTTCTGATGAAGTCGATAAGAACAGAAAACACAGTAGAGAAGCTTCGGGAGACGTTTGCAAGGTACGGTCTACCAAAAGTCCTATGTTCGGATAATGGACGATCTTTATGCTCTAAGGAATTTGAAAATTTCTTGAAAATTAATGGCATTAAACATGTGACGAGTCCAGTAGCAAATAGTCAAAGCAATGGACAAGCAGAAATAGCAGTAAAATTATTTAAGAACAAGCTGAAAACAACGCTCATGGATAATAAAAACAAAGGTGAATCATTAACCACTCTAATATCAAGATTCCTACTGTCGTACAGAACGACAGAACAAGCGTCTACTAAACGGACGCCTGCTTCGTTAATGTTTAGGCGCAATTTGAGGACGAGATTAACATTAATCAACGAAAAATCAGAGAAATCCATAAACTCCCCGACTCTACTAGAAACAGAAGTTCATAAAAACTTAGAGGAGGCTCAACGTCGGCAGAAACACAACTATCCAGGGGTAAAGAGAAACTTTGAAGTCGAAGACCTAGTAATGCTAAGAGATTATACAACATCCAACATCAAAAAATGGAAAGAAGCAGTGATAGTACGAAAAATTGGTAGATCGGTATACTTATGTGAAACAAAAGAGAAAAGGCTATGGAAGCGACACATAAACCAAATGCTGAAGCGGGAAAGGGAGACAGGACTAGACGAGAAAATAGGTGAGAGAAAGGTTATTAATAAAAATAAAAAAAATAGGAATATTGCCCACATCACAAACAGTAAGTAATGTCGATGTAAACATTAATCGTGATGTACCAAATTGTAATAATCGCAGTATTAGTGGTTTAGACACAAATGTTGAAAACATTGTAAAGTTAGGTATAGACAGGGACAAACCGCGAGTCATTGATAGTGGCAACGTAGGTAATTTGAATGTAAATAGAAAACAAAATAATGTACGCTCAACCTCCCCGGACTCTAACAATGTAGAAAACTTTAATAATACAGATTCCAATCTAAGAGAAAAGGCTGGTAACAGTACCACGCATACGGGGGAAACAAATGTAAGACAAAAAGGGTATGCAAGCCAAATTAGAAATTCAGAGATTTTGTATTAGAAAATTTTGATTAAAGTAGGCTAGGATCTGTACATATTGTAAAGTAGGAAAATATACAAATATGGAAGGTTATAAATGTAAAATTGCATACAAATGTATGAACTAAAATGTCATATAGGGCCAAATAAAAGAAAAGATTATTTATTAGTTGCATTTACAAGAAAGGGAGGTGTGATGTATGGCGCAGGACAGGATATGAATCCCTGTCATCCTACATGAGGTCGATCGGCGCAAGGGGAAGGCACCAAGCTAGACAGATGTACGCGCGGTCCCCGGGTATTACCTATCTTGGCATATACATGTTAATACTCTGTGATACTCAAATAGACTGAATATACGAGATTATAAGTTTATCTTTATTAAGCATCTCCTGAAGCACAACAATAGACAAGGGACCGACTGCTTTACATCTCTAAGATCTCTATTAAATCCTGACAAACGGGCTTAGTCAGACAGAACAATGCCATACATTTTTCATTTGATAATAAAAACTGATCTCTGAGGAAGAATCTCTCTCTCAACCTCCTAGGAGTTCTTGAGAATCGTTCACGTTGTGGATTATTAATATATTACTTCAGGCAGATTCATCTTTATATTAAGTCCAAAATCAGAAGAATATTAATCAAAAGTGAAATCAAAAAACATTCAGTTTTTGACAACATTCACCTTCCTAGGTTAGAAATGCAGAAAATGGCGGCATTCCCCGACTGTTCCCTGAAAATAACCAAGAGAAGCATCAGGGAGTAATGTTCATCAGTTTTTGATAGAAGCGACGATAGAAATAAGTTCAAGAATACCGTTTTGTGAATTTCAATAGAGACACGCCCACTTTCTCTCGATTGTTCTATTCTACTGCGGGCAAGAATAGAGACCCAGCACGTTCTCTGTAGTCTCCACGAGGAAGGAGATCCTTGTTCTGGTTTAAAACAAGTTTCAAGAAGGTAACGGCTTCCTCTTTCAAAGATCTTAAATTCCTGTCTTTGATTAGAAATAAATATGGAATGAAGGAAGAAGATATACGTTTTTAAATATAGCAATAATCAAATTTATTTTATATAAACATGATAAGATGAAAAAAGTGCATACTTACCTACATGTCCTTTTCGCACGGCTTGGCAACTGCGACTGAAAATAAAACTGGGCAAGTCTACAAACGCTTAAAAAAATGGCGATTTCACGTGCGCCAACTTGGATGCGCGAACTCTTCCCGCCAATGCGAGTTACACTTCAGGTTGTTCAGTAGCTAGACAAATGGATCCCCCGAATTCTTCTACTTAAATAGATCCCAAAGAGCTTTAACGGTCATAGGTAAGGGCGCAGGAAATTTACGTAGAAATGCGTAGATAGTTACTGTCACAATTTGTCAAGGTCTGTGCTAATTTAACCTACAGGAAAATACAATGGAAAAATATATTTTTCAAATTGTTTATTTTCCAGCGTTAGTCTATATTACCATTGTAATTGAAACCATAAATTTTAGTTTAAATTGATTTCAAGTCACTTGAAATTTCTAGAAATGATTATTTAAACAGTATATTAAATGAAAATGTACGTCAGCTATTGATATAAAGGGGGAAAGATCGTCAGTTAGATCATACATTGAAATGCACCGTACTCAGATTAAAAGCTCGCTCAGCACTAATAATCCCTCAGCTGACGGTCCTACCCCCATTGAAAGAATAGGAATAGGTGACGATTGTTTTTATCATTTTAATAATATATAAAGAGTTAGCTGTATAAGTTTCATTGAACCTGAAATGATTTTACATTAATTGTTTTTTAGACAGGTTTATATAAGCGGCTGACGTATAATCCCCCATTATCTAAGCAGCTGACTTTTTAAAAATTATTATTATCATGTAAACATTTGTTGTACAAATTTTCAAACGACTTGAAATCATTTTTGAATATATTTTTTTTTTTGACATAATAAACGTTCTCTCACGACCAGGTCCACCACGGTCCTGACAGCTGACGCTTGTTTTGATTACTAGCCATATCTAGACTATCGATTACACACAATATCAAGCGGCGTAAAATCACCATAAAAAATGTAACGCTGCCTCCCGGGCTAATAGACCTCAATATCGATATTAAGTACTAAGATTCAATTAACTGAGCGACGCGCAGGTCAAATTTCATGTACTTTAACGAGATCTAGAACTATATTATATTTTGATCTTGTTCCGTCGAAGGGTTGGGAGGTAAATTGGGATAAATTTGGTGTAAATGGGTAAATCAAGCAGGTAAGAGTCCATAAAATTGGTATTTGGTATATAAAAGAGAAGCTAAGGCCTCAAAAAAATTTTTGGCTGTAACCACCTCCATTACCACCCCCACCTCATTATTAAAGGGGATGAAAAAAAAATGTGATTTAGTGTATGTACAAGCTTCAAAATATTTTTTTACTTCATCCACCCTCACTACCACCCCCTATCACCACCCCCACCCCACTACCGATGTGGGGTATCGTTTTATGGGTTTTTGGGGTAGAGGATTTCAAATATTGTATTATTAAAGTTCCATAAACAATTATTTCCACATACAAAGTTTTTTCGATGTGAGTGACTTGGATAGAGAATCTAGCTATTTCTAAAATACCTAACTACCAATTTTAATGCAATTCCGACAGAATTTGAATTTTTTATCACAAAAATTTAATGAATTTAAATTAGCACTGGCGACTTCGCCAAATTCTCGACTAAAAAAAAATCGGCTTCCCAATTTTTGTTCACCTTATACTAGATGTAGCTTGGTGGAATTAATATGGGACCACCGGCTAGCCATACCTTGCAATTTAAGATTTCATAAAAATCGCTTAAGCCAATCTTGAGTACAAAACATTGCACTATATAGCTATTAGACAATGAAATCACAAAAACGCAATTGCCTTTGACTACTTAGGTAAATTAAATTTGTGATAAAATAAAAGAATGGAAATAGCAACTAAATTTACTTGGATGGATTTACAAATAATGCAATGCGGTCCTGAGTCCAAACTTCAATTTTCGGTAAACTCGATCCCGTCTAAAGCAGATGCTTGACTGTTAATGTATTACTTTCAAAACTTAAAAGACGTATATTGATTGAATAACTTCGTCACGAAATATCTGCACTACCAAGCGCACTTTCCAAACTTCATGGTTTGCGAGGTTTCAACACAGGACGTAAATAGGACAAAAGGCTCTTGTCGAAGCCTATAAGCTTATTATTCAGAGACTGCTGGAATTTCAAGCTATCAATGTACAAAGTACAAACGTTTGTACGATCGAATATAGAATGTAAAACTTGGAGTGTTTAATTAAAATTTGTTCTTTATAGCTCACCTTTGATATTAAATTGGATACATGTTTAATTAAATGCTCATTTTAAATTTGACTCATGAAACTCAATAGCAGTCGATTCATTTTTACGGCAGTTATATTATAAACGATTAAATAGTTTCTCTGGAATTGTAGTAGCTTAAGTAGCTTTCTTATGAGGGTTTGTTTCTGGTGATGTGGTCATCAACCTATTCTACACCCACCAGCCATGATGGTTTAATTAAATTTGTGCTAAGCCATATTCATCAGATAATTGAAAACTCAAACCCTACGGAACTATAAATTTCAAAAACAAGTTTGATACTCCTCACAGACACAAAGTATATTGCATTTCCCACGAGCACTTTTCTAAAACCATAAACTGTAAATTATTAAGTGATAATTTAGTTTAAGTATGCATAATTGCATAATGTACATTATAACTTCGATATTATGTTATTATTTTTCATGCACAAGAAGTAAATTTAAGTTTATTTAGTTGCACGTTGTTTGCTATATCTCATGGATGTTTTCAACAGTAAAATCACAAGAGCTTTTTTTTTATCGGATAAATTTCTCTTTGTAACGAAATAATTTTGCCAATCAGTGATTTTATGAGAAAAACTGACATGAAAAAATCGCGAGACCGGAGGTCGAGCGATTTTGTCAAATGTCAGTTTTTCGAGCAAAATTACTGATTGGCAAATTATTGTGTTAAAAAGAAATTTATCCATAAAAGAAAAGCTCGAGTGATTTTTGGCAAGATAAATTAACGACAGAATATGTGAACGAACAACAATTAAAAATAATTATAATTTTCTCAAAACGACTCATATCGTACAGTATAGTGTCCACAATACTTAAAAATTATAGCCGACAGTACAGATTTTAAAATGACCTGCGACTACTAGATATACTCTGCTTTTGAGGAACAGGCATTTTTATCGTGATAAAAAACGATGCACCTTTTTTATCGTTGTCAAAGTGACAAAATGTGACTGTCAAATAGACTTTTTTATATAAGAGTTAATTTATCGCAAGTAAATTTTTCTGTTTTTTTTTTCACGATACCAAATGATAATATTTACGTATAAGTAAATGCCAAAATGCACGAAACATGCACTTATAAACTCAAAACGGAAGCAGGCGCAGTATAAAAATAATCATATCCTTTACAATAATAAAGCAATGCAGATAATTCTTTCACTAAAAATTGATCATATCCTTTACAACAATAAAGCAATGCAGATAATTCTTTCACTAAAAACTGATCCATCCTTTTCTGCAGATTCCATATAGAAGTATGATCTATCTGCAATAGTTTTTAAAATGCCTCGGTGCTGAAATTTACAGTGCACTATTCCGGTACGATTTGTTTAAACAATTTCTGTAGCATTTGTTAACAACAACTTTGATAATAATTGGGCAGCACCTGAATCTAGAAAGAATAAGCTTTCCATTAGTTTGAGAATCATTAAGAAGTGTGAAAAATAAGCCTGTAAATGCAGTGGGAACTTAAAATTAATCAATTTTCAGTTATACAAAAATTTTCGGGTATTAATACACACGAGGTCGATTTTTTACCGGGTAATTTTTTTTTTTTGACAAAAACCTGCTTTCCCATGAAAATTATTCGAGAATTAAGGGCATGGAAAAATCGCGACACGAAGTCGAACGATTTTTCATATGTCCCTTAATTCGAGCAAAGTTTTCATGGAAAACAGGTTTGAGTTACTAAAGAAAAATTTACTCGAGTAGAAAATCAACCTTGTGTGTATTACAGAAGATTAATATACTTTTAAAAAATATTATCTTTTTTTTTTTGGCATTACGACATGAGTCGACAGCCAGATACAAATTAAATATTTAATATTCCTATAACTAACTAACTTATTACGACGACTATTCACTATTACCTAATAAAAACCCTACATCTAACCTATGTCACGTGTCATGACTGGACTTTGGGATTAATGAACAGGGACACTCTCTTCTCGCCCAGGGGTCTATCTAGGGATTGCAATTTACCGGAAGTTTTAATAACCGGTAAATCGGTAAATAAAAATGGAAATAACCGGTTAACCGGTATTTACCGGTAATTTTTAGAATGAATGATTAAGGTGGCGAAAATGGTAATTATCTTTTTCCATGTACAAAATTATCTAAATTTGACAAAAAAAAATTTTTGCCTACGACTATTAAATAATGTAATCATTATGTATGTGTTTCCTCAACGATAATGCTATCCATTATTCCCTGCAGTGAATAATGATTTCAATATTCACTAGTGAATAATAGGGACAGGTATTTTTTCAATTCGAGTGCAATCTCGAAACTTTTTAGTAGAATTTATGGCTAGTTTCTGAAACCTTAAATATAATTATTCGTTAACTGTCATAGCTACAATTGTGTGAACAATTTTACTGTTATTATCAAATTGATGAATAGATAACTATTTAGCGTTTCAGAAACAAACCCTCTTTTATCATACAATTTCGTTTTTAAATTTGATTGAGTAGGCCGTTATGTGTCAAATTAAATTTAAACGTCAACGTTATTTACAATAATTTTACATATTATTCAAAAAGAATAATATAAATAATTCATTAATTAATTTCTTCAGTAAACAATTTAACAAAAATATCTAATAGTCGTGGACAAAGAATAGTATTCTACTCGCATATAATGGCTACTCTGGTGATTTACGACATTCACCTACGGCTCGTGTCTTAAACTTCACCTTCGTCGATAATAGCCATCATATGTTCGTTGAATAATATACTATTATATACGTATATTTAATATAATGAACAAACCAAAGGTTTTTTATCAAAAGGAAAAAATATAAATGAAATAAATTTAAATAAATAATTATTCTGTAAATAACAAAAATATCAACTTAAATAACAAAAATTATAAACATAAACTCAAACAGGGCATTTACTGAATACCCAATCTAAAAATACAATATTTTTTTAAAACGGCCTGTTAAGTTTTTCAAAGCTATATCTGTTAGTCGTCTGATATTTGTGCATAGAATACCACCAGCTGAAGATGTCCTTCCTCAATCGATATTGGTGGGTCGATAAGTTAATAAGGATTGGTAATAACATACTTCTAAATGTATTCCACGGATATTTGCGGCAGTGAAATATTCAATTTCCTATCGCACGACATTGTCAATGTCTCTCTTACTTATGTTACTTAGAGCTTGGTGTCTGGGTTTTACTTTTTATAATATTATTTATTTATTGTTAAAAATGCTCAGTGTTGGGACAGTCACTCTGTATTTAGTGAATACTAGTCACTGACATAAATAGAAACGTTGAATACGTGACATTATCGCAAGTTTAAAATTTACCGAAATAACCGGTAAAAAATTAAAATAACCGGTAATTATCATCATGTGTTTTTTGTCCTAATAACCGGTTAACCGGTTAACCGGTTAACCGGTATTGCAATCCCTAGGTCTATCAGGGCATTATATAGAGACTAACACAAATAGTGCGACCACGGAAGGAAAGGAATATATAATAGGAAAAAAACAAAGGAATGAATATCTAGCCTATTTTAAATGTCGATTTTAATGTCTTTGAGGAATTCGAGTAAGACGTCATAGATATTTTTTTTATTTAGACCTAATAAATGACAGATATTATTAGGATGGTAAATATTATCTTTGATTGATTAATAAAGTAAGAATATACTAATCGGACAAAAAAATGTATATGCCTTTTGGCAATCGCGGCCAGGCTGGCGCCCTCCCTATTTAGATCCGCAAGGTCATTCCAGGTAATGTACGAATTTTCTCAAAACTATATCTTCGACTGCACACCCTGGCATTTTAGGAGCGCCTTTGGAGAAGGCAGATTCCTGACTAATAACACAGCCACACACAAAAAAAAAGTGGTCTGGCTTGCAGACCAGAAGAGTGTATCTTTATGTATTTGGACCCGCTGAAACAGAATCCGAAGTCCGAATTGTCAGATTGGTTCGTTTCTCACCCCTAACTCCCCCCCCCCCCCCCCCAAAAAAAAGTGGTTTGGCCTGCTGACCATACCAGTGTATCCTTATGTATTTGGACCCTCTGAAACCGAATCCGAAGTTAAAATTATCAAATTCGCCCCAAAAAACACCCCCAAAACAAAAAAAAGTGGCCTGGCCTGCGGACCAGATCAGTGTATCCTTATGTATTTGGACTTGCTGGAACTGAATACGAAGTTAGATTTGTCAGATTGGCTCGATTTTCACCCCCCCCCCTAAAAAAAGTGGTCTGACCTGCGGACTATACCAGTGTATGTGGGCCATCTGAAACTGAATCCGAAGTCAGAATTGTCAGATTAACTTATTTTGTACCTCAAAAAACACCCCCAAAACAAAAGAAGCGGTCTGGCCTGCAGATCAGATCAGTGTTATGTATTTGGACCCGCTGAAACTGAACGTCAGAATTGTCAGATTGGCTCGTTTTTCACCCTTAACCTCAAAAAACACCCCCAAAACAAAAAAAAGTAATATGTCTGGTGGACTAGACCCAAATACATAAGGATACACGGGTATAGTTCGCCGGACAGATCATTTTTTGAAGGAGGGCATTTTTTGGGGTTTAGGGGTGAAAAATCCAATCTGACAATTCTGACTTCGGATTCGGTTTCAGCGGGTCCAAATACATAAGGATACACTGATCTGGTCCGCAGGCCAGACCACTTTTTTTGTTTTGGGGGTGTTTTCTGGAGTTAGGGATGAAAAACGAGCGAATCTGACAATTCTGACTTCGGATTCGGTTTCAGAGGGTTCAAATACATAAGGATACACTGGTATAGTCCGCAAGCCAGACCACTTTCTTGGAGGACTGTTTTGGAGGTTGGGGGTGAAAAACGACCCAATCTGACAATTCTGACTTCGGATCCAATTTCAGCGGGTCCAAATACATAAAGATACCCTGGTCTGGTCCGCAGGCCAGACCATTTTTTTTGTTTGGCTGGGTAATTGGTAAATAGGCACATTATGTAAATAGTACAGTAAACGAAGGAAATGGCATGGAAAATGTTGGATAGTTTGGGATATTTAGACTCTTTATGTAAAAACATGCTTTGATCACGGACAAAATACTTAAAAAATTCCAAACATGTCGTAGTTTTCCGTTTTTCCGGAAAACTAAAAGGAAAATTGCAAATCTAATACCATGGCCATATGAAAAATGCGATTTTAAACACTTTTTATTCTTGTATTTAAAAAAAATGCTTATTTTACAATATATTTGCATTTTTTGCCAAAAAAAAAAGAACATGTTGCGACATGTTTGGAATTTTTTTAGTATTTTTTTCGTGATCAGCACATGTTTTTACATAAAGGATCCAAATATCCCAAACTATCCAAAATTTTCTCATTTGTGCGCCATTTTGAACTTCGTTTACTGTACTAAAAAGTAAGTAAAATTTTATTTAATATCTTTTGTTTTTTTTAGAGGCCATTAATTTTTTTTTTATTTCAACCTCTTTAATGGCTTCTCATTTACTTAGGTTCTAGGTAGTGAAGGAAAATATTGAAATAAAATATATACGCTCGTCTTCGTACTAAATGGGAAAAGCAAATCATTCCGTCAATCAATGATTATTTACAAACACTCTTCAGGTTTTAAAATTTTATGTATATCTATGATCGTCCTGAATGTATAACTTTTAGATAATAATAAAACAATTTTACTTCGATGATATATTCTCATTAATATTCTAAAAGTTACATCAAGATCGACTAAATAGGGTCATCCCGCACATCTAAATATGTTAATGCTTGTGATGAACAGATCCTAATTCATAAATACATACAACGTCTTAGTTTATTGTCTATAATATTAGTATTTTATTTTAACGTTTGAAGTTTGAATTCCCGCGCGATGACGTATGTAACTTCATTTTCAAAAATCGCATACAAGTCGTTACGATGTTAATAGCTGATGTTTGTTTGTCAAAAAGTGTAGGCTCTAGGAGAACTGTCATCGCGTAAATATTTTCATGCTTATATGAGAATATTTGTTACCTTGTACATTTCCATATATTATAAAATTTTGACTCTCTTACGCCACGTGACAAAAGTCAAGCGAATATCAGTCATAATTTTTTTAGTCTGTATTTGTGTTTGAAATGGTAAAGCACAAATGCGTTTTCAATTCTCGCGATGTGATTATTTCTTTACATTTCAATATGGCGAAACCAAGATGGCGACCTAAATTCAAAGATTTAAATGTTTATAAACCTTCCTGTAGAAATATTGAATCGTGTGGTGAAAACGGAATCTGAATCGATTCATCCGTTACAAGGATAAAGACAAACAGAAACATACAAACTTACTCCCAGACGCAGATATCTGTTCCGTGACGGGGGTAAAAATATATAAATGGACAAGATAATTAAAGCCTGAACAGATGATTAAAACATAAGTGTGTACATAAAGCGGATGATTCAAGATTTTCACAAAAATATTCAAATTCGGCGGCTCCATAAATCGTAATGGAAATATTTCAAAACACAAAAAAATAAAAAATGTTGAATAGACCATGATTAATTAAAATTCATGATTAATTAATATTAAAAACATAGGTAAACCCGATAATTCAAGATTTCCACAAAAATATTCAGCTTCGAGACTTTACGTATTGTATAAGATAAAGTGGACAAGACGACACAAAGCGATGAAATATTACTAATATTTCATCATTTCGTCCTTTTTTTTTTTGGAATGTTTCATTAAATGTTTACAATATTTTTGAATTACATCTTAACATCCGTAGGGATCAGCTACGTCACTAGGTGCACACGAAAACTTTATTATTGTTTTCAGGTAATATGAGATAAAATTATATAAAAAAAGTATTTTTAAGAAAAAGCTTTTATCTGAAAAACTACTAAAAAGTAAAAATTTTTTTTTTTAAATTCATACACATGGAAACCAAAAGCTTTGGGGGTGGTCAATTGAGCAAAGTAACTATGCAATATCACTATATGACCGCCCCCAAAGCTTTTGGTTTCCATGTGTATGAATTTAAAAAATATATTTTTACTTTTTAGTAGTTTTTTCAGATAAAAGCTTTTTCTTAAAAATACTTTTTTTATATAATTTTATTAGTAGTTTTTTCAGATAAAAACTTTTTCTTAAAAATACTTTTTTTATATAATTTTATTTTTTACTTTTGTCCACTTATTTTACAAACAGACAGACAAAACCCTTTCATTTGCCACCGCCATCCACCCCTCCCCTCTCCCGTCTTCTCACCCCTCTAACACTTCCCTCTTTCCACGACTTCCCCTGCCCTTCCCCATCTCTCTCCACCTCTTTCCACCCTATTCCCACCTTTTCCCACCTCTTCCCGCCCCTTCCCACCTCTTCCCACCCTTTTCCTACCTCGTCCCATCCCTTCCTCACCTCTTCCCCACTTCTTCCCACCCCTTCCCCACTTCTTCTCACCCCTTTCCCGCCTCTTCCCACCCCTTCCCCACCTCTTCCCACCCCTTTACCAGCTCTTCCCCACCTCTCCCACGTCCGCCATATTGAATTTAGAATGACGTCACACACTTTATCGTATTTTACTCATCAAATCCTTTCATTTGACACCCATATCAACGGGGTTGTGACCAAAAAGCAGATCCGCCATCTTGGGACGTCCGCCATATTGGATTTAAAATGACGTCACATTGTTTATCGTATTTTACTCGTCAAACCCTTTCATTTGATACCCATATCAGGGGGGTTGTGACTAAAAAGCCGATCCGCCATCTTGGGACGTCCTCCATATTGGATTTAGAATGACGTCACATTGTTTATCGTATTTTACTCGTCAAACCCTTTCATTTGATACCCATATCAGGGGGGTTATGACTAAAAAGCCGATCCGCCATCTTAGGACGTCCGCCATATTGGGTTTAGACCGATAATGGCTATACTATGTTGCATTGTCACCGGACTTATACACGTGTGCCAAATTTCAAAGCTCTAGCTTAATTAGAACTAGTCGAAATTCAGCTTGCAAGATTTGACCTAAACCAACAAACAAACATACAAACAACATTGCAAGTTAAATAAAAGCTTTTAAAAATAAAAAATATGCGGGACGACATCATTGGCGAGATATAACAAAAACGGTGCTAAAAGATGTGAACGAAAAGCTTAATTTTCGATTTGAGTCCACCTTACACTGATTTTAGCCTGGTGCGTATATTTTTTGCAGAAAAAACTGGGCGTAAATTTCAAAATTTGGCGAATGCGCTAGTAATAACAAATGTCTACATTTGACCGTCAAAAACGGAAAATAATGGAGGCGTCTATATGTCCTGTTGGGTCACCACCTGCATATATTTTACAATTCTTCATTTCTAGTTGAAAACTTGACGATTAATTAGTTGTTTATTCACTTGCTTATTTTGTAAATATTCAACATTCGATGGAATTTATTAAGAACGGTATTGCTAATTTTTTTTGTTAACAGTAATATGATTTACTAATTAGAGCTAGTACAGTTCCCACACCACACCTGGTCGAACACGATTCTTTGTAGGTGTATGTCAGCTGACTTCATTTCATCATTCAAATAAATAAAAAAAAATGTTTACATTTGTCATAAATAATAATATCAGTGTATTTACAATGAGCTCTAGTCACCTACGTTAGATTATTTAACAAATAAAAAGCAAATAATACTTTTTAATATTATGTGTGACTGGAAACATTTTACGGAATAAGGTACATACATCAGTTCGAATCATAAGTCCTATCTATTGGAATTTAATTGGTATTGTAGATGAAAAATTGCAGCTTAATCAGAAAAATAAAAATAAGTAAGATTTAAGTATCG
The DNA here is from genome assembly GCA_936432065.2 of Rutpela maculata. Taxonomy (NCBI): domain Eukaryota; kingdom Metazoa; phylum Arthropoda; class Insecta; order Coleoptera; family Cerambycidae; genus Rutpela; species Rutpela maculata. The sequence goes on from OW386286.2 coordinate 163,469,328, forward strand.
TATCCCAAATCGATCATTTTAAACATTTAGACTCTCCACATTTAATCCAATCAATGAATGCCCAAAAGGGGATTGTAGAGAACAATTAGGAGGGGAGAATTTTCCTCTTCAGGGATGTGTTGGGGGTAGTTAAGAGCTAAAAATACTAAAAGTCCCCGCCCCTAGCCCCACCGCTTCAGGCAGGGAGTGGGGTGGAAAGGTTCCTTTTTTCGATTCTTCGCTTATAACTCGGAAACGATGCGTCGGCGTCGTATGGAAAAAGGTAATATATTCAAAATTAAACGTAATTAAATTTTCCACAAGAGTGTTTATATTCATATTCTTCCTATGTGTTATAGTTTACGAGATACTCGCCAGCGAAAATCGATAATTAATAAAAGAAAAATCAACTGTGTACCTTGAATATTTCTATCAAAGCGGTTTACCGTGGTCTGCTAATAAATCACAGTCACAAAACGATCTTTATTTTACAACACTCGACGTATTTACTAACGTAATATTTTGTCGAAATCTATACATTTCCTTAAAATGAAAGTACCCTTATAACTTTTTTATTTTGTTTCCGATTTGAATTAAATTTTACTCAAGTATAGAACAAATTAGAATCTACTTATGACCAGAAAAACATTCGGCTACTACAAAGGCAAAGCCACCTGCGGTATCAAAATATGCTGAAAAAAATTTTGAATGTTAGAAATTCTAAAAAATGCATCCGATCGGCGCCACAAACGTAAATACACCAAAATTTGATTTGGTTATTGATGGGATATTTCTCATACATAAGCTGATCTGGCAAAGGGGATCCTCAGTTTCCGCAATTTGTGGTGGCTACGTGAAATTCGTCAAGACCTGTCAATATGATTTTTAATCTTTCCCTCATATTTTGGTACCGCAGGTGGCTTTGCCTTTATAGCAGGTGAATGATTTTCTGGCCATAAGTAATTTGCTCTATACTTGAGTAAAATTTGATTCAAATCGGAAACAAAATGAAAAAGTTATAAGGGTATCTTCATTTTAGGTGAGTCACACTGTATATTTAAGGAAATGTATAGATTTCGACAAAATATTACGTTAGTAAATACGTCCAGTGTTGTAAAATAAAGATTGTTTTGTGACTGTGATTTATTAGCAGACCACGGTAAACCACTTTGATAGAAATATTCAAGGTTCATAATTGATTTTTTTTTTAATTAATGATCGATTTTCGCTGGCGAATATCTCGTAATCTATAACACATAGGAAGAAAATGAATATAAACATTCTTGTGAGAAATTTAATTTTGCATAGATTACCTTTTTCCGTACGACGCATCGTTTCCGAGTTATAAGCGAAGAATCGAAAAAAAGGTAACTTTCCACCCCCTCTCCTCCTGAAGTGGCGCTGCTAGTGGCGGGAACTTTTAGTATGTTTACCTCCTAACTACCCCCAACACATTCCTGAAGAGAAAAATTCTCCCCTTCTCAATGTTCTCTACAACTCTTTTATTTATTGACTGGACTAATTACACTCTTCGTAAATATAAAACGAAGAATATATTGTATTAGAAAGGAAACAAACAACCTTCACCATATTTTTTTCAGGATTATATGACCAAAATAAATAAATAAATAAAATTTAACTTTTCTTTCACGTAACTTTCTCTTATTTTTAGTCATATGGCCTGAAAATATTGTGATAGCTGAAAAAATATTTTAATTTTTTACTGCATTCTTGACAAAAGCGTGTTTTTAAAAGATTTTTATATACCTACTGGCGACTGCAAATATGAGACTCCGCAAAAATATAGATGCCAAGATCGGCAACTTGCCAGTTGGCCAAAATTTGGCGTGACAGAAATATCACGAAACACAAAGATCGGAATTGCTAACGCCCTAGTTTTCCTCATCTTTTTTACGCCTCTGAAATATGGACCGTTAGGGAAGCAAACAGACATTCACGTTTGTTACGAATTCCATAGACAGCACATCGCATTCTCGATTCTCCAAAACCGACAAAAAAAAGACCCTCCAGCATCGTATTCTCTCGAATCCTCTCATTCTTTGGCCACATCAGCCGGAGAGAGGACAATTTAAAACGGTTGATACTTCAGGGAAAAATAGATGACAAGAGGTGAAGAGGACGCCCTCCAAAAGTTGGGCCGACGTCACCAAAGAGCTGATCAGAAGAAGCTTTAATGAGTCTGTGCGAGTAACTGCCCAAGTGAGTGAGTGCCCAAGAAGCACCCTGTAGAGCTATAGCCCAAAATCGCACCTCCACGACATTCTGAGCACAGCGATACACATACTTCCTAATTTGGACAATCTTGTGGATCGTATTCGTGAGGCTTGCCGCAGAGTAACATTAGCTACGCAAGGGTACGGACATGCTGAAGATGCTACGCTTCTAGGTCCCAGTCTCAGTCGATACATCGCACCAACATCGATGCCGCGATGCTGGGTGGACATGCCAAAGAGGTTAATCAATCAGTGTTCCGTTCAGGCAGGGGATTGACGTGCTTTTGTTGTATCTTATAAAAATAAATTCGCTTTCTACAGTGTGTCCCATTTTTTTAAGTGTGGATCTCCTCTGAAAAGTGCATTCTTATTATATATTAAATTTTATTAAACGTCGAAGGTCGACCTACTGCGTTTGTTTTTGTGGGTGGAAAATTATGAAATCTTATTAGCGATTTTTTTATTTCAAATCTGAGTTGCGTGGTAATAATTATTACTGTAATTAGAAACTAAAATAGGTAAAACTTACACAAATTGGCAACTAAACATTCCTTTGTCAGTTGTTTGAGTCAAGGCACTCTTTTTAAATACTTAATTCCATGCAACGGTGGATTTTCACTGGCAATTTCAGAATTTTTATTACTTTCGGGGAAAAATGCAAAAATAAGTATTTTTTCGCGATATTTGGTACAAAGTACAAACCCATTTGAGCCAAATCCAATGGTGTACTCAGATTTGAAATTTAAAAAATCGCTAATAAGATTTCATCAATTTCCCACCACAAAAACAAAACCACCTACTGTTTTATAAAATTTAATGTATAACAAGAATGCAATCTTCAGAGATCTGCTTTAAAAAAAGACGATCTAAGTCGGACCTAAAATAGACATTTTATAGGGAAGGTTCAAAGCAAAATGGGACACACTGTATAATCGCTTAGTTTGGTCTGGAAGAACGCCGCCACGCAACAGCGGACCAATGAAGTGCAGGCTATGCCTTCCTCTATACCGTAATGTCAAAACAAACTATTTTGTACCCACCTGGATTTCGCGAAACGGTTAGAATAAACTAGCATCCTCGGTATGCGCGGTCACATTTAAATGTACAGGTTTGTTTTACAAATTGATGACATCGATGTCTCGATTGAGACTGCGACCTGTACTTCTAGCTGCGAGACATCTTCGGAATGTCCATGCCCTTAGAGCAACCTGCACAAAAGAATTGCTGCGACGTTTGGAAGCTTGTGCGGAGACCGGAGGTGCCTAGTTTAAACATTGGTTGGCATAATCTCTTACTTCATTAATATGCTACATACATACTCATTTTTTGTCATGATTTTGCAACGTCTTATTTGTAACTATTAAACTCGCTATTAAACAACTGTAACATATCAAGTATGTATGGTATATCACTGTACTCAGTATGACGTAGTGATCCGATTTCAGTCTCTACCTATGGTTTCCTTCAGAAGGCCCTAGCTCTTGTAATAGGAATTTCCGAACCTATGTTTATAGGATATTTTTTAAATATTTTTTGACAGAAATATCTCTAAAAATTAAAGACTGCATACCTGAAACACCCTGTATATCTCTGATTTTGCTATTTTTAGGGAACTAACAATATCCCTAATTTGACTGTAAGTTACTGCATTGAAACATTGGCTAATATCAGGAATATTAATATACATGAGATATTTCAGTGGATCAGCAAAAGAATATCCACCAAATAACAACTATTGGATGGTTATTTAAAAATACAGATGTCTTTTATTTTTCGTAAAGCAGTGCGAATATAATGAATGAGCTATTTTTAGCATTTTATTCTGTTTTCATAGATTACACAGCCCCACACAAAAAAGTGGTCTGTCCGGCGGACTAGACCAGTGTATCCTCAAGGTGCGTACGCACTTGTAACAGAACCTCGATGGGTAACTTCGTCGCGAACAGGGCAGGCCTGTAGCTAGGAGGGGGCCAGGATGGGCGACGCCCGTCCAGGAATAAGTTTCGCCCGACCTACGGTGATCGTAATGGGGGCAATTTCAAGTCTTTTTAATATTTTGAAAGAGATTGGGTAAAAATTTTTTAATTTTTTCGGACTAAAGTTTTTTTTGGATTTCCCTTATTAAAAAATTTTTCGGCCAAAAAAAATGTTTTGGATTTCTCCACCCCCGCTCGTCAAAACATTTTTCGGACTTTTTTACGGGCCCGTCCTGAAAAATTGTTTGCCCGCCCTGAAAGCACTTTCTAGCTACAGGCCTGGAACAGGGTCAAAGCTAGGTCATGATACGCGTTAACATGTAACCGAAAAATTCTCCTCGAACAATACTTCGTTGCGTCGCGAACATTCCGTTTTCCATGGTGTTCGCAGTCCGGTCAGTTACTTGTGTTTAGAAATGAGGTGAAGACAGACGTTTATCGAAACCATGGACAATAATATGCTGCAAATTACGGCATATATTTATATGAATTATGCGACAAAAAAGAAAAAGCCGAAAAGATGGTGGGAGACACATTTGTATTTTAGAAACGGAGGTTATAAGTTGCTGACTGATTTAAAGTTTCAACATATCTGCGGCCTGTACAAAAAAGAATCGAAATTTTCTTCCGTCCACACCATCTTTGCAACACGATTGTCTATTTTGCACTGAGAGAATATGAAAATATTTTAACACCTCACAAGACGATACACGACCGAACTCGGACACGTCCAGACTCTGCGTAACCTCACACAGCAACATCTTTTGATGTGACGCGGGAATACCGACAAGTGATGGGAATGCTGCAAACCTCGGCGCGAACACCCATGTTCTCTCTGACGTTACACAACGAGGTTACAGGGTCCCGTCCACACGGTTACACGACGAGGTTCGCAACGAAGTTCTGTTACAAGTGCGTACGTACCTTTATATATTTGGACCCGCTGAAACCGAATCCTGAGTCAGAGTTGTCAGATTGGCTCGTTTTTCACCCCCAACCTCAAAAAAAAACACCCCCACAAAAAATGGTCTGTCCGGCGGACCAGACCTATGAACTCGGACTCGCTGAAACCGAATCCGAAATCAGAATTGTAAGATTGGCTCGTTTTTCACCCTTAACCCCAAAAAACACCGATAAAAAAAGAGTGGTCTGTCCGGCAGACCATACCAGTGTTTATGTATTTTGACACGCTGAATCCGAATCCGAAGTCGTAATTGTCAGATTGATTCATTTTCACACTCTAACCCCAGAGAAACACCCCCCTTCCAAAAATGGTCTGTCCGGCGGGCCATACTAGTGTATCCTTATGTATTTGGACTTGCTGAAACTGAATCCGAAGTTAGAATTGAAAGTGTGGCTCGTTTTCACCCTTAACCCCAAAAGACACCCCCAAAACAAAAAAGACTGGTTTGCCCGGCAGACCATACCAGTGTATCCTTATGTATTTTGACATGCTGAATCCGAATCCGAAGTCAGAATTGTAAGATTGGCGAGCCAATCTAACAATCCTGACTTCGAATTCGGATTCAGCAGGTCAAAATACATAAGGATACACTTGTCTAGTCTGGCGGACAGACAACTTTTTTTGTTTTGGGGATGTGTTTTTTGGGGTGAAAAGCGAGCCAATCTGACAATTCTGACTTCGGATTCGGTTTCAGCGGATCCAAATACATAAAGATACACTGACCATTTTTTGGAGGGGGGTGCTTTTGGGAGGTTAAGGGTGAAAATCGAACCAACCTGCCAATTCTAACTTCGAACTCGGATTCAGCAAGTCAGAATACATAAGAATACGCTGGTATAGTCCGCCGGACAGACCACTTTTTTTGTTTTGGGGGTGTTCTTTTGGGGGTGAAAAACGAGCCAATCTGACAATTCTGACTTCGGATTCGGTTTCAGCGGATCCAAATACATAAAGATACACTGATATGGTCCGCCGGACAGACCATTTTTTGGAGGGGGTGTTTTTGGGGGGTTGGGGGGTGAAACACGAGCCAACCTGTCAATTCTAACTTCGAACTCGGATTCAGCGAGTCACAATACATACGAACACGCTGGTATAGTCCGCCGGACAGACCACTTTTTTTGTTTTGGAGGTGTTCTTTTGGGGGTGAAAAACGAGCCAATCTGACAATTCTGACTTCGGATTCGGTTTCAGCGGATCCAAATACATAAAGATACACTGATATGGTCCGCCGGACAGACCATTTTTTGGAGGGGTTGGGGGGTGAAAAACGAGCCAACCTGTCAATTCTAACTTCGAACTCGGATTCAGCTAGTCAGAATACATAAGAATACGCTGGTATAGTCCGCCGGACAGACCACTTTTTTTGTTTTGGAGGTGTTCTTTTGGGGGTGAAAAACGAGCCACTCTGACAATTCTGACTTCGGACTCAGTTTCAGTGGATGTAAATACGTAAACACTGATATGGTCCGCCGGACAGACCATTTTTTGGAGGGGGTGTTTTTGTGGGGTTGGGGGGTGAAAACCGAGCCAACCTGTCAATTCTAATTTCCAACTCGGATTCACCGGATCATAATACAAAAGAATACGCTGGTATAGTCCGCCGGACAGACCACTTTATTTGTATTGGGAGTGTTTTTTTGGGGTTGGGGGTGAAAAACGAGCCAATCTGACAATTCTGACTTCGGATTCGGTTTCAGCGGATCCAAGTACATAAGAATGTACTGGTCTGGTCCGCCGGACAGACCACTTTTTTTTGTGGGGCTGTGTTACTTGCCCATTTTCTCTTAAACAAGTAACTGCTGTTTAATAGCCTACTAATCTTGTCGGTAAAACGGTTATTCGTACAGAACTGTCGCCACATCTAAATATCTGGTGGCATTATAAAATAAAGATATTGGACCAACAAAATGAGTTTCGATAAAAGTATTACCCAATGTTGAAAATTATAAGAATAGATATGTTATTATAGCGTTGAAAGTACTCGTTTATTGCAATAACCCTGTTAGTCCAATCATTTAGTAGTTTTTACCTGGAACGTTTCGAAGAAGTTCTGATTTTTGACTCTTTTATGTTCTTTGGTGTGCTGATTACGAATTTCCACTTTGCCACCTCGAAAAATTTCGGGAAATGTCAAATGAAGCAAAAAGAAACAAAAAAAGCCTCTTTTTCTTATTTTTCTTATTTTGAAGACATTTTTTAAAGTTCTGATTTTTGGTTTTTGTATGTTTTTCGGGGTGTTGATTACGAATTTGTACTTTGCCAATTCGACAATTTCCGGAAAATATAAAAAAATGTCAAAGAAACCCAAAAATTTCCTTTTTTGACTTATTCCTTATGACATGAAAACTTATGTACTTTTCGAGGGAAATTAGTACCTGCAAATACAAAATACAGAGAGTAAGCAGAGAACATTATTATTAATAATTTTCTTAAATATGTAGGAATATAATATACAAGAGAAATATGTACTATGTAATAATTAAACAGATTATTAGAATCGTCTTGGCCCTTTATCACAGAAGGTCCGGGCTGTCCGAAGTCCTTGTTCTCTTCATCCCAAGAATTTCGTTCTCCCAGAAAAGACGTACACAAATATAATGCTAGTTCAACCTGACTGTATCAAAGCTAAGGTATAAAACCATGGCAATTGGAATATTAAGGAGAATATGTATAGTCGTGTTCGCAAATTAAATGTATCAATAAAAATACCTTCTGATTGTTTCGCATGAAAAAGAAGAAAATATGTATATGTATATGAACAGTTTTGTTAATTCAATGTAATCTATCAAGGTGTGACTAAGCAATAAATCAATCGGAAGTAGGATATTGAAGAATGCAAAGTTGCGTTCGTAAAAGTAGTATTCAAAATCCTTTGGATTACTCTGCTTCAAGTTTTTGGTCTCATCCTCGTCCATATCAGATTTCTCCAAGTTGTCGCAGTTTCCTTCACAGTTTAAACAAATTTGCGAACAATATAGACCTGCCTTTCTACAGCCACAATTCCCTCGGCAGCCTTTCTTACATTTGCATGAAATGTGATTTAATATAGCTTCTGGAGCGTTTTCTACCCACATTCCTCGGGATTTTTTTCATACACGAGATGATACTGTCCACCAGCTGTTATTAAGTTAGGAACTGGCCCAACACGTTATAGTATGGCTCGTTCATATTCATCATTACGTTTTTCAGCGAGTTGTATAACGTTTTCTCTAACTTTTAACTGCTTAACACTATACACAGGATTTCGCTTAGAAGCAGGAAGCCTTTTTGTTCCTGTATAAACTCTGGTGTTATCAGCATTCCACACAAAAAACAGTTTTGTTAATTGAAGCCAAAACTAGGTACAGACGAGCGTAATTGAAGCGTTTGACCACTCTGTTGTGCTCTCTTCGCATGGGCAGCAATTATTTTTTTATTGACGTACTGTTTTCTGCATTTTTCGTGAACTTCAATTGATCTTTTTCCATTCAAATGGACTCCTTTTCCATCTTTCCTTTGCTTACTTGCTTCACTAAATGTATTTAACCGCTTTTGTTTAACTACAGTCACTTTACTTCTATCTTCTAATACACTATCACAAATAAAACACAGGGGAGTAAAATGTGGGGGTCAAATTGTAGGAAATTTTGCCTATTGATTTTCTCCATAGTACTTTTATCAAAAGGTGCATGGTTTAAAAAACAAAAAGATGCGTTTTTTCTTTTTTTTTGCTTTTTTTTATATTTCCCGAAATTTTCTGGCAAAGTGGAAATTCGTAATCAGCACCTCATAAAACATAAAATAACCAAAAATCAGAACTTCTCCAAAACTTTCCAGATAGAACCGATCTCGACCACTAAATGATTAGACTATGTACTGAGTTTTCAATACGTAAGGCGGGTATTGATAAAATTTTAAATGCATTGTAATCGAGATTGTAATATTTATTTGTGTAACAAGCGAAATATTTGTTGCACGAAAGCGTCACACACAACATTTTTTCTACGTTCGAACTAAATGGTTTTTCTCATTTTCAACAGTTTTATAATTAAATATTCAGATTTCAAACTGACAATTAAAAATTAATTCCAGAAATTGTCATTGTTAAACATCAAAGTGGTGCAAAAAGTAAGTTGGCACTGTAAACAGTGTTAAAAGTATTAACTTTTTGCATGATCGTAGAAAATAGTATATTGTAATACAAGTGTGGCAAAGGCTTCATTGCAAAACGATGTATGAAAGTAGGAACACGAGCGCAGCGAGTGTTCCTATCATAGTTTTGCACTGAAGCTTGCCACATATGTGTTACATACTATTTTTTCTACGGTTGTGAAGTTATTTCCCTTAAAGCCTTTCCAAAATTTTAAATTTGTGAGGATGTATCGAGGCGTACGGCAAAGTTACATTTTCCGCAGTCATTTTGAAGTTAGAAAATTTGACTTTTAACACAATCGTAGAAAATAGTATATTGTAATACAAGTGTGTCAAGAGCTTCATTGCAAAACGACGTATGAAAGTAGGAATACGAGCGCAGCGAGTGGTCCTATCATACGAGTTTTGCACTGAAGCTTGCCACAATGGCATGTGTTATATACTATTTTTTCTACGTTTGTGAAGTTATTTCCCTTAAAGTCTTTCCAAAGTTTTAAATTTGTGAAGATGTAGTCAAGGCGTGTGGCAAATTCTTTGCCGCACGCCGCCGTGCGACAAAGAATTTGCCAAGGTGACATTTTCGGCAGTCATTTTGAAGTTAGAAAATTTGACTTTCAACACAATCGTAGAAAAGGTACTTTGACGCACACTTAAACAAGCACTTAAACAAGCTTGGTTGGAACATTGACAATGTATTTTTATGAAATAATAATGCCCCAAAAATTGTTTTTAATATATGAGAGTTGATATAAGAGTAACAATTAATTACCTAATTTATTTATACAAAGAATACGAACTTTATAATAACAATAAAACTTAAATAAACTGACAGCGATTGTGTTTTGTTCGTATGTTTATTTTTATCATATAGGTATGCAAGGCAATTTCATAATATGTTAATGAATCGCCGTTTCCACCCAAAATTCAACTTCTACAATTATTTATTCGATCATTGTGGAATAAGAGCGTTAAATCCACTGCTACGCTCATAAATTAGTGAACTACCTAAAATAGCAATTATTTTTTGATCTGTAAAGTCATATATAGGACGTAAATATAACGGTAATTTTTCCAAATCACTGCCATTCTCTTATCAATGATAAAAAGTAAATATGATTCGAAGCCAGACTTCAAACAAAAAAAAAACATAAATGAAACGCTGTACACACCTAACCAATTAATTAGCAAATCAAAGGTCCGCAGTTTGGGAAACGCAATTTAGGTAATTTGCAGGCAGCATTAATTAACGAGTGAAAATTAAATACAAATGTTTAAAAACTGTATTGAATAGAACCATTGATAAATACAAAGTGTTAATTAATTGCTACACATCACTTTCAGGATGAATTCCTCTCACTAAAATAATAAGAAAAACAGGGCAGCTAGTTGAAGCGGCTGGAACATCCCCACCAAATGTTTGCGAAAATTCATTAATTTAGTTAACAACCGGGGTCGTTATCGCTGAGCTAGGCGATGCAGGCCTGTATTCTGCGGATGCTAGAACTTATACAAACCACCGTCGCACGACTCGGGCAATTCTTTTTTGACGAAAAAGAAAGAAAAGGAGTAAATTTAAAAATAACATCTTTTATTTTTACAATTGATTATTTTTTAAGTATACTATGTAAGTTGTGATTTGCTTAATACCTAAATAACATTCTCTAATCTTTTATTTCTGTTTATACAATTATTAAAAAAATATTATTTTGGGTGCTCAGCAGATAACTTTCAAAGAAACCATCCATTCTTTCCATATACTGACCCAAGTCCTATCACGCTAATATATCAACAACAAATCTCTCCTACGAGACATCTTGCCAACTTCTCTCATATGCTTAATATTTAACATTCGATATGAAAAAGCAAGATTTAGATCAACAGAATATACAAGAAATGTTATTTTCTTGCTCCGAATCCGAAGTCAGAATTTTCAGATTGTTTGTATCTTCTGTATTGTGGTACTGCCTAAAATTTGATATCCAATTCGATGATCTCCAATAAACATGTTGATGTCGACCTTTGTATAATGCTTGAACATGCAGTATATACCTATGTATTTTGGCCCGCTGAATACGAATCTGAAGTCAGAATTTTCAGATTGGTTCATTTTTCATCCTCAACCTCAAAAAACGCCCCTAAATAAAAAAAGTGGTCTGTCCGGCAGATCATTATGTATTTTGACCCGTTGAATACGAATCCGAATTTTCAGATTCGCTCGTTTTCCATCCTTAACCCCAACAAACGAAAAAAAAATATGTGGTCTGTCCGGCGGATCAGACCAATGTATTCTTACGTATTTTGACCTGCTGAATCCGAAGTCTGAATTGTCAGATTGGCTCGGGTTTCATCTCTAACCTTAAGAAACACCCGTAAAAATCGGTTTTTCGCAGTGATCTGATTCGCCGGACAGGCCACTTTTTTGTTCTAGGGATGTTTTTTGGAATTGGATGAAGAGTGGGCTAATCTGACAATTCCGACTTCGGATTCGGATTCAGCGGGTCAAAATACATAACGATACATTGGTCTGATCCGCCAGAGAGACCACTTTTTTTTCTTGTTTTAGGGGTGTTTTTTGGGGTTAGGGATGAAAAACGAACCAATCTGAAAATTCTGACGTCGAATTCGGATTCAGCGGGTCAAAATGCATAAGTCTGGTCCACCGCACAGATTACTTTTTTTGTGTGCCTGTGTTATTTTCCTGACATGATTTTTGGAAAATACATGCAATTGTCTATAACTTTTATTTTTGAACTTACTTTACGTAACTCCAAAAATAACAAAGATAAAGGGGCGCTAATTTTGGCGTGACCATCCTGTACATACAACTTTTGATGACATTCTACAAAATTCGAGACAAAAACAGTAATTCTGCATATTATACCGACAAAAATCTAGCCACCTAGGCATCGGGAGATGATTAAAATTAAGTATCTAGCAATTTTACTTAAAAAATGTACTTATCTTCAAAAAATTGCAAAGTATCCTGTAGAATGTTCAAAATGATTAAAATTTTAATAAACTGGTGAAAAGTATAATGTTTACATCTGGTAAACTTGTAGTAAAAGTTGAATGAACTGATGATTTTATCTTAGTTTCTTAATAAGGATTAATACTAGACATTACTGACACATTGTGTATTCCAAAATGGTAGCCGGTATTTTGATGTTATGTAATTAGTTCTACCTGTCACGAATTTTAAATAAAAATCATCAGATAACCCATTTTACCCAACTAAATAGAAGTTGATAGTGAAATGCCAAGTGAAATCTTAATATTATTCATATTTTCATAGAGAACATGTCTCAGTTTATACTAATAATTTTAGTTAAAAAAATCAATTACTTGCTGCTTATACCCATATATTTATTAGAAATAAGTATATGCCTATAATACCGCTTGCTAGTTCGCAAATCCGTAAATAGACTGGGAGTTAGCGAGCACGCACCAGAACCATAGGTACAAAAGGTTTGATTTGATTCACGAATTAAATGTAGAAAAAACTTTTTAAAAACGAGCTTTTATTATTATTTAGGTGTACCAAAACGAAAAAAATTAAAATTAAAAAAAATGAATTGTCTTAAAAGCTTACGCTGCGAGAAGGTCGTAAAGGCATTAATTTTGTTTGACAGAGATTGTAAGTATCTAAGTAAGTATTTTTTTAATTTTTTTATAATATTTTGCACCGAAAACATTTGTTGTTTTAATAAAAATAGCGTAGAAAAAAATTAAAGTTGAAAAATATTGGCAAAGGCGCCGGAAAATCTACAAATAACAAGTGAAAAAAATATTCAGTCAAATTGACTAAAACATTTTTTACATAAAGTATGCGTCTTCCTGATTAAAAAACTTTAATTGAAAAACTTTCGGAAATTGCTCCTTTGACCTCTATAACCCCATCAATAAATTAAAAGTTCGACAAGATACAAAATTTTAGAAGAATTTATAGCTGTATCTTGGAAACTAGTCATAGGATGGAGTTGGGCTCATGAGAGCTTTTGATCAGAAAGTCGAAGTCTACAACATGTTAAAAATTTAACCAATTTCACCGGGGGCCACTTCTCATAAGATCTGAGCGGGGTCCTTTGCCACGATGGAAGGAAAATTTGACAGTTTAAGCCCAAGCGTGTCAGTGAGATAAATAAATAAAGAGATTAGCCTGCTAGTGAGACGACAGTTCAACATATGGCGCAGCGTTCTTGGTAGGTAATAATTTTATTTATCCAGTTGTAAGGAAGATAAATTTTAAACATATTATCTAGGTAGGTTTATATTTAAATGAAAAATTACTCAAAAACAATTATTATTATCTACTATTTTTTATCTTGTAGTAAATTAAGCAAGCATTTACAAATAGACAATTCCTTATCGCCTCGATTTTTGTCCCTGGAGCCTGGCCTAATAACTTCATGTTATCATTTTCTTGTAACTAGACACTATCAATACCATTCGTGAATTTCAATCAAGGAAAAACCGATACCACCTATCACGTCTACCGGAAATTATTCTGTGTAGTAAAATCATGTTAATCATGGCGCATACACATTCGCTTCATAGAACGAAAATTGCATGGAAAGATATTTAAAAAGAGATTACGCAATATACCATAATAACAATACAATAATTGCAGATAGGTATCAAACACAAGCCAAATACAATATAACTTTAAAATCGTAAAACCATGGAAAACAAAAGATTACTCACTACTTTTCGTGGGCGTCGTTGGAAGAGCAGGTTTATGCTGATTTCCGCAAGGTCTTCCTATTCTACTGGGTGGTTTGATTCCAGTTGGTTTCGGTACAGCAAATATTTTAGCACCTGAAGACGAAGCGTTCTCTGTGGACGAAACACTCGCGGTCAAGGAGTCCGAATTTGAATTTATTACATTTTCTACACTGGTTTTAGAGTCATTATTATTGTTGTTGCTTGGTGAACTAGTATCTACCGGCGTGTTATTGTTGTCTGGCTGCATTTCACTCATCTTCGTTTCTTAAAAGGCAACATAAACTCCTGAAAAAAATATGCAATATGAGTTTTGGCGATTATATAATTTTATTTACATGTTATAATTTGTAATATATAATACAGTCTGTAGAGCAAAAAAATGAGGGATACCCGTAAATAATTACTGCAATGAATTTTGTGGTTATACAGCGTGATTTAGCATGATATGCGGAAAATAAAATGGTGCACTAGTCTTCAATGTGCAAAATTTTAGAGTGCTCCGAGGTAATTTAGTACATTAAAAATGGTTAAAACTTGCGAAGATACGTTACTGTTACTTGTCTGTGGGCAGTAATAGGGCGATGAACTTACTTGTGAAAGAACATGTCGGAGATGTTTATATTTCCTTAATTGGCATAAACAGTGAAGAGGGCGGGTGCAGTCAAAGTGCCGCATTTTTTGCTTTCGGTCGAACAACCAGGACACCGCCGAAGTTGGTATTTTTGTGTTATTGACGGGTTTAGGTAAATACCTCTTATATCTACTTGTTGTTGTAGAGGTCACTAGCATAGGGTCAATGTCTTTTCGATTTATTTCGCTATTTTTGTAGTGTGATTTAATTAAAACCAAAAAGTCACTTCTACCCTCTCCAGCTTTGCTGTTAATAGTGTCAATCCCAAGTCTGATAAAATGATATGGTTGTACCGCGTTAAGTCATTGGTTAAAGTCATCGGCGGCGCATTTCTACCAAAAAAATAGGGTAATTTTTTTGGTCATATTTCTTTAATTTTTCATTTTTCTTTCCGGTGGGGACAATCTACTGATAAATTCCACATGTCGTGGTAGATCACCCTGTATAATGTAAGGTGGATTGTCCCAGTCGTTAACTAATGTTTTTCACAAAAATATCGTTACCGCTATGGCTGGCATGGCATGTTGGTCAAAATAGATATTCTTGATTATCTCCTATATCAATTCAATCCTAAGATTAGGTATTACCAATATAGTGGGGAATAAAAAAATTACAATAATTATTATTTAAATAATTTTTGTCCATTGTCAATACTTTCCAATTTACAGCCGTAAAAAACGTGAAAATTTGTGCTTCACCGCAGATTTTTGCAGTTATCTCTGCCCCCGTTGTTCCTGCGTAGTAAAACTTTTGTTTAAACAATTTTCTTTCATGATGGAAGAATTTTCTTCCAATTGTTTAAAAATTACATCAGCTTGAAAATATAATCATTTTTCAAATTTCAAGCTGCTGCAACTTTTAAACAATTGATCGTGGAAGAAAATTGTTTAAACACAAATTTGAGGAAATTTTATAATCTACAATATTGATAATAACACAGCCCCACAAAAAAAAATAAAAGTTCAAAGCAGCGAACTAGACCTATGTATTCCCATGTATTTTCGGTCGCTGAATTCGAATCCGGAATCAAAAAAAATCGTACACCCCCAAAATCATTAGCTAGAGCCAAAAAACAGCCCTGAAATGGGATAAAAAGAAGATTAAGCTACCAGAATAGTTGTTACTTCTTAATCAATCGAATTATACAAATTAAGCAGCGTACATACAATAGATATGAAACACACCCCCAGGGAGGGGCGAAAACTAGCCCCCATATATAAAAAAATCGATCCAAAACAGCAATGACTGCTAAAAAAGCTCGAAATGTCTAAGTTTTGTTAAAGTGTTAAGAAACTACATCAGGTCAGACGTAATCTTCATAAACTGTCCGTATAGGGTTGAGAAGTTCAAAGGACACGAGAAAAACAAGAAACGTAAATTCCAACAGGATTTCTCTTTTCATGGATGCTATGATTGGCTGGAATTGCGTAAAATATAACCAGAAACTTACGTACCATCAACATCCTACACTGTCAACCCTCAGAGGGTGTGAAAACTACCCCCTACGTAAGATATAACTATAAAAAGTTACAGTGACTTCTATAAAAATTCGAAACACCTGCGTTGTGTGGGAGAGAGAAGAAACTAGACTATGTTCGACGATGTGCTTGAAAACCACCACCACGGCTACCATATCTGTAGGATGCTGGAAAAACAGAGAGAAACTAACCGAATTTACATTTTTATGAATGCTATGATTGGCCAAAATCGCGTTGCACACTTAGAGTTTGAAACTCATGTCCTATAAATGTTATTAAGTAACACCCCCAGAAAGGATGTAAACTACCGTAATTCAAGATGTAACGAAAAAGCTATACTGTTGCTTATTCGTTTCATTTCCATAGTTTTTTTTATAATAATAGGTGACGCTCAGGGATTTACAGGGGTGGCGTCTCTTAACCCCGTGGGGGTGGTTTTCAAGTACAGCGTCGAACATAGTCTAGTTTCTTCTCTCTTCCACACAACGCAGGTGTTTCGAATTTTTATAGAAGTCACTGTAACTTTTTATAGTCAAACCTTACATAGGGGGGTAGTTTTCACACCCTCTGAGGGTTGACACTGTAGAATGTTAATATTGTTAATGGTACGTAAGTTTCTAATTCTATTTTAGAGTACTACGCAATTTCAGCCAATCATAGCATCCATGAAAATAGAAATCCTGTGGCATTTTACGTTTTTCTTGTTTTTCTCGTGTCCTTTAAACTTGGGGGGTGGTTGTTCTCAACTCTATAGGGGCAGTTTATGAAGATTACGTCGTACCTGATGCAGTTTCTTATCACTTTAACAAAACTAAATCATTTTGAGCTTTTTCAGCAGTCATTGCTGTTTTGGATGGATTTTTTTATATATGGGGGCTAATTTTCGCCCCTCCCTGGGGGTGTGTTTCATATCTATTGTATGTACGCTGCTGTTTAACTTTAATTTGTATAATTCGATTGATTAAGATGTAACAATTATTCTCGTAGCTTAATATTCTTTTTACCCCATTTCAGGGGTGTTTTTTGGCTCTAGCTAATGATTTTGGGGGTGTACGATTTTTTTTGACCCCGGATTCGGATTCAGCGACCGAAAATACATAGGAATATATGGGTCTGGTTCGCTGCTTTGAACATTTTTTTTTTTTGTGGGGCTGTGTAATTAATTACTACGTAGGAGCAATGGGGACAGAGATATTTGCAAAAATCTGCAATTAAGCGTCTTCCACCTTTTTGGGTGAGTGTAAATTGCAAATTATTAGTAATACAGAAAAGATGTGTTGAAAGATCAATGAGAACTCGAAAAATACTAATAAGACTCATTGTTTAAAACAAATAACAGTACCTTAAGTCAATTTTATTAATTATGCAATATAAATAATGAGTATTAATGACATCGGAACAACGAGAGCAAACATGTTTCGAAATTCGAATACATTTTTAAAGTTTGGGCTGCTGTAACTTTTAAACAACTGACGGTGGAAGAAAATTGCTTAAACGGAAGTTTTAGGAAATTTAATAAGCTATAATATTAATAATAACTAATTACTACCGTTGAGTGAAAAGTTCTTACTACATAGGAGAAACGGTATGGAGATAATTGCAAAAATCTGCAGTGGAGTACAAATTTTCACCTCTCTGGCGGTTATAAAATGTAAAGTATTAACAATAGACAAAAATGCTTAAATAAAAGTTGCAGCTTTTTTATTTCCAACATGGCCGATATTTTGGTGGAAAACGTTAACTAATGTTTGTGGCAATTAAATAAGGTATTTAAACCATTTAGTCAATTATGCTTTGTATATTTTCTTAGCACAGTTGGAGTACGATTCCAAAATGAACTTTGAAATGAACTGATGAAACTGTCAAAAAAACATCATTATATACTTGTAAAGTCATATTTAATAAGTATAATACGTTTGGCGGAAACTGTTCTTATTAATTAATATTTTGGAGGCGCATTGTTACTTTTCGAAGTATAGGTGCTAATATGTAGGAAATAAATTTTAGACCCATTAATTGTACCAAGAGGAAACTGCAGATATTTTGCAATTAAATTGGATTTATTTTGGTTACCGATGACATTCGTTCATTTTACTTCCACATCCAGTGGAAGTATAGTAACGACAAAAAATTTTTATTGTTCAAATAGGCTTAGAATGTCATGAAACGTGGAGATTTTAAGTTCGAGCGAAAAAAAAAATTCTGTCTGGCGGTCTGTCTGTCTGTAACTTTTTTTTGTGCGCACGTTTACTCCGGAACCGTTTGAGATATTGACTTGAAATTTGGTACACATATATACTTTAACGAGATCTAGAACTAGATTATACTTTCATCTTGTTCCGTCGAAGGGTTGGGAGGTAAATTGGAGTAAATTTGGGGTAAATAGGTAGATCAAGCAGGTAAGACCCAATAAAATTGGTATTTAGTATATACAAGAGAGGCTAAGGTCTCAAAAGAAATTTTGGCACTAGCCACTTCCATTACCACCCCCACCCCATTATTAAAGGGGATGAAAAAAAAATGTGATTTAGTGTGTGTACAAGAACCAGAAACCTCAAAATATTTTTTTACTTCATCCACCCCCTCTACCACCCCCACCCCACTACCGATGTGGAGTATCGTTTTATGGGTTTTTGGGGTAGAGGATTTCAAATATTATATTATTAAAGTTCCATAAACAATTATTTCCACATACGAAATTTTTTCGTTGTGAGTGACTCGAATAGAAAATCAGGATGTGGAAGTAGTGATTCCTTGGGTAGCGGTTTTGTATCTTTATAAGTCAAATATAACTAAGCAGGTATTAATAACCATAGACACTGTACAGATTTATGAATTATTTTGCCTATATTGGTCAATATAAGTAAATTTCACCGTCGTCTTATTCCCCACTTATTCCACATGGCATTGACGTAAATTTTACCATAATGTGATTAATTCGAATCTTGCGACTATGTTTATCATACATAATTTAGGTAGTCCCGACATCAAATTAAACCAAAATATTTGCTAGGCAGAAATGTTCCTATGCTTGTATATAAGTGTACACAGTATGAATCATAATTATATTATTAAGAAAATGTAAAAACAAATGAGTTATGTTACATCTTTTAAAAGAAAATGAAAACACAGGAATAGGCAGAGAATTGTTGAAAACAGCTGAATACACTATATAACTTGATATCGTATTAGACAGGAGAAGTGCTGACCAGTCAATTAGGGAGCTTTATAAATAAATTAGATAAAGAAAAAAAATATATGAATATATAAATTAACTATACTGAATCCGTAAACGAGTCTATAGACGATCCAACTGTCGGGGGCCAACACTGTCGACGTGCTTTGAGCTCATTCGTAAAAGGGAACTGGTCAGCTGCTATTCCAGCAATCTTCAAAGTGTACCGACAAAGTTGGCTCAAGACAGTTGGATCGTCTCTAGACCCCTCAAGAGGAGTATAAGCACAGAATAAGGAACTACCAGAAGAGACACTTTCCGCAGCTGCCTTTAATGTTTCTTGATCATTTTTTGTGACCTTCGCCATCTTTTTGTTGGTATTTCCGCCAGCTCAATTATTATTTTAACTTAGCATTCAATGACATAATATCCAACAAATCAACTATATTCTTACCACGTATTAAGACTATTGTGCTTGCAGATGAGAGATCATAGTGTTAACGGTTTGATAAATTCTTAATTACTTGGAAATTCTTATAATTTACAGCAATAACTTAACAAAATACCTCTGGAGATCCTTGGGAGATCTAAATAAAGTAATGTATTTTCCTGTCGTTTCGCTTGACCATTCCCGAAGAGCACAAACGGTTTCACTTCGTTTATTCGTCATATCGTCAATAAAAATGCACAGCACAATGGTCCTCAAATAAAAACAAATCAAATCTGTATTAGTCATTAATATACATATAAATCAAGATCTACCCGGACACTCGCACCTTGATCCAGCTGAATATCCACAGTACCGGGGCCCTGAGAAAAATTGAGGGGTTGAAGGGCAGCGAGGCCGAGTCGGGTTTAATATAATTAAAATAAAATTGGGCTTCACTCCTATCTGCGCAGCAAGTTTATTGAGGCGTGGTGTAATAAAATATCCACACGGGACTTAACAAAATTTAAAATTGAAAAATCATATAAAAAATTAATAATAAAAACACCGGCACAGTTTGTTGACTACTGAGATGGGAAAAACTCACTGAAAAAAACCGCTACGGGCAATAAAACACAAAAAAGAGCGACTATACCAAGCCGCTGAATTTATCATAGAATTTCTAATTTTGGTTCTGAATGTTGTGGTTCTAAATCGTTTTAATAAATGTGACAAATAAAAAATGACAGCACAATGGTCTTAGTACGTGGTAAAAATATAGTTGGATTGTTGAATATTATGTCACAGAATGTTAAGTTAAAATAATAAATGAACTAACGGAAACACCTAAAAAAGAAGGCGTCGATGGAATTTGGGCGTGAAGCTTAGTCGCTTCTGGTAGCTAGTTTTCTTTTCTGTTATATAGGGATTAACCAAACTGTCAAGAGGCACATGTAACAGTAGGGTGGTCCTTATTTTGCGACATTGGATTTTTTTCGGTCTCACCCCCTAAATCTTTCTATAGTATCTCGTGAACTGTTGATTACATCGAAATGTTATACATACATAATTGGAAGAAAATTTATTTTTATAAAATGTCATTTCTTTGCATTTTTCTCATATATTTAATAGTTGAATAGGAATAATGAAGCTTCGGTTGGCATAAACAGGCACCAGAACATCCATGTTCTCGTTGGAATGCCAGGATACACGTTTTGTGTCCCATGAATTAATCGAATTAGCTTCCCTTTATTGTAGGGATGTCTTATAGCAACACGGTATCTGTCGCGGTTGTCTGCTAGGTGTACGACCTCAACAAACTTTTTTCATTGGTCGTTTTTTAACAACAACGATTTCCTGCGATATTGCCATCTGCTGCAACTGAGGCTCGAACTCAGTAGAGATAACAGCGACTAACCACGTTGTTTCACTCAATCGGGTCTAGACCATTGCTACAGTTTCGTTAACTCGCTAAAAACGGTACTAAACATCCATACTCTAGCCAGATGCTCTCGAACCAGGAAATCTGTTAAGTTTCTTTCACCATTTGCCATCTGATTTTCCATAAACCATTAACCGTTTTATGTTTCAAATTATCGGCAGCAAATTGCCATTTAGCAGACAAGTTTTAAGTGAGTTTATTTCAATTTCAGAGAAGTTAAAATGACAATTTGTAAAAGCGTTTTGCATATTATTTACGAAATATTAATATTTTGGCAAAAAGTCTGGATATTAACGTACAAAAAACAACATTGTCCTTTTATATTCGAGATAGAGATGTCTATAAAAAACATTCGAAAGTACAGCTAAAAAAGAAGAGAACTTTTGAGGAAAATGAGATAAACTTTCATTTTTTAGTCACATCAACCGGAGAGTGGACAATATAAAACAATTGATATTTCAGGAAAACTAGATAGCAAAAAGCGAAGAGGCCCATCTGCTGAACGTTGTGCTGATATCAGCAAGGAGCTGATGGGAAAAGCTTTGGAAAGGTTGTGCGGCACTGATAGACTAGGCCCATAAGTAGGAAATCCATCTCTATAAAGTGCAAGAAGCATTTCATGTTCATTGGGGAAACAATGTTTTTAGGATATTTCCACCCCGCTGAATACGAATCTGCCTGTTGCCAAAGCCAAATTTGGACCGGAAGTCCGGTATCCAAGATGGCGACCAAAACTCTGTTGCCCTATATCTCCCTTGTCCGTTGGCTTAAAATAATGATCTAAACGTCTGCTTAGGGGTTTTCTCGGATGCTAAACACATTGCAATGCTCAAAATTTACTTACCTTAAGTTTGGAGTGCATGGGTTAAAAAATGGCGCTCAAGATGGCCGCCGAAACTTTGTTGTGTTTACGTGCGCTCCGTGCATCTTGTTGTATTTGGAGTGTAAAATCTGTCAGATACATAGTTTTTAGTGATTGAATGTGTGCTACTGTGTGTGTTACGTGTTATCTGTAATGCCTGTCTTGCGGATTACACAAGACGTAGGTATTTTTTAACATTTGTAATTTTTCTTTATGTTGTGATTTAACGTTTTTATCAGGATTTTATTCTTAAGATATAATTGTAGGGCATCTTGAACCTATATTTCACCGATTAGTATTATGCTAGCAATGTATATACTTAGAGCGATATTAATAAATTGTACTCTTAATAATTAAGTTTGATGTTTTATTTACTTTACAAATGGTTAACAAACTTTACACAGATATGCCATGGCATGTTTCTGATATGCTCAGAGGCAGTGGCGCAGCCAGAGAATTCATCTGGGGGGGGCCAATAGAACCGGCCTCCCCAGAGGTTGAGGAAAACTTTTCAGAAAATGGTTGAAAACGGATGTGTACAGATTCCTCTACTAGATAATATTGGCATTAATTACAAAATATTAATTTCAAGAGATAATTTGGATACTGCTTTTAGTCCCTTCAAATTAGTAAAAAAATCGCTGTTTTATGGAAAATCTTCCCACAATTATGAGACCTGTAAGAAGTGAAGTATTTGGGTTGTCTAATCATGATTTTCACCCCCCACAGTTCTAAAAAAAGGGTGGTTTTTGAGAAATATATACATATTATACATATACAGAGTGACCCATTTAAAAGCGGGGCACCTCTCTAAAATCTTTATTTACTGCGCGATATGAATCAAATTTTACTCAAGTATAGAACAAATTAAGATCTAATTATGACGAGAAAAACATTCACCTCTACAAATCCAAAGCCACCTGCGACTGCGGTACCAAAATATGCGGAAAAAGTCAAAAAACCTTATTAGGCATTTTTTATTGTAAAATTATGTTAATGAACTCGTTCAGAATTGTCCAAAAACCCTAAGTTCAAAATTTAATCAAAATTAAAAAATCGAAATTTTAAAAATAATGATTTTAAAAAAACTGCAAATTGCTTGACAACTACCTAGCAGCTTGGATTTGATTTCAAGCAAAATTGTCATAGTACAGTTTTCTAAACAAAAAAACCCATTAAAATGATATTTTCGGACTTGGACATTATTTTTAATCAAAATTTTAATATTTTTTTATTTGGATTAAATTTTGGACTTACGGTTTTTGGACAAGTCTGAACAAGTTTTATTATCAAAATTTTTGGATAAAAAAATAATATGATTTCTTGACTTTATCCACATATTTTGGTATCACAGGTGGCTTTGCATTTGTAGGAGGCGAATGTTTTTATTGTCATAATTAGATTCTAGTTTGTTCTATACTTGAGTAAAATTTGATTCAACTCGCACAATAAATAAAGATTTTAGAGAGGTGCCCCGCTTTTAAATGGGTCACTCTGTATATGAATTTTAGCGTTTTTTCGTCTTTTTCTCTATTTTGAGGAAAGACTATGCAGTGAAAAATATCAATAGAGCAAAGTTGTAGAGCATAAAATTTCCTGTAAGTTTTGTCTCTATCATTTTTTTTTCGAATTCCGCTTAGTTTCGCCGCTAGAGGGCACGAAAGAAATAAATATACATATGGACTTTTGCGCCTTTCTTTAGATTTTGAGTCAAAATTATGCATTTTTATGAAAAATTACGTGAGAACAAAGTTGTAGAACATAAAATATATATATTTTTATGAAAAAAAAAAAAAAAAAAAAAAACTAGAAAACACCTAAAGATAGTGAATTTTATGTTCTACAACTTTGATCTCATGTAATTTTTCATAAAAATGTATAATTTTGGCTCAAAATCTAAAAAAAAGCGCAAGTCTATATGTATATTTATCTATTTCGCGCCCTCTAGCGGCGAAACTAAGCGCAATTCGAAAAAAAAAAAAAGGTAGAGACAAAATTTATAGGAAATTTTATGCTCTACTACTTTGCTCTCTTGATATTTTTCAACAAAATGCATAGTTTTTCCTCAATATAGAGAAAAGGACGAAAAAACGCTAAAATTCATATATTATATTTGTATATATATATGTAATACTTAACTTTTTACGGGTCTCATAACTGTGGGAAAATTTTCTTAAATATTTCCTAATTTGAAGGGACTATTTCTACTTATAGTGATTATGCTTCTTTATTTTTTGGTTCATGGAAGACGGCTTGGGGGGGGCCCGGGCCCGATGCCCCCCCCCTGGCTGCGCGCCTGCTCAGAGGCTTACCAAACATACTTTAGAAAATATATGATAGTATGTAACTCATAAAATATTCATATATGCATTTAAAGAATATTTATAAGTTATATATAATAAAGTTAATATGTCAAGAACTTCTCTCTGAAGAGCTAATTGGTAAGATTTGTTCCGAATTTACTGTTAAAATGGAAGCGCTGATTGACTCCAAATTAGACAAACTGTTGGATGGGGTTAATAAATCTTTAAGTTCTGTTGTTGAGAGAGTAAAATCCAATGAAATGCGAGTCAATGAATTAGAAGTAAAATATGATTATCTTGATCAACATTCTAAGCGCAATGCTCTGCGTTTTAATGGAATTGCTGAAACTGATCATACCCAGGAGAATACGCTTGACGTTGCTCTTAAATTTATTAACGATACATTTAACATTTCCTGTGAAGAACGTGATATTGAAAATGTATTTCGTATTGGCAAATATGATGGTGCCGCCGCTCGTCCTCGGACCATTATTGTGAATTTCTGTAATGGCATAGTGCGTGCCAAAATTCTCAATGCCAGGAAAGTACTGAAAAAATCAGGAATATCAATATTTGAGGATCTCACCAAAACTTGTTATGAACTTTTATTGGCTGCTAAGAAGAAGATGGGAACGGAACATGCCTGGTCCGCTGGTGGTAGAATTTATGTGTGGTGTAATAAACTAAATAAAAAGTGTGAAATTTTATGTGTCAACGACTTACGACTTTATTGACATGGTAGAACTAGATTCCTTTCTGTTCACATTTAGTGTAAAGAAGAGAATAATTCATGTCTTTTTTTCTTCATCTTTTTAATTAAGTGCCTAGTCAATTGTTCCATTCTTTTTATAATTCATTATCAATATGGTATGTAGTAGCATTTTTTATTCTGTACAAGTGCGTTTTTTGCTTTCATTTGAATCAAAGAAATAATCAATATAAATACATTTCCTCTTTAATAATGATATATTTTATTTTTCTTTTCTTTGGCTTGTTAGTTTTTCTCACTTGAAGATATAAATGTATTTATATACTATACTATACTTGGTTGTAGCAGTTAATTTTAAGATAATAAAATCGGTGTTTTTATTTTAATAGAAATATATAGTTATAGTCGGATTCTATTTAGTTCTATTTATTTCTTTAATGTAGTTACTGGAGCTTTTTCAGCTTTTTCAGGCAAGAGATATGCGATATACATGTATCGAGTTTGCGCATATTAACGTTAGGTCACTTTGCGCCAACTTTGATCTGTTTTCTGAGTTTGTTCTTAGTGCATCATATGATTTTATAGGTGTTTCAGAAACCTGGTTAGATGAACGTGTAACTGATGAAACTGTAGCCATCAGCGGCTATAATTTGATTAGAAGGGATAGAGGTGCTAGAGGAGGTGGAGTAGCTTTCTATGTAAAAGATTCAATCAAGTTTCAATTGTTACAGTTACCCAACCTCCACAATAACTCTTTTGAACAGCTATGGATTAGCGTTAAACTACAGGGCAAGAAGTTGTGTTTGGGAACATTGTATAGGCCCCCCGATAGTAATGTAGCTGTAGGTTTAGATGACTTGGATAATATTTTATCACAATTTTTGCCTAGTTTTGATTGTGTGTTATTCGGTGGAGATATAAATATTGATTTTTTAAATAAAAATAGTAATGGTTATAATCAAATTCAAAATTTTTTTGATAGACATGGGCTTTCACAAATTATTACAAACCCTACACGTATCACCGAAAGATCACGTACTTTAATTGATATTTTAGTATCTTCTGATCCTGAGTTGCCACACAGTGCTGAAGTTATTAATATGGAGGGTATTTCTAACCACTGCTTGGTAAGTTGTAAATTAAAAATTAATAAAAATAAACAACAAACATTATTTCGCACTTACAGAGATTTTTCTTCATTCGATTATGATTTATTTATTAACAATTTAATGCTTGTTAATTGGGATTATATATACACGCTTAATAATATAGATTGTATGGTTGATTTTCTAAACACTAATCTTATGAATGTTCTTGACGTTCATGCACCTTTAAAGACCGCGAGAATTTCTAAGCCTCCTTCACCATGGCTGACTGAAAATCTTAAGCTGATGATGAAACTTGGGGATAAAGCTTTTCAGAAATATAAGAGAGTAAATTCTGACGAATCGTGGCGCGAATATAAAGAACTGCGTAATTTTGTTAATAAAGCTGTTAAAGCTGAAAAAAAAGCATACCTATCTCAAAAATTTAAGAGTGACCCTAAAGAATTTTGGAAAGTGCTGAAGTGGTTGAATATGAGAATTCTAAATATTTGTGTGATGGTACTACCATTGCATTCTCTGAAATTTCTTGTGAAAAACTCGAAGAAATATTATTTAAACTTAAATCTAACGCCATGGGTTCTGATGGTTTTAATATAAAAATTATTTTATACATTATCCCATATCTTAGTAATCATTTAACTTATATTATAAATAAGTGTCTCTTAGAAGGTATTTTTCCTTCAGCTTGGAAAGAAGCTAATGTAATTCCTGTGGCTAAAAAGAACTGTCCCACACTTATTAATCATTTTCGCCCCATTAGCTTATTGCCTGTCCTATCTAAGGTATTAGAAAAGGTAGTGTATGAGCAGATAAATAACTACTTGAATAATAATTTGATTTTACCTATTTCGCAGTCTGGATTTCGTGCCCGACATAGCACGTCTACAGCTTTATTGCAAGTTTCTGATGACATATTCACTGCTTGTGATAATAGTCAGAACTGCTGCTTGATACTACTCGATTATAGCAAGGCATTTGATACCCTTGATCACGCCACCCTGTGTGCGAAATTAAAATATTATGGATTTGGTATTACGGCAACTTCTTTCTTTCGTAATTATCTCAGTAATCGTCGCCAAAAAGTAATATTAAATGATGAAACTTCTAACACGGTTTTTATTACAAAGAGTGTGCCACAGGGTAGTGTTTTAGGACCTCTGTTATTTTCTATATACACATCGGATCTCAGCAAATGTCTACAGTTTTGCTCTTCTCATCAGTATGCGGACGATACTCAGTTATACTATTCTTTTTCCTTGTCTGACTTAAATACTGCCGTACTAAATATTAACTCTAATCTAGATAAGATATCTGAATTTTCGGCTGATCATGGTTTGGTTTTAAATGAGGGGAAAACGGAATTACTGGTGTTTGGTAGGCACAAGGCTCAAATTATTAATAATCCCAGTTTTAAATTAGTTTTAATTAATCAGCACTTACAACCAGTCAATGCTTGCAAGAACCTTGGTGTTTGGTTTGACACAGATTTGAGATTTGTAAAACATGTAAGTACTCTTATACAAAAATCAATTAGCAAACTTAAACTTTTGTATATGCATAAGGATATTCTCAGTACAGAAGTAAAATTGAAATTAACTGATTCATTAATATTGTCGTCCATTTCTTACTGTGACACTGTTTACTGGCCAGCTATTTTAAATCGTGATAAGGAATCTCTTCAGAGGATTCAAAATGCTTGTATAAGATTTTCATATAACTTAAGAAAATTCGATCACATTACTTATCATTTCAAACAATCGAAATGGTTAAATCTCTCAGAGCGCTTCGAATGTCATATGGCCTGTTTAATTTTCAAAATAATTAAATATCAGATACCTACTTATTTACTTATTAAGTTAAAAAAGGCACCGATACTCATCAGCGTGCTACGCGCCATTGTACTCAATTTATTGTTCCCAAGCACAAATCTGCCTTGTTTCAACGTTCGTTTAGTTACACAGCCGTAAAACTGTACAATTCTATTCCTCGTAATATTAAATACTGCACTAATATCGCCAAATTCAAAAAAGAGATCACAATTTTAATTATTAATAAGCGCATTATATAAATAAGTATTAATTATCTTTTTTCTTTTTTTGTGTTCCTTATTTCACATGTTTGCTAATATTATTTCAGTTCTCATATTGTATATTGTATATTTTGTTCTCAAAAATTTTTTACTTGTGGGTGGTTATATGGAAGAGCACTTGCGTGAATATCGCCACCCATCTTTGAGCCATTTGTTTTGCTTGTAAATTTAAACGAAAAAATAAAGACATTATTATTATTATTATTATTATTATTATATGAAAATCGCGAATCAGTGAACCTTATCTCGTCTCTAAGTCAAAATCTAGTCATTACTTTGGGTTGGGCCCATGAGACCTTTTGATCAGGACCTCATAACCTATAACATATCTCAATTTCAGACAATTTGACTGAGAGCCAATTTACCTAAGATTTCTGCGGGGTCCTTTAAGCTTTTAAATCTTTAGTTACAAGGGTGTAATAAAAGCTTTAACGGTAAACATAAAAATTGTGAAATTTTATAAAACGCTTTTAATAACATGATAAAGGTATAATTTTTCCATAAAATTGGTATTACTACGGGAGCCCACCCTAAGTGCCCGTGCACCCCCCCCCCCCCGATCCTTTAGGACAAAGTTTTTCATAAAGATTAAAGCCTAAGGAACAATTTAAGACATGTCCTAAAAAAAAAAAAATTGGCTGCACTTTCAAAATGGCGTCCGTAAAAAAAAACACAATTTGCAGATATGGTTTTTGTCATTTAACACAAAAACTAAAAAAGATGGAGAAAAACTTTCTGTACAAAAAACAAAGTGCATAAAATTTTCTACAATTTTGTTCCTATACAATATTTGCATTGGAGTTACCATTTTCCAGATAAATGATTAATCTCTTAAAATAAAATATAAAATTCAATACAAAACGTAACACTACAGAAGCCCACCCTAACTGTCCGTGCACCCCCCCCGATCCTTGGGGACAATATTTTTCATAAAGATTAAAGCTTAAGACATGTCCTAAAAAAAAAAAGCTGGCTGTACTTTCAAAATGGCGTCCGTTTAAAAAAAATGCAAATATTCTTCTTGGTCATTTAACACAAAAACTAAAAAAGATAGAGAAAAACTTTCTGTACAAAAAACAAAGTGCATAAAATTTTCTACAATTTTGTTCCTATACAATATTTGGATAGGAGTTACCATTTTCCAGATACCACTGTTACCGTTTTCGAGATAAATGTCTGCAAATTATATTATTATTATTATTAATTTTTTTCAGTTTATTTTATTTAATTTTTATGTTAATAATATAAAGTTATATTATACGCCTTACAATAATTGTCACAGTTATTTCCTCTAAGTGATTTACCGATATATGAATTTCCATGTTTTCTTAATTTTGGACTCATTTATCTGGAAAATGGTAACTCCTATCAAAATATTGTATAGGTACAAAATTGTAGAAAATTTTATGCACGTTGTGTTTTGTGAAGAAAGTTTTTGTCCATCTTTTTTAGTTTTTGTGTTAATTGACAAAAACAACATTGGCAACAGTTTTTTTTAATATATGGCCGCCATTTTGAAAGTACAGCCAGTTTTTTTTTTTTATAATATGTCTTAAATTGTTCCTTAGGCTTCAATCTTTATGAAAAACATTGTCACCAAGGATCGGGCGGGGGGTGCACGTACAGCTAGGGAGGGCTCCCCGACTATATGCTTATGCTTGTAATGTATTACAATATGATGCTGATATACGAATGAATTTGATAATCCCAACCGTTTTCGAGGAATGAGGAAACCATCGTTAAATATTTGGGCTCACACTCAATTTTAAAAAATATATTTTGCAAAAAGTTATGAATGAAGACAATTTATTTTTAATATTTGTTTTTCTAAATCGAATGTGAGTTCAAATGTTTAACGGCGTTTTTATATCCATGTCAAGTATACAAATTTCATGTAAAAATTATGTCTTGCTCGTGAGTCATAAAGTGCTTGGGAGCTTTTTCGAGTGTTCGCGAGTTCTAAATTTCTTGCAGGCCCTTTCGAGTGCTTACGAGGATCACTAAACACTAAGCTCTTTCGTGAAGTGCTCGAAACACTAAGCATTAAGCACCGATTTTAAAATGTGCTCTTAAGAACAGTGCTCCCGAGCACAGAAGTGCTTAGGCTTAGACCTGCAATAAGCACAGCGCTGAGGAACAGCTTTGATTTCAACTATACTAAATCCGTGAGAGGAGGATAGTGATGAACTGAACTGTCAAGCATGCCAAGAAACACATGTAGCAGAGCGACGTTGTTTTGATAGGCCATTGACAATCTTATTTTGAATTGCATCCCCTCCATATTCAAACGCCAAAAGGATCCACTGTACGAGCTGATCACATGCATTTATTACTATCGTACTGTTCTCCGTTTACGATTTGGGTAGAGAACCTAAACATAACACCATGTACATTGATAATTCTGAGAAATATTGAAATGGGATGTCGATAGATCGTTAATTACATCCACGCAGACGACATGTGGTATTTAAGATTTATTGAACGTAAATTCACCAATAATTTATGAATGCGCTTACATATTCAGAATGCATAGTGACTAGAAATGACATGGTAATGCCCCGCTCTGAAACACTGATTAATTCATTTATTATTTAGTTGTCATTTACAAACTTTTTAATTAGAAGATGATTACAGATGACGTATTACCACCTAAATTAATTAGTAACGAAGCTGCGTGTATACAAGGTGCTTCACTACTAACTAATTTAGGTGGTCATATGTATACATACAAAAAACTACTTGGTCTCTTAAGTTTGCCAGATTCAAGAGAAAGTGTTCTGAAAATATTTATAAAAAAAATATATTTGTATTTTTACGTTCAAAATGGAAATCTGAACCCTATGAATATCAAAACATCAAGGTGTATAATTAAGTAAAAATAAACACAGAAATAATATAATTTGCAGACGTAAAGACAAACAACAAATGAGCAACTAACGTAAAATATTTTTAGTTAAGAACACGGTCCTTATTTTTAGACAAAGTTTAATAAAAACGATAAGATTATAGACGATTCTAATAAAAATAAATTCAATTAGAGAATTACTACGTTTCGTTGTTTAGGAAATAATGAGAGACACATATATTCCCCAAAAAAGCAAGAAATTCGCATATTATTACCTAAAAACTACTTAATTTTTTTATTATGCGACTATAAATTATACTTTTCCAAGTTTATATATTTATCCACCAGAATTGTTTATCAATGGCTTAGCCAGCTATTTGGCGCGGAGGGGGCAGTCGATCACATGGACGGTAAAAAAAAATGAAAAAAAAGTGAACTGCCTTTTAAAAAATCAGTAAAAATTATGAAATAAAATTTCACCAGTTCAATCTTATTACCTAAAATTGATATTAAATTCATTAAAAATACGTCTGACTTCGTTATTTGTTCATTTTTACACCCACCTCAATATCGATATAGGTAATAAAGTTCAATTAACTAAGCGACGGGAAAATTTTATTTCTTAATTTTTAGCGATCTTTTTTAAAGGCGGTTCAATTTTTTTAATGACCTCTTTACTTAGCTCCTATACAGTATACGAATTTTATAGTTTTAACGTCAGGCACGTTGTCAGAATGCCCCCTAGTAGCCCAGTCGTTGAAGGTATTTATCTCCAAAAACTTGCAAAATGAATAATTTTTTTTTAATGAGTTCGTGAAAGTGTATAGAATAATATCCTGAAAAGTTTACATTTCGCTCGGATGCAGAAATTAAAAAAAAATGGAAAAATTTTTTTTTTTCCAAAATGAAGTCACTATTTCGGAAAAAAATTATATTTTTCGAATGTTCAAACACAAATTCGTTTACTTATATGCATTTTTTCGAAAATATGATCAATTCCATCATGATCAGAAATAGCACTTTTCACGATCTTATCCTTATAACTCTCTATAGTTTTGATTGATTGATTGATTGATTGATTTACCAGCGTGCGGTAGGCATTGCTGCCACTCCCAAGTTATACAGCTGGGCCTGCTACGTCCACGCTGAGTTGGACTAAGGTCATGCTTGTTGCCAGCAGCGAGAGCCACATGGCGCATGGTAAAGGAATGTGGGATGGGAGGTGTAGGTATTTGTGAGATGCGTTACCGCATTATGTCGTGAGGGAGCGTTTAAGCCCCCTTTTTTTGTATTTTTGGTTCTGGGCTTCTGCCTATTCTGGGTCTTCTTGTGAGATGTTGCCGCGTTGTGTCGCTGCTATCTGTGCTCCTATTTTTGTACTTCTGTTTCTACAAGTCTTCTTCTTCTTCTTCTTCTTCTTCTGAGGCTTCTAATTCCTCCGTTTCTGATTCTGGTAGAGTATATATCGCTCCGATTTCTTTGTGAAATTCATTCTTTCCCCTCGCTTTTCTTTCCCAGTATGTTTGGTCCTTTCCCAGTTTGTTCATGATCCTCTTGATTGTTGTTTTCCACGTGTAACATGGTCTCCCAATTTTAAGTTTGCTGCTATTCAGTGTTAGTGCTTTCTTCAGTAGGTGTGTTGGTTCCCTTCTTTGGACGTGTCCCCAGTACTTCATTGCGTACATTTCTATCCTTTTTGTGATTGTCTTCCCTTCTAGTAGTGTTGATGTTTTATGTCGTTGTTTTTGCCCTGTTGTTTTTCAGAGTAATTGGATGATGTCTCTTTCAGCTCTTCTCAAACTTCTTCTGTTGGCTTTTGTTGTTGCCGCGTTTTTAACTCCATATGTCATTGTTGGCAGTATGATGGCTATGTACAGCCGTTTGGCCAGGCCCCATGATAGTTTGTTTTTCTCAAAGAACGGTATAATTGCTCTTGTGACTCTGTATGCTGTTTTTATTCTCTCCTTTACTGTTTCTCTCCTTTTCAGTTGGTTCGTCAGATACGCTCCTAGGTATTTCAGTTTGTTCGTTGTTCTTAGGGAGTAGTCACCTATTTTGTGTTCTTCTCCACTGATCCATTATTAGACATTTTTTGAAATTTATTTTCAGCCCAGATGTGTCCAAATGCGGTTTCATGTTTTCTAGGAAGTTGAGAATTTGTTGCTCTTCTTCTGCGACGATTAGGAGGTCATCGGAGTAAGCTAATACGATTGGGGTTCTCAGTGTTTCCGTGTCTTCGTTAAAATTTGGTGTTTCCCTTATTGTGTTTTGTATCGCTTGGTCTAGGACCGTGGTGAATAGTCGGGGGTATAGGGGGCATCCTTGTTTGACTCCTCTGTTCTTTTGTCTGGTTTCCGTCATTTGTCCGAACCATTGTATGGCAGTTGTTTCATGAAGGCAGGCCTTTATTATCTTGTTTATTAGATAGTGCGGCACTCCTTTGTTATACAGGGTGTTGACTGATGGTATCGAATGCCTTTTGGAGATCTATAGCGGCTATGTGCAGTTTTGTCCCTTCTCTCCATTTTTCTTCCAGTATTCTTCTGGTGGTGTACATGTGGTCGTCCGTTGATCTGCCTTTGATGAATGCTGTCTGGTAGTCTGGCGGTCTTCCAATGTACTTCTCTAGTTGCTCGAGCAGGAATTGTGCGTAGTATTTGTATCCTATGCTGCAGAGTGTTATTCTTCTGTAGTCTTCTATGGTCTGCGGCGAGTTGGTTTTTGGGAGGGGTATTTGTATAGTCTTGGTCCATTCCGTAGGCAGAGGTGAGTTTTCTGTCCATACCCTGGTGATGATTTCTAGGGTTTGCTCCTTTACCTTTTCCGTGCCGTAGTGTATTAACTCGTTGTTTATTTTATCTACTCCAGGTGCGGTGTTTCTTCTAGCTCTGGCTATTATTCCTAGCAGTTGGTCTTTTGATGGTGGCTTATCCAAGGGCCAATGGTCTGTTTCTTTATTAGTTTTGTTCGTTCTATAGTTGCTTTCTCTTCTTCCTTCAGCTTCTTGGTCCAATGTTGTATTGGTATGTATCTTCTCCTGTGGGTACTGTTGTTTCTTCTATATTTTTTCAGATATCTGAAGGTTTGGTTTAGTCGTTGTCCTGTTGGAAGTGCTTCTATGTTGTCGAAGAATGATTTACATTTTTCCTCGTCGTGGTTTCTCTCCGCCTCCCTTTTTTCCCTCAGTGCTTCTTTTAGTTTTTCGTTTATATTCTCCGTCGGCTGTTGTTCGCCTGTGGCCTTCATCTTTTTTAGCTGTTCGTACTTGTTATTTTTTTCCTTTCTTGTCGGGCTCATAGGTGATCTGTCCCTTTTTAACGTTTTTCTTGCTGCAATTTTTATTTTTGCACCCATTGATGTCCAGTCTAATTCTTCTCCTGTCAGTTGGTTTTCTATTTCTTCACCGTATTTCTTCCGAAAGTCTTCGTGCTGTAGTAGAGAAATATTCCAGGTACTGTGTAGTGTCTTGTTGTTTCCTTGACTTGTTTTTCCTTCTTTTATTTCCAGTTTTCCGTATAGAATTTTGTGGTCTGTATTGATTTCTGCTGCCCTTTATGCTTTAACGTTCTTGATCCTTTCTCTTATCTCTCTGCTTACCAGGATATGATCTACTTGTGAGGTTGATCTTCCATTGCTCCAGGTGTCAATGCAGGTTTGGCTTTTGGCCCATGTGTTTCTTATTGTTAGGTCAAACATGTGTGCTAGATTTTTCAGCGCGTTTCCGTTTTCATTTGACCATGTGTGGAGTAATGTTTTTCCTATGATGCTTTTATCCTCCTCCGTCTGATCGTCTTTTCCTATATGTGCGTTGAAGTCTCCTAGTATTATGATGGGCATTTTTCTTTTTTCGTTTCTTCTGGTTTCTTGAGGTAGCTGCCTGAATACCCTTCCTGCTCTCTTGTCTAAGGGTACGTGGACTCCTATCATGCAGATTTTCTCCTTTCCATTTTGTATGATTGCCGTGACTATGTTTTCGTTTATATTTTCCGTCCTTATTTCGATGGGCCTCTTCCGTCTGGTTACCCATGCAACTCCTCTGCTGGTCTTTTCTTGCCCCCCCGCTTAGTTGCCATTTGTAATTTTGTGTAATTGCTGTTCCGTCTATCATGTGTGTTTCTTGTATACATGCAACGTCGATGCTTTCTGCTTGCAAGGCCTCGTCGATTTTTTCCCTTTTTGCTCGTTGTATGCATCCTCTGACGTTCCATGTTGCCAGAGTTATCCAATCATCTGGTGCTTCCTGACTGTGTCCCTCTTCTGTTCTTTGCGATATTTGGTACCTGTCCCATTCTGGGTGGGGGGTTATAGCTATGCTTGGGGGGTTTGTTTTTTCTAATCGTTCTAGTTCGTTTCTTTTCTGCGTAGTGATTACGCTGTCGTAGTGATTTCTGTTGTTTCCCTGCTTCCTGTACACGATCTCAATTGGCATGTTGTCGTCTTCTTGTTGGTTGTTGGGATGAAAAGTTATGATTTCGCCCTCCTCTTGGTGTATTATTATTGTCCTCCTCTTCAAGTTTGCTGTTGCTGCTATCGTCTCCTGCCCACCCCAGAAACCATCTTTTCTCAGGTCTCCGATGAACGCCTCTATTTTTTCTTTGTTGGTGCTGTGTTGATTGTAACGGGGTTCCAGTTCGTTGATGGATGCTAGCATGAACGGGGTGAAATAATCTATGTTGTTTTGTATATAGTCCGCTACTTATTTCCGTAGATTTTTCATGGCGTTGGTGCGTGCCGGGGTTATGTTTTCTCCTTCTAACTGATGGCTTATTGCTCCATATAGACAGTTTCCATCGCCGTCGATTTTTTGTACCAGTAATTGATGTGTCTTCGTTCTTACGTTCTGTAGTGGATACATTGTTTTTGTGTTTTCTGGAGAGTTGTTATTTCTTGCTTACTTTTGCTTATTCTTGACCTAAATTTTTTAATAAAATAAAATTCCTTAGCCTTACCAGAGCCGTTCCAGACGTGGAGTGTAAACAGTCAGTATGTTTTTAAAGCATGCATGAGAATTTTCTAGATATTAATGGCTCTGAAATCTGAATTGGCAACAATTTTATCCAAAATTTTTGTTATTTTTGAATTAATTAGGCGCGATGTACTGTTACTCTGATGGTACGCCCCTGGGGTTTAGTCATATATGTATAACTGAAAGAGAAATTGTTTATCGACTTATCTAATTTATTGCCCGACCTGTTTATGAAATTCTTTAAGTTGTAACTCTCTATAGTTTTGAATATAAATTCTGGAACTTTTCCAATACATTAACAAATGTATAAGGAATCCATTGGATATAGTTGAAATGTGGATAGGTGTACCTATACAATACAGTAAAGGCAGGTAAAAATTCATGCGAGTGACGGCGCGGCAAATCTACTTCGATCCAGCGGCTATGTGTAGTGTCTGTGTATGCATTCACACTTATATATTTTCCCTCCATACTCACTATTTATCCTCCTTTTCAGTAAGAAAAACGTTAAAAATGTGTAATCAGAAAGAGAAAAAAGCTTTATTTTACTCGTTAGAACTGCTAAGAATTTTTAGGGGTTCCATAGTGTGCATTTAACCGTGCACTTGGCCGCGCAGAGAGACAAAGTTACTTCACTATTTATTTCCAGGAATACCGAGGCTGTAGCGATCAACTTTATTAGGACATTTTTTATTCAGAAACACGTGGACTATTTACCTGTATTTTTTATTTTTTTCCTACCCTGACTTAATTTCAAAATTTTGAAAAAATGAATGAAAAGAAAAATTTTTTTTTTCACTTTTTTTTATGTTCTGCATACGAGCGGAATGTAAACTTTTCAGGATGTTATTCCATACACTTTCACGAACTCATTTAAAAAAAATTATTCGTTTTGCTAGTTTTTGGAGATTTCACTATAAAATTTTCTGTCGTCTGGGCTATAGCCCTCTAGCCACGCGACTGCTGTTTATATGTCTGTATGCAAATCATTTCACTGATAAGTCTTTGCCTGTATTTAACTTCTTTATCTAAAATCCAGTCTAAAATAGACACTTCATTAAAATTAAAATTATGATCTGTAATGTGCAGGGCAGTTTTTCCTTTATTATTCTTGGATTTTCTTAAGCACATTATAGGTACACAAATTTTGAACGAAAAATATTTTATTCGTTTTTTACGTACAATGCCTAAACCGTTCAATGTACATAAAAAATGGGAGAGATCATTTTTGTGCGGAATTTCATTATCTTTCATTTCCATAATAACCTCAATTGGCCTCCGAGCCATAGAAAGCGCGATATTCGCAAAAAAACGTTTTTTGTGAACTTTGACGTTGAATAATTTTTTATGCCGTAGTGATCTCGTTGCCGATTTTTAATATTCTCTTTAAAACACCAAAATAAATCGATTTAAAAAAAATGACGGATATATTTTGTTAGATCAGAAAAGGCTAATTTCATTGGAGTAAAAACCGATTTTCGATTTGAAGTTGTCAATTGATTTGTCGTATTAATATTCAACCACTGGGTGTCCAAAAAATGCTGCCATTTGGAAAAGTTGACGTAATTACATTGTAACGGTCCATTTTTGGCATCTAGAAATTATTCGTTCAAATTACCAAATTTATTACTTTTTTTATATTTGCCATTCCTAAAATATTTTAAGTCCGACCCATTACATTACCCGCACAGTAATGCAAAAGTAAATAATACATTTAGGGCCGTTACTTTCAATCCCGATTAAACGTTAACGGTGGGTCAAACCAATTCAGTTACCATGGAAACAATTGTACTTTCAATGATTTGGCCGACGGTTAAAGTTTAATCAGGACCGAAAGTAACGGCCCTTAGTTAAATAACTCGCCATAAGCACCGTATCTAACGCCTTGGTTACTTTCGCAATATGGCACCTTTGTCACATCTCTTTATGGGGGTGATATAAATAGAACGTAAAGAAACCTTTATGAGAGTCTGGGACAAGTCGTCGTTATGGCTGCTTTGGCGGTCACAGCTCAAAAAATTTGGAGAGTGAATCTGACTCTCTGAAATTATAACTTCATTAACTACCGATAGAATCTCATTGTGTAGTTATAAAATAGTGCGTGCATTTATATTTCAGCACAAGCTCTCAACGACAGAACTCTGGTCACTGTGTTTAGTTGGCATAATAATGGTGTAATTTGACCTCTAAGCTGCTGAAAACCTGATACCAAACTATAGAATTTGATTCTGCACATATCATATGCGAATACGTCAAGTTTACTGTATTTACTGTAAGTAAACAAACATGTATCTTATTCTAATTGTGTCCAACGGTGGATTGCAGTTCCTTCATACATCGTAGCTGTTGATGGCATGCCAGCGTTGTTAATTTTGTGTATAGTGCGGTTGCTTTATTCCACTTGCTTATGGAATTGTTATAACTTCCTGTCCTTCGTTTTGCAGTTTTTATGTATGATGGCCTTTTGCCAAATATTGTCGCATCGCCTTTTTGGATTACTTTGTAGAATTACTTTTTATATCTGTCTGTCTCTCGCTGTATACTATTCATTTTGGATACATTGTTTGTAAAAATATAAAATCGTAAGCACTGTTTTATATGCACACACTGAGATGTTTCGGATGGGTCGCGGCATAACTAGATTGAAAATTTAAATTGGTTATAAAAATTTCAAGAATGCAAAAATATACAGGATGTTCCATTTGAAAATCAAAAGTAAGGATCACTTATGGTGAAACCGGAAGTCCTAGAAACTTGACAGATGGAAAAAAATGTCATTTTGGTAACATGTGACACGTTTAGTTTCATCTCGGGCCGTTAAAAAATAAAGAAATAACGGCTGCAATGTGATCTCTCGGTATAATACGTACAAGATGTCCCAGGAGTATGGGGCAATATCTCGGTAGCGCATATAGTATAAGTCAAAATAACAGCAAAAGATTAACTAAGATTCGAGCTATTCCATTAAAGGTCAAATCTTCTAGAAGGTTTTTTGCTCATATCTTGTCGGACTACTGTATCGATTGTAATAAAATTTGAACAGTATACACAGTATTACAGTAAGCAACTGTGATTGAGAAATATGACGCCTTTGTGCTTAGAAAGCTAGGGGTGGGCACCCCCAATGCCATTTACCTCTAATCTTTGTCATGGACACATTTTTGGAATTTGAGGCGACATTTATAATTATTACTAAAAGTGATCAGATTTTCTTCCTGGCAACAGTGACGACTATATTCCAAGTAATATTACTCCTCCATCGTTTCTTAGTCAAGGCTGGCGAGAAGAGCTGATACTACAGGCGCCGGATCAAGGAGGGCACCAACGAAAAAAAGGCATACTATTTATAATATAATGGCCCTCGACTAAGGGGCGCCAATATAAAATCTTTCTTCGCTCTGAAAACACGTCAAGGCCATCGCCGTTCTTAATTAATTATTTTTTTAGAGTGGCTACCTGTATATTTTTCATCCCGAGAGCTCTGAATTTTATCGGATAAACTACGGGTAGCTTCTTTTTTGTAAACATTTGCTTAAAAGCCAAATTTTGCAAAAAATGTAGCTACCAGCAGTTTGTGTGATAACATTTAGAGCTCGAGTATTATTTCCCAAATGAACAAATTCGTTAAGTACTTTTATACTCAAGTTTTTATTTATAGATACATACAAGTTAAGTAACAATCATTATTATTTTATTAATATTAATTGACGGCAACACGTTCTATAAACTACTTTTGCCTCGTAGCCATGGAAACGGACGTGGTAGATGACTTTTGTTACGCGATCGTGATTGTAAATCTGATAGTTTGTGTCAGTTTTATATTAAAAATACTTTTGTAAATTTACATAAATACACCGTTGGTACATAGAAATAAATAATAATTCTAGAATTCGTAATGTTTTATTTTGTTTTTAGCGTAATTTATTCGTAGCTCTGAATTTTATCGGATAAACTGAGGGAACCTTTTTTTTTTGTAAAATTTTGCTGAGAAAATGTTCGAGACTTAATAATTTACCTTCAAAACCCGACAAGTTCTAAGTCGAGAACATTTGCTTAAAAGCAAAATTTTACAAAAAATATAGCTACTCGCAGTTTGTGTGATGAGATTTAGAGCTCGAGGAGTATATGTCAAGATTATTTAACAAATGAACAAATTTCTTGTACATTTATACTTAGGTTTTTGTTCATAAATACATACACTTCTTCTAATATAAGTTAGTTAACAATCATTATTATGTTATTATATTACAACCAGGAATATAAATGTTATTAAAAATCTGACAACTTTTGTTTCGTAGCCATGGAAACGGTCGTGCTAGATGCTTATTTGACTTAAGTATGTTACGCGATCGTGATTGTAAATCTCACAGCTTGTGTCAGTTTGATATTAAAAATATTTTTGTAAAATTGCATTGGTACATAGTAATTATAAAGAAAAATAATAATTCTTGAATTTGTAATGTTTTATTTCGTGTTTAGTCCAACTGAGAATAAATTAAATCAATCATGTGCATTTAAAAGCTAGACGTAATTTATTCGCTGGTAAATTTTAAAAAGCTAGCTTGCGTTTATTCAATGTAAAACTGTTGCCATTGCTTGAAATTTAAAAATTCGCGAAATGTCATTGGTCTATAATTTATGAGGGAAATAATCACTAAAAATATATATCATGTTTCCGGTAATGGTGTCAACTACATTTCAACTACATTTCAAATATTTCCACCACAGTTTCTTAATTAATTATTTTTTAGGGTGATCCAAGGGGTGGCCGTTTAATACACCTTTCATTAAAAGTATAGCTGGTTTCTTCCTTGACAGTTGTGTTAATTACATGCGAAATATTAAGAGTATAATCTACGGTCAGTGAAATGAAGAAACGAATTATTCGGCTTATTTTTGAAGATAGAAACTTCAAATTTTGTACGTATGTATTAAAATATATATTCTAGTTCGTCACGTTTTTAATTTTTTATTTTAATCAAAAACACGTGATCAACGAAAAAATTGACGTCGAAAAATTGGAATTTACAAAAAACGAAATCGTGACGCCCTAGATAGTCCTTAATTAATTACGTGGATAAAATATAACCTCTTAATTTTCAAACATAGATTCAATAGTTTCCAATTTTGCCGTCAATAGATGGCACTCGCCTCGGCATTCGCATAGCTTTACACGCTCTCAGACTTTAGGGAGGAACTTGTCATGGAGACCAGACGCGAATGAATGCTTGCCAGGGAAGCATTTAGCAGTTCTGGTAATTGTAATCTTAAATTTATTTATAAATTATTTTATCTTACAGGAATGACTTAATAGATGAAATTCTTGAAAATGTTAATACATAAATAAAAGGTGCCAAATAGAGAGGACCGTTTTGTATAAACACTCCTACAAATTTTATTATGAAAATTTAAATTCGGTTTTTAGTTAGGTCAGAAATCAATTTATTCGAAATTATTACCAAGCAAAATGTACACGGTGTCCCAGTCAACGCGCTATGCTCGGTTTTCACGGTAGTTTCTGAGATAAGTTTATGGTTCAAAATCCAGTCTGACTTAGGTTTTCCGAGGAATCTCGTACTGCTAAGATATTTAGGAATCCAAGATGGCGCACGAATTTCGTCATCTATGGTCCTATTCGACTGAAAATCGATATCTGGGGGTTTTCGGGGATGCGGTTTACGAATTTTTGGTCAAAATTTAGGAATTCAAGATGGCGGACGAATTTCGTTATCTATGGACCTATTCGACTGAAAATCGATATCTGGGGGTTTTCGGGGATGCGGGTTATGAATTTTTGATCAAAATTTAGGACTCCAAGGTGGCGGACGAATTTCGCGATCTATAGTCCTATTCGACTGAAAATCGATATCTGGGGGTTTTCGGGGATACGGGTTACGAATTTTTGGTCAAAATTTAAGACTCCAAGATGGCGGACGAATTTCGTCATCTATGGTCCTATTCGACTGAAAATCGATACCTCGGGGTTGTCGGGGATGCGGGTTACGAATTTTTGGTCAAAATTTAGAAATCCAAGATGGTGGACGAATTTCGTCATCTCTGGTCCTATTTGGCTGAAAATCGATACCTCGTGGTTGTCGGGGATGCGGGTTACGAATTTTTGGTCAAAATTTAGGAAAGCAAGATGGCGGATGAATTTCGTCATCTGTGGTCCTATTCGACTGAAAACCGATATCTAGAGGTTTTCGGGGATGCGGGTTACGAATTTTTGGTCAAAATTTAGGAATCCAAGATGGCGGACGAATTTCGTTATCTGTGGTCCTATTCGAATGAAAATCGATATCTGGGGATTTTCGGGGATGCGGGTTACGAATTTTTGGTAAAAATTTAGGAATCCAAGACAGCGGGCGAATTATAACTATATTTTGACCCCCCTTTATTTATGTTATTATTGGAGATAAAAAAAGTTTCGTATAAGAGTTGTAGGGTTGTATACATATTTTTTTAAATGCAATTAAAAACAATTGCTTGCATATGTCACGTGATATAACAATAAAGGTTGCTTTTTAAATGAAAACCCTGTATATTTTTACATATTCATTTAGATCCTTTATCCCCAATTTCAAACATATAAAGATTGATAGATCTAGTTGTAATATTTTTTGACATATCGAACATTAAATATGCTCCAAACATGCATATAGGTATTTTAGGGTTTCTGACGGAGCGCAGTCAGTGGCGGATTTAGGGGGGGGCTATAGAGGCTATAGCGGCAAAATCCAAGGGCGGCAATTTTTTTGAAAAACACCAAAGACATAAAAACAAAAAATTATTATTATTAATATGTTCTATCAGAACATGTTTAATTTATTTGAGAACGTGTTTTTTATATTAACTAGACTAAAGTTCCTTATTATAGTCAACAGTACAGGGTGGTTGTGCAAACGTTAGAACCTCATTTAACTTCTTTATTTTTGGAGTTACGTAAATAAGTTCAAAAATAAAAGTTATGAGATATCACATGTATTTTCCAAACATCATTTCAGCAAAACAATTCAAACAAGTCGAGTTTCGGAGATATGAGCTTTACCTTGGTTTTTTTAAATAGAACACCCCCATATATTTTTACACCATTTGAAAGGCCATAGAAAAATCTTTTCAATGATATATAACACAGTATTTTTCTTAAAAACTATAGTAGATATTAAGTTTTATATTTTCTTACATTAAGTCATCGTAGTCCGAAAAATATATACAATGTATTTCACTTTTTAATTTGTTTTTCTGATTTGAATCAAATTTTACTTAAGTATAGAACAAATTAGGATCTACTTATGACCAGAAAAAAATTCAGCGCCTACAAATGCAAAGCCACCTGCGTTACCAAAATATGCGGATAAAATCAAAAAATCATATTAGGCATATTTTTATTGGAAAATTTTGTCAATGAAACTTGTTCAGAATTGTTCAGAAACCTTAAGTCCAAAATTTAATCAAAATAAAAAAATATATCAATTTTTATTAAAATAATGTCCAAGTCCAAAAATATCATTTTAATGGGTTTTTTCGTTTAGAAAACTGTACTATGACAATTTTATTTGAAATTAAACCAAGCTGCCAGGTAGTTGTAAAGCAATTTACAGTTTCTTTTTAAATAATTATTTTCAAAATTTTTAAAGTTTCAAGTTTTTCATTTTTTAATTTTGATTAAATTTTGGCCATTTTGGGCAATTCTGAACAAGTTTTATTAACAAAATTTTCCGATAAAAAAATGCCTAATATGATTTTCTGATTTTCTCCACATATTTTGGTACCGCAGGTGGCTTTGGTACCGTAGGATGCGAATGTTTTTCTGATCATAAGTAGATACTAATTTGTTCTATACTTAAGTAAAATGTGATTCAAATCGGAAAAAAAAAATAAAAAAGTTATTGAGGTGTTAGCATTTCAAGTGAAACACACTGTATCAATTATTGAAATTCTCCGTTTTATTTCAAATAAAGTGAAATTAGACAGAACTAACATTGTTTATTTTAATTTACATACTTTTGTTTTCCATGGCTAATTTGATAAATTGTAAATTTATAGTAAATTAGACAAAATTTGTTTAAGATAAGCACCATGTATTATATTATAAATACACAGCTTTTTTTATGGCGTTTCAAATGGTACATATATGGAGTGTTCCTTTAAAAAAAAGCAAAGTAAAG
This sequence comes from Rutpela maculata, assembly GCA_936432065.2. NCBI lineage: Eukaryota > Metazoa > Arthropoda > Insecta > Coleoptera > Cerambycidae > Rutpela > Rutpela maculata. The sequence continues at coordinate 163,513,537 of OW386286.2, forward strand.
TTCATATCTCCGAAATGCGACTTTCAATAGGTATGTCCACAAAATTTTAATTTCAATTGTAAATGATAGAATTATCGATATTAACAATTAAAAAAAAAACCGCTGCCCAAGGAATCACTACTTCCACATCCAGATTTTCTATCCAAGTCACTCACAACGATAAAATGTTGTATGTGGAAATAATTGTTTAATAATATAATCTTTGAAATCGTCTACCTCAAAAACCCATAAAATGATACCCCACATCGGTAGTGGGGTAGGGGTGGTGATAGAGGGTGGTAGTGGGGGTGGATAAGGTAAAAAAATATTTTGAGATTTCTGGTTCTTGTGCACACATTAAATCAAATTTTTTTTCCATCCTCTTTAATAATGAGGTGGGGGTGGTAATGGGGGTGGCTAATGCCAAAATTTATTTTGAGACCTTAGCTTCTCTTGTATATAGTAAATACCAATTTTATGAACTCTTATCTGCTTGATTTACCTATTTACCCCAATTTACCCCCCAATCCTTCGACGGAACAAGATGAAAATATAATCTAGTTCTAGATCTCATTAAAGTACATATGCGTACCAAATTTCAAGTCAATATCTCAAACGGTTCCAGAGTAAACGTGTGCACAAAAAAAAAGTTACAGACCGACAGACAGAAATTTTTTTCGCTCAAACTTAAAATCTCGACGTTTCATGACATTCTAAGCCTATTTAAACAATAAAAAATTTTAAAAATTTTTTTGTCGTTACTATACTACCACTGGATGTGGAAGTAATATATGTATCCTTATTTTTCCAGTTATTCGTAATAGAAATCACCCCAACATAGCAAGGATTTTTGGTAATTTTTCAATAAAAATTCTTGGCCTATGAAGTAAAAATACATACACTAAATCACACTTTTTTTTCGTCCCCTTAAAAATGGGGGTTAGGGGTAGGGGTCGTAATGAGGGTAGCTAATGTCAAAAATTTTTTTGAGACCTTAGGTTCTCTTATATATACTAAATACCAATTTTACGGACTCTTACCTGCTTGATTTACCTGTTTACCTCCCCCATTTACCCCAATTTACACCCCAACCCTTCGATGGAATAAGATGAAAATATAATCTAGTTCCAGATTCCGTTAAAATACATACGTGTACCAAATTTCAAGTCAATATCTTAAACGGTTCCAGAGTAATCGTGCGCACAAAAAAGTTAGACCGACAGACAGACAGACATTTTTTTACGCTGAAACCTAAAATGGCGACCTTTCATGACAGTCTAAGCCTATTTGAACAATAAAAAATTTTCAAAAATTTTTTTGTTACTATACTTCCACTGGATGTGGAAGTAATTAATATTCTATTTTCAAGAAAAAGAACGCCATTGCCATGTAAACCGGAAGTGATATTTAAAATTTACATGCCTGTTTTTACTTTCCTTTAATAGTCAATTAAGAACATAAATAATCCGATCAATTCTTCTTTGATGTTCAATTATATGTTTCTTAGCGGCATCGATTCCCCGGAAAAAAAATACTTATCTCAAAAACTACCGAGAAAATCGGACATAACGCGTTAACTAGGACACCCTGTACACTGTACATTTACATTATGTATCTACAGATAGTTTTTCTTTTAATTAAAAACCACTGCCTAAGGAATTACTACAACCGCATTCAGTTTTCCTACTCAAATTACTTTAAATAAAAATTCTTGTGCACCCAACGCGAAATTCGACTCTGTACGACAGAAATATATTTGGACTATTTCTCTTATATTACACAATCTGTTAATCTCCTCCTGTTTACGTAGACGGCATATTTCATTGGTCAAAGGGGCACGCCCACCCGTATAAACCTTTTTCATATATATCAATGAAAATATTATTTGTCCTACCACAGATTATCCTCTTAAGTATTGTTCTCCGTCACACTTTTTTGTAGAAATATTTTTTAAAGATGTCAACCACTGTATATTTTTCACTTAAAGTGTAGCAGGTTTTTTCCTTGACAATTGTGTTACCTACATGTCAAATATTATTGTCCTCCATTACATTTTTTTATTAATTATTTTTTTAGGTGTCCACCCGGTCTATCAGTCTATCACTAATAGTATATCCTATTTCTTCATTACTGCGATGGCGTCAACTACCTACCAAATATTATTCGTCATCGGCAAATAGTTTTGTAGAAATAGCTCCAACAGAGGAACAGATACCAGAGCAACAGAATTATGGCCTTAATTTTCGTAATCTAGGTAATCTGAAACGTGAAAATTGAAGAAACAGATTGTGATTCTTTCACGATTACACACTTCCCTTCAGTAAGCGAGGTCCCTTGTTTGATACCGATAAGACGGTCCATTTTTTTGTACACAAAGTATAATTAATAAGAGGGTCAAATTAGCAAGAATTGAACATTTTTTTAACTTCCAATGAAAAGTTTGACTTTTCAATAAGAAAAACTAAAAATGAGGCAGTTTGTGTGTTTGTGCTTATTCATTACTAGACACTAGACTATCTAGTAGGATTAACTTGTCTTTACTCTGCAAACATTTTTTATGTTCGTGAATACGACTCTACCTCTATACACAATGTTTTGTGAGTGAAATCAAACTTTTCATTGATTTCTAAAAAAATGTACAATTTTTGCTAATTCGACTCTTACTAATTATACTGTCGTGTACAAAAAAGGTCTCTCATCTATGTGTATAAAATTCCACCAAAATGTACAGAAATCCCTTTCATAGTAAAATAATTTTTTTTCGAAGACGGGTGTTACCGGTATCATTGTCTCATCGTTAAAAAAAAAATGTTAAGAAATTTAAAGGGGTATTCCACCCTCGGCTTCCTAAACAAGATACGAAAGGCGCCATATTTCCCAATCACTTGTGTATATTGTCTATATTTTATTATTACACAATGATACACTAGATAGTTCAGAAGTTATAAGCAAAAAAAATCCTTTTTCGAGGACTTCAGGATTTAACTTTTAAGAGCGCATAGCTCCGAAAGGGGACGCCCTATGAGAAAAAAATTACATGTACTTTTAATTTTTAATAATAGGTATTTTAATCTAAACTATACGCTCCCGAAGTAAGTACAACTTCGTACTCTTGGTCTTATTCGCCGACTTCTCGGGTGCTCCGGGGCTCGAGTCCCCGGCCAGAAGTCAGGTTGGGGGCGAAGCCCCCGGCCAAAAATACTGTGATTGTATTTATATTTTTTTACTCCGTAACTAACAGAACTGGACTCCGTAGTAGTCAAAATCATGACTTATCTTTTATCCTTATCTGTGTTATGTATAATAATCGCAGGCAGCTGGGTTCTCTGTTTATATTCTACAACCTACTTCTACAGCTGAACTTTCTCTGTGATTCTCTCGGGCGGCGCAATTCAGTCGGGCCTTGCAGACTGCCTACTGCAGTCGTCGCAGCCGATATACAGGGTAATTTACCATGATATGAGGAAAATAAAATTGTTAACCCGGTCAAAATAGCTAAAAAAATAGTGGTAAGCTTACAATAGTTCGCATAGAGCTGAAAATTTGTACGAATGTTGGGAACACCATTATAAATGAAATGTGAAGTCCTCATCGATCCCACATCTGCAAAAAAAATTTATTCAATGTCAAAGTTCGCAAATATGGTTTTTTTGCATTTTTCAGCCAAACGGTAAGTTTTATCATAAAAAAAATCGGCAGCTACTGGAAGCGGCTGGAACCTCCCCACCCGGTGAATCTTTGAAGCCGAAAAGAGCACTAAACAATATGAACGATCTCATTTAATTATATTTATTAAGTTGAAATATTTTTTTCGTATTAAATCAGAAAAAAAGTCTTGCGTTCGGAGGGATTTGGACCTAAGAACTTGAGTGTTAAATTTATAGTCTGCACAACATTAATATTTTATTCAATGTTTTTAATACAAATATATGCTTCATCGGATCCTAGCCCGGGGCCAGCCAGACAACCACGATGAACACCGCCGTGGCGAGTGTGAGGCTGGACGGGGTAGGTCCGGTTTGGCTTGGAGAAAAATAGAAAAGTAGCTCCTGTCTTCTGTAGGCAGGCTTAAAGACTAGGTTAAAATTATAATGTGTCCACATGGACCTAAAATTAATATAAAAATAAACACAATTCTATAAAAACGTTCGTAGGCAAGAACACTTAATAATTTTGATTATTGATACGGGAAACAACTAAACGAAAAAACCTGTTCGTTGGTAATGGGATGGATGGCAGGGATGGCCATCTTTGGAAAAAACCATATAACTCTTGGTGGACAGCTTCCCTGCCAGATGTAGCCAGGGTAGTGTTCATGGCGGATCGTTTAAGTTTGAGTTGGTATATTTTGTTTTATCTTTTGGCCTCGACCAATTTTTCACTAAATCGGTCGGGGAAGTGATAGCTGTCAAATTTTTGGTTCCAATGTTTCTCTGGGGAATTTGGTTTTTGAAAAATGGTTGGTACCAATGTCTTAAATTGTTTTTAGGATATGTAGTACTATTTTTAGGTTATGTTGCCGGAAGAATTTCCGGCGGGATGCCGGGAGTAGCGGAAATAGTTTTTAAAATATAATGTCACTGTCACTTTTAAAGTTTTATTGGAAGAAACTCACCGAAAGCGTTCCGGTGGGGTTGCTTACACTTGTAGGGCTTCGGGATGGTTCAGGATGGCCTCTCACACCATCCGTGGGCTTCATAAACGTCGAAAAAACTTGTAATCTCTCGATGCACCTGACACGTCAAAAATACTCAGCATACAGTCTGCACGCTTTAACACACTAGCAGAGAACTTATACCACAAATGGACCCGTAGTATTTTTTGGGAATTTTCCTTTGAGTCCATTTAATAAAATTTGACATTTTTCTGAAAATTTGACATTTTTCTGAAAAGTGATATTTTTCCGAAAATTTGACATTTTTTGAAGTGACATTTCTCCGAAACTTTGACATTTTTTCGAAAATTTGACATTTTTCTGAAGTGACATTACTCCGAAAATTTGACAATTTTCAAACGTTTGACATTTTTCTGAAAGGTGACATTTTTCTGAAAGGTGACATTTCTTCGAAAATTTGACGTTTTTTCGAAAATTTGACATTTTCCTGAATTTTTGACATTTTTCTGAAAAGTGACATTTCTCTGAAAATTTGACATTTTTTCGAAAATTTGACATTTTTCTGAAGTGACTACTCCGAAAATTTGACAATTTTCAAACATTTGGCATTTTTCTGAAAGGTGACATTTCTTCGAAAATTTTACGTTTTTTTCGAAAATTTGACATTTTTCTGAAAAGTGACATTTCCCTGAAAATTTTACATTTTTTCGAAAATTTGACATTTTTCTGAAAAGTGACATTTCTCCGAAAATTTGACGTTTTCCTGAAAATTTGAAATTTTTTAAAAATCTGAAATTTTTTAAAAATCTGACATTTTTCTGAAAAGTGACATTTCTCCGAAAATTTGATATTTCTTGGAAATTAAAAAAAAAAAAATTTCGTGACTCGTCTTGTAGAAATATTTTTTTGATATCATCATCAGTTCGCCTGTTATAAGAATTTTATGCTTTTACGACGTCATCAGAACGTAGGTGTATTTTTAATTTACTCGTATTCCATCCATCTACAATATTTCCATCTACGTTTCAACTTTAATTGGATGTTTCCAATAGTTAAGTCAATATCTGCACCAGTTTCTAAGAATTTTTCTTATTTGTGACGTCATGTGACGTAGGTGTATCATTAATTCACTCGTAATCCGTCCGTCTACAATATTTATACCTACGTTTCAAATTTCAGTTCGATATCTTCAACCGTTCCCGAGTTATCAGCCGAAATCACTGAACACCTCTGTCATTATTAGAATATCACCGTGTACATTGCACTGCTTTGAGGACAAAACAAGTGAAATTTTTGTTTTTTAATTTTTTCACGGAAACTAAATCGAAAAAGTGCAAGTGTGATATATCGTTGAAATCTGAATTTTTACTGCTTTTCAATGGTTCAATTACAAATTGTAAGTAATCATAAAATAAACAACTTGTTGTGCCAAAACGGCACTAAACGTAATCCGATCTCAACCAAAACCTTTTCAGATCTTCTGGAGCACTAAAGAAACCCTCATGCAAAGTTTCATCCAAATCCGTTTAGTAGCTTCGCCGCTATCGTGCTAACATACATACATACACACACACACACACACACAGACATTTTTCAAAAACAACTTTTTTGGGTTCCTGGAACCTCAAAACGTAAAGATTTGATGTTATCTCAATTTTCGATTTTGGACTAATTGTAGTAACCTCCCACAATTTTATTGTGGGGAGGTTAATAGGTCAAACAAAAATTGTAGATCATGCAATTATCTATAAAAATTGTTCTTACACTTTTTACCTAAGAATCACCATTTCTGAGATATAGCGATTCAAAAAGTTGAAAAAGTTGTGTTCTCCATATATGCACGAGTACGCCGCCTATATACATCACTGGTTCCGTAATACAAGTAAAAATATTGGTCTGTGTAACTTATACGTACAAATTGTACGATTCTGAGAATATAAACACAAAAGAAACTCAGTCCCTCAATTTATATGCCCGAATAACCTTGAGCAACATCTGTCTGCTATTTAAATAGGTGAGGTGTACGTGACGTCACATCCTGGAGGTAAATCACATACTATTTTTACACGCAATAACTGGCTGCGATACGACATCGGCAATTTTCAGGAGGTAAAACAACAATTTTTAAATTGTTTGAAAATCAAGATTTAGTTAATTGTGCTAAAGTTTTTAAAGAGAGTAACTCTACTCCACAAGCTGCAATCACCAACGAATTCGCTTCCTTCTTTCTGTATATCGAGCTCCAAAAAAAATTACCTGCTTAGATAAATTTCGATACTTATCTTTTGTAAAAAATACTCGCAACAATAAACGAGTGCAATTAGCTTGTCTTCCTCCCTGCTTCTGCTCATCAACATCTGTTTCGGGTATATTATCTAGTTCAAGTGTGGCTTGGTAATCAACTGGACCCAGAAGACTGGGGTTGGAAGTTAATTGACAATACATTGGAATAAATCCAGACTTTACTCCCACCTGCACCGAAAAAACTCCTGAATACAATTTTTTGCTACTGCAAAAAGTGGTGTAGTGCTAAGTGCGGCTGCAAAAAAGTTTTATTGTTTTGTTCATTAGCATGTACCAGTTGTCAAGGCCAGTCTCCTGCTCCAATGTTGATTCGCCATCAGAAGACGATTCTTACGATATCAGCGAGGAGACATCTGATGCATCGCTGTTAGAACAATTTACTTGTATCCAGCAGGAAGAGAAGAAGAAGACATTACACTTGAAGTTCCATTAGATAATTATCAATCAGACGAATAATAGTTTTCCCCAATTACTCATAATTCACACCGCTTTCATTATTTCCAATAGTACCATTTTTTATTTAATACAATATTCTTTAATTAAACAGGACCAAAATAGATCGTGGAATAGGCCTACCGGGGAAATCACGTTAAAAAAAAACGCGCCAAGTACACAACCTCACAGGTGGCGTGGAAACGTGTGCATATATGTTAGATCACGATTTACATTAGTGACTTTTTAAAAAGATTTATTAAATTAATGAGAGTCAACGTTGACTCTTCGAAATAAAAATGTAGTTATAAAATGAACTGTTTAATCTGACATGAGTATAAGAACTGAATACAAAAGATTATCTAACTAATTTATATCCTCGGTTGGCTGTACTTAGTCAGCATTAGTATTGTTTCCCAAGCTAAGCCAAAGGAAATATGATATTACATATCAGCGATAAATAATATGAGGGAATTCGTTATCAACACGTAGCTGAAATATGATATGCTGAGATAGTTTAAAAGGAATAAAAGTCACGTACAAGTTTTTATACAGTGTACCAAATATTATATAACAACTTCCCCCTTATTAAAAAGGTTGGTGATTATACAGCAACTTTTGTAAAATATAAAAGCAGAATAATAATAAAATAAAATTGTAAAATATAAAAATGCAAATAGTATATAAGAATATTTAAAGATGTACATATAACATAAATTAATATTAATCATGAAATAAAATTGGTAACAATGTAGGATGTCTTTAAGTTAGTTTCACTTCTTCGGTTTCTTCTTCTCTTTGGATACTGGGTCTTCTCCTTGGAGGTAAGATACTGGTGAAACTTTTGTATGTTCTTCTTGGCATCGGTGGAGATGGTGGAGATGGAGGTGAACCGTGTGATGGGCTTCTCTTTCTGCATTTGCAGAATAGGTAGAGGAGGATAAGGGAGATCACTAGGGTTATAGTGAAGTACGTGAACCACGAGATGTGTTTTGTCACGTAGGGTTCGTTAATGAGGTCGTCTAAATCCTTGGAATACTGGTCTAATTTGTGTTTCGCAATTTCGAGGTCTTCTGTATTCAAATTATTTAATTTCAATGGTTTTAAATTTGGTAGTTGAGTTTTGTCTGGAAGGTCACTGCAGCAATCATACGGAATTTCGATTGGGTGAGTGTTATCTTTGACATCTAACACTTCATTGGAACTGGCCTGGATTTTGGTAATACCAACAAAGGCATAACAGCTGGGTTGTAATTTTATAATGGAATTTTTCGTGATGACTTCTGTTTTTGAATTTCTCTTCGGACAATTAACGGTAACATGTAATGGTTCTGCGTTGATGACTAGCCAGGTGTTTTCTTGGAGTTTTTGTACATTGTATCCTTGACTGATTACACAGGCCCACAAAAAAAAAAAAAAGTTGTCTGCGCCGGAGTACCGACCATACCTATCCCTTGTATTTTGACCCGCTGAACACGAATCTGACCTTAGTTTTTCCCCTAGACGTCAGTTTTTTTTTTTAACAGCAAATATATAAATATTACGATTCAACAGACTTTTTTTTGCTGTTAAAAAAAACCGGACGTGTTGGGGAAAAACTAAGGTCAGATTCGTATTCAGCGGCTCAAAATACAAGGGATAGGTGTAGTCAGTACTCCCGCGCAGACCACTTTTTTTGGTTGCCACTGTGCCACACTCAGTGTGGCACAATCTCACACAAAAAAAGTCATCTGCGCGGGGGTACTGACCACACCTATCCCTTGTATTTTGAGCCGCTGAACACGAATCTGATCTTAGTTTTTCCCCAGCACGTCAGGTTTTTCTTTTAACAGCAAATAAATATATAAATATTAGACTTTTTTGCTATAAAAAAAAAACCTGACGTATAGGGGAAAAATTAAGGTCAGATTCGTGTTCAGCGAGTCAAAATACAAGGGATAGGTATGGTCAAAACCCCGGCGCAGACAACTTTTCTTTTTTGTGGGCCTGTGTTATGAATGAGGTTTGACAATTTTGGGGTAGAGTCATGAGGTTTTTGAAGAGCCTTGCTTCACATATGGCATTGTTATCTATCGGGTAGGCGAACAGGTTGGAGCATAATCTGGTTCCCATGTAAAGTTGTTTGCACTCGTCTAAATCCGGGATGGGTAAGAACATTAAGGAATCATCATCTCTCGCGATATATTTTTGTGATACCGATAATAAGTGGTGTAAACCAGTTCTATTATCCAAAATGGGGATAGGATATAATTGGTAGGCTGTGTAAGTTTGTGGGTCTACTAAAGGTACTTTTAAAACAAAGATTAAACTTGAATCGGTCTGAAAGGCTTGGAGTTCCATAATATCCAAATATTGAGCAACTTTTGATAGCCTTATTGAAAGCGGTAGGTTATTTTTATGCAAATTCTGTGAAATTTCCTGTAAGGATGAAATTAAGTCTGTTGGAGCGATGATTGACGTATGAATGATTTTCAAGCGTGCAAATGTTATTGCATTTAGAACATCATTTAAATTATCTTCGATGTACAAATAACTTGCCATTAACTGTTCGCAATAATGTAAGAATATTAATTTGATTTCAATGGCTTCGATGTGACTTGTCATAGATTGAATTGTGCGGTCGATTTCTTTGATATTTTTGTTAAATGTTTCTTCGTCAATTTGAAGTTTTTGAATAGTTGAATTGAAATTTTTGATAACGGATGTAGTAACTGAAATTTGATTTTTAATTAGATTCTCCAATTGGTGTTCGTCATTGTTTAGCTTATTGATGCAATCAGAATAATATTGACCGTCCTCGGCATCTAAATTTCCGGTTATTGATTTGAAAATTGTGCCGAAACCGTTGATTATTCCGCGCTTATATCGTTTTGTATCCAAAAAGATTTCATCAAATTTTGATTTTATAGTTTTATATATTTGGGTTAACAGATTTAGATCTGTTTTAACTTCACTCCTGAAAGTGATCGTTTTCTGATCGGCGGCGTCCAGGGTGTTTAGGATAAGCTCTAACATTTTTTCGTTTCTGTCAAAGGTTGTTTTTAGGGAGGAAATGTTCTTGTGAACCAGTAATGTCCATTTGTCGTTGGTTACTATTACGTCAGTTTTTTCGTGGTAGTATATTCCTATGGTGTTGTTTATAGGCGTGATTTTATATTGGGAGACCACTAGTGTTGCTGATCCGAACAGCAGGAATAACCTGAAAACAAGGTTAGCTTTCAAAATAAGGTTTCATTCGGTCAAAATTGACTTTACTAGTTTGTTTAGTTTCTGGGTTGAGTAAGATAGCTGAATTTTCAAAGATTTTGGTAATTTCGAATGGTCCTTTAAATTTGTTTTGCAATTTATTTTTAATCTGTGATTCTTTTACGTAAACTTTGTCTCCGACGTTATATTTAGTACGTTTAGGGACGTTTTTATCGAATCTAATTTTGGCTTTTTGTTTTTGAAGTTCCGTTCGGTCTCTAGCAATTTTATAGTAATGGGAGATACGATTGTTTAAATCTCTGACGTATTTCGTTATTAATTCCTTTTGGTTATACAAGGTTTCTGGTGGTCGAAGTGATGTATGACCAAAAACTAGTTCGTATGGCGTAAATCCGTGTGTTTTGTTAACAGAGTTATTGTAGCAAATTACAGCGTAAGGTAAAATAGTGAACGGGTGTTCGTTCGGGTTTTCTGTTTGGTTAACTCTTATCATTTCTGCTAACGTTGCGTGGAATCGTTCAATTGAGCAATTCGATTGCGGGTGTCCTACGCTTGAAAAGGTTAGTAAAATACATAAATCTCGTAATAATCGGTTGTCGAATTCTCCTCCATAGTCGCAATGTATTCTTAGAGGAGTACCATAGTGTTGGAAATATAGTAATAAGGTATTTACTACAGATTTAGCGGATTTATCAGGGACTGCGTAAGCTTGTGTAAATTTGGTTAATTCCTCGCGTATCGTTAAAGCATAGTTGCGTGTGGGGAACTCGAATAGGTCAATGTTAATTCTTTCAAATGGTGTCTTTGGAGTTTCGGTTATTACTAACGGACTGCTTAAATTTTTTCGACAGACTTTATTTTTTTGACAAGTTTCACAATTTTTTACAAAGTTTTCTACGTCCTTAGTCAGACCTTGCCAAGTATATTTTTCTCTAATTCGTCGAATAGTTTCGTTTATTCCGCGGTGTAGGTTATTTTTACCGCTGTGATGTTGATCTAAAATTATAGGAATTTGGTCTTCATCAGGGGTTTTGACAATATCTTGACAAATTATTAATTTTAGGTCCTTTTCCGCAAAAATGAATAACAGGATTTCAAGTATAGGGAGGTCTAAATTATTTTCGACAAAGTAAGTCTTAGAAAGATCCAAGACGTCTTGGTTTTTAAATAATACCAAAAATAAGTGTTCAATTATGGATTCGATATCAAATGGTAACGGGACGATAAAGTATCTCCTATGCCTGACCGTCTTGCTCGATACAATATTGATCTTATCATTACGGAATTCTGCGTTTTCTTCAAATATGTCTTCGATAATTTTGTGATGAAGGTCTTGTAAATTATTTTGTTGGAAAAAGGTTATAATATTTTTGTATTCTCGATACAATAGTTGTTTGTTAGAGGCTTTGATTTTTGAATAATCTATTAAGGACGTCGTCTTGTACAAGTTGACAAAGGTTTCGAATTCTTGGGCAATTTGGTCATCGGTAAATTTAGTGTTATCGTCCCGAGTTTCGTCATCTGATTCATCATTCGATTCGTCTCCGTTCGCAGCTAGAATTTTGGTATGAAATTTGGAACAATCGTTAAAGTGGTTAATTTTGATTCGGGACAGGGCGTCTGCATTCTTGTTTATTTTTCCGGGTTTATATATGACTTCGTAGTCGTATTCTTCGAGTTTAAGGCGCCAGCGAGCTAATCTACTACCTGGGTCTTTTATAGAAAATAGCCATGTAAGTGGTCTGTGGTCGGTTATCAATTTAAACTTTCTACCGAAGAGGTATGGCCTAAAATGCTTTACTGACCACACTATAGCCAAAAGTTCACGTTCTATCGTGGAGTATTTAGTTTCGGCGTTGCATAGAACTCGGGAAGCGTAAGCAATAGGTAAATCTTTACCAATTGGTCCTTGTGAGAGCACAGAACCGACGGCAAATGCTCTCGCATCAGTAGTTAGTATGAAAGGTTCGTCAAAATTTGGGTAAATTAATATTGGTGATGTAGTTAGTGTTTGTTTTAGGTCGGCGAAAGAATTTTGACAGTCGTTATTAAAGTCGAAAGGAACATCTTTTTGCAGAAGTTTTGTCAAGGGTTTAGAAATTTTGGAAAAGTTTGGTATGAATCTTCTATAGTAACCTGCTAGTCCTAAAAATGATTTGATTTCTTTTTGGTTCTTAGGTTGCGGAAAGTTTAAAATGGCATCGACTTTGGTGGGATTTGGTTTCACGCCGTCTTTTGTGATCAGGTGTCCTAGGTAGGCGACTTCTTTGCGTAAGAATTCGCATTTGTCTGGCTGAATTTTGAGGCTGGCTTTTCGAAGGCGTTTGAAAACTTCTGTTAGCCGGGAAACGTGTTCGTGAATGGTGGGGGAGTATATAATGATATCGTCCATATAGACGAGACACCGTTCATTTTGGATGCCTAATAGAATATTATCCATCACTCTTTGGAACGTTGAAGGGGCGTTTTTGAGTCCAAATGGCATTCGCACGAATTCATAATGACCGTTCTCAACTGTGAAAGCAGTCTTTTGAATGTCTGCGGGATTAATTTCAATTTGGTGAAAACCAGAAGCCAAGTCTAAGGTTGTGAAATATTGGCATTTGCCAAGTTGGTCTAAAAGATCGGAAATATTGGGCAGAGGATATTTGTCACCGATTGTGACCTCATTGAGTTTACGATAGTCAACTACAACGCGCCATTTCTGTTTGCCAGAAGCGTCCAGTTTTTTGGGGACTACCCAAACAGGGGAGGACCAAGGTGAGATTGAGGGTTGAATGATACCTTGACTTAACATTTTCGATACTTGGGACTTAACTTCTTCTTTATGGACCTGGGGATAGCGATACGATTTCGTAAATATCGGTCGAGAATTGTCGGTGTCAATAGGGTGTTTGATTTCATTGGTAAAGGTCAAATTATCTCCTTCTAAATAGAATATATCTTGGAAATCTAAACAAAGCTGCGTTATTATTTCGGCCTCTTCGTTTAGATGGTCCAAGCGCAATTCGTTCCTAATTTCGTCTTGAGTAGGTGTTGGTCTGAGTTTTGCGTATTTAAGTTAAAAATTGACTTAAATTTTTGTAAAGGTTCTAAGTTTAAATTAGAAAAATCGACAGTCTTCGGGATGACACTAGCGTTGATTATTGTTGTTAAAAATTCGCCGTTTTCGTTTACTCTAACAAGAGCATTAGGTAAACGGACCTTTTCATTTTCCTGCGCTTGCAAAATAGCGTCAGTATTTCTAAGATTACATTTTAATTTATTAATTTTTTCAGTACGGCCGTCAATTTGGATTTTATTTTGATTAGGGTTGTGATTTGATTGAATTTTGTCACATTCGGGTTTTGACGAATCGTCGGTTACTTTGAAAAGTGGAACCGTTTTAAAATTGGTTATTAATCGTTTATTTTTTATGTCGACAATACAATGATAGTGCTCTAGGAAATCGGCTCCTATCAGCCCATCAAAATTGATATCTAGGTCATAAATGTAAACTTTATGTGGGTCATTGTCTGTAAAGGGTATAAGAACAGATTCATTAATAGTAATTTTCTGATCGGCTATACCTTGTATAATTACATTTTCCGAAAACCTTCGTTTGTAATTTTCAGCTGTTTTCGGTTTAAATATAGAGATACCTGCGCCCGTATCGATTAGAATTTTGAATTTATTTGTGATGTCTTTAATGTAGTATAAATTTTTTGAATTTACGGTCAACAGCGAGTGAGATAGGGTTTCTACCTTCTACTCTTGTTCCGGGAAGTTCAGGAACGGATTGAAATTGTCGTTTAGATTCATGGCTTGAATTTGATTCGATATTTGGTCGAATTGGTCTGTTTCCTGTGTTGGAGTATCCGCAGGATACTCCGGACCTAAACAAAAATCCTGAGAATTGGTATTATAATCTTCTTGAGAATTAGCAGTATAACTCTCGTATTCATTTTGCCAACTGTCGATGTGGTTTGTTGGTGAAATTTGAGAACTACCAGTATAATTATCTTGTGGCAAATATTGATCGTTAAAATCAGTTTGGTAATTTTGGAAATCATTGAATTGCTGGTTGTCGAAATTATCAGGTTCGTTGTAATAATTAATATGTTCGTAGTTTAGAGGATCATAGTAGTTGTCGAAATTAACGTGATGCGTTCTTTGTGGATTTTGACGATTGATATTTGGATTTGGTTGTTGATTCGGGAATCTTTGTTGGAAGTTGGGGTTCGGTCTTATTACCGAAGGTCTATTTTGTTGTGGATTATTTGCCGATTGAAAATTTTGCGGAGAGAATTGCCTTTGATTATTTTGGCTGGAAAAATTCTGAAAATTTGGTCTTGAAGTTTGGGCCTGATTAGAATAAGTGTTTGGAATAAAACTAGGGGATGAAAATTGTTGATTTTGCCTTGTGCGGCATTCATTAATTGTGTGTCCGTTTCTTTTGCAGAAAGAACAGAATTTTTGTGGAATTGGAGGGCGTTTTGCTTGAGTTTGAATGGGATTTTTATTTGGATTAAATTTGTTGAATTTCTGAGATTCAAAATATGATAACTGTAGTTCTCTTTTTACTCGGAGAGTTGCATCAAGTACAGTAGCCGGGTTTCCAGCTCGGACTATCTGGCCTAATTTGGGTTCAAGTCCAGTTAACAAGATATTAAGGGTCATAGTATCAATTAAGCGTGTTTGCGCATCTTTCTGTTCGTTTGTTTACCGCGGAAAGCATTTTCGCGTTATGGGTTTGCCTAGAGATAAAAGTTAGTGGTGATTCGTTATTTAGTTGATGGAGTCGTTGCAGATCTTGTATAAGCGAGGTTAGATCGCGTGCGTCTCCAAAATGAGACTCTAATAAGTTTTTAGTTTCACCCCATGAAGTTGGGTTTCTTGAATTTATTACCTCGGCAGCTTTGCCTTTTAATTTATTTTTTATATGTAGCGAGAGCAATGTTTTTTGGTCTGCCACGGCCATGCAATAGGCTTGACTACAAGCATATAAGAAAGTTTGTAAAAATAAAGGGTTGCCATCGTATTCGGGCACAATTGAGAAAATTTCACTTAATTTATACGGTTCATGAACCGGTGCTGGTGCTGGTGCTGGACCTGATGCTCCACCTTGTGCTGTACCTTGTGTTACTTCGTCGGGCATATTGCTCGATATTTAGTAAATTAAGGAGTTAAAATGAATTGATTAGAATAAAAAAATGTTGTACCTTTGGTAGATCGATTGGGTTTTTAGTGATACGAATGTTGCATTAACAGTATAATGCACAGTATTTTAAATTAACTCTTACGATTTTAGTTGAGCATTAGCAGTATAATGCTGTAGAATAATCGTTTGTGCTTAACGTCTAAGCTTTAGTTTGTTTGTAATAATAAAAATAAATATAAATGGGGATTGGATAATAGAAATAGTTTTTCTGTGTATTAGCAGTATAATACACTACGTATAATAATAAAACGATAAGTGAAAATTACGAGATGATTCGTTAAAGTACTTACAGTAATAGATTCTTCATCGAGTGTAGGTTCTTCCAGTAAGGGATTGGGATCCGCCACCACAAGTGAGGAAGGTCTCCTTGTTCTGATAGACAACTTGCACTAGTTAGGCACCTCGTGGAGATGTTGTCCTTGTTCTTCGTGGGTCACTACCAGTTAGGCTTCTTGTTCTTAATGGTGTTCACGGAATCCTACCGACTGCGCCAATTGTTAGATCACGATTTACATTAGTGACTTTTTAAAAAGATTTATTAAATTAATGAGAGTCAACGCTGACTCTTCGAAATAAAAATGTAGTTATAAAATTAACTGTTTAATCTGACATGAGTATAAGAACTGAATACAAAAGATTATCTAACTAATTTATATCCTCGGTTGGCTGTACTTAGTCAGCATTAGTATTGTTTCCCAAGCTAAGCCAAAGGAAATATGATATTACATATCAGCGATAAATAATATGAGGGAATTCGTTATCAACACGTAGCTGAAATATGATATGCTGAGATAGTTTAAAAGGAATAAAAGTCACGTACAAGTTTTTATACAGTGTACCAAATATTATATGACATATATGGAGAACACAACTTTTTCAACTTTTTGAATCGCTATATCTCAGAAATGGTTAGTCTTAGGGGAAAAAGTGTAAGAACAATTTTTATAGATAATTGCATGATCTACAATTTTTGTCTGGCCTATTTTTATGATAAAACTTACCGTTTGGGTGAAAAATGCAAAAAAACCATATTTGCAAACTTTGACCTTGAATTTACAATGATGTTCCCAACATTCGTACCAATTTTCAGCTCTATACGAATTATTGTAACCTTGAATGTCTATTTTGACCGGGTTATGTGTACTAGTTCTTTATTATGGGAAACCCCCTGCAAAATTTTAGAGTGATTCGAGATAATTTAGTAATTTTTGTTGCATTAAAACTTGCAAAGATACGCTACTGTTACTTGTTTGTGGTCAGTAACAGGGCGATGAACTTACTTGTGAAAGAACATATCGAGGATGTTTACATTTCTTTAATTACCATAAAAAGCTGGCGGGTGCGGTCAAAGTGCCGTGATTTTTGCTTTCGGTCGAACAATCAGGACACCGGCAGGTACAAAGTGCCGCCGAAGTTTGGTACTTTTGTGTTATTGGAGGGTTTAAGTAAATATCTCTTGTTGTTGAGTTCACTAGCATAGGGTCAATGTGTTTTCGACTTATTTCGCTATTTTTGTAGTGTGATTTGATTAAAACCAAAAAGTCAATTCTACCCTCTCCCTCTCCAGCTTTGTTGTCAAAAGGGTCAATCCCAAGTCTGACAAAGGGGGATGGGAAGTGATATGGTTGTACCGCATTACGTCAGATTGGTTAAAGTCATTGGCGGTGCATTTCTACAAAAAAATAAGGTAATTTTTTTGGTAATATTTTTTTTTTAGTTTTTCATTTTATTAACTTCTTTCGGTGGGAACAACCTACTGTTTAATTTTCCGCATGTCATGGTAGATCACTCTGTATGTATCAGTCCAGTAATTCGGTGTAATCTGTTTACTAAGTATTAGCTGTGTGAGGATTTTAAATAGGGATGCGCCGAAGCGGGGTTATGGCCGAATAGCCGAATACCGAATATCCGGCCATCTCCGACCACCGAAGCCGAACAGCTTCGGTGCTTCGGCCGAGGCATGAAATAGCACATGAAATTACGATTTTAAGAAGAAAAAAGAACTATTGAGACTTTTTTATTCTATGAAACCAAATAGTAGATAAATACATATTACTTACATATATTGAAAGTGAAACAAAGTTTAATTAGTTTTCCATAAAACTTCCAAATGTCGCTTTTTTTTAGTTGTTTCCCGCTCATTGTAATTGTATACTGACTCTTACACAATGTATAATCAACTGAAATGCTAAACACACAAACCATATGAATATGTCTAGAAAAAGTGCAAGTTCTAACAAGAATTTTGTGCTTCGGTCCGCTTCGGTCGAAGCCCCACCCACTTCGGCCTAAGGCCGAATATTTAAAATCCAGCCGAAGCTGCCGAATACCGAAGCAGAACCGGAGCTTCGGAGCATCCCTAATTTTGAATACTTTGTATATTATTAGTGACTGCAATTTTGAAATTAGGTGTTCTGTCCTACTGTTTAAAATGTAGTAGAGTTCATAATTAATTTGTTTCAAATATAATAATAAAGTTGTTAGAAAGAAGTTGAATGAACCAACATTTTACTCTCGATTTTACTAGTTTCCCGGCACCGCTAATTGGCATTAGTCGCGAAAATAACCAGACATTAAATAACAGAATAAAAATTAGAAAAAAATGAAGAAACTACAAAAATTATTTAAAAAAAGAAGTAGAAAAAATCATTGGGAACTAATTAATAAAAATTAATAATTTAAATTATCTTACTTACCTCCTTTTATTATTTTATATTTTTTTTTTTTACAAAAATATGTTTATTATTATTATAATATAAAGTAGTTAAATATGTTTTGTTTTCGAAGAAAATTTATTTATTACTCAGGGACGGCGCCAAACTGGCCAGGCCAAGGGGGCACATTTTTTTTTTTTTTTTTAGGTTTGTAGGGGGACACAGAAATTTATATAATGTATAGTAGGGCAGGAAATAGGAATTATAATTGTAATAAAGCAAAAATATAACATTTTCGTTAATTTACATTATTAAAAAATCTAGATATCCAGGGGGGCACTTGTAGGGCAGAGTTCGTTTTATGGGGGGGCACGTGCCCCTGCAGCCCCCTCTTGGCGCCGTCCCTGCTTGAACTGTTAATATTTGTTTAATACTGCTTATTATAATATAAAAAAATATTGAAATAAAGTTTTTGTTTTAAAATTGTCTGAAATATTTATATAGGTAGTTAGTCCAGTCAATGAATGGTTTCTAAAGGGAAATGCTGAGATCACAATTTTTGACTAGAGGACTATTTAGGAGGTAAACATACCAAAAGTCCCCGAACGTAAGAGGTGGGGGGGGATGCCGGGGGGCACGAAGTAGGTCCTGGTTTTTGGTTTTTCGCTCATATCTCGAAAACGGTTAGCCCTAATCAAAAAGTGGCTATATGCAAAATTAAAGCTGACTAAATTTTCTACAATAATGTTTCTATTATTTTTTTCGTATCTGCTATGGTTCAGTAATGAATTGTATATCTTTTAACTGTATTCTAACTTTATTATGAATTTATTATGCATTGAAAATAAATTTTAATAATCATCGTAGAAAGAAATTTCTTGTACAGATATCCGTTTCACAACAGACTGAACTGAAATATGAAATAAAAATGTCTTTGCGTCTGTAAGTGTGTGTGTGCGTGTATACTGCTTCTTGTAAACACGATAACTTCTGTTAGACTTAAAATATTTGATTACAATTTTGAACATACGTAAAACAGCATATTACAATAATCCCTATTGAAATTGGGCCATATCTGTAATACATGGTGATAACCAGAGGCCTACAATTCTTACTTCATAATAATGTTATTAAAATTACCATGTTCCATATTTTTGGATAACACTGATATATCATCTAATTTAAATAAAGTTGGTTTGCCTAACATACACCCGGTATATTGAGGTTTAGAAATCTTATACATGTTCTTATTTTTGTATGCTTAGTAATATTTTGCTCTGAAATTAAAATAAAACGTATTTTACGCATGAGAGTTTGTTGGCTTCTGGTTATCACCATGTATTACAGATATGGCCCAATTTCAATAGGGATTATGGTAATATGCTGTTTTACATATGTTCAAAATTGAAATCAAATATTTTAAGTCTAACAGAAGTTATCGTTTTTACAAAAAATGGTATACACGCACACATAGATATATATACGCACACACACACTTACAGACGCAAAGACATTTTTTATTAAATATTTCAGTTCAGTCTGCTGTGAAACGGATATATCTGAACAAGAAATTTTTTTCTACGATGATTATTAAAATTTATTTTCAGTTTATAATAAACTTATAATAAAGTTAGAATACAGTCAAAAGATATACAATTCATTACTGAACCATAACAGATACGAAAAAAATTAATAGAAACATTATTGTAGAAAATTTAGTCAGCTTGAATTTTGCATATAGCCACTTTTTGATTAGGGCTAACCGTTTTCGAGATATGAACGAAAAACCAAAAAACGGGACCTTCTTCGTGCCCCCCTGCATCTCCCCCACCTCCTACGTTCGGGGACTTTTGGTATGTTTACCTCCTAAATAGTCAAAAATTGTGATCTCGGCATTTCCCTTTAGACCCCCTTATTGAACGTTTATTAACTGGGCTAAGTAGTTATTGCGGAAGAATTGGTGGGCCCCCGGTCAAAATGTCAAAAGTCGACGCCTATGCTCCTAGACACCTTGTGTATTATAAGATGCCCACACTACATACTTTTTTGTTAAAACCGAATAAAAAAATGCATTTACAATAAACAAAAACCATACCCATAATACACATCACTTTATTTACTGCCTTCATTTTATTTTTTACGAATATACGCGAAATATATAGTTACTTGTATGTTGGAGTTATTCCAAACCAATTTAACAATCACTGTTTACTGTTGTGAACTACTTATGAAAATTACAATGACTTAGGTACAATAATTATACAATTTGTAAATATCTATTATGTATTAATATTAAATCATCGTATCATATCAAATAATATGTGATGATGCATAATATAGGATCTGTAATATTTAATTTATTACATTATTATAAAAATGCAGTCAAAAGGAACGGCTCCTTAAAATGCCTATCATAATGGCAATTCTCACTTGATTAATTTTAATATTTAACATTGAAATAGGTACAGTCAAGCTATGTGATCTTTATTCTACTATCGCGCACTAATTGTCCACTAGATATGGTCAAAAAATAATATTGGTAACCTCTATAGGACGCAAAAGGAAATTACTCATCTGAAAAGAATTCTCAAATTCTCAAATTAACTTTGTACACTAGATTAATTAAAATTAAATTGAACGCAATAAATACATTTGTGTATCTAAGGAAAATGTATTCATATTGTGTTAAGAAGAACAATTAATTAAAAAATTAACTACTTTTAAGTAGGCATGGTTTATTTACAAAAACCAAATAAGGTCAGCTACCTGTTAAAAACATAACCTCATTCTATAGAATGATATTTTTTAAATACCTAGTACTGTCATTAATGTCATTTGCAAATTAAATAAACAGTCAAAATATTGCCACATTCATTAAAGTTATTTATAGGTATTTTATAAGGTCAAAAGAAAGATATATTTTTAATTATTGTACGTAATATTAAAATTCTATGAACCTTCTAAAGTTTGGATTTGCATAAATCGGCATTTGTAAATAAAATCAGATAATAATTAATAATCATAATACATACTTAGACTTGACTTACATCAACAAATAATAGAAAGGAATAATTCGCTTATCAACACAAAACTTCACAACTTCACTCGTGAAAATTGAACAAAGTAGGAACAGCTGTTTTTGAACTACTCATACGAATATAATACTTTCTCTGCCATCTAACGGGCAGAAGATACATTTATAAAATGGCAAAGGGAAACTGGTATTAAGAACAGTAGATGCCTTTAGACTCATTCAGACAGTAGTGAAATATGTCTAAAGTCAACCTGGAAAATTAGAGAATATTATTTAGGTATTAGGTAAGCAAATCACAACTTACACACTTTTATTTATTACGAAATTACCTACTTTCTGTATATTGTTGCCCTAATCTGGGGACGCAAATATACTAGTTTTAAAACACTCATTATTGGAGAACCAGTCAAAACAACTATTCTTCTAGCTAATTCTGACGAAGTATTGAATTACATGATATGATTCCTAGCATTTTGAAGAAAAAAGTATATGTTGAAAATATTTAAATTATTTATTTAAATTCAGCCCATTCACACTTTTTATTTAATATGAATCTAGGAATCATATCACGTAATTCAATACTTCGTCAGTATTAGCTAGAAGAGTAGTTGTTTTGACTGGTTCTCCAATAATGAGTGTTTTAAAGTATTTACCTAACTAGTATATTTGCGTTCCCAGAATAGGGCAACGATATACAGAGGTAATTTCGTAATAAATAAAAGTGTGTAAGTTGTGATTTGCTTAATACCTAAATAATATTCTCTAATCATGATAAAAGCAAATAAATAAAAAATAACTGGAAAATCATTAAAAAAAAAACTACAAAGCGCCGAGGTTTGTTCTGTGCTGCCTGTCAAAGTACCGCCGCGGTAAAAATCAACATCGCTTTCTCAATTAATTGATATTAGCCATACTATAAAATTCATTTCAAAATATTTTAACTTTGTTGCAGCAAAGCATATACTTGCGCTATAGCAAAATATTCGCTGAATAATTTGTTGGAGTGTGTTCCCCCGAGATAAATATATTATTAAAGGGCATAGCCGGATAAGTAGGGTGAAACGGCCCCCGGCCCTATCTTCATTGAGAGAAGGAATATAGTTAGCAATAAGTGAAGGGAACAATTTTGCAAAATATTAACGCAAAAGGGTGGCGCGTTTCAAGGGGTGACGAGGGGGATGAAATCCAAAGGACCAATTTTTTGTGCCAAAACGCAGCAACCGAAAATGTTGGAAAAAATATATGTTGGACAAGCAGGGCCGGATTATCTATAAGGCTAAATAGGCTATAGCCTAGGGGCGCCGAAGCGCGAAGGGGCGCTTTAGCAATTCAAAATTCACTAATTTTATCTCCCAATGGCCGACGGATGACATTTACTATTTACCATTAACCTTTGAAAATAAAATGTATTGTAGAGTCGTATAATGCATAAGGGCTGGCGAAAAAAGCAGCCACAAATATTCTTGGGATAATAGCGTAAAAAATTGTTTGTTTAAGCAAAGACAAGCATAAAAAGCCCGCCGCCGTCTTATCTGGGCCGAAATTAATAAATTTGTATAAGCCTATGTATATTTTGTGTAACTATCTTGGTTGCATTTTTTAATTATATCCATATAATATTAAAAATTATAAATACCAAAATACCTAACTATTCATTTACTTATATTTAATCTTCAGAGTCAGAGATATCAGAATCTGAGAGAGAAGTAAATAATATGAAATAGAAAATGTTCATACGTTTAAAGTAATTATCAATGTCTGAAATTTTTATTGCTGTAATCCTTCCGGGTATAGCCTGAGACCTTCCTTAAGAGGTCTACAGACGATCCAACCAACCAACCGACCTTGTCGACGCTTTGAAGACGTTGGAATTCCAGCAGACCAGCTAACTTTTACGAGTTGTCATGGCAATTTTCAAAGTGTACCGAGAAGGTTGGCTGGTTGATTTGTCGTCGCGTCGGTACTTTTTTTTATACAAGATAATTATTTATTTGTTATTTGACTATTTTATTTTGATAAAATTATCGAAAAAATACCCGACTTGCGCTGCACTTTATATAGGGGTCTACAGGCGATCCAACTAACCAACCGACCTTCTCGGTACACTGAATATTGCTATGCGAACTCGTAAAAGTGAGCTGACACGCTTTGAAGACGCTCGAATTCCAGCAGACCAGCTCACTTTTACGAGTTGTCATGGCAATTTTCAAAGTGTACCAAGAAGGTTGGCTGGTTGATTTGTCGGTTATATCTACGTCGCGTCGGTACTTTTTTTTATACAAGATAATTATTTATTTGTTATTTGACTATTTTATTTTGATAAAATTATCGAAAAAATACCCGACCTGCGCTGCACTTTATATAAGGGTCTACAGGCGATCCAACTAACCAACCGACCTTCTCGGTACACTGAATATTGCTATGCGAACTCGTAAAAGTGAGCTGACACGCTTTGAAGACGCTCGAATTCCAGCAGACCAGTTCACTTTTACGAGTTGTCATGGCAATTTTCAAAGTGTACCGAGAAGGTTGGCTGGTTGATTTGTCGGTTATATCTACGTCGCGTCGGTACTTTTTTTTATACAAGATAATTATTTATTTGTTATTTGACTATTTTATTTTGATTATTTCACTCATTAACGCTATAGCCAATGAGAGCCCGTTTTTTCAAAACATTGTACCAATCAAACGTCATTATTAGTGGTAATTCAAGCTAGATCGGCTTTTGACAGGACCAACATGCAAAATTTATCGCTCTAATTTTTTAGGTCGCTGCAGCGGCAAATATGCGAAAATTTTTTGACGTTTTTTGTCGAGCTTTTAAGTTTTATTTATAAATATCTTCTCTAGCTTATTACTAAGTAATTGTTAACGTACTTACCTTGTAAATTGTAATATTGTATTATGTAGTAGCAAACAAAAACACACCTCAATTCCAAAGCGAATCTTGTCTGAAATGTATAGGCTGTAACTTTTGCCTATCTGTAAGTATTTCAGTTTTCCTAGTGTTCAATCAGGTAACAATTACACACAAAGATTGTACTTAATATAGCTCATAATACAGGAACAAGTCAAGCACAGCTTTCAATAGCTCAATAACGTAGTTACAAAGGTAAGCAAATCATTTATTATAAATGTCAAGTACACATTCGCTCTGGAACAAACTAAAAATGTATAATACTTACATATGGTAATCTACCAAAAAGTAACTCGTTGAATCAAAGCTGTGCATCAAACATTATAATTTGTTGTATTTAAAATTCACTTTGCTTAACATAGCAAACCTCAACATAATTCATAAACTTCATAAATTAAAAGTAAATATGAGTCGATGAACATTTATTTATTATGGAATATAACTTGTAGCGCTAGATGGCGCTCTCTATGTCAATCTCGGAACCATGGGTGTATATTTTATTTGGGCGAGACATCGGTACTAAAGTAGTGCTCTCTCTATCGTTCCTCGTCGTATTGCACCTCAGAAACGCCTGAAAGGTGTTAAGCCAGTCTATATATTATAATATCTAAGGTTTCAACTCGTTTTATTTACTAGTTGCCATGGAAATGTCACTAGATTATTTTAAAATATAGCGAATCTACGTTGTTTCTACTGCGTTTGTTTCAGATTTGCTGTTTTGACAATATGAGTCGGTTTGGAAATATTTCTGTATATCAAATTAATGACGAAATTGAAAATAAAGGTCAGTAAACTCCAAAAAGTGACAAGAAAACGTCTGAAGGCAGTTAATGAGAAAACATAATATTGAAGATGTACTTAATGAATTATTTATTCGTGAAATATTCTCCACAAATACCACTCGTGCTTTAAATTTTATCTAAAAATTTTTTCTCAAGCTAAGTCGCCCCTAGTTAATATAACTCGTGCAAATTGGCAGTTTATTATCAAAGATTAAATCCCTCCCGCTAAAGCGGTCGGGATTTAATCAGATAATAAACTGCCAATTTGCACTCTTTATATTACCAGGCAACACGCTTTCGAAAAAATTTTCGATAAAATTTTAAGCACTAGTGATATTGTAGAAGAACGCACTACCGGGCGTCAAAATGACGCGACACCAATTTATTTCTCAGGGGGCGCCAGTCGCGTATTACCCCGTTCTTCTACCTCCCAGGCGGGTTCGAGATAAGATGCACTTCGGTAGCCGAGTAATGGGACCAAGGCGGCACTACCACAGATCGGAAACTACGCTCTCTCTGGACCCGAATTCCCTCGTTAGGGGTTTAGGCACCTCTTAATTTCCTGAATTTTTGCATAAAAAAATCCCAACCGAAGAATTTCTCTGCGGAGGGATTAGTTTTGGTACGCGAAAATCACGTTTTGGTCCATTAATAACGGAATATATTTCTCAAAAAACGCATAAAAAAATCCCTATCAAACCTTCGTAAAGCAACCAGAAGGTCGAACGTTAATGCGAATTAACTCGACACATCCGGCTTTCTCTACGAAAGTTCCAGGGATTATAGACCGTCAACAGGCCTCAAGATCAATTAAGAAATATTAGTTCAAAGAATCCGTTTATTTAACAGAATTGGTTATACAAAATTCTCAAGAAAGAATCGTGCCTTCCCCAATCAAGGTAGTGACTTTCAGACCATACAAGCGAGAGCGCTCACGCTAACGATCGATTAGGTAGAAAAGATTCATACGTACCTTCTCAGAATCAAGATGTGAGCTTTTAGAATCATTTCAGACTCTGGGTAAATGAATAATTAAGGCTGACTGAAATTAACTTAAAAAAG
This sequence comes from Rutpela maculata, assembly GCA_936432065.2. Classification (NCBI taxonomy): domain Eukaryota; kingdom Metazoa; phylum Arthropoda; class Insecta; order Coleoptera; family Cerambycidae; genus Rutpela; species Rutpela maculata. The sequence goes on from OW386286.2 coordinate 163,539,723, forward strand.
TTTTACTAAATGAATTTAGTTTCGCTAGAGACTACCTAGCTTTAAAGTTCTTGTATCGTGGAAATTCACGTACTCAAACACATTCAGAGGACTTATTACTGCATAAGTTGAGTGGCGTTCGATCAGTCCACGACTTACTAACCCTTATCACAGTCGATTAATAATATCGATTTGGCAGCGTCTCACCTTCGAGCGACTATTAGGCAAAATTGAATTTTTGGATTTTTATGCACAAGGCGTTTTCCTCTATAACTTTGTCATTTGAAAAGCCCCGTTATTGGCTTTTCTACCATCGCTTTGTCTGGACCACTCAACGCGCTCGACCAAATTGCGAGCCGCTGGGTCAATCCAAACTCTTTCTATGCGAGAAACCGGCCTTGTACATGTGCATTGATTTTTATCAATTTTTGCTTATCGGCACTACGCCGGCTTTGACAAAATCTTCTTTTTTGCCTTTCGGATGCAGTGCGTCGTTAAAATTTTATGCTCATATTTTAGAATTGGGCTTTCAATGACCGTACCTCAAAGGTCAATGTCTTTGGTTGAGGAATAAAAAATAAAAAATAATTTAAAGTATATTTTCGTGGTACTTTTTAAACTGACTTTGTGGTACTTTTGAAAAATCCATTTAAAGACCAATTTTAGCGTACTTTTGAAAAATCGATTTTCGAGCCAAATTTCAAGGTACTTTTGAAAAACTAATCTGCGGGTGAAATTTTGGCGTACTTTTGAAAAATCGATTTTCAAGCCAAATTTCAAGGTACTTTTGAAAAGTTAATCCGCGGGTGAAATTTTGGCGTACTTTTGAAAAATCGATTTTCAAGCCAAATTTCAAGGTACTTTGGAAAAGTTAATCTGCGGGTGAAATTTTGGCGTACTTTTGAAAAATCGATTTTCAAGCCAAATTTCAAGGTACTTTTGAAAAGTTAATCTGCGGGTGAAATTTTGGCGTACTTTTGAAAAATCGATCTTCAAGCCAAATTTCAACGCAGTTTTGAAAAATTAGTCTGCAAGTGAAACTTTGGCGTACTTTCGATAAATCGATTCTTGGGCCAAATTTTGACGCCCTTCCAAAAATATTATTTTTCAAAGTCCAATTTATGGTACCTTTGAAAAAGTATATTATTCATAAATCTTTGTCATTATATACTTCTACTCTGATATTCTGAACCAAAAACATTTTTTCTAAGTGAAAATTCGGTGTTTCTTCGAATTTTCACCTGGTCATTTCCAACGCCTTATAGAACCCAAAACGGCCCTTGTGGACTGATCTGCGCCTCTGCAGACTCCCAAAAATGTCTTTAAATGAAATTTTTGCCTAAGTCGAATTTTGATTATGTCTTCAACTTAGGACGATTTTGGAGAGTTCTACAACACTCCCCTCCTTTGGTTGAATCTTTTCTACTCATCGATTGCCTTTAATTTCCATATTCACTTGTATGTCTGTATGCCTTCATTTGACGGTCTGACCTATGGTACAGATGTTTAAAAATAACGGCCTTAATTGGGGCAGACGGCTGATTCGCCTATCTAACTTAAAAATAATTACATTTTTTAAACAATACGACAAGTTGATACAACATTTTTATCAACTTAATTACACCCGCGTCGAGGTGCGAAGCGTAGCACAATTTTGATTAGCGTCCACTCTCACTAATTCGTTGCACTCGCTTTTTTTGCCCTGGTCTCGCTCTTGCTTAACTTCGGCCCTTTCTAGAAGAGGCTGTCTATATCTCCATGCCGCAGCTTGGACGGTCCTCGCCTTTGAGTTCCAGACTTCACCATGCCGCGCCCTTGCGACAGGCTGGGTCATCTTTCCATTTCTGCACATGGAAAATGCAGTTCTGCAACTAGATTGACTTTTTAGCAAGTCGTCGACTGGGACGCGTCAACTAACAAACACAATGTGTTGTTTTTAATGAAATATTTTTCTAACATGAATTTTGTTAACTTATAATGGTTAGAAATTGGTTCTTCGTAAGGTAGATTGAATCGGCTTACGATACTCGTGCGGTCATCACTACTTTGTGAAAAAAGTATAAAAAAAATTGAAGCGTCTTCTTGAGTGAAGAACGACTTCTGAAACTCGTCTCGTAGTCTCTACTTCGTAAGGTAGATTAAATCGGCTTACGATACTCGTGCGGTCATCACGACTTGTGAAAAAAGTATAAAAAAAAAATTGAAGCGTCTTCTTGAGCGAAGAACGGCTTCTGAAACTCGTCTCGTAGTTTCTACTTCGTAAGGTAGATTAAATCGGCTTACGATACTCGTGCGGTCATCACGACTTGTGAAAAAAGTATAAAAAAAAAAAAATTGAAGCGTCTTCTTGAGCGAAGAACGGCTTCTGAAACTCGTAGTTTCCATTTGGGGTATACGTTAATTTTGTTGACTTAAAATGATTAAAATAGAAGTTGTCTTCTTGCATAAGAAAAAAAACAGCTTCCGAAACTCGTACTGATTCGTACTTATGCCTACGTCCATTACTCGAACTTGGCGGCTCTCGCTCTTGAGAAGCTAGGCTTACCGGATCGCGCTCTTGCGTCGGGTTCGCCGTCTTTCCATGTCTGCTCATGGAGTAGACTTTAAATTTTCGATTCGACCGCATATAGGTCAAAATCGCTACTTAGAATTTTGAGAAAAAATATAAAAAAAAGCAAAAACGGCTATTAGCCGTGGTCGACCTCGGAAATATCTAGAGGTGACTCTTCTATATCTGGCTCATCTCGAGCATCATCGGGGTCTCGACTTATTACATCTGGCTCATCTTGAGCACTTGCGGGAACATTGATTTGAACTAGTGTGGTATCGCTACGTCGCTCTGACCTGGGCGCGATCTCATTGTCTGATGAGGAAGCGTCGTCACTAAGATGAGTTTCATCCGGACTATCTTCTGATTCTTCAGACAATTCTAATTCAACATCGGGATCTCCCTTAGGTGCCGGCCTGATGGCATCGACATGTAATCTCGTCGAAGTTACTCCCTTGTGAATGAGGTAAACTTCATTGGACAATCTCTTTAAAACCTTGTGTGGCCCACTCCACGACGGTGTGAAGGTATGATCCTTCCTGATCCTTTTAGTCATTACCATATCTCCCACTTTATATACGACCGGCGTTACCGCCACTTTGGGCGCGTAACGCCATTGGTAATTTGTTTGATTTTTACGAATCTCCTTGACTCTTTCAAGGCGGGGAACGTCCGCTTGATTACGACGTTCTTGTCTATAAGCGAACATATTCCAATCACCAATCTGCGGTAATTCATAGCCGAGCACTACGAAACTGGGCGTATGCCCCGTAGCGGCGTTTTTTCTTGTTCTCAAGATATATGCCATCTGACTAACATGTCGATCCCACTCGTCGTTGGGTGAACCATATAATAAGGTTTTTAAGATCTTCTTAGCTTCTTGCACCCTCCTTTCTATTGGATTGGCCTGTTGGTGGTAAGCTGCTGTGAAGAATCTTTCAATATTGTTACGTGTACAGAACGTATCGTAAAAGCCGGAATTGAAGTGGCCTCCCTGGTCGGAAATGATGACCCTCGGAACGCCATATCTCGCCACTAGTTCCTCTTCGATAAATTGTGCTATTGTTTTTCCACTGACTTGGGTGAACGCCTTGGCTTCGACCCACTTACTAAATACATCCTCTACCATTAATATATATCGGTTATCTGCATCTTTGGTTCGCTGAAGCGGTCCGATTACATCGACGCTTAGAACTTCGAACGGATGCGATGGAGCATGGCTTCTGAGAGGAGCCTTCGGTTGTGACTGTCTGCTTTTTACGGAATTACAAATAATGCACTCATTTAAATATTTGTTAACTAGTCTCGACAAATTATTAAAATAATAGCGGCCCGAGATGATTCTAACAGTTTCATCGCGGCCGGGGTGACCTACTTCCGGTCGGTCGTGAAAATGAGATATTACTCTCATGACCATACGTTTTGGTACGTATAATTTTTCTATAACATTTTCGCCTCTCGTCCAAAGTGTGCCGCCTATCACTTGTCTTGTATTGACGAATTTCACCTCTGCCTCGGTTTTATCTGCTTGTCGCACTAGAGTATTCCATCGTTCGATTTGGTCTTGGATATCTCTGGAGTGCGTTTGCGCTTCTCTGACCTGATCGTTTAATTCCAATGTGGTAATCACTGATATTCGTTCCTTGTACGAGAATTTTGGTGGATACATTCTCTCTTCTTCGTCGTCTGCTTCGACGTTCGGGCCTTGAGGATTTCTGCTCAAATAGTCTGCCAATATATTTTCCTTGCCGGGACAATGTTCTATTGTGAAGCTGTATTCCTGAAGTAATAATGACCAACGTGTAAATTTCGTTTTCTCGTCCTTATGCTTATTTAACCATAGTAAAGCTCGATTGTCGGTTTTGACTATAAATGGGCGGTCTGCCAAATATATTTTGTATTTCCTTATATAATTAACGACGCTCAAACATTCCAATTCATTGATATGGTATTTTCTCTCCGTCGGAGATAACGTATTACTAGCATAAGAGACGATGTGCTTCTGGTCATTATCCCCCAATTGATATAATACTGCAGATAATCCTATTAAGGATGCGTCCGTCTGCAGTATGAACATTTTATTGAAATCTGGCCGGTGCAGTCCTAGAGGTTTATTTAATACCTCTTTCAGTAGGATAAAGGATTCTTGGGCTTCTGTATTCCACTTATAGCGCCAGTCCTTCGAGAGTAGTCGGGTCAAGGGCTTAGTAATTATTGCAACATTCGGGATATATTCACGTACCCAATTACATAGGCCAAGGAAACTCTGAAGCTGGCGCCTTGTCGTAGGCACAGGATAGCTCTGTATCTGCAGAATATGTTTTTCTAAAGGTTGAGTAGTATTGGCATTTATCTTATGCCCGAGATAGGTTATACTAGATGTGGCTACCACACATTTTTCTGGTGACACTTTTAAATTATGTAAACGTAGGCGTTCAAAGACGGCTCTCAGATGGTTTACATGCTGATCTATATTTTCACTGTAGATGATAATATCATCGAGATATACTTTGCAGAAATGATGCAAGTAGCCGGTCAATACGTCTCTTGCCATAAATTTTTGGAATGTACATGGAGCGGTCTTCAATCCGAAAGGCATCACGTTAAATCGGTAAGATGCTCCATCTAATGTTGTAAACGTAGAATAATTTTTTGACGACTCCTCAAGAGGGATCTGCCAATATCCGCTCTTGAGGTCCAACACCGTAAATATGTTGGCGTTTCCTAGATCCTTTATACTCTCGTATATCTTTGGTAAGACGGATGCTTCGTCTTCCGTTACTTCATTTAAGTGACGATAATCAATGCAGAAGCGAGGCTTCTTGCCGGGCCTTTCAATTATAATGGGAGGCGAACTGTACTGAGCGGTACTCGGTTCTATGACCCCGGCTTTCAGCATCTCTTCAATTTGATCGTACATAACTTTTTTCTTAGTAGGAGACATAGGGTAGGGTTTGATATTGAACGGGCGGTCGTCTTTAACTTTTATTTTATGTTTCGTTGTCACCGTGGTAGCTTGGGTAGGCACCGCGGTGAACAATTCAGCGAATTCCTCGAATAGAGGTTTTAAATTATCGTTTCCGATGATCAGTTCTTCGGGAAGCCGGCATTGCTTCCTTGCTTGATGTGCCGCTTGATTCCAGAAGACGGTTATTCGCTCTTCGGTGCCGACGTAGACACATTTACGTTGATAATCGAATACGACATTGTGAGCATATAAAAAGGGGACTCCCAGAATGAGCTCTTCGTTTAAATTTTGAATGACCTGAAACGTGGTCTGAAAGGGTACATCTAGTACATTAACGTTTATGGTCGTAGTCCCGAGGGATTCTACTAAACCATCGCCACAAGCCATAACAAAAGTTTGGGGAGCTGTAAGTTGATCAATGTCGTTCAAAAATTTCGGTTGGATAATATTCCTTGTCGAACCTGTATCCAATAAAGCGTTAACCGCTCGATTATTAATTATAATCTTAATGCGAGGCAGAGGGAAAGCGTCGTTGGTTTGATTGATAGATTCTAATGGAGTGAATCGGTGGGGAGATAGGTTGACTTCTTGATCCTTAAACAGGTAATTAAGGTCAGGAAGGTCATCGAAGTTTTTTAATTTAAACTTCTTGCTTCGGAGCTTCCTCGAGGGTCGCTTCGAGCCTGCTGGGGCCTGGTAGGCGGGGCTGGTACAGTTCGGCCTGGGCCATCGCCTCTGACCCCCGCTTGGTTTCCCGTATTCATATTACGATAGGGATTGTTTGGGCATTCCGCATGAAAATGCCACTGCTCCGTTGGGCAATATCTGCAAGGGCGATACGGGACTCGGGAGTTCCTTACGTCTCCAGTACCCCTTCTCGGTATATCCCCTCTAGGCAGCGAGGAAATATTATTTGCAAAATGCACCCTTGGTGCTGGCGGATTATCTCTTCTTTGAGATCCATTGAATGGTGTCCTAGATGCACCAAAGGAACTGGAGGACGGCTTCGCTAATGCGGAGGGTTCCGTTCTCCAGTTACTGCTCGATTGCTGATTCCCTTGAGCTGAAGCGGTAGAGGTGGACGCTTCTCGGTCTTTGCTTTTTTTTGCATTTTGCAGAATCTCGAATTCTTTATTCTCATCCATGATTTTGGCCATTTGTTCGGTCATCGTCACTAGTGTATTTGTATCTAGTATGACGGCACTCTTTAGGAGCATTTTCATATCAGGTCTCAACTGATTGAAGATGGTAGCCGCCTTCATCGCCTCCGGCTTAAACGGATCGATCCTGTTGAAGAGGCATACCTTCCTGGAAATAAATACTGACGTATTTTCCTCGGCATCTTGTTTCTTGCCATATAAATTAGCTACTGCTTCGGTGAGTACTTCACCTGAATCGTAACGGCTTCTGAACCGCTCGAGGAATAGAGGATACGTGGTAATTAGGGTTCGGTATTGTTCGAACCATTTCCTAGCATCGTCTTTGAGCTGTTCTGATATTTTATACAGACGGTCGTTATCCTGCGTAATTCGTACTCGGACGAAAAATTCCTCCATATGATGAATGAAGGTTTCAGGGTCTTCGTGTTCGAAGCCATGAAATTCCGCATTTGGATGCTTCGACCGATACTTATGCTCGTGTGTGGCTTCGCTTAGAGCTTTGGCAAGACCTGCTGCCATTTGGGCGAACACTTGTTCTGAGGAGGGCTGTATGACTCCTTCAGTGGTACTCGGGCCTACCCCCGAACTACCCAGTACATCCTCCGCGCACGGTCTCTCTAACCCTCTAGAGACGTTGTCCATCACAGATGTCGGCTCGTCGTAAAACTGGAAAGGCGTTGATTCATCCATATCCTTTCCAGAAAGCCCTGCTGACTAACAACGCCCCACGTTGGGCGCCATGTAGAAGAACGCACTACCGGGCGTCAAAATGACGCGACACCAATTTATTTCTCAGGGGGCGCCAGTCGCGTATTACCCCGTTCTTCTACCTCCCAGGCGGGTTCGAGATAAGATGCACTTCGGTAGCCGAGTAATGGGACCAAGGCGGCACTACCACAGATCGGAAACTACGCTCTCTCTGGACCCGAATTCCCTCGTTAGGGGTTTAGGCACCTCTTAATTTCCTGAATTTTTGCATAAAAAAATCCCAACCGAAGAATTTCTCTGCGGAGGGATTAGTTTTGGTACGCGAAAATCACGTTTTGGTCCATTAATAACGGAATATATTTCTCAAAAAACGCATAAAAAAATCCCTATCAAACCTTCGTAAAGCAACCAGAAGGTCGAACGTTAATGCGAATTAACTCGACACATCCGGCTTTCTCTACGAAAGTTCCAGGGATTATAGACCGTCAACAGGCCTCAAGATCAATTAAGAAATATTAGTTCAAAGAATCCGTTTATTTAACAGAATTGGTTATACAAAATTCTCAAGAAAGAATCGTGCCTTCCCCAATCAAGGTAGTGACTTTCAGACCATACAAGCGAGAGCGCTCACGCTAACGATCGATTAGGTAGAAAAGATTCATACGTACCTTCTCAGAATCAAGATGTGAGCTTTTAGAATCATTTCAGACTCTGGGTAAATGAATAATTAAGGCTGACTGAAATTAACTTAAAAAAGTTTTACTAAATGAATTTAGTTTCGCTAGAGACTACCTAGCTTTAAAGTTCTTGTATCGTGGAAATTCACGTACTCAAACACATTCAGAGGACTTATTACTGCATAAGTTGAGTGGCGTTCGATCAGTCCACGACTTACTAACCCTTATCACAGTCGATTAATAATATCGATTTGGCAGCGTCTCACCTTCGAGCGACTATTAGGCAAAATTGAATTTTTGGATTTTTATGCACAAGGCGTTTTCCTCTATAACTTTGTCATTTGAAAAGCCCCGTTATTGGCTTTTCTACCATCGCTTTGTCTGGACCACTCAACGCGCTCGACCAAATTGCGAGCCGCTGGGTCAATCCAAACTCTTTCTATGCGAGAAACCGGCCTTGTACATGTGCATTGATTTTTATCAATTTTTGCTTATCGGCACTACGCCGGCTTTGACAAAATCTTCTTTTTTGCCTTTCGGATGCAGTGCGTCGTTAAAATTTTATGCTCATATTTTAGAATTGGGCTTTCAATGACCGTACCTCAAAGGTCAATGTCTTTGGTTGAGGAATAAAAAATAAAAAATAATTTAAAGTATATTTTCGTGGTACTTTTTAAACTGACTTTGTGGTACTTTTGAAAAATCCATTTAAAGACCAATTTTAGCGTACTTTTGAAAAATCGATTTTCGAGCCAAATTTCAAGGTACTTTTGAAAAACTAATCTGCGGGTGAAATTTTGGCGTACTTTTGAAAAATCGATTTTCAAGCCAAATTTCAAGGTACTTTTGAAAAGTTAATCCGCGGGTGAAATTTTGGCGTACTTTTGAAAAATCGATTTTCAAGCCAAATTTCAAGGTACTTTGGAAAAGTTAATCTGCGGGTGAAATTTTGGCGTACTTTTGAAAAATCGATTTTCAAGCCAAATTTCAAGGTACTTTTGAAAAGTTAATCTGCGGGTGAAATTTTGGCGTACTTTTGAAAAATCGATCTTCAAGCCAAATTTCAACGCAGTTTTGAAAAATTAGTCTGCAAGTGAAACTTTGGCGTACTTTCGATAAATCGATTCTTGGGCCAAATTTTGACGCCCTTCCAAAAATATTATTTTTCAAAGTCCAATTTATGGTACCTTTGAAAAAGTATATTATTCATAAATCTTTGTCATTATATACTTCTACTCTGATATTCTGAACCAAAAACATTTTTTCTAAGTGAAAATTCGGTGTTTCTTCGAATTTTCACCTGGTCATTTCCAACGCCTTATAGAACCCAAAACGGCCCTTGTGGACTGATCTGCGCCTCTGCAGACTCCCAAAAATGTCTTTAAATGAAATTTTTGCCTAAGTCGAATTTTGATTATGTCTTCAACTTAGGACGATTTTGGAGAGTTCTACAACAATATTACATACGATAAAATTATCGAAAAAATACCCGACCTGCGCTGCACTTTATATAAGGGTCTACAGGCGATCCAACTAACCAACCGACCTTCTCGGTACACTGAATATTGCTATGCGAACTCGTAAAAGTGAGCTGACACGCTTTGAAGACGTTGGAATTCCAGCAGACCAGCTAACTTTTACGAGTTGTCATGGCAATTTTCAAAGTGTACCGAGAAGGTTGGCTGGTTGATTTGTCGGTTATATCTACGTCGCGTCGGTACTTTTTTTTATACAAGATAATTATTTATTTGTTATTTGACTATTTTATTTTGATAAAATTATCGAAAAAATACCCGACCTGCGCTGCACTTTATATAGGGGTCTACAGGCGATCCAACTAACCAACCGACCTTCTCAGTACACTGAATATTGCTATGCGAACTCGTAAAAGTGAGCTGACACGCTTTGAAGACGCTGGAATTCCAGCAGACCAGCTCACTTTTACGAGTTGTCATGGCAATTTTCAAAGTGTACCGAGAAGGTTGGTTGGTTGGGTGGTTGGATCGTCTGTACACATCTTTATACCTTCCGCGCCGGCCTCATTGTTCGTCCGAAAGTGCGAAAGCGAAAAACGCTTTGACCGGCATGTGCCAGCTCAATTTTTTATGCCAATTAAGGAAATGTCTACTTCTCTTATATGTTCCTTAACAACTATATCAACATTTTACAGGATTATTTATAGGAAAATAGAAACAGAAAGAGATAGATATTATATGTTTCCGCTCCTATAGTAATGCCCCTGCTCTTTATTGTAGCCGCTGGCCACTCAGGGCCGGATTATCCATATGGCTAACTAGGCTACAGCCTAAGGGAGACAATGCAATATTTCTCCCCTTCCCCGCTCGTAAATTTCGAATTTGGACAAAAAAATATTTTTCCAGATTTCTCCCCTCCGCTCATCATTTTTTTCATATTTCTACCACGTCAATTGTGAATCTGGATTAAAAAAAAAATTGCCCCCGCTGCTCAGTTTTGAATCTGGATAAAAAATGTTTTTTAGATTCCTCCCCCCCACCTCATCAATTTTGAAACCGCTTATCATTTTTTTTCCATTATGAATAAGAGGAAGCAAGTACATGATTAGCCTAGGGGCGCGTCGATCCTTAATCCGACCCTGTGGACAAGTATTGGAAAGGATTTTCAGAAAAAATTGTCGGTCAATTTGGGAAAGAATTAAGGGGGAGAAGACATCGGTATACTTTTCAAATATTTTTAAGGGTAACTTCCCCTCGTTGCACCACATTTAAAATTTTTTTGTAGCGTCTATTTTCACCCCCATATAACATATTTTTTTCGCAGCGTGGTCGGAACATTACGTCATAGTGAAAAAAAATCACGTCTTTCGAGACTAGTAGTAGTCTATGTAATGAAGGCAGAAAGAGTGTAAATATTTCGTGCAAAGACGAGGTTACCTTTCCCTCCCGTTTTCGAGGGTGTTAAACACGATGGACGGGAGAAGTTTTTGACAGCCGTACCCAAGTAACATTTTGAGTCTTATAAAAAACGTAACGACGTCTTTACGATGTAATATACAACTTACTTTTAGACATGACGACCTTGTTACAACCCTTTTATGACCAGATTTAGACGGTTTGAAAAGGGTTGTGTCACGACTTTTCATACAACTTTTATATGACAATTGGATAAGACCGTTATACGGCTATTAGGTCGTGTGAATTCAGAGACTCCTTAATGTCATAAAGAAGTCGGTGCTGTTGCATAAAGGTTGTTATATACAGTCATTAAAAGGTCATAACAATCTAATATGACTTCAATATGACCTATGGTTTGATTTTGTACGCATGCGTGTTTTTGAATTTCGTTCAAAAACGACAAAAGAAGGTAACGAGTAAGTACGTACTGTACATTATTTTACCCATACGTATGTCTTGTATTCATTCGTTAACAATACGGAAAATAAAAGATCGACAATCAAACTGCTAAGTATGAACCAAGTCGTGTTATTTAAGAAAATGTTAAATGTTTAAATCGATTTTTAGCAATATTATGATGCCAAAACTGCTGGGGATTAATTTTTACTGTAAACGTGTCGAAGCAGGTCTGTAGCAAGGGGGGGGGCATAAGTTTCGCCCGACCTATGGTGATCGTAATGGGGGCAATTTTAACTGTCTTTTTAATATTTTGAAAGAGATTGGGTAAAGAAAGTTTTTTTTGGATTAACATTTTTTTGTATTTCTCCCCCCCCCCGCTCATCAAAAAATTTTTCGGACAAAAAAAAATTATTTCTGGATTTCTCTCCCCCGCTCATCAAAATTTTTTTTTGGGTTTCTTCCCCCGCGTATCAAAAAGTTTTTCGGACTTTTTTTACGGGCCCGTCCTGAAAAATTGTTTGCCCGCCCTGAAAGCACTTTCTAGCTACAGGCCTGTGTCGAAGGTACCCCGAAAAATACAACTGGCCCTCAGAATAATGAGAATTAAAGAAAATTTGAGAATTCATAAAAAATAAAGGATTTTTAAATATTAGTTTCAAAGGGTTAGAATGTATACATATTTGTAGAGAATAATAGAAAATATCAAAAAAAACATATTTTCTAGTCAAATTTATATCTAAAAAGCCTGGAACTAAATTTTAAGTTTTAATATTTTTGATTGTCAAAGATGGACGCCAAATTTGGTTGAAATTCCAACAGAAAATATGGCCGATACTGTTTTCGACCTAATAGTTATAAATTTGTATGTGAAACTACCAAGCAGACATAAGACTGTTTTTAAATTACTCTAAAGTTGTTTTATATTTTACATACGAATATAGAGTCTTATTCACCATATAGTAGTAATGATCGACTGCCCAATGGCGTGTTCACATCTTTCACGTGACTCAATTGTTGTTTCATATGACTATACTGTCATTTTACATGTTTTAAACTACCTTTCAGTCTTATTTTTATGTTCTACATTTGCGACCGACTTCAGGGCGTGGTGCCTCGCGAATAATTTTTAGTTACAAAGTTTAGTGTTGAGCGAATTCGAATTAAAATACTCGGTTAATCCGAGTATCAAAATATTCGCTTGATTCCGAGTATTAAAATTTCATCCGAATAATATACTCGGATTAATTTTAAGTACAAAATAAAAATAAATGCAATATAGCTGCTCTGGAAAGTATAAAGTTTGGTAAACAGTAAGAACAGAAGGTGTATTTCTTCCTTCTTTCTCCCTCTCGTTCATAAAAAAAATTTATGAACTAAAAAAAATATTTTTTAATCCGAATATTTTTGTCATCCGATTCCGTGTAATCCGAGTACTGAAATCATCCGAATATCTGCATCACTAACAAAGTTATCAACAACAGCACTGTCTGCCTCATTTCGCACTCTCAACTAAAGCATTCACAACAACTTATTGGCAGGCAGGTTCATTTGGTTTGTTTTTAATTAGACCAACAACCGAATTTCTCTCAAAGATTTCTCGTGTAACCACATTTTCACTGCATATTTTATCTACATTTCTTTTGACTGCCCTTCTATAGGTCCCTGACTGTTTATATTTACGCCAATCTCTTGTAAAATTCATCTTTAAATTTTATAAGAGTAAGAGACGTTCACTCTCGTACTTTTACTAACAAACTAACATTGACATTTGATGGCGCAAAAAATATTTTTATTCATGAATCGTATCGAGGTCGTACGAACCTCTGTTACGACTGCCACTTTTTGGAGTGTATTATTTGTGTTTATGGGTCGTATCGAGATCGTATTGACTATTGATATAACTTCTGTTACTATTATCAATTTTTGGACGCCATATTTTCATTTATTGGTCATATGGAAGTCGTATTCAAAATCAATACAACCTACGTTATGACTCCCTTCAATTTCAGGTCCTATCTCGTGTCAAGCTCCTATTAAAGTCTTATCGTGTTTTTTAATGACTTTAGTATAACTATCTTCCTACAAGGTCACGTTATTTTTTTAACGACCTTTGTACAACTTTGTACAACTATATTCCTTAAGTCGTGTTTAGCGTTGTATTGGAGATGATATCAACCTCTTTACGACCTATTAACAACCTCTTGAAGACTATTCAGTTTTAGCGTCTAATTAGTCATCTTATGCATACCATATAACCTTCATGCGACATGGAATTTTGATAATTGTGAGTATAACCTCATAACGAATTTCATACGATCTACAGTCTTTAAGATTATTTTAAAAACCGTTTCACGACCATTGTACAACTAATGGGCATGTAGACTAAAAATTATAACTCAAAATGTTACTTAGGCAACCCCCTGAAACGGCCAAAAACCACCCCCATTATGGATCCCTTTATCTTTTCATACATAAACGGGTCTGGGGAGTGATTTATCGACGGGTTATACTTAAAATAAAATGGAAGGGGGTTATAGAGTAAGTGGAATCCAGACAGCAGGTCTAGGAGGTTGATTAAACCCTCCCGAGACGAGGGGTGGAAAATCATTTTTTCTTTCAAATGATTCGGTTCAAATGCATATCCCCCCGTTTTCGGGGTAGCTAATCATGAGAGACATATTCATTGCTCCAACCTCTCGTCATCCTTCAAACGGGCAGAAACCACCAGAAAGCATGCTATCCAGGATTCACGTTTTTTTCGGCACATTATCGTTATTCCTGTGCATATCCCTTGATTTTTCACGGAAGAGAAGGTGGTAGCAATCTCGGGGGTTGCTTCCACCTTTCCAAGGGGTATAAAATTCATTAATTATATTTTTATCGTGATCAGCGCCTGCGAAAACGGGGGAGGGCGTATTGACGATCCAAAGTGTAATTAATGAATTTTACACCCTTTGGAATGGTTGAAGCAACCTTCGAGGTCGCTACCGCCTTCTCTTCCGTGAAAGATAAAGGGATATGCAGAGGAATAACGATCATGTGCCGAAAAACCTGTAAATCCTTTATAGCATGCTTTCTGGTGTGTGTGGGGTGGTTTCTGTCCGTTTGACGGACGAGGAGGGGTTGAAGCTAAAAAATGAATATTTTTCCCGTGATCGGCGACCTCGAAAACGGGAGTATACGAATCATTTAAAAAAAATGATTCCACCTCTCGGGAGGGATTAATCAACCCCCTCGGCCTGCTGTCTGGATTCCTCTTACTCTATAACCCCAATACTTGTCCAACATATATTTTTTCCAAAATTTTCGGTTGCTGCGTTTTGGCACAAAAAATTGGTCCTTTGGATTTCATCCCCCCGTGAAACGCGCCACCCTTTTGCGTTAATATTTTGCAAAATTGTTCCCTTCACTTATTGCTAACTATATTCCTTCTCTCAATGAAGATAGGGCCGGAGGCCGTTTCACCCTACTTATCGGGCTACGCCCTTTTAAAACAAATTGCGCACGAAAAATTCGCTTTTGGAAACTGTCTGAAACCTTTTGATTGGCTGAATTTACTATTTTTGGTTATTTATGTAATATGTATATCTATAAAAATAACTAGAGCTGACAATCGTTTATGAAATAATAGTCCGGGCGATAGCGTTGCAAATCATACAATCTTTTCAGGTCATTTAATCCTTATCACAAATAATTTCTATTGGGTAGTCATTTGATGATCTAAGTGTCAGCTGCTCTAGTAGCGGTGGACCTGGTTGTGAGAAAACGTCTATTATGTCGAAAAAACAAAATTCAAAAATGATTTCATGTCGTTTGAAAATTGTACAAGTGTTTACATGATAATAATAATTAAAAAAAAGTCAACCGCGTAGATAATGGGGGATTATACGTCAGCCGCTTATACAATGTGTCCACGGCAAAGCGGTGTTATAGGTGTAAATGACAATTTCTTTTGGATTACAAACCCAATTTTTTATATTCTGCTCTTGCTTCACCCAAAAACTATTTTTAGTATCTTGGACTTAAAAAAATTTATAGAGGGCGCTGGTAACACCTTAAAAATAAAAACCGCATCAGGTGAAGTATCTTTCTGTGCGAAATATTGAAAAATTTTATTAGAAAAACTTGCTCAGAATTAAAAAATATGACGTACAAAATTACAGAACTAAAAAATTTTTATTTTTATTAATATTATAAATGTAATGATAATTTAAATTCATTTATTCTACCCATGTTCCTCCATAGTAAGAAATTGGCTGAATAATAATTTAGCAGAAAACTGGATTAGACGATTTGGATCCTTTCCGTATCCACCCAGATCACCTGATTTGATTATTTGCGATTTTTATTTATGGGGTCATCTGAAGCAAATTGTTTATTTCTATGATTTAACAACGGCTGTAAATGTATTGAAAGAGAGAAATAAAAATGCTATAAATTCAATTGACCTTCAAGCCATTCAAAATAGTTATAAAGAATTTAAAACAAAGTTGAGATGTGTGCTGAAAATGGAGGAACATGGGTAGAATAAATGAATTTAAATTATTACATTTATATTGTAATATGTTACAACCCCTAGAATGATGTATTTGCACCTACTCGAAAAAGAACCTACCAGAAGATTCCAAAGTGACATCTGGAATTATCTAGAGAATGGTGGCGTCATCACAGAACAATCGAGATCTGTCATTTTTAGGATAAAAGACCGACCGCATTCTCGGCGAGTAGTTCAGAAAGTATAGAAAGTGAGGTTAAGAGTTCAAAGATAAACAAAGTAATAAACATTGTGATTTTTAGTCAGTAAAGTGTATTTAAATTAATAATAGTATTGTGAAGTATCCAGTAAATATTTAATAAAGTGTGTTAGTGGACATCTCTTGTTATAATTTTTGGAACCCACGGATTTTGCGAGGGTGGTTTCCTAAGGGTGGAAACACGTTACAAATTGGTGTCAGAAGCGGAATTTTATGACAAGAGGGGCTCTGAAGTTGTGCTGGAGTGTTCGAGAAGTATTCTCGAGGTTTAGTGCTAACACAGTGGACTAAATTACTGGACACATTGTTCGAGGGTTATTTTCGGTCAGAAAAATAGTGTTAAGTGCATTTTTGAGACATTGTAGAACATTTTATTAGGACATTAGTGCGATAAACTGAGAAGTGATAGAGACACTAAAAAAAAAAAACTCATTTGCGTTAGTGCGCGAAAATTACTAGAACTTTTCTAGTTGGACATTAGTGGAGATTATTAAATTCTCTGAACTGGATAGTGACAAGACTCTGGATAAGACTTTTTCGTGCTGTTTCGAGATTTTTCTGGAAAGTTCCATTACCGATATTGACGTGACAGTTAAATTTATTTTATTTTAATTTCATCGTATGCCCGTAACAACAAGAAGTATGGCATCCGATAAACAAATACAGGACTTATTCGAACAATTCCAAAAAATGATGGCACAGCAGCGCCAGGAGGAGGAAAAACGGCGTCAAGAAGACAAAGAAGAACAGGAAAGAAAGACGCCAAGAAGAATTAAGGAAAATTCTGAATGAACAAATGAAAATACAGCAGGACGCTATCATTTCTGCCAACGAAGGATTAAAGAGTGAAGTCAAAGAAGAGATAAACAAGGTAGAAGAAAAAGTAGGTGAAGTCGAGACAGAAGTCAGTCAAGTTAAAGAGAAAGTAAACAAGTTCGAAGAAGAAGTTAAAGGAGAAATAGACCGGCTTAAACGACAGTTGAGAGATAGAGGAAGCCAGCAGGTGGTATCATCAGGTCAGCGACTAAAACCTCCTTCTTTTGATGGCCAAAGTTCCTGGACGACGTACAAGAGGCAGTTTGAGGCAGCAGCGTGTGCGAACAACTGGGATAATGAGGAAAAGGCCATGGCATTAGTTCTGGCGTTAAGGGGCCAGGCCTCAGAGTTGCTTCAAACTATCCCAGTGGATAAACAAAGGGACTTCAAAGTCTTGGAAGGTGCATTAGACTTGAGGTATGGCGATCAACACCTTGCCCAATTATACCAGGCTCAGCTGAAATCCCGGATGCAAAAAGCTGGGGAAAGTTTACAAGAATTTGAAGCTGCGATAGAGAGACTGGCACACCTGGCGTATCCAAATGCACCTAAAGAATTCCAGGAACAATTAGCCGTGGGGGCCTTTTTAGATGGTATAAGGGACGAAGAGGTCAGGCGAGTTCTGAGGCTGACGAGACACCAAAGTAGTAGCGAAGCTTTGGTGCGTGCACTCGAAGTAGAAGCCGCTTACAGGGATACTCCAAGGTCGAGAGTTCGAGCTGTGACTCTCGAAGAATCGCAACCAGAAATGAACCAGAACCCCTTGCTGACTGAGATGCAGAAAATATTCACCAAATTATGCGATAAATTGGATGGCCTCGGAAAGCAGGAGAAACAACAAAATAAAGGAAAGCCGAGCGGAGGTATTAAATGTTTCAACTGCGGCAAGGTGGGACATATGAAACGAGACTGTCGACAGCAGAACTCGGAGAGTCGAGTAAATGCTGTGAATGTTGAAGAGAAGCAGGAAAACTAAAGATAGCCAGCACCAAGGGGGCTGTGCTGGCTAGGGAATGCGGTGCCCCCAGAGAAATAAAGATTTCCCAGCTCCAAAGAATTCCAAGCAGTCTGTTGTTGCAAGGATATGTGAATGGAAGAAAATGCGTGTTTACTATTGACACCGGTGCTACGTCATCAATAGTGCGGCCAGGGTTTATATCAGGCTTGCAGATTGACAAGAAGCAAAATGGAGTAATCATTCGGACAGCCACGGGGGACAGGGCTGCGGTCCATGGAGAAATTAACTTGGAACTGCAGGTTGGACGGTTGAGGTTCAATTACAAGGTCATTGTGGCTGACATTATGGATGATTTCATTTTGGGTCTGGACATCATGGGAGAGCAGGGATTTATTGTTGACGTAGGGGAGCGAGTCTTAAAAATTGGAAATGAGGAATTTATTCTGGCAACCGCAGACGACCAATTCCATAAAGCAAGGTTGTTAACAACACAAACAATCAAGATTCCTGCTCATTCAGAACAAATGATTGATGTTGCCTTAGAAGGAAATCCTGGAGGGTACCGTGTTGGCCTAGTTGAAGATGACGAATCGATTAAGTCCCTATCCAATATTATTGTGGCGAGAACTTTAACCCGGACTAAAGACAAAATCCCAATTAGAGTTGTTAATTTAAATTCCCACTCGGTGACAATTAAGGAAGGCAAACCGATTGGCTCCTATGAACCGGTCACATGGGTAGCGAGGTGCGAGGAACAAACAGAGGGAAGTTCGTCTACGAAAATAGACCAGGAAGTTTTGACCTTGCTGAGTACCCAGTTGGAGCATTTATCTGAGGATGAGCGAAGGGAGGCAATCAAGTTCCTAGAAAAGGAAAGTTCAGTATTTGCCAAGAATACAGAGGCCCTTACAAAAACAGACATAGTCCAGCATCGGATAAATACTGGCGACTCACCAGCTATTCGACAACCACCTAGGAGGCTTCCATTAGCGAAACAAGAGGATGCCTCGGCAATGATAAACAAGATGCTGCAAGATGGAGTCATTGAGGAGTCAACGAGTCCCTGGTCATCGCCAGTCGTTTTGGTTGCCAAGAAGGACGGAACATTAAGATTTTGTGTCGATTATCGAAAATTAAATGATGTCACGAAGAAAAACAGTTACCCATTACCACGAATTGACGACACGTTAAGCATGTTGGCAGGCTCACGATGGTTTTCTACGTTAGACCTTAGGAGTGGATACTGGCAAGTGGGGCTTCATCCTGATGATAAGGAGAAGACAGCGTTTTCAGCAGGCAGTGGTCTTTATCAATTTACTGTGATGCCTTTTGGACTTTGCAATGCGCCAGCTACCTTTGAAAGATTGATGGAATTCGTACTGCGAGGGCTAACCTGGAGGACGTGCCTGGTTTACCTTGACGACGTGCTTGTTATGGGACAGGATTTTACAGAACATTTGAAAAATCTTCAAGAAGTATTTGGGCGAGTCAGGAATGCCCATCTGAAGTTGAACCCGAAGAAGTGCCTGCTATTCCAGAAAGAAGTCAAATTTCTTGGTCACGTGGTGTCTTCGGATGGAATACAAACAGACCCCGACAAAATTTCTGCTGTACGAGATTGGCCAAGACCATCTAACGTTCATGAAGTACGGAGCTTCCTTGGCCTCTGCACTTATTATAGGCGCTTTGTAGAAGGGTTTGCAGAAATTGCGAAGCCATTACACCGGCTGACAGAAGAGAAAGTGCAGTACCAATGGACACCGGAATGTGAAACGGCATGGAGAAGATTGAAGGCAGCTCTATGCACTGGTCCTGTGCTAGCGTACCCACAACGGGAAGGACTTTTTATTTTAGACACGGATGCCAGCAATTCTTCGGTCGGTTGTGTACTGTCTCAAATGCAGAATGGGCAGGAAAGAGTGATCGAGTACAGCAAGGTGCTGTCCAAACCGGAAAGAAACTATTGTGTAACCCGGAAAGAGTTACTGGCCATCGTTAAATCAGTGGACCATTTTCATAAATATCTTTATGGACGACATTTCAAGATTCGGACCGACCATGCTGCATTAAAATGGCTGTTGCAGTTGAAAACCCCTGAAGGTCAACTGGCTCGTTGGATAGAACGGCTGCAACAGTATGATTTCAAAATCGAACATCGACCTGGAAGATCTCATAAGAACGCAGGCGCTTTATCTAGAAGACCGTGCAAGGAAGATTGCAAGCACTGCCGCCACGTTGAGAAATTGCAGGGTACGGTGGCCGTCAACACTATTAAAATAGAGGTTCCGGACGATTGGACGACCGAAGCCCTGAGACAAGAACAACTGAATGACACAGAAATTGGGCCTATATTGAGAGCAAAGGAGAAAGGAATTCGACCAGCGTGGAAGGATGTTTCGGATAAGGCAGTTGGATTGAAGGCTTTGTGGGCCCAATGGGATTCACTTAAAGTCATGAACGGGCTGCTAAAGAGAGCTTGGGAAAGCCCGGATGGCAGGAAAGTTGTTATGCGTCTAGTGATTTCCAGGTGTCGAGTACCGAAAGTACTTCAGGAAGTGCATAATGGAGCATCCGGTGGGCACTTCGGCGTTAATAAGACCCTGAATAAAGTACGAGAACGATTTTATTGGGTAAATAGTCGTCAAGATGTGGAAGCTTGGTGTCGCAATTGCAAAATTTGTGCAGCCAGTAAGGGACCACAGACAATGAAGCAATATAACGTCGGAGCTCCTTTCGAGAGGATCGCGATCGATATAGCCGGCCCATTCCCAGTAACCAAGGATGGGAACAAGTACATACTGGTTGCCATGGACTATTTTAGTAAGTGGCCAGAGGCCTATGCAATTCCAAACCAAGAAGCAGTCACTGTCGCCAAAGTCTTGGTAGATAATTTGATATGTCGGTTTGGTGTACCCCTGGAGCTGCACTCAGATCAAGGGAGGAACTTTGAGTTAGGGGTGTTTCAACAAATCTGCAAGTTATTGGGGATACACAAAACACGGACAACAGCCCTTCACCCGCAATCAGATGGAATGGTGGAACGACATAACAAGACCATGAAAGAACATCTTTCTAAAGTGGTTCATAAGAATCAACGCGATTGGGATCTCCACATACCGTTCTTCCTCATGGCATACAGAGCTGCTATCCACGAGTCTACGAAACAAACACCAGCCCGTGTAGTATTTGGACACGAGATCAGACTGCCGTGTGATTTGATTTTCGGAACACCAGGCGGAGAACAGCTTCCTGTGAACAGCTATGTGGATGAAATGAGTGAACGGCTAAGAAATGTTCATGAGCTGGTTAGAGACCAAATCACCATAGCCAGTGACCGAATGAAGGCTCGATACGACCGTAAGGGTAGTTCAGAAGGGTTCAAGGTAGGAGATCTGGTTTGGCTGTACAACCCACAGCGGAAGAAAGGGAAGTCACCGAAACTTCAACCTCCTTGGGACTGTTATTATCCGAATTAATGATGTCGTCTATCGTATTCAACGAAACAAAAAGTCCAAGATGAAGATCGTACACTTGGATAGACTGGCGAAGTATGTGAAAGAGGCTGAATTACCTGACCGGGACGTTCAGGCTTAAGGAGGGGGCAGTGTAATATGTTACAACCCCTAGAATGATGTATTTGCACCTACTCGAAAAAGAACCTACCAGAAGATTCCAAAGTGACATCTGGAATTATCTAGAGAATGGTGGCGTCATCACAGAACAATCGAGATCTGTCATTTTTAGGATAAAAGACCGACCGCATTCTCGGCGAGTAGTTCAGAAAGTATAGAAAGTGAGGTTAAGAGTTCAAAGATAAACAAAGTAATAAACATTGTGATTTTTAGTCAGTAAAGTGTATTTAAATTAATAATAGTATTGTGAAGTATCCAGTAAATATTTAATAAAGTGTGTTAGTGGACATCTCTTGTTATAATTTTTGGAACCCACGGATTTTGCGAGGGTGGTTTCCTAAGGGTGGAAACACGTTACAATATTAAAAAAAATTAAAATTTTATAAATTAGAAAAAAATTTTTTAGTTCTGTAAGTTCGTACAGCGTCATATATTTTAATTCTGAGCAAGTTTTTCTAATAAAATTTCGCACAGAAAAGGCACTTTACCTGATGCGATTTTTATTTTTAAGCTGTTACCAGCGCCCTCTATACATTTTTTAAGTCCAAGATACTAAAAATAGTTTTTGGGTGAAGCAAGAGCAGCTCCCTGTCCGGCCTCCAGTCTAGGCGCCGGCGCGGCACTCGACAGCGAAGTTAAGCAATGTCGGTCAAGTCCGGCGCTTGGATTGGTGACCCAAGTTCTCGTTGGAGATCTCAGTCCATATGCTGAGCTGTAAAAGCCTGACTGGACTGAGGTGGCTCGGCGGGAGGAAGACATAGACCGTACCTGGGGCTCCTTACCAACATACTCGAAGTCTAGGAAGGACCATGTTTCGATAGGGAGCTCTAAGGCACAAAAAAGGAGTACTACAATAGACCTTAGGTCACAGTGGGGGAAGGCCAATCGCCCGCTCCTTCAGAGTAATCCAATCTAAGAGCAGAATACAAAAAATTGCGTTTGTAATCCAAAAAAAATACTTGTCCCATTTTTTTGCGCACGACAGTACTGTCATATGCAAAAAAAAAAGTCTTATAACGTATTTTTGCTAAAATCTAGTTGTGTACATCTAACTTGCTTAATTTTTGTGACATTGTCAGTTATTTGTCAAAAATCATTGCAAGTGTGCAAATAGAGGCAGATTTACATTAGAAGAAAATAGTTGTCCTATTTTTTTTTGCTCACGACAGTACCGTACCTACTTAATGAAAAAAAATTTTAAAAATTTTTATTGTTCAAATAGGCTTAGAATGTCATGAAACGTCGAGATTGTAAGTTTGAGCAATAAAAAATTCTGTTTAAAAGGAAAGCTTTAACAGAGTACAAAATATATTGTAAATTTATATCCTAAAAAGGGACGCCTTTCAAAATTTCGCACGAGGGCGCTTGAGGAACTAAGGTCGGCCCTGATTACGGTGAAAAAATGGCTAAATTATTCCGAAAATAAAAAAGTCGAAAAAAAATATCAAAATTTTCATGGAACCAAAAGATTCATAATGAAGCGAACTCGTTTTACAGTATTTTTTTATTTCGAGCTAGTTCTTACAATTTCGGATATATCGGCGAAAATAGTAACAAAACAGCATGTATTTCGGAGTCGAAAATCCCGCAAAAACATACAATCTTAAAAGATAATAAGCTGTAAACTTGTATAAATCTTTATTTTGGCATTTTATAAGTTGGCTCAAAAGTCTCATAGAATCTCGTGTACGCGAGTCAAGATATTCATGGTCAAAGATGGCAAGAATCGGTTTTTTGTAAATATCTCGTTTTCTATGCTCTAAATGACGTTTTGATTTATTATAAAAGTTGTAGAGCATAAAATTCTCTACAAATTTTGTATCAAGCAATATTTTATAAATTCAACCGAAAGATAGAGAGTTGCACTTACTCCGCATCGTAAATTGGATGGCGAAATTCGAAAATTCGATCCGACATGGCGCGGCTGGGGAGCGAATCAAAAATGGCGTTATTTGACGTTTACCGATTGATTTACATTTACTATTTTTGGGGAATCATATGGAAAAACGTCACAGTTACTGCGCCAAAAAGCGCCGTTTCGAATTATCCAAATTCTTCACCAAAGAAACAAAGAAATTATTTTTTCTCTCGCTTCAAAATTCATAAAATCGTAAATTTTACATTTTTATAATTCTTTTTTGATGCCTTATCTTTTTCATTATAAAAAAAATCAAGCAATTTTGCCCATGGGCTCATTTAGAATTTTTTTTTATTTGATTATCGGAAAGATCTTATAATTTTACTAGCTGACCCAGCAAACGTTGTTTTGCCATATAAATTATAAATTTTTGTCCAAAAAATAAAAAAAAAATTTCTGGATAGGGCCACCTTTATCACCTACGATCTATTCTCAGACCTACCAAATATACACCAAAAATTTCATAAAAATCGGTCAAGCCGTTTCGGAGGAGTTCGATAACAAACACTGTGACACGAGATTTTTATATATTAGAAGACCCTGCGCAAAAAACTAGAATTTTGTGAGACCTATCAATCGCCTAAAAAAATCATAAAAATGGACCGCACCCGTCTTGTTGAGTATCGGCCGTGGTGTCACTTGATAGGAACCCGCTAGCCAAAGCGGCTAGCTGCAGCTCGTTATTATAGTTTCACAATATTACAAATCGTTAACTCAAGCAGTGTGTTTTGAAACTTATGCGTGTTTGTGAAGAATTTCAGTTTATCAACTATTTTCATCGATTTATATTACTATCCTCTGATGTCACGATGTTGGTCGCACCGCGCTTCCAATTCACTCTTTAAAAGTCGTATATTTCGAAAACCACATATCGGATTCATCTGAAATTTTCAATATCGTTTAATTTTAAGTAATACTTCATCCACAAGAAGTAACAACTACTAAATGAAATTCATTAAATGAGCCCATATTGGCTGAGACGTTAAGCCGAGGCCAAGCATTGAAGTAAAGGAATGAGATTTTATTACGAGGTACACAATTCCTGGCCTAAGCCAGGAAAGTAACTTTCCCGGACTTTTTTCTGATAATTGCTTAGCAACAGACTAAAATATTGGAATAGTGCATTTTTGACATTCTTGATCGATTTCAGAAAAATATATTTTTCCTTTGCTGGTTAATTTAATCGCCGAACAAGCAAAATTTAAATGTTATGCAACTATTTTGTTTTATTGTAATTTTACAAATGTAATGAAATAGCAATAAAAATAAAATTGTTGTAGAAATGACAATTATAAAACAAATTTGTTTATTGGGCGGACTTCGCAAGACTAATCTGTCTAAGGCCTGAGACACATACAGAGGCTGAAATACGATTTATCACACGAAAAAATTTGCAACGGTAAAAGATGCATCAAAATTCATGGTTTCCCTGCCAAAAATTCCACATAGAAACTTATAAAAAAAAAGTGATGCGGTTTTATCGTTCCTATAAGTTATATTAGTATTATACAGACAGGATTTTATCTGTTTTATTAAGTTTTAAATCGGTTATGAAACAGTAATTCCGAATGAGCTATTTGGAATTATCATGTTGCCCTTTCATGAGTACTTATATGAAATATACATCAACAAATCTACAGTTTAGTGTCTGCAAATGCACCCTTGCCCTTATATCTGTAAACATATGGAATTACAGATACAACTTTAAAGAGATTCTAAACTTTTCTATAAGTAATATCATAAGAGTTCCAGTCCGTCTTTCTCCAGTATCTATCGTATGTAACACACCATTTATCAACATGTTTTTATTGTAAATTTCAACATTGTCTTTTTATTAGTATTAATGTGGATATACATGTCAACAAATGTACAGTTTCAATTGTATATTTTACAGATGTATTTTTATTGTAAACTTCCATTTTGCTTTTTTATTAGTATTAATTTGGATATGCATGCCGACAAATGTACAGTTTGAATTGCATATTTCAAATAGAAATACTAATATTGTGGTAAACACAAAATACTGCAAGTCCTTATTTCCTCGGGTGTTCTTGTTCTAGCCTAGAAGCAATGAATGAGTTAGCAGTGAAAGAGACTGCTTTACTTTTAATTTAACAAACACACGTCAGTTCCTTAGGTCACATTAGATTAGATATGAATTAGCGACACGTATACAGCTCCCTCTACTGGAGCCTGGAGTTAAAGTTGCTGCTGAAATTTCTATCAGTTTCTACCAGAATGGAGCAGCAAACATTTACTTATACCACATCAATGAGAATTTATGAGAACAGTATCTAAGGTAAAACGTGCGGCTTTCCGTGGTTAAATGGCAAGTGTTTCTATAAGAAACGAGCTGCATTAGGTTAGGACAGTTTTGACTTGCAATTGAAGATTACTAATTATAATGTTTGAATAGGGATTTATGAGATCAGTTTCTATGAGTATTAATGTTTTTTTTCAGTAATATATTAAATGTGTTTTCATTTGTTTGAATGGGTAAAAAGAAAGGTCAGTTTTCAACTGCAATTACAAATACAAGTTTAATCACTTTGAATGGGGTTATATGCGATTAATTTCTAAAAGTATTTATGCTGTTTTCCGAATATAATTGTGATGAGGTTTAATCAGTAACAAATTGTTCACTACTTGTTATGATATGGTCGGAAATTCCAAGTACACATTTAGTATTCCTTCAAAAGTATTGATGAGAGCAGTTTCTACGAGTATCTATTTGTTGTTTCTCTAGTAAATTATATAAGTCTTTATATTTACTTATACTATCTCAATGAGAATTTATGAGAACAGTACCTATCTAATGTAAAACGTACGGCTTTCCGTGGTTAAATGTCAAGTGTTTCTATAAGAAACGAGCTGCATTAGGTTAGAACAGTTTTGATTTGCAATTGAAGATTACAAATTATAATGTTTGAATAGGGATTTATGAGATCAGTTTCTATGAGTATTAATGTTTTTTTTTTCAGTAATATACTAAATGTGTTTTCATATGTTTGAATGGGTAAAAAGAAAGGTCAGTTTTCAACTGAAATTACAAATACAAATTTAATCAGTTCGAATGGGGTTATATGCGATCAATTTCTAACAGTATTTATGCTGTTTTCCGAATATAATTGTGATGAGGTTTGATCAGTAACAAATTGTTCACTACATGTTACGTGTGGAAATTCCAGGTACATATTTAGTATTACTTCGAAAGGATTGATAATAGCAGTTTCTACGAGTATGTATTTGTTGTGCCAATAGTAAATTATATAAGTCTTTATCAGTATGCATTCGGATCTAATTTAAATATGAAAATTATATCAGAATAAAGCAACTAAATATTTTAAACAGTACGTAATTTGTAAATCCAGACATTTACTTATACCACATCAATGAGAATTTATGAGGACAGTATCTAATGTACAACGTGCGGCTTTCCGTGGTTAAATGGCAAGAGTTTCTATAAGAAACGAGCTGCATTAGGTTAGAACAGTTTTGATTTGCAATTAAAGATTACAAATTATAATGTTTGAATAGGGATTTATGAGATCAGTTTCTATGAGTATTAATGTTTTTTTTTTCAGTAATAAATATATTAAATGTGTTTTCATTTGTTTGAATGGGTAAAAAGAAAGGTCAGTTTTCAACTGCAGTTACAAATACAAGTTTAATCACTTCGAATGGGGTTATATGCGATCAGTTTCTAACAGTATTTATGCTGTTTTCCGAATATAATTGTGATGAGGTTTGATCAGTAACAAATTGTTCACCACATGTTACGATATGGTTGGAAATGCCAGGTACATATTTAGTATTCCTTCGAAAGGATTGATGATAGCAGTTTCTATGAGTATGTATTTGTTGTTCCAATAGAAAATTTGTCTTTATCAGTATGCATTCGGATCTACTTTAAATACAAAAATTATATCAGAATGACACAACCAAATATTTTAAACAGTATCCACTTGTAAATCTAAACATTTAAAGATATATTTTAATGAGAACCAATCAGAACAGTATCTAATGTAACGCGTGCGGCTTTCCGTGGCTAAATTTTAAAAGTATTTTTAATAAATAGCTTTAACGGATTTGAACAGTTTTAATTTGCAATTCCAGATGAATAATTTTAATTGTTAAATAGGGATCTATGAGATCAGTGTCTTTGTGTAATGTTTTTTTTTCCAATAAAAACACATTTTATTGAAAAAAAAAACGTTACACTGACCTCATAGATCCCTAACAATTAAAACTATTCATCTGGAAATGCAAATGAAAACTGTTCGAATCCGTTAAAGCTTATTTATTGCAAATAATTTTAAAATTTAGCCACGGAAAACCGCACACGTTACATTAGATACTGTTCTGATGGATCCTCATTATAATATTATCTTTGAATGTTTGGATTTACAGGTGGACACTGTTTAAAATATTTGGAGTTTCATTCTGATATGATTTTTGTATTTAAATTAGATCCGAATGCATACTGATAAAGACTTCTATAATTTACTGTAGGATCAACAAATAAATACTCGTAGAAACTGCTCTCATCAATCCTTTTTAAGGAATACTAAATATGTACCTGGAATTTCCGACCATATCGTAACATGTAGTGAACAATTTGTTACGGATTAAACCTCATCACAATTATATTCGGAAAACAGCATAAATAATGTTAGAAATTGATCGCATATAACCCCATTCGAAGTGATTAAACTTGTATTTGTAATTGCAGTTGAAAACTGACCTTCCTTTTTACCCATTCAAACAAATGCAAACACATTTAATATATTACCGAAAAAAAACATTAATACTCATAGAAACTGATCTCATAAATCCCTATTTAAACATTATAATTTGTAATCTGCAATTGCAAATCAAAACTGTTCTAACTTAATGCATCTCGTTTCTTATAGAAACACTTGCCCTTTAACCACGAAAAGCCGCACGTTTTACATCAGATACTGTTCTCACAAATTCTCATTGAGATAGTATAAGTAAATGTCTGAATTTACAAATAGATACTGTTTAAAATATTTGGTAGCTTTATTCTGATATAATTTTCATATTTAAATTAGATCCGAATCTTTACTGATAAAGACTTATATAATTTACTAGAGGAACAACAAATAGATACTCGTAGAAACTGCTCTCATCAGTCCTCTTGAAGGAATACCAAATGTGTACTTGGAATTTCCGACCATATCATAACATGTAGTGAACAATTTGTTACTGATTAAACCTCATCACAATTATATCCGGAAAACAGCATAAATACTTTTAGAAATTGATCGCATATAACCCCATTCGAAGTGATTAAACTTATATTTGTAATTGCAGTTGAAAACTCTTTTTACCCATTCAAACAAATGAAAACACATTTAATATATTACTGAAAAAAAACATTAATACTCATAGAAACTGATCTCATAAATCCCTATTCAAACATTATAATTTTGAATCTTTAATTGCAAATCAAAACTGTTCTAACCTAATGCAGCTCGTTTCTTATAGAAACTCTTGCCATTTAACCACGGAAAGGCGCACGTTTTACATTAGATACTGTTCTCATAAATTCTCATTGAGATAGTATAAGTAAATGTGTGGATTTACAAATAGATACTGTTTAAAATATTTGGTTGCTTTATTCTGATATAATTTTCATATTTAAATTAGATCCGAATCTGTACTGATAAAGACTTATATAATTTACTATAGGAACAACAAATAGATACTCGTAGAAACTGCTCTCATCAATACTCTTGAAGGAATACTAAATGTGTACTTGGAATTTCCGACCATATCATAACAAGTAGTTAACAATTTGTTACTGATTAAACCTCATCATAACTATATTCGGAAAACAGCATAAATACTTTTAGAAATCGATCGCATATAACCCCTTCGAAGCGATTAAACTTGTATTTGTAATTGCAGTTGAAAACTGACCTTTCTTTTTACCCATTCAAACAAATGAAAACACATTTAATATATTACTGAAAAAAAATATTAATACTCATAGAAACTGATCTCATAAATTCCTATTCAAACATTATAATTTGTAATCTTCAATTGCAAATCAAAACTGTTCTAACCTAATGCAGCTCGTTTCTTAAAGAAACACTTGTCTTTTAATCACGGAAAGCCGCACGAATTACATTAGATACTGTGCTCATAAATTCTCATTGATGTGGTATAAGTAAATGTTTGGATTTACAAATGGATATGGCTTGACTCATTTTGCTGGTCAATTCGGATATAAACTGATAACAATTTCAACAGCAACTTTACCTAACTCTTATAGAAACTTATTGACCATATAGGTTCTCATAGATACTTATTAATTTTTGATAATTTTCAATACGGATTGATGAGATTTTTTTGACAGGGTTTAAATGAGATGCGTTCACATTAATGAGACGGGGCAACAAATGACAGTGCGACTTGCGGCAGTCGCAATGCTCTGCGGTTGGCATCCTAAAATCGCACTATATCCATAGCGTGCGAAACTTGCTCGCCAATGGAATTAAATGTAAACGTTCACACCATCGTCCAAACCGCAACGGCATTCAATGAAACGGTTGTTTTGTTGGTGCACTTCCTCTCGTAGATTAACAATGCCTCCGAAAAGGATGTTTCAGTATAAAATAATAGACCTAATCGAAGCTGTGGAGAAGCAACCATGCATATGGAACATGCGGTGTGAATGTAGAAGAACGCACTACCAGGCGTCAAAATGACACGACACCAATTTATTTCTCAGGGGGCGCCAGTCGCGTGCTACCCCGTTCTTCTACCTCCCAGGCGGGTTCGAGATAAGATGCACTTCGATAGCCGAATAATGAACCAAGGCTGCACTACCACAGATCGGTAACGACGCTCTCTCTGGACATGAATTCCCTCGTTGGGGGTTTAGGTACCTTTTGAAATTTTGGATTTTTTCATAAAAAAATCCCAACCAAAGAATTTCTCTGCGGAGGGATTAATTTTGTACGTGGTATCCACGTTTTTGGCTGTTAATAACAGACTCTACACCTTGGGGATTTCTCAAAAAACACATAAAAAAATCCCTATCGAACCTCCATAAGGCAACCAGAAGGTCAAGTGTTAATGTGAGTTAACTCGACACATCCGGTTTTCGATACAAAAGTTCCAGGGATTATAGACCCTCAACAGGCCTCAAGATCAATTAAGAAACAATAGTTCAAAGATTCCGTTTATTTAAGAGAAATGGTTACACAAAATTCTCAAGATAAGAATCGTGCCTTCCCCAATCAAGGTAATGGCTTTCAGACCATACAAGTGAGAGCGCTTACGCTAACGATCGATTAGGTAGAAAAGATTCATGCATACCTTCTCAGAATCAAAATGCGAGCTTTTTAGAGAAGTCTGAGACTATTTGTAATTTCATAATTACGACTGACTGATTTTAACTTAAAAAAGTTTTATTAAATGAATTTAGTTTCGCTAGAGACTACTTAGCTTTAAAGTTCTTGTATCGTGGCGGTTCACGTACTCAAACACATTCGTGAGGACTTATGACTGCATAAGTTTGTTGGCGTTCAGTCAGTCCACAATTTACTTGCCCCTATGCAGTTGTTCAATATTATCGGTATGGCAGCAATCCACCTTCGAGCGACTTTTAGGCAAAATTGAATTTTTGGTTTTTTATGCACAAGGCGTTTTCCTCTATAACTTTGTCATTTGGAAAGCCCCGCTATTGGCTTTCCTACTATCGCTTTGTCGGGACCACTCAACGCGCACAACCAAATTGCGAGTCACTGAGTTAATTCAAACACTTTCTATGCGAGAAACGGACTTTGTGCATATGCAGATTTTGACTTTTAGATGCCATGCATCGCTAAAATTTTATGCTCATACTTTAGAACGGGGCATTCAATAACCGTACCTCAAAGGTCAATGTCTCTGGTGGAGGAATAAAAATGGGAAAATATTTTAATATTTTTTAAAGTATATTTTCGTGGTACCTCTTAAACTAGCTTCGTGGTACTTTTGAAAAATTAATCTTTAAGTCCAACTTTAGCGTACTTTTGAAAAATCAATTTTCAAGCCAAATTTCGACGCAGTTTTGAAAAATTAATCTGCAAGTGAAATTTTGGCGTACTTTTGATAAATCGATTTTCAAGCCAAATTTCAACGCAGTTTTGAAAAATTAATCTGTAAGTGAAATTTTGGCGTACTTTTGATGAATCGATTTTCGAGCCAAATTTCAACCCAGTTTTGAAAAATTAATCTGCAAGTGAAATTTTGGCGTACTTTTGATAAATCGATTTTCGAGCCAAATTTCGACGCACTTTTAAGAATATTATTTTTCAAAGTCCAACTTTGTTGCACTTCTGAAAAAAGTATATTATTCAAAAATCCTTGCCATTATATACTTTCGCTCTCATATCATGAACCGAAAACACATTTTCCTAAGTGAAAATTCGGTGTTTCTTTGAATTTTCACCTGGTCATTTCTAACGCCTTATAGAACCCAAAACGGTCCTTATGGGTTGGTCTGAGCCTCTGCAAACTCTTAAAAATGTCTTTAAATGAAATTTTTGCCTAAGTCGAATTTTGATTCTCTCTGTCTTCAACTTAGGACGATTTTGGAGAGTTCTACAAGATGAACACTGGAAGGGCCGAAATTTAATAGAAAAACAGTGGAAAGAGGTGTTTTAATCATCGATTCATAACTCTTCTCAGGATAGACTAGGCTAGAGGCAACAGCGCAATATGTGTTTTTATTTTTTGTTCGAAACAATAGTTTTTCGCCTAGAGTGAACATATTTTGCTGCTGGGATGCGATTCTTTCCATGAAGCAATATATGTTCACATCAGTGATGCAAAATTTCATGAAACTTAAAATTTGTGAAATTTCAATGACATTTTTGTGAAAGTTTTGAAATTCATCGGAAATTTATGAAATTTCTGAAATATAAAATTAAACATAAGTATCATGAAACTTTCGTGAAATTTCAATGAAACTTTCATTTTATGAAATTTAAATGAATAGTTTCCTAATATTGTGAAAGTTAAGTGAAATTTCGTTGAAATATTTCATGAAATGATGAAACTTAAAGTTCTGTGTAACATTCGTAACCAGTGATACAAAATTTCGTGAAACTTAAAATTTGTGAAATTTCAATAAAATTTTTGAAAGTTTCGAAATTCATCTGAAATTTATGAAATTTTTGAAATATTATATTATACTTAAGTATCATGAAACTTTTCGTGAAATTTCACTGAAACTTTCATTTTATGAAATTTAATTGAATAATTCCCGAATATTATGAAAGTTAAGTGAAATTTCATTGAAATATTTCATGAAATGATGAAACTTAAGTTCTGTGTAACATTCGTGATGTTTTAAAGTTCCAACCCAGTAAACACACTCTGCCACATCCACATTATGACTGGCGGTACATGACCAGTCAGGTGCAACGTTTTTAAAATGCATGCCAATCATATATATGAATGAAATTACCATGAATATGCCAGAAATGCAAATTTTAGGCAGTCGACGCATGCACAAGGGGGTGCAAATCGGTTTTTTTTGTGTCTTTTTTTTGGGTTTTATTTTTTTATTTTTTTTAATGGATGCCAATAGTGCCAAACGAAAAGCCTTCAAAAAAAATCCAAAATCAAAATCATCCAAAATCAAGAACACCAAAAAATTTTACGATTTAATGTGCACATTAACAGTTGTTTTGAGCGCGGAAACTGCATGCCAATGAATTTCTGCTGGATTTTTTTTCACGGCTTTTCGTTTGGCACTATTGGCATCCATTTAAAAAAATAAAAAAATAAAACCCAAAAAAAAGACACAAAAAAAACCGATTTGCACCCCCTTGTGCACGCGACGACTGCCTAAAATTTGCATTTCTGGCATATTCATGGTAATTTCATTAATATATATGATTGGCATGCATTTTAAAAACGTTGCACCTGACTGGTCATGTACCGCCAGTCTCCCTGTCAAAAAAATCTCATCAATCCGTATTGAAAATTATCAAAAATTAATAAGTATCTATGGGAACCTATATGGTCAATAAGTTTCTATAAGAGTTAGGTAAAGTTGCTGTTGAAATTGTTATCAGTTTATATCCGCATTGACCAGCAAAATGAGTCAAGCCATATCCATTTGTTAATCCAAACATTTACTTATACCATATCAATGAGAATTTATGAGCACAGTATCTAATGTAATTCGTAGGGATTTATGAGATCAGTTTCTATGAGTATTAATGTTTTTTTTCAGTTAAATATTAAATGTGTTTTCATTTGTTTGAATGGGTAAAAAGAAAGGTCAGTTTTTAACTGCAATTACAAATATAAGTTTAATCACTTCGAATGGGGTTATATGCGATCAATTTCTAACAGTATTTATGCTGTTTTCCGAATATAATTGTGATGAGGTTTGATCCGTAACAAATTGTTCACTACATGTTACGATATGGTCGGAAATTCCAGGTACATATTTAGTATTCCTTCAAGAGGATTAATGAGAGCAGTTTCTACGAGTATTTATTTGTTGTTCCTACAGTAAATTATATAAGTCTTTATCAGTATGCATTGGGATCTAATTTAAATACAAAAATCATATCAGAATGAAACCCCAAATATTTTAAACAGTGTCCACCTGTAAATCCAAGATAATATTATAATGAGAATCCATCACAACAGTATCTAATGTAACGTGTGCGGTTTTCCGTGGCTAAATTTTAAAATTATTTGCAATAAATAAGCTTTAACGGATTCGAACAGTTTTGCATTTCCAGATGAATAGTTTTAATTGTTGGGGATCTATGAGGTCAGTGTAATGTTTTTTTTTCAATAAAATGTGTTTTTATTGGAAAATAAACATTACACAAAGACACTGATCTCATAGATCCCTATTTAACAATTAAAACTATTCATCTGGAATTGCAAATTAAGACTGTTCAAATCCGTTTAAAGCTATTTATTAAAAATACTTTTAAAATTTAGCCACGGAAAGCCGCACGCGTTACATTAGATACTGTTCTGATTGGTTCTCATTAAAATATATCTTTAAATGTTTGGATTTACAAGTGGATACTGTTTAAAATATTTGGTTGTGTCATTCTGATATAATTTTTGTATTTAAAGTACACAGCACAGTAAAGAACAACAAATACATACTCATAGAAACTGCTATCATCAATCCTTTCGAAGGAATACTAAATATGTACCTGGAATTTCCGACCATATCGTAACATGTGGTGAACAATTTGTTACTGATCAAACCTCATCACAATTATATTCGGAAAACAGCATAAATACTGTTAGAAACTGATTGCATATAACCCCATTCGAAGTGATTAAACTTGTATTTGTAATTGCAGTTGAAAACTGACCTTTCTTTTTACCCATTCAAACAAATGAAAACACATTGAATATACTTATTACTGAAAAAAAACATTAATACTCATAGAAACTGATCTCATAAATCCCTATTCAAACATTATAATTTGTAATCTTCAATTGCAAATCAAAACTGCTCTAACCTAATGCAGCTCGTTTCTTATAGAAACTCTTGCCATTTAACCACGGAAAGCCGCATGTTTTACATTAGATACTGTTCTCATAAATTCTCATTGAGATAGTATAAGTAAATGTCTGGATTTACATATAGATACTATTTAAAATATTTAGTTGCTTTATTCTGATATAATTTTCATATTTAAATTAGATCCGAATGCATACTGATTAAGACTTATATAATTTACTATTGGCACAACAAATACATACTTGTAGAAATTGCTATCATCAATCCTTTCGAAGTAATACTAAATATGTACCTGGAATTTCCACACGTAACATGTAGTGAACAATTTGTTACTGATCAAACCTCATCACAATTATATTCGGAAAACAGCATAAATACTGTTAGAAATTGATCGCATATAATCCCATTCGAAGTGGTTAAACTTGTGTTTGTAATTGAAGTTGAAAACTGACCTTTCTTTTTACCCATTCAAACAAATGAAAACCCATTTAATATATTACTGAAAAAAAAAACATTAATACTCATAGAAACTGATCTCATAAATCCCTATTCAAACATTATAATTTGTAATCTTCAATTGCAAATCAAAACTGTTCTAACCAAATGCAGCTCGTTTCATATAGAAACTCTTGCCATTTAACCACGGAAAACCGCACGTTTTACATTAGATACTGTCCTCATAAATTCTCATTGAGATAGTATAAGTAAATGTCTGGATTTACAAATAGATTCTGTTTAAAATATTTGGTTGCTTTATTCTGATATAATTTTCATATTTAAATTAGATCCGAATGCATACTGATAAAGACTTATATAATTTACTATTGGTACAACAAATACATACTCGTAGAAGCTGCTATCATCAATCCTTTCGAAGTAATACTAAATATGTACCTGGAATTTCCGACCATATCGTAACATGTAGTGAACAATTTGTTACTGATCAAACCTCATCACAATTATATTCGGAAAACAGTATAGATACTGTTAGAAATTGATCGCATATAACCCCATTCGAAGTGATTAAATTTGTATTTGTAATTTCGGTTGAAAACTGACCTTTCTTTTTACCCATTCAAACATATGAAAACACATTTAATATATTACTGAAAAAAAAACATTAATACTCATAAAAACTGATCTCATAAATCCCTATTCAAACATTATAATTTGTAATCTTCAATTGCAAATCAAAACTGTTCTAACCTAATGCAGCTCGTTTCTTATAGAAACACTTGCCATTTAACCACGAAAAGCCGTACGTTTTACATTAGATACTGTTCTCATAAATTCTCATTGAGATAGTATAAGTAAATGTAAAGACTTATATAATTTACTAGAGGAACAACAAATAGATACTCGTAGAAACTGCTCTCATCAATCCTTTTGAAGGAATACTAAATGTGTACTTGGAATTTCCGACCATATCATAACAAGTAGTGAACAATTTGTTACTGATTAAACCTCATCACAATTATATTCGGAAAACAGCATAAATACTTTTAGAAATTAATCGCATATATCCCCATTCAAAGTGATTAAACTTGTATTTGTAATTGCAGTTGAAAACTGACCTTTCTTTTTACCCATTCAAACAAATGAAAACACATTTAATATATTACTGAAAAAAAACATTAATACTCATAGAAACTGATCTCATAAATCCCCATTATAATTAGTAATCTTCAATTGCAAGTCAACCTAATGCAGCTCGTTTCTTATAGAAACACTTGCCATTTAACCACGGAAAGCCGCACGTTTTACCTTAGATACTGTTCTCATAAATTCTCATTGATGTGGTATAAATAAATGTTTGCTGCTCCATTCTGGTAGAAACTGATAGAAATTTCAGCAGCAACTTTACTCCAGGCTCCAGTAGAGGGAGCTGTATACGTGTAGCTAGTTCATATCTAATCTAATGTGACCTAAGGAACTGAAGTGTGTTTGTTAAATTAAAAACAAAGCAGTCTCTTTCACTGCTAACTCATTCATTGCTTCTAGGCTAGAACAAGAACACCGAGGAAATAAGGACTTTGCAGAATTTGCAGTGTTTACCACAATATTAGTATTTCTATTTGAAATATGCAATTTAAACTGTACATTTGTCGGCATGCATATCCAAATTAATACTAATAAAAAAGCAAAATGGAAGTTTACAATAAAAATACATCTATAAAATATACAATTGAAACTGTACATTTGTTGACATGTATATCCACATTAATACTAATAAAAAACAATGTTGAAATTTACAATAAAAACATGTTGATAAATGGTGTGTTACATACGATAGATACTGGAGAAAGGACGGACTGGAACTCTTATGATATTACTTATAGAAAAGATCTGTAATTCCATATGTTTACAGATATAAGGGCAAGGGTGCATTTGCAGACACTAAACTGTAGATTTGTTGTATATTTCATATAAGTACTCATGAAAGGGCAACATGATAATTCCAAATAGCTCATTCGGAATTACTGTTTCATAACCGATTTAAAACTTAATAAAACAGATAAAATCCTGTCTGTATAATACTAATATAACTTATAGGAACGATAAAACCGCATCACTTTTTTTTATAAGTTTCTATGTGGAATTTTTGGCAGGGCTATTATAGCCACTCACATTTTAGTGGATTTTCTAAATGGCAAAGCATCACATCACCGTGATGACACTCTTTGGACCGTTTCAGAACGTTCACATTATAACCACTCCCATGTCAGTGGAGATTGGGATGTCCACAATCACCACATCATTTTCATGATACATTTTAAAACGTGGATATAACTAACTGAGCCACCACTCACCACAGAGCAGTTTCTACGAGTATCTATTTGTTGTTCCTCTAGTAAATTATATAAGTCTTTACATTTACTTATACTATCTCAATGAGAATTTATGAGGACAGTATCTAATGTAAAACGTGCGGGTTTCCGTGGTTAAATGGCAAGAGTTTCTATATGAAACGAGCTGCATTTGGTTAGAACAGTTTTGATTTGCAATTGAAGATTACAAATTATAATGTTTGAATAGGGATTTATGAGATCAGTTTCTATGAGTATTAATGTTTTTTTTTCAGTAATATATTAAATGGGTTTTCATTTGTTTGAATGGGTAAAAAGAAAGGTCAGTTTTCAACTGCAATTACAAATACAAGTTTAACCACTTCGAATGGGATTATATGCGATCAATTTCTAACAGTATTTATGCTGTTTTCCGAATATAATTGTGATGAGGTTTGATCAGTAACAAATTGTTCACTACATGTTACGTGTGGAAATTCCAGGTACATATTTAGTATTACTTCGAAAGGATTGATGATAGCAGTTTCTACGAGTATGTATTTGTTGTGCCAATAGTAAATTATATAAGTTTTAATCAGTATGCATTCGGATCTAATTTAAATATGAAAATTATATCAGAATAAAGCAACTAAATATTTTAAATAGTATCTATATGTAAATCCAGACATTTACTTATACTATCTCAATGAGAATTTATGAGAACAGTATCTAATGTAAAACGTGCGGCTTTCCGTGGTTAAATGGCAAGAGTTTCTATAAGAAACGAGCTGCATTAGGTTAGAACAGTTTTGATTTGCAATTGAAGATTACAAATTATAATGTTTGAATAGGGATTTATGAGATCAGTTTCTATGAGTATTAATGTTTTTTTTTCAGTAATAAGTATATTAAATGTGTTTTCATTTGTTTGAATGGGTAAAGAAGAAAGGTCAGTTTCCAACTGCAATTACAAATACAAGTTTAGTCACTTCGAATGGGGTTATATGCGATCAGTTTCTAACAGTATTTATGCTGTTTTCCGAATATAATTGTGATGAGATTTGATCAGTAACAAATTGTTCACCACATGTTACGATATGGTCGGAAATTCCAGGTACATATTTAGTATTCCTTCGAAAGGATTGATGATAGCAGTTTCTATGAGTATGTATTTGTTGTTCCAATAGAAAATTTGTCTTTATCAGTATGCATTCGGATCTACTTTAAATACAAAAATTATATCAGAATGACACAACCAAATATTTTAAACAGTATCCACTTGTAAATCCAAACATTTAAAGATATATTTTAATGAGAACCAATCAGAACAGTATCTAATGTAACGCGTGCGGCTTTCCGTGGCTAAATTTTAAAAGTATATTTAATAAATAGCTTTAACGGATTTGAACAGTTTTAATTTGCAATTCCAGATGAATAGTTTTAATTGTTAAATAGGGATCTATGAGATCAGTGTCTTTGTGTAATGTTTATTTTCCAATAAAAACACATTTTATTGAAAAAAAAACATTACACTGACCTCATACATCCCTAACAATTAAAACTATTCATCTGGAAATGCAAAACTATTCGAATCCGTTAAAGCTTATTTATTGCAAATAATTTTAAAATTTAGCCACGGAAAACCGCACACGTTACATTAGATACTGTTGTGATAGATTCTCATTATAATATTATCTTGGATTTACAGGTGGACACTGTTTAAAATATTTGGGGTTTCATTCTGATATGATTTTTGTATTTAAATTAGATCCGAATGCATACTGATAAACACTTATATAATTTATTGTAGGAACAACCAATAAATACTCGTAGAAACTGCTCTCATTAATCCTCTTGAAGGAATACTAAATATGTACCTGGAATTTCCGACCATATCGTAACATGTAGTGAACAATTTGTTACGGATCAAACCTCATCACAATTATATTCGGAAAACAGCATAAATACTGTTAGAAATTGATCGCATATAACCCCATTCGAAGTGATTAAACTTATATTTGTAATTGCGCTTCAAAACTTCCTTTTTACCCATTCAAACAAATGAAAACACATTTAATATATTACTGAAAAAAAACATTAATACTCATAGAAACTGGTCTCATAAATCCTTATTTAAACATTATAATTTGTAATCTTCAATTGCAAATCAAAACTGTTCTAATCTAATGCAGCTCGTTTCTTATAGAAACACTTGCCATTTAACCACGAAAAGCCGCACGTTTTACATTAGATACTGTTCTCATAAATTCTCATTGAGATAGTATAAGTAAATGTCTGGATTTGCAAATAAATACTGTTTAAAATATTTGGTTGCTTTATTCTGATATAAATTTTCATATTTAAATTAGATCCGAATCTTTACTGATAAAGACTTATATAATTTACTAGAGGAACAACAAATAGATACTCGTAGAAACTGCTCTCATCAATCCTCTTGAAGGAATACCAAATGTGTACTTGGAATTTCCGACCATATCATAACATGTAGTGAACAATTTGTTACTGATTAAACCTCTTCACAATTATATCCGGAAAACAGCATAAATACTTTTAGAAATTGATCGCATATAACCCCATTCGAAGTGATTAAACTTGTATTTGTAATTGCAGTTGAAAACTGACCTTTCTTTTTACCCATTCAAACAAATGAAAACACATTTAATATATTACTGAAAAAAAACATTAATACTCATAGAAACTGATCTCATAAATCCCTATTCAAACATTATAATTTTGAATCTTCAATTGCAAATCAAAACTGTTCTAACCTAATGCAGCTCGTTTCTTATAGAAACTCTTGCCATTTAACCACGGAAAGCCGCACGTTTTACATTAGATACTGTTCTCATAAATTCTCATTGAGATAGTATAAGTAAATGTTTGGATTTACAAATAGATACTGTTTAAAATATTTGGTTGCTTTATTCTGATATAATTTTCATATTTAAATTAGATCCGAATCTGTACTGATAAAGACTTATATAATTTACTATAGGAACAACAAATAGATACTCGTAGAAACTGCTCTCATCAATCCTCTTGAAGGAATACCAAATGTGTACTTGGAATTTCCGACCATATCATAACAAGTAGTGAACAATTTGTTACTGATTAAACCTCTTCACAATTATATCCGGAAAACAGCATAAATACTTTGAGAAATTGATCGCATCTAACCTAAACTTGTATTTGTAATTGCAGTTGAAAACTGACCTTTCTTTTTACCTATTCAAACAAATGAAAACACATTTAATATATTACTGAAAAAAAAAAACATTAATACTCATAGAAACTGATCTCATAAATCCCTATTCAAACATTATAATTTTGAATCTTCAATTGCAAATCAAAACTGTTCTAACCTAATGCAGCTTGTTTCTTATAGAAACTCTTGCCATTTAACCACGGAAAGCCGCACGTTTTACATTAGATACTGTTCTCATAAATTCTCATTGAGATAGTATAAGTAAATGTTTGGATTTACAAATAGATACTGTTTAAAATATTTGGTTGCTTTATTCTGATATAATTTTCATATTTAAATTATATCCGAATCTGTACTGATAAAGACTTATATAATTTACTATAGGAACAACAAATAGATACTCGTAGAAACTGCTCTCATCAATCCTCTTGAAGGAATACTAAATGTGTACTTGGAATTTCCGACCATATCTTAACAAGTAGTTAACAATTTGTTACTGATTAAACCTCATCATAACTATATTCGGAAAACAGCATAAATACTTTTAGAAATTGATCGCATATAATCCCATTCGAAGCGATTAAACTTGTATTTGTAATTGCAGTTGAAAACTGACCTTTCTTTTTACCCATTCAAACAAATGAAAACACATTTAATATATTACTGAAAAAAAACATTAATACTCATAGAAACTGATCTCATAAATCCCTATTCAAACATTATAATTTGTAATCTTCAATTGCAAATCCAAACTGTTCTAACCTAATGCAGCTCGTTTCTTAAAGAAACACTTGTCTTTTAAACACGGAAAGCCACACGAATTACATTAGATACTGTGCTCATAAATTCTCATTGATATGGTATAAGTAAATGTTTGGATTAACAAATGGATATGGCTTGACTCATTTTGCTGGTCAATGCGGATATAAACTGATAACAATTTCAACAGCAACTTTACCTAACTCTTATAGAAACTTATTGACCATATAGGTTCTCATAGATACTTATTAATTTTTGATAATTTTCAATACGGATTGATGAGATTTTTTTGACAGGGATGATATTTGCTTTAATTATTACCCATCATTTTATTTTGATCTAGTACCTATATTATTTTAGTACCCGAATCCGAGGATTGTCTAATTATATCTATAGTATAAATACCCCAGTCAAATTAGAACAAATTTCGACGTTTGACGAAAAAAAAACTGATAAAGTGTTTAAATTTGGCAAATGTTCATTTAGGCTTACCTACTATTAAACATAGGTACTAAAAGTCCCCAGCCCAAACTGTTGCGCTTGAGCCACCATCTTGGAGAAATGGCGGTCGGATTCAGTTTACTGATTATATCTTTCTAACCATTAGCGATATCGAAATTATGTTTATATACAAAATAAAGCTTATAAAATTCGGCACAAAAAGTGTTATATGCATTTCATCGACACGTTTCAATTGTGAATATCACTCATATCTAATAAAAATATATCATTGTATTGTCATAAAATACGGGACAACTTTCAAAATGTCTCTTCTGTCAGGCCGTTCGTCTGTCCGTCTGCCTCTCCGTCCATCATGTCTCTTATAAGCTAAATAACTTAAAAAAGAAAAGTCTGGTTTTATTGAAATTTGGACAATAAATTAGTGTTAGCTATAAGAAGAACCACAGCGTTTAAAAAAAAAATTGATCAGTAAGTATGTTATGATTGTAGGTTTAAGTGACATACTTGCAATTTTAATGATCTCCCGATGATACCATCTTGATTGTCGAAACGTTGGTCAGTATACTGTGCGGTATCTCTGTATTTTTAGCATATTATCACATGCCTTTTTTTATTTACTAATCGATTTTTTTCAAAATCAATAGAGTTCTTCCTTTAGTTAACACTAACTTACTGTTCAAATTTCAATAAAATTGGACTCCTCTCTTTTAAATTATCATACTCACAAAAAGTGTCGTACAGATGGACAAACTGACAGACTGACAAACAGATATTCGACGGATATTTTAAAGTTATTGGGAATTCTAGAATTAACATAATAATATGAATTTTTTTTACGAGTGATTTCCGGTTTAGAAATGTGTTGATCAAATGTAATTTCCTATTTTAGAAGATGATAATAATAGATACGGGAAAATATTATATTACATTTTTTGTAGAGAATTTTATAAGCTTACTTTTTATTGGAGACTTAATTTCGATATCTCTAATGGTTAGCGAGATATAAGAAAAAAAACTTAATCTGAGCACCATTTTTTCAAGATGGCGGCGCGAGCGTAAGAGATAGAGTTGACGAACTTTAAGTATGTTTAAACAGTGGGCCTTAATGAACATCTCTACCAAGTTTCAAAACTTCAGGTATCAGTTTTTTTCCTCTAATCCTCCCTA
Organism: Rutpela maculata; assembly: GCA_936432065.2. Classification (NCBI taxonomy): domain Eukaryota; kingdom Metazoa; phylum Arthropoda; class Insecta; order Coleoptera; family Cerambycidae; genus Rutpela; species Rutpela maculata. The sequence continues at coordinate 163,583,103 of OW386286.2, forward strand.
TTTAACTGGAATAATTTAGGTACTTATACATTTTTTTCTATTTTAGAATGTTATAATAGACAATTAAAACTATCTTCGTTTGTGGGGCTTCTGGCAGTGGCAGTATAATGAGAGAAAAGATGGTAAGTTTATATAAGTTCTAAAATCTTAGACATTTTGCATTTGAATTTTGTGCAAACTGCTGTTTTTACCAATTTTTTCTGTAGCTATAATAAGGCTCTATAAAAAAATATATTCTTTATTGTTTCATATTGAAATACTCGTTTCGGTAATGAGAAACTTCACCTTCAGTTTTTTTTCTGCTTAATTTTTAATTTAGTGTATACTTAGTGTCTTATTTTAAGTCTCATCTAAACTTTATTATTTTGCTAGAGATAGAATTCAAATGGTGTCCACGAATCAAGAGTGATACAAAGTTCAAATAATTTTAGAACCGTATTCTGCATGCCCTGTTATAATCAAATTCTGAATTCTTATCTTTACTGCTAATTCATGTTTTACAAAATAGTAGTTTATTTTCAATCGTCATCCTTTTTTTTATATTTTCAATAGTGTCAATGAAGTTGTTCTAAAGATGTAAGCTATTAAAATTAAATTTAATTACTTCCACATCCAGCGGAAGTATGGTAACGACAAAAATATTTTTGAAAATTTTTATTGTTCAGATAGGCTAAAATGTCATGAAATGTCGAGATTTTAAATTTGAGCAAAAAAAAAAATTTCTGTCTGTCGGTCTGTAACTTTTTTTGTGCCCACGTTTACTCTGGAATCGTTTAAGATATTGACTTGAAATTTGGTACACGTATGTACTTTAACGGGATCTGGAACTAGATTATATTTTCATCTTATTCCGTCGAAGGGTTGGGGGGTAAATCGGTAAATCAAGCAGGTAACAGTCCATAAAATTGGTATTTAGTGATATAAGAGAAGCTAAGGTTTAAAAAAAATTTTTTGGCATTAGCCACCCCCATTACCACCCCATTATTAAAGGAGATGAAAATAAAATTGTGATTTAGTGTGTGTACAAGAATCAAAAGTCTCAAAATATTCTTTTTACTTCATCCACCTCCACTACTACCCCCCTATCACCACCCCCACTCCACTACCGTGTGGGATATCGTTTTATGGGTTTTTGGGGTAGACGATTTCAAATGTTATATTATTAAAGTTCTATAAACAATTATTTCCACATACAAAATTTTTTCGTTATGAGAGACTTGGATAGAAAATCTGGATGTGGAAGTAGTGATTCCTTGGGCAGCGGTTTTTTACTTTAATAACAAAACGAGTGTGTGGTTGAACTCGAAATTACCACTACCAACACTCAACTTTTAACATTATTTTTACTGACATAAATGATACCAAATCTTATTAAACATTTTCAAACATTAAACATTTTCATTTTGAATTTGTGATAAATAATTTTTTATAAATTTTTAGATGTGGTATGAAAAATAGTTCCAGCCACAGCAGACTTTGACTATGAGATAATTGTGACACTTAATCCGTTATAGGGATCAAAGAAGATCAAGAAAGAAACAGCTAGGTGAATTTATATTATAAGGCATACCTGTAATCATATCTTGAATATATATAGTTTCGGAAATGTTTGTTTCATTGATAACTTCAGATTTATTTAATACTTTTTATATTTTTAAATCTAATTTCTATTATTTTACTTAAAGACATTTTCTGGGACCTCACTTTAGTGAGTAATATATGTGCTATAAAACGATTAAAATATCTAGGGATATGTGAAAGATTTATAAGCAAATATCAAACGATTATGTATGAACTGCCTTTTTATATATTTTCCGAAATCTCAAGAAAAATTTAAGGAAAAGGTAAGTAAAGCGAATGTGAAATATACTTTTTTGTGTAAAATTTCAGCAATATCAGGCTACTTTGATGAAATGTTTTGTCTGAAGTAAGCCATTAAAATAAAAATGAATTGTGAATAAATTATGTTGCTTTATAATGTATATTATAACAACTTGAATGTTACCGCTGAGTTAATTTTAAAATAAATGAAAAGAATCTATTTTGCAACAAATAAATCTTCTTTTATATTACGAAAAAAATGAATGAAATCTCAATGAAATAACGATGAAAGATTTATATTTATACCTGGCAATATAAAATGATTAATTTTGAATAAATTATGTTTCCTCATTGAATTTTTTATTGTTTTTAATCGAAAAAAATTACTTCATCAAAGTCGGCTGACGTTTTATACTTAGTGTATGATTTTACATTCTGAACAACTTTTCTCTTTATTTTTTTCATTTAGAAAAATAAAGGTGTACTTATTTCTTAAATATTTGTTTACAAATCACCCTGTATATCTAAAATTATATTATCATATACAGCTAATTATATATGTAACTATATTATGCAACGAGAATAATTTTAGGTATGCAGGAGGATTTTGAAACAAATATTTAAGAAATAATATATAAGTTCACCTTTATTTCTTAAAATGAGAAAAGTTTTTCAGAATGTAAAATCACACACAAGGTATAAAATGTCAGCCGACTTTAATGAAATAATTTTTTTCGATAAAAAAACAACAAAAAATTCAATGAGGAAACATAATTTATTCAAAAATTCATCATTTTTTGGAGCCGGATATAAAATATTAATCTTTAATCGGTGATTTTTAAGTTTCAATGGAGCTATTTTTTCGTAATATAAAAGTAGATTTATTTGTTGCAATATAGATTCTTTTTATTTATTTTAAAAGTAATTGGGCGGTAACATTCAAGTTGTTATAATATATATTTTTTGTACACAATATGATCATATCTATATCACAAATGAGTAGTACTGATGTGGCTGAAAAGTGGAAAATAAGTAAGTCACTTTTGACGACGTGGCTGAGTGCGGCCGTTTAGCGTCACTGTGACGGCATTTCCACGTGGTTGCAAACAAGAATGACGACGTCACTGTTGCAAAAATCACATCATTATGATGTTAAAATGATGTGGTTTGGTTTGCTGGGAAGAGATAATGATTAATAAATCCCACTTTTGCAACTATAGTCTCACACATTTTTATTTTTAATTTTTTTTTAACAAAAATAACATTTTGTTTTCTTTATAATAGGATTAGAGCTTACAAATAATATATTTGTGAAACGTAAAAATAATAATACATTTTTCAAAACGTTTTATTACAAAATCGACAAGTCACATTGTTATTATTTTGGGAACACGAAAAACGAAAAATATTTCCAAGTAGCACTTTTTGGCTTCATTTTGTTGATTATTATGGGTTTTAACTTTTAACACTTTTAACGGCATTTCTTCACTTTCCCGCGACTTAGCAAACCTAACCTCTATAATAAATGTTAAAACCAGACTTTAATCCGTATTGGTTATGGGTTTTAACTTTTAACATTTTTAACGGCGTTTCTTCACTTTCCCGCACTTTTAGCAAACCTAACCTCTATAATAAATGTCAAAACCAGACTTTAATCCGTATTGGTTGAAAAAGCTAAAAATGCTCGCGAAATTCAAATTTTGTTTGATGTAACGGAAATACAGATTTTACGGCTGAAACTTTCATGAAAGTTTCAAAAACATTGTAATTTTCAGATTAATCTGAAACTTTCATAAAATTCAAATATTTCAGAAATTTATGAGAGCACGTTGAAACTTTCAGAAATTTCAAATTGAAGTTGAAACATTCAAAATGAAATTTTGCATCACTGGTTCACATTAGGCAAAAAATTATCGTTTCGAATCAAAAATAACAAAAACACATATTGCGCTGTTGCCTCTAGCCTAATCTATCGTGAGAAGCGTTATGAACCGAAAATTAAAACAAATATCTCTCTCCACTATTTTTCTTTTAAATTTCGAACCTTGTAGTCTTCAGTCCACTTCTTCCATATGCACGGTCGCCTCTCCACAGCCTCGATTAGATATATTACTGCATATTGACAGTTTTTTTGGAGGCATTGTTAATTAATACACGAGAGCAAGATGCATCAACAAAACAAATAAAATTGAACTTACAACTGCTTCATAGAATGTCGTTGCGGTTTTCACATTTTTTAATTAACATGGTCGCCTTTTAGATTAAATTGCAGATGGGTCAAGGCTTCAAGCGCCCCTCTTCACTTCAATCTAAAGAGATCTTTTGTAAGTATACCCTTGGATCTATAAATCCGTTCCCTCAGCAGCAAGTTGGTCGCCTTACTTAGACTTGAAATTTGGTACACTTATGTATTATCTAGTTCCAGACAGGGCCAGATTATCCAAAAGGCTAACTAGGCTATGGCCTAGGGGCGACAATGCATGAACGGGTGCTCGCTAGGGCATGAGGGGCGTCGCGAGCTCTCTGCTTATAAAAAAAAAATTGTCCCCTCCCCCTAATTGTCGTTTCTGAGAAAAAAATTTTTTCCATTTCCTTCTCCATGCTTATCAATCTTTGTTAAAAAAATTTTTTTTTAGATTTCTACCCCTATCAGTTTTGAAACTCGAACGTTTGAATGTTTTTTTCCGATTTCTCCCACCATTCATCATTTTTTTCCATTATGAATAAGAGAGAGCAAATACATGATTAGCCTAGGAACGCGTCAGTCCTTAATCCGGCCCTGATTCCAGATTATACTTTGATCTTATTGCATTGAAGTGTTGGGGGGTAAATAAATAAAGCAAGCAAGAGTCCAGAAAATTAGGATTTCTTGTATGTACGAGAAGCCAGAGTCAAATTTTTTTTGGTATCAGCTATACCCACTATCACTATCACCTCCACCGCCCATTATGAAAAGGGGGATAAAAAAAAATTATGATTTAGTGCATACATGAAGTTGAAGGGCAATGCTTTATAGTCACTAACCAGACTGGGACTTAAAAAGGCTTCATAGGCATGTTTATTTGTCAATATCATGACAGGTTCTTTTTTTTTTTTTTCAATATGACAATAAACTGAAATGCTATATATAATCTTTGTGGTCAAGTTATGACCGACGTGCGGCATTTCTATTGTTCGACAACAAACCCGTTTGCGTAACGCGTGTCGTCGTCGAATGCGGCTGGCGATTTCATAGGCGGGTCGATTTTCTCAGAAGTCAGATATAGCAGGTATAGTGCACTTATTTCAATTAGTGCCTAAGAGGGCAATTTTAGTCTTATTCTGTTGTTAAAATAATAAACATGCAACCTGGTGAATTTTTAAATCCGCAATCACAGCAGTTAGTTTTGAATTTGGAATATTTTCAAAAGGAAAATGAAAATTGTGGACCTTTATTGTCAATAAAAGCTGTTCAAAGGCGAGTGGGTGAGACTTTAAAAATCGATGAAAAGACTGTAAGAAAAATAGCTAAAAACGACAGAGAAAATGTGGAACCTCAAGCTTCAGTTAACGAAATAGTAAAAAGTCCAAAACAGAGCTACACGATGCTGTAAAATATGAAATAAAAAATGTTATTTACGATATGGTGTCTGATCATAAACATATTTCCTTGGCTGTCCTCATTATAAGTGTTAATAACGAACGATGAGGACTCGGAAGAATTAGATATTGACGAAGAATAGTAAATTTATTTATTTATCTTATACTAGGTATTTGTATTTTACTGCCACATTTGTTTTATATAGGGTTCGGTATAATTGGTATTAAGTATATATTCTTATTTTAAGATTACATATACTTATTTGACAAAATTCTATTAATGAATAAAAAAGACTTAGCTGCAACTATTTAACTGTATTTATTTTGTATATTTGCTCTATCATATTTTTTACTTGAAACCAAAACAATTCAATATTATAATTTATTTATTTAACTTAAATTACTTTAAATTTACAATAAATGTATTATATGCTTATAATTCAATTTCCTTTAAATAAATCTAATTAAATACATCAAGTAAAGTATAAAAAGTATCAAACAAAGCGAAGCCACTGTGCATTCGAAAACACCAACGAGCCTATGGCATCTTAGTTCAGACGTTCGTGACATCACCAAAGATTAGAACGTCACACCACGACTCTATCAGCGAACAGACTTTATCAGGTTTTGTGGAAAAATATTCTGCAGGAAAGGTGCATAACCGTAACTACATATTTTTTGTTTACATTGTATTTGGTCAATTTTTTTTTTTGAAAACTGAGCATATGTTGTAAGAAGTAAGTTTTGAATAATTATTATTGCTTAATATTAATTGTAAAAAATATCACTGTATATTAGGTATTATCCTAACAAATCAATCAATAAAGTCATTCATTGTAATTCACCAACTACTGCACTTTACAAACAACATTTGGGATACATATTATACATGAAAACTAGATTGAGAGTTTTTCATAATCGTTTTTATCAGCATGTGTACATTAAATCTACATTATTCTGCGTTTTCATATCAATGATTTTGTTTCTTTTATTTTGTTAATGTTTCTATAAGAATATAAAAGAAAACCAATAAAAATTATAATTCATTTTTAGTAATAACTCCGAAATTTTAAAATAAAAAACCACTGCCTAACGATTCACTACTTCCACATCCAAATTTCCGGTGGGGTGGTAGTGGCCGATGCCAAAGAAAATTTTCACACCATCTATACCCAAAAGGCATCTCGATTTCTGCCAGTGGTTTTTACGTCAGTGCAATGAAGTGACAGGATCTGAAGAAACAATTATATGGACAGACGAGGTCCGTATAAGCAATGCCGGAATTTTTAATCGGCATTGGGCCATGAATATCCACACGTAACCGCTACAGTTAATCATCAAGGACGATTAGTGTGGTTTTATTGAATACCAAATAATAGGTCCTCATTTTTTTCACAGTAATTTGAATACCGAAAATTTTATTAACATTCTACGACAAGAAATAGAGCCCTTTGTAGACAATATGCCTGTAAGACAATTTCAAAGATTAATTTACCAACACGATGGTGCCCCATACGTCATACATCAAATGAAACACGAAATTATTTAAATGCTCAATTTGGGGAGGATTGGATAGGTATCTATATATCACTCAGGACTAGTTTATCAATGTCTAGTTTGCTAATTTAACTAAATTGATAACTAACAATTAATTTAGCTAACTGGACATTAATAAACAACAAAGTAGTTTAGATTTTGTTTAATTTTTAGGAAATAATGGTCCTATTTTGTGGCCAGCTAGCTCTCCCATATAACCCCTGCCAACTTTTGGCTTTGGGGTTATATAAAAAAATATTATATAATATATAGAGAACGTTTTAATAACATAGAAGAATTGGAAAACAAAAAATTAGCTGCGTTTCGGACAATAACTCCTGTCATGATTGGAAACGCAACAAATGCTGTAAGGAGAAGGTGTCAAAAATGCATAGATGTCAATGGAAGACAATTCGAACATTTATTGTAGTTTACTTTTTCCTATGTTTAGCATTATTATTTTATATTATAAGAAGTGTTGTTGTTAATAGTTTTCCATGGCCCCCTCACAAATATATTAAATGTTTTGAAAATTAAAAATTTTTTCTAGAGATAAATCAGAGATATCAGAAAAGGAGAAAACTTAAAAAATATGTTTTGGTTAATGTCAATTTCCAATAGCGTAGAATTAAGAAATATGTTAACATTAGAAAGAGAGAATACAAATTTAATATTAAGCTAACCAAGGCAAAATTTTATAATAACAAGATTAATTCCGCTTCCAACAAAACAAAAGAAACCTGCAATATTGTCAACTCTAAACTAGGCAGAACTACTTGTAAAAAAGACATATGTATTAATCATAATTCACAAAAAATAGAAAATGCTAGTGAAGTCGCTACCGCATTTGCACACCATTTCTCTTGTGCAGCCACAGACAGCACTCTCAATCATTTTGGGGAAAATCTATCACTGCCGTGTACGAAAATGGTTAAAAAAAACTTTCAAAATCCGTTTAACACACACCCTGTTACGGAACAGGAAGTCTTAGAAACCTTAACACAAGTTAAAAATAAAAAAACATCCGGGATCGATGAACTGTCTGCTTTATCTATACTAAATATAATTGATATCATTATTCAACCATTTGTTTACCTGATAAACCAATCAATTTTTCAGGGGCAATTCCCAAACCTATTTAAGACTGCTCTAATTGTGCCACTACATAAAAAGGGCAATTCTGATGACATTGAAAACTACAGGCAAATATCGCTGTTAAACACACTATCCAAATTATTAGAAAAAATTGTTTGCAATCGCTTGGCAACCTATCTCGAGTCCAACAACATATTGTGTACATCTCAACACAGATTTAGGGCAAATAAATCTACCGAAACAGCCACATGTCAAATGCTAAATTATATTTATGAAAGTTTGGATAATGGTAAACTAGTCGTTTCACTGCTTTTCGATCTATCAAAGGCATTTGACACTATATGCTCAGAATTTCTAATCAGTAAACTGTCAAAAATAGGACTTCCAGGAAATATTCTGGACTGGATCAAGTCGTACATGGAGGGGCGAAATATGATCATAGATGTTAATGGATCCAGGTCCAAAGAGCACGATGTCAAATTGGGAGTTCCCCAAGGTTCTGTTCTGGGCCCACTACTCTTTCTAGTGTATATAAATGACTTACCTGATCATATCACCAGTGGACTAGTCACAATGTTTGCGGATGACACCACTATCACTGTAGTAGCTGTTACTCCACAAGAAATGGAATCCACAGTGAGTAATATCATGAATGAATTTAGCGCCTGGTGCCAACGCAATCGGCTTATACTAAATGTCTCGAAAAGCACAGCCATAAATTACTTTATAAGGAAAGGCATGCCAAATAACGCATATCTAGCTCCTCATATTAACTTCAGCAAGAAGGTAAAATTTTTAGGCACCTATATAGACAACAGACTTACCTGGGACGCTCATGTCGAAAGTGTCTGTACAAAATTAAGTAAGGCATATTATGCCATCAGACAAATGAAAGACTATCTAGATATGTCAGGGTTGCTAAACATTTACTATGCGATGGCGTACTCCCATATGTCTCTAAACATAACCAGTTGGGGTTGCGCTCGAGAAATCCAGAGGGTGTTCGTTTTCCAAAAACGGTTAATTAGGCTAATTTTTAATCTGGATAGCAGGGAAAGCTGCCGACAAGTGTTTACAGACCATAAAATTCTCACCGTACCCTGTATCTACATTTTTAAATGTGTTCTTTTTGTTAAACAAAATAAACACCTATTTACATCCAATTCATCCACACATGACCATGACACTAGACATGGTCATTTATTACGTATCCCACACCACACATCAACCTATAAAAAATCACCCATTTATAATTGCACCACATTCTACAATAACTTGTCAGTAGATATTAGGAACGCAAAAAGTATACCTGTGTTCAAAAATAAATTAAAAAACCTATTGATAAGTGAAGCATTCTATAGCACTCGTGAATATATGGAACGAGCCAATGAATAGCTTTAAACATATTATTCTTTCACTTTTTTGACACTCCATATATTCCACGTGTATTCGGACAATAGTTTTGCTGTTGCTTGTTGCTATTGTTGCCATTGTCCACCGTTACTAGTATATAATATATGTATGTTAGCGTATCTGTTTTCATGTATGTATGTATATATGTATTTATCTGTTTTTTCTCTCTCTATGTATCTTATGATTATGTTTAAATTTGACCTGTCCTATATCATTTATAATATCTACTGGACCAATAAATATTATTATTATTATTATGACATATCGTTAGATAGCTAATTTAAGTTGTTATCGAATAATGAAATAATTTACAGGGTATTCAAAAAAACACAAGTTATGTCTACATCTCGAAAACGGAGGCATGCATAATTTTCTTATCAGCAATGGATTCTACTCAAAAAAGTGCCTTAAGAATGTGTTACTTGATTTTTGATTCGACACTTGGTAATTGAGATACGAGGTCATCCAAAAATGCCAATTTTCCAAAAACTCTCTGTAGCTCGGTAGTAAAAAAAGATAAAACGATTGCGGTTTGCACCATTGTTTGTTTCTTGAAAATCGAGCTCAGGACACCTATATTGGTTTTCGTCTATCTGCCTTAGTTTTAGAGAAAACCTCAAATCCCATCTAATTTGGTCCACCCTGTATATCATAATAAATTATATAACCACATTTTGTTAATATCTTTATTTTGCTTTAACAAAAATATTTTAATACAAAATACACAGCCCAATATGGGAAAAACATAATTAAGTATGTATTAAAAAACACACGACGTACATAATAAGCATTTAGCATAAGAAATTTAAAGTAGTAAAAAATCAATCAAACTAATTGTCATGTTTATATCTGTTAAACTTAACTGAAACACGAATAAATTACTTATAAACATTACATAATAATGAATGAGAAAATTAAGATGATTCTAATAATGTAAAACAAAAAATGCAAAACTTGGTCTAAAATTTCCGATATAATTAATATATGTCAAGCTTTACGTTTTCGTAACTTTTCTTGTGCTTCTCTTAATAGGGTGTCAAAGGAATCTTCTACGATACGGGGTGAAAAGTAGTTAGTTTCATCTCTCATATTATCTGTAAAATTATCATGTTTATTTTAGTTCGGTAGATATATAAAACTATAAAATTATTTGATCTTACCTAAATCAGAATATGTTGTTTTGCAAAATATTCTACGTCCTCCAAAGCTTAAGTCATACTTAGGATGATAGGGATCGTCATTGCCATGCTCTATGGCCTCATATGCATCCAACTTGTTAGCAAAAGTAACAAAACCATAGTTATCTCTGCCAAAAAAAATAAAAAAGTATTATTTTTTAATGTTCCCTCTGTAAAATTTTTTATAAGTAATGTTAACTTTTGTTCTGCTTCAAAAACATCTTATTCTGCTTTGCACATCAATGTGTGAAACATCAGGTTTGATATATTCGGGTGTATATGAAAGTTTTTCAGCTCATACCTCGTATAGCTGATAACAAAAATCTGTTATTTGGAAGTAAACAAAGTGCTTCATAGTTTAGAAAAATATTACTAATCCTAATATCATTTCAAATTCAATGGCAGCTAGTATTCAGGTGCAGGAATTTTGATTACATGGCACATCAAAAAAGGAATAATATACCTAAATCCATTGAGACAATTTTAATTATTGATCGCCAAAATAATACAAAGTACAAGTACAAAAACCTAGCAAATAAGCATCAGAGATAAGTCTAGCCTTATTCTTCTTTTAGCGGGGGGACAAAAGGTTGCCGCACTCAGACCTTGTAGCCCATTGTGCTACCGTTATGAATTTAGAGAATTCCCCCATTCAAGCCGAATTCTAACCCAAAGACCAAAATTTTTCCTATGGGGGTATTCCCTATTTCCTCCAGCACCGGAAAACCAATACCGAAGTGTTTGTGCATCAAGTTCATAAGACTAGGGCAGGAAGTTAAGATGCGGATGGAAGTTTCTTTCTTATTCCCACAGAACCTGCAGTCAGGGTCCAAAGTGTGCAGGTGTTTTCTGAAAGAGCCGTGTCCAGTCAAAAGACCTACCACAATCCTGACATGCTTCCTGCTTAATCGCAGGTTATGTTCTGCTCGTTTCGGCAAGGGCCCTCAGATAAGGAGCTTCGCTTGCCGGAGTTCTGAGTAGTAGGACCAAAAGTAAAAAAACTGGAAACGAGTCTAGTTTTCTATTGCCCTCTTGGCATTTGATCTAGGGTAGCTGAAAGCCGGCTCTGGACCCCATAGGGGCCGCTAAGAGCCCCCTCTGGCCGGAGCATCTGCCCGCTGGTTACTATCAATGTTGCTATGTCCAGGCACCCAGAGAAGTTTGACCCAGTTGGAGAAGCCAAGTTGACAGTCTGTTTACAGTTTTGAACCGGTATTGACTTGGTCGTAACTGATGCAAGGGCCTCAAGGGCCACTTGACTATCGCTAAATGAGCAATGAGTGAATTTTCGAAGTTATCAGGCTATGCAATTGGCAGTCGCTAAGAATTTCTCATGAGATTAATGATCGCCGAATTGGGGAATTCCGTGCAGAAATATATTATTTCAGGTGCTCAATCTTATTTTTCTCGCTATAAATTCTATGTACTTTGATGCTCAAATGTTAGCGCACAAATATAATTACTGAAGTCAACATTCAATATTTTATGCTCAAACTGATGGATAGACAAATAAACCTATGTTTTGTGTATTCATTTTGAATAAATTTGGAGCTAAGATCTGGATGCTCAATATTATTTTTGATGGGAGAACAACGATATTTCTTTGGTGCTAGGTTAAATACTAATAACAAAATATTTTTAATATTATAACACAAAAATTAAACTTAAGAACAAAGATCAGATCATTTTTGCCTCTCCATTAATTAGAAGCATATTATGGTATTCCTGACAGCTTTATGGGGAAGTTCCTATTTTGATATTTGGCTACTATGATGATCAAGTATACATTTGCTGATAATCATTAGATAGATTTTGTTTTTTTAATTTGTTTTTACCAAAAACTATCCACCAAAGAATTTTCGTTCTACTAGCCTTTTCAACATTTGGAAAAGCCTTGTATATATTAATGCTTCATAATTTTTAATAGAAAATCATACGAATAGACCACATGTTGCAAGCGATTAATCCTTTATAGATTAACAAGGCTTCGAAACTAGCAAGAAAAACTAAGATTAACCCGAATTTAGGATTGAAAAAGGGAATACTAGAACTCGTTTAACCCTTTCGCATCGGGCGTTTTTTTAGGCGACTGGCCTCACAAACGGGAATTTTTTGAGTTCGCGCAATCGTGCGTCTCCCGTTTATTAGTTTCGCGCATTAATGCTTTTAAGGGAATATTAGACCACAATCTTGCGCCTCCCGATTTTAAGTAGTATTCACGGCGTTCGAAAATATGCGTCTCCCGCACATATGTCAATCAGAGATTTGCGCGTTTTTGTGGCTCCCGTCGTGAAAGGGTTAAGAATTTTAATGTGAAAAGCTTTGTTCTAAATGAATAGTCTTTTCACAAACTCAATGGTGGCACTATTAATTACTCTTAGCACTGATCAAAATACAGGAAAAGATAATGGCCATCTTTTTTAATGTCTTATTTAGATTAAGGACATGATGCAGTTTAGCCCTATCGATCAGATTACACTCACACAGACAATACCACAACCACCATTTTCTGTAACATTGCCATCTGCCCCAGTGAGGCTTGAACTAAGACAGATAACAGAGACTAGTCGTGTCACCTCGTTCAACTGCAGTCTAGTGGTCTAGCCACTGCTACCGTCCCAATAACACAAGATGCCACTAAACATGTATACAACTTATGAAATTATAGAATCTTTTAATATGTCTGTTATAACATTCAACAGTCAGGACATATTCTTCTATATCAACGTTTTTTTATGCCTTTTGAATATACCTCAGCGGCTGGAGAGGTTTGAATCCGACGTAAGGTGTTAAAGGTTGTGTTCATCACGCGGTAGCGGTAACTAAGCAATCACTTATCATTTACGTCATTGATCAGTTGTGTGCTGAACGGTGTATTCTGTCACTGTCGTGTGAGACCATGATGATAGACAGAGAACAACTGTCAAATGAATATAAGCATGCAAAGTATTAGTTGAGATTAATAGTACCAACAACTTTATATTATATTTTTCTTAAAGTAAACTAAATATAGAAATGTTATTTTATAGTGAACAATTGGACAGAGATTTAGTACGTACTTAAAAATTAAAATACGGCTGTTTAGTGATATTGTTAGATAAAATTTATTCAAAAACATCAGTTAGAAATAGTGAAAATGTATCCAGTTTTAATAAAGAATAGTTTAATATTGCCCTAGTGTTGAAACTTTTATTTATTTGGCCACTAAAAATCAAAAAACAAGAATAACACATTGGTAAATAATTTCTAATTTTTCTTGGTTAATTTTTGTGACCTTCCGATTAACCAGCATACACAGAAAATGTTTGCTTAGGTTTATATGTTAATGGACAAGACAAAAATTGTGTTTGTTTATGTCTAATATTTTCAAATTCAAATAACAGATCAGTTATCACGTATCATGTATCATACAATTATTTTGCTACATAAAATGGCTGCCACTACCTTAGCCATCACCAGTGATCAGTCGGGCTAATATCGTTCATGCAAAATGATCAGTGAGCGCTACCTGATCGCTCACCGTGATGAACGCAACCAATTTTAATTACTTACCATATCAACACGTTCGCTGCGTCTCCAAGACAGCATATATGATGCAAGTATAAATAAAATGAACATTTCTAATATTTTTTCCAAAATTTTGAGTTCAGCGCGCATGCGCGTCAGGCGCCCATAGGATTAGTACCTGGAGTGGTGTACTGCCGAGCGCACCTGTGCATCGTCGATTCAGTGAAGAAATTCATTCTAAATTAACATTATTTATTTAGAACGATAAGAATGGTAAATATAATGCATCTGTACATACGCCACAGAAGCGCGTCCGGCGCACATATGTTGCACTCGAGAAGCTGTGAACGTGTTAACACACTGACAACGTCATTACATAAATATTGTCCTAAAAGTATAGGGTACTTGTGTGCAATTTTAAACTTATTTAAAAAGCACTTAAATCGATAAAGAACTTGCACTGAACAAAAGCGAATGTTTTTTTACATGGAACATTTATCACCAAGTAATTGAATTTGCCAAATAAATCCAAATATATTGAGTGATTGAAAACACTTTGGCATTAATGTGACGTCATTATTTATCAGTAGAATGTATATCATTACCCTTCCAAGTGTGAGCTGTGTTTGTATATTTCATTATCCTCGTGTTCTTTAATAGTTTTATAATTTTACAAGTGGTTAAGATGACCGACAAAGGCTTTAGTAAAGCACAATCTAATAATCTACCGTTTGTCGATGCATTAATGGTAAAGCATAAAAACAATGAATGTTTGTTTTGGGCAAAGAATATGTTGCCTAAGCAAATAAGTATAGTAGAGGAGATCGCACGGGCCCTATTTCCAGACCATACCGAAGTCGCCTGGGAACCTCCCGATCTCGAGGAAATGGAATGATTCACAGTGAGCGAACTTGTTGCGGCTGCGGACAAGTTAAAAAGCAAAAAGGCACCGGGCTTAGATGGAATCTACCCGGAGATCATAAAATTGGCGGTGAAGGAACAACCCGACTACATAAAACGATGAACAACATATTGCAGACAGGATGCTTTCCCAAACGCTGGTGGCAAGACTGGTACTTATGAGAAAAGCTGGAAAACCCCATGGAGAAACTTCTTTGTACCAGCCATTATGCCTTCTGGATACCCTAGGGAACCTTTTGGAGCACCTAGTGTTAGCGCGGCTTAAGCTGGACCTGGCAAGGGGAGATGGAATCTCAGAACGGCAATTTAGGTTCAGAGAGGGCAGGTCGACTGTCCACGCCGTAAATGAAGTTAAACGCCTAGCCACAGAGGCACCACAGACCAGATCACGACAAAAAATCAGTGCCGTTATCACTCTTGATGTAAAGAATGCCTTTAACTCCGCCTCTTGGCAGAAGATCCTAGATGACTTTGGTGAAATAGGTGTAAACAGCTACACCCAACGGCTGATAAGAAGTCATCTCCACGACAAGAAAATATACCTCGGCGAAGGACCGAACCCCAATACACTGGAGGTAAACAGCGGTGTGCCCCAAGGTTCGGTGCTTGGACCCACACTTTGGAACATCGTATACGACAAAGTTTTGGGACTCCCCCTCCCGACAGGAGTCACACTGGTAGGGTTCGCGGACGACCTCCCTATGGTGGTCATAGCCAAGAATGAATTGATGCTCATGACAAATGCGAATGAGGCACTAGAAACAGTCTGCGAATGGATGGAGAGATCCTTAGAACTGGCGCCTGCCAAAACAGAGGCCCTAATGCTAACAGGACGTAGGAAACTGGCCCCTATCACCTTTGAAATCCAGGGTGTCTAAGTGACACCCAAAAACAGTATAAAATACCTCGGGGTATGGGTGGATAAGTACCCTAACGCATAACCAAGACGGCCATTAGAGTTGGAGAAACGGTGGCACAATTAGGCAGGTTCATGCCAAACGTGGGTGGTCCCAGAGCGAGTAAAAGGAAAATTCTCAGCTCAGTGGCACAAAGCATTATGCTTTATGCCGCTCCTGTATGGGAACAGGCCTTGAAACTTGGCAGAAGAAAAAACTTGAGAGGATACACAGAAAGGCGGCCATCAGAATAGCTAGTGCTTATAAGACGATATCTGCAGATGCATTCTCTGTGATAGCAGACGTGCCCCCCATTGACTTGCTGGCCACGCAGAGGAAGTCTTCGAGGGCGTTGACAGGAATCTCGCCCAAAACCAGCTTTTTGATAGATGGCAGAGGAGATGGGAGGAAGGAAGCAAGAGGGCCGATGGACGAAGAGGATAATCCCGGTAGTAAGAAGATGGGTGGATAGGACGCATGGAGAGGTAGGATATTACCTCACCCAGGCACTATCCAGTCACGGAAATTTTCACACATACATCAGAGGCATTGGTAACGTAGACAACGATGAGTGCGTCTACTGTGGAGAAAGAGACACCCCAGAACACACCATCTTCTGGTGCCCCAGATAGGCTGCCCCCAGAACCGTGTGCCAGGACAAGTTAGGCACAATACTTGAAGTGGAGAACCTGACTGCCTTGATGCTCGAGGCAGAAGAAAATTGGAACGATATAGCAGGCATGCTATTAGATATACTAAGAGACAAGGAAGACGAAGAAAGGAATGAGGCTTGGTGACCCTAGTGAAGCAAAAGATCAGTATCCCCCCTCCCTCTGAAGTAATGCGCGAGCGGTTCCAGAGAGAGGGTGTGTAGAAGATTGGAGGTAGAGGTCCGGCACTCCCGGTAGCATAAAAAAAAAAGCAAATAAGTATGTATTAGTCTTATGAATATTGTATTATGGTGTTGCTTTTGTTTCACATGCAATATGTTATTATTGCATAATTAAGCATGCAGAGGTGAACATAAATGGTGTTTGATTTATATTAGGTTTATATTTAGTCACTGATACCTAACGGCATTTCCTCCTACAATTCTGAATTTTATATAATTTTCTATATCTTCCTCTAACTGAAGATACCTCATTTTCATACGTAAAAAACTACATATTGACTTCCACAGATAACTGAAACGTCTACAAGTGCATAATACTATGAAAGAAATCCCCTTACCAGAGTCTCTGCTATGACGTACAACTGGTACAACCAGTGCAGCAGTCAGGCTGCATAATTTTTTTTAAGGTATAAAGTTATACTACCTTAACGGAAGTGTTCAGGAGCTTATTATTCGATAGGTTGGTCTTTGGTTGTTCAAGAAAGATAAGGACAAAAATGTGAAAAAATTGTAAAATAATCAAAATAATTATTTTTTGGTTTACTTGCCTCTGCCAATGAATTGGTCTCAAATTTTTATCTTGTTAACACTACAGATTTATTAAAAAGATATATAATACGAAGGCAAAATTTTAACACGTGTACATTCTAAGGCCATGTTTATAAAATGTGAGAATTTGCAGGGGTAAATATAGCAAATACGCAACTGATTATGTTAGTTTCAACTCAGCAGAATATTAGTGACGAATTACTAATTGAAAAAGTGTTATAAAATGTGCAACAAAACTTTTCGATAAAAAGTTATACTGATAAATGACATCATGTGCTCAGCGCGACAATACACTTTTTCATTTCAAAAACTTACTTTGCACGTGAAACTTTAGGAATTTATATTTAATTGACGACTGTTTACAGAGACGATATTTTTGAATTATGTTTTTGAGTTTAGTTTTATGAAGTTATTAAAAATTATGCAAGTACCCTATTGCGCTAATGGTTTTAGAACAAAAATCAACAAAACACAGGATTATTTAAAAAATATACATATATAACGATTGTTAATTTAAAATGTGAATAAAACTTGCCTGCTTCTGTCAAATCACAGAATATTAATTTCATTTAGTAGCATGTATCCAGTGTCATATATATGTTATGCTAATTTATGAATTTATTTATGAAACTGTGACTGACATATGTGTGACGGTTGATCATCAACATTTCAATTAATACAAAATGTCTGATTGGTAAAAATTCAAATTTACGACACATTTTTGAATTCTCACATAAAGATGACTTGTTTAGATAATTCAACTTGATTATAAAATGAAATTGAATTAAATAAAAAGCCTTACAAGTACCCATGGTCCCGAAAATGCAGGCTGACGTTTGTTATCGGACCAAATCTCTGGAATCTCTTTCTCAAATCTTCCCTTGAAGTGTTAGACGAAATTCGGCCTACGTAAATTACACGGCGCTCCTCCACTTCACGTAGACGTTCACGCTCTCTGCGAGTACATCGTGGGGACCTTGATCGAGATCTCGAACGTGGAGAAGATGACCTATCAATAAGTTTCAATCTTAATGAAAATGAAATGTGCTGGAAATTACTGCAAAATATAAATAAATTTGTTCCTAAACCCCAAAACTGCTATTATATGATACGAATTTAAATCGCTATTATATGGATTATTATGCAGGGTGTTCCTTAATTCGAAAGCCATAGCCATTCTTGAGGTGATTAAGATTTAAAACATTCTAATAGACATATATCTATCTTAAAGTAAACTGTTTCAGAGTTATTGATGACTCAATTTATTTTATTTGCTTAATCGATCCCAAGTAGCACCTTTATGTCAGATTTACGTAAAGTAGACTTCATTTTAGGCTCGTTTGCACATTTAAACTAGCATAATCTAGCCAACTTTATTAAAGAATCTATTATAAACTTACTATTGCAACAAAACTTTAACTCTACTTTTAAAGTAAATACATTTATTTTCCCAAATGGGCCAAAAGAATTTTGACATTTTAAAAGCTAGATGATCACGTAACTGTAAACTTTGTATGTTTTCCCTTCTTAATAAAAGGAGAGAGATAAACAATGCATGGGGGTACAGGATGCTTAACTATTAATCTATGATAATAAGAAAATGTTTGTTCATATTACCTAAATACTGCATGTGAGTTACCATTACAAAAACATATAAGAATACGTCTGCATATTCTTAATTAGAAAATTGTTACTTTTGTAATCATTAACTGATATTTACAATGACTAACTGACATTTAGCATCCAAAAAACTACATATGCACGGTGTTTAGTATATTTATTTCATTTTTCTTTATTTATCCATGACTCCCAAACGGACCACTTTATATTATGTGTTTATTAACTTTTTCAACTAGAATGACCTCAAGAATTTGTACACTCACTACAGCCTTTAAGTTACGGAACGCCCTGTATAAATCAATACAGTAATTTTTGTTTTATTGTAATAAAGAGGGAAAAGTTTTGTATGCATAGCAACTTAAATTGTCATGTCTTGTCTCATTTAATGCTTGGGGTTAAGTGTATAAAATCTACTACATAATATATTGTTTGCACATCTTACTTAAAATGTATTACTTTTTAAAAAATAATAAAATCGATTTGTCTGATAAATGATGAATAGAAAAAAATATAAAAATTTCAAACTATTTATATAAAATATCTATTAATATACCAATGTTTTGGAGGTGATGGTTTTATTAAGAAAAAACACCACTAACGAGCATTGGAATAAATAGTTTTAAAAAGATTAGTCTATGTACATGAAAAATATATATTTTAGTCCACTCAAATTAGGGAAAAAAAACGCCGTTTTAGAGAAAAATTCTGAACAGCAGTTCCTCTGTGTAGGAAGTAAGTATTCAACTTTTAGAAGAAGGTTTTGCTTATGCGCAGAAAAAAAAAAGATATGATTTTTGAGATATATACATATATATAAGTTTTTTCGTGTTTTTTTTTCATTTGAACGTATATATGTCTCGAAAAGTAAAAGGTGCTATACATTTTTCTGATTGTCCCTTTGGCTTTTCCGGAAAAGCGACTTGAAAATATATATACATATATATATGTTTTTTCGTGTTCTTTTATTTTCAATGCAAATACCTCAAAAAGTACGTGTTTCTATGACTAAACGAACATAGGCAAACGTGTTTAGAATAAGATTTCCTACTAAAAAGGTCCTATACATTTTTATGATTATCCCATTAGTTTTTCCGGAAAAGCTTCTTGAAAAATAATATATTTGTCATATAGAATTTTTACTATATATATACGTCATTAAGACATTTTTTGTGGCAATCATTATGTGTGGATGTGAATTTTCATTTTAATGGAAAATCAATTGGATAGTCGGAAAAATGTATAGGACCTTTTTTGTAGGAAATCTCATTCTGAACACATTTACCTATGTTGGTTTAGCCATAAAAATGCGTACTTTTTGAGATATTTGCATTCAAAATAAAAAAAACACGAAAAAACACATATACATATTTTTCAAGTCGCTTTTCTGGAAAAGCCAATGGGATAATCAGAAAAATGTATAGGTATAGGAAATCGTATTCTGAAGGCATTTACCTATGTTCGTTTAGCTTTAAAAACGCGTACTTTTCGAGATATATACGTCCAAATGAAAAAAAACACGAAAAAACGCTATATATGTATATATCTCAAAATTCATGTCTTTCTTTTCTGCGCAAAAGCAAAACCTTGTTCTAAAAGTTGAATACTTACTTTCTATGCAAAGAAACTGCTGTTCAGAATTTTTCTCCGCTTTTTTCCTAATTTGAGTGGACTATTTGAAAGGAAGTTGACAATTTCAATTGGCTGCCATTTTGTTTCAGTAACTCTTGCCAGTTGTAATTTGACCTTCGAAAAATGCAGATATAAAGAATTCATGATAGAAGCTTTATAGTGCAACTGTATGTGCTTATTACGAAAATATTTTACAAAAGTTTGTTTACTTAAAGTAACACTTATAAGTGTGCCACACGCTTTTAAATTTAAATTAGATAATTAGCTAATTAATTAATTATTTATAACTTTTTAGTGCTTACTTATAAAAGCATGATTTTGAGTTTTTTAAACTATTTTTATTTTACTGTTTTTTAGTTTTATATTAAATTATTATTATAATTTTCAGTTTTTGGTACCATATTATTGTATTGTTTACAGAATTGCATAAGTTTTCAAAGTTTTAAATCGATACGACAATTGGAAGTGGGTGAAAAGTGAGTTGTAAGATTTGTTTACATGTTACAGGTCTTACTTAGTCGCGGCACAATCTATTTGGACCTAGACATTTTAGGTGTCGAGCTGAATTTTTCAGAATATGTACACAATAACAATAACATACTGAAAGTCCCGAAGATTCCGAACTGAGCGTTAGCCGCCATGTTGAAAAAAATGGCACGTATCAGACACATTCTTTGGCTTTAATTTGTTTTTTAAAATATTAAAATCAATTAATAGATAAGGCAAGAAAAAAATTTTTTCTTCAGCAGCACGCACAAGCCATTTTTGCAATATGGTGGCTAACGCTCAACTCGGATTCTTCAGGACTTTTAGTATGTTATTATACGTATCAAAAACTACATATTCTGAAAAATTCAGCTAGGCATCTAAAACGTCTAGGTTAAGCCTATTTTTTTACAGATTGTGCCGCCACTATACTATGTTAAAAGTCAAGCTAATAGAAGCGTGTTAAAAATATGTAAAATTTTGGAACTATCTCATATGTAATGATAAAATATTTCTTTATGGGTTATTAATGTTATTATTGTAGTAAATGGTATCATCTTCAGTTTCTATATGGTCCGGACACTTGCTCTTATAAAAAATATTTGAAATTTTTTAAACGTAGAATATTCATATTTTTGGGATTGCTAATTACGAATCTGAAGTAAAAATTCAAAATGGCGGCTTCAATATGGCGGATGAGAATTTTTCTAAAGCAAGTGTTTTAAACATAAACAGCATTTTTGAAAAAAAAAATGTGAAAAAGCACATTGTTTCAGCCATAACTTCTTTATTTTTCATACTACAAAACAAACAAAAAATCATTTAAAAGATTGATTAATTATCTTTTATTCTACTCCTTTGAAATTTTTATGGAAGTTCCATAGTTTCTAAGATATTCAACATTTAAACTAAATACTTCATCCTATAATCTTTCCGATAACATCTATAAACTTAAATATCTCCAAAACTATTAATCCTACAAAAATATAAAATAAAAACAAATTCATTCTCAATTTATAAGCCTTATTTTTTATATCTACAATTTTTTCGATAAAACCAATATTTACTGAGATATTTGCAAAAAAAAATTTTTTTTAAGTTTTCTCGAAAATCCCTTTATAGTTTATAATTAATTTTTTTTTCTGAGGCAAGTGCAAGAGCATAGGACGAAAAAATTTGAGCATCAAGATTATACTATGTTATAAAAAAACAGTGTGACAATATATTTTTTTAATTACTGACTACTTACATTCACAAAATGGTGACGTTTTTATTAAAAAAATCTGAAAAAGCACATTGTTTCTGTCAACTTCTTTGTTTCTTATGCTATAGAAATAGTAAAAAATAATCTGAAAGTCTAATTAATAGTTTTTGGAAGTTTGGACCGGTGAGGTATTCATATGTGCCTCACAAATTCAGTCCTATCATATCTGATGCTGTAAACACATGAAAGACGTTGACGGTAGGAAAACCGTCCAAAGAAAATGCCCAAAAATTAGGTATGTTTTCTACCTGTAATATATTATTGTGTAACTTGTTTCTAAGCCCCATAAATTCCCAAACTAAATAGTTTTATTCATTACTTTCAGTAACAAAGTTCATATACATTGTTTTTGAAATTCAAATGTCAAAATAAATTAATTTCTTAGTCTCCAGTTTTTGAAAGATTTCCACAACCCGCTAATATCTGCCTGTCCTCCGGAACCGACTTGTAGAGTTCCTAAGCATTTAGCGTGTAAATGTGGGTTTATCATTTTAATAGGTCTGAATACTTATGAGTTTGGCGTGGGTAGCACATGTACCTCGGGGTCCAGGAAGACATTTGGGTCAAATTTTACCCACCCGGGGCTCAACATGTTAATGTCTCAATTTTCAAGCCGTTATAACTTAAAGATTACACAGCCACACAAAGAAAAAATTCTTTCAGATCTGGGGATCAGACTGTCATATCTTATAGTATTTTGACTCGCTGAATCCAAATCTGCCATCAGATTTGAGCCAGCGCGTTTCAGTTTTGCAAAAAATGCAAAAACCATGAAAATAAGCGCTAAAAACCAAGGTTTTTTGCATTTTCTGCAAAACTGGGACGTGCTGGTTCAAATCTGATGGCAGATTTGGATTCAGCGCGACAAAATACTATAGCCCGTTATAATATTTTGCAGTAAAAAAAAGATATGTTTGAAAAATGTTGGCGAAGGCACCGGGAATCTATATATAATAACAAGCGAAAAAAATATTCGGACAAATTCGCTAAAACATTTTTAACATAAAGTATGTCTTCCTGATCAAAAAACTTCCGGGAATTGCTCTTTTGACCTCTGATACCCAATAATAAATTAAAAGTTCAAAAAGATATAGAATTTTACAAGAATTTATAGCTGTATCTCGGAAACTAGACATAGGATAGAGTTGGGCCCATGAAAGCTTTTGATCAGAAAGTCGATATATTAAAAATTCAGTCAATTTGGCCTAAACCACTTTTCCATAAGAAATGTGCGGGGTCCTTAAAAAATTATTTGTTACATCAATAAATGTAAAAATGTGTATTTTTTATTAGTGTGTGGCAAGTACTTTCCTACTAATTTTACACGAGCTTTTAAAATTCATTTAGTTAGTAATGTTTAGATGCATGCAAAATAAATGTAGAAAAAAAATCGTTTTTCATTTTAGTTGGAGAAAAATATCGTGTAGCTAACTTATTTCACTACAAGTTATTCAATACAAAAAAACTTAGAGCACCATACCATTGCAAAATTATTTTACTATAAAGTAAACCCTTATTAACACACTGAGCCCTGGGTGTGTAAAATTTCCAAAAAGTTCCACTGGACCGCGAGGTACATGAGCTGTCCATGAAGGTCATATGTATTCAGATCTCAATTAAAATGATATACCGCCATTTAGATGCTAAATGCTTAGGAATAAGCCAGTCCTGGAGGACAGACAGATATTTGCAGGTTGTGAAAATCTTTGCATATTTTCAAAATCAAAAATCGGTGACTAATGCTCAGAAAGAAATTTATTTATTTTGACATTTGAATTACAAAAACAGTATATGCAGTGGTGGATTTAGGGTAGGGGGCTATAAGGGTTATAGCCCAGGGCGGCAAAATCCAAGGGTGGTAAATTCTTTGCAAAATAAGAAAGCCACATAAAAACAAGAAATTATTATTATTAGTATGTATTTTTTATTTCTACCAGACTAGAATTATAGTCAACTATACAGGGTGGTCGCGCGAACGTTAGAACCTCATTTAATCTCGTTATTTTTGGAGTTACGTAAAAAACTTGGTGTTTTTAAATGGAACGCCCCATATATTTTTACACCATTTGAAAGGCCATAAAAAAAACCTTTTCTATTATGTATGACACATAATATTTTTCTTAAAAACTATAGTAGATATTAAGTTTTATATTTTCTTACATTAAGTAATGGTAGTCCGAAAAATATATATCAATTATTGAAATTCTCCATTTTATTTAAAATAAAGTGAAATTAGATATGAACAGGTATTTTGACAAATAGAGCTAACTTATTGTTTATTTTAATTTACATACGTTTGTTTTCCATGGCTAATTTGATAAATTGTAAATTTGTAGTAAAATAGACAAAAACTTTTTAAAATAAATAATACCATGTATTATAAATGATTAAAAAGCTTTTTTATGGCCTTTCAAATGGTGTAAATGTATATGGAGTGTGGCATTTAAAAAAACCAAAGTAAAGAAATATGACTTTCAATTGCTACTCTGAAATATTTTTGGAAGATACATGTGATTTTCTATAACTTTTATTTTTGCACTTTTTTTACGTAACTCCAAAAATAACAAAGTTAAATGAAGTTCTAATGATAGCGCGATCATCCTGTACATAGAATTTTCTCAATATCTGTTATAGAACTTAAATTAGTAGTTGTTTTGCTGATTGCTGATAAGCCTATCTAGCATAGGCCTATTTGGTCTATGTGTAAATGAATAACATTTTAAATGCATACCAAAGTTTATTTCAAATTTTATTTTGTTCTCGTTCTCATATGATAAAATAAACAATATTATATATCGATCTGGTTTTTAATTTATTCAAAACCATTGTTGCTAGTATTAACGATTTTGTGCTATTAACAAACCTATGGGGAGAAAGCGTAAAAGGGAGTGAGCGAGGAGGGAATTGACACTTTAAAAGGGGAGGTGAAGTGTAGAGGGAATATCATTTTTTACTGCTGAGGCAAGGAACAGATAGTGGGAAGGGGGCAGAAGTATAAATCCGCCACTAGTATATGATAATGTTACTGTAAGTAAAAAATAAAACTGTTTTTTTATGGATTTATGGACACAAAAACTAATTTACACAATAATATATCTTGCATGCAGAACACATTATTTGGTTTCTGGGCAATTGTTTTGGATGGTTCTCCTATCGTCAATGTCTTTCAAGATAATTTTAAAAAACGGCACAGAATCTCTCCAAATGTATTTAACAATATTTATAAAAAAAAAAAAATTCGGCATGGAGGAACTTTAAAATCGTTTATACAGCGGATTCAACGTGTTAAAATACTTTTGATATATTCAGTTTTACCTGGAAGAATAAGAAGACGAAAAGGAGTCAGAGCGGGAAGTTCTGGAACTTCTCGAACTGCCAGAAGAACAATCAAACTGCCTCTGTCTTCTACAAAAAAAAAAAGACATAACAAGAGCAAAACTTATACATTACAATAAATAACCTGCTATATGGTGTCAATGTTCTACTTTTTCTGCTATCACAAGAAGAACTGGAGCTGCTGGAAGAGTTGGAAGAAGTCCTCCTCCTTCTATATCTACTCTGTTTGCTTTGTTGGATAAGCGATATATTAGTTTGAACCTCGACGCTAATAGTTTTTATTGCTGTTCTATTCTTGGGTAAATAAACTATTGTTTTATCTTCACCATGTTCAAGTTTATTTGACTGCTCGGCAGTTTTTAAGTCTTTAGAGTCACTTTTGTTTATAACCTTTGGAATATTCTCTATAAGTGACGTTATAAGTGAGTTACAATTAATCTTGGCGCTAGCTTTCTTCAAAAGTGGTTTGATTTCCTCAAGCTGCTCTACGGGGGTTACGGGGTTCATATTCTTACATATTTTAAAATCGGTATTAATTCCAATGCTTACGAGTGTTTTCTTTTCCATATCAGATGGTATTTGAATGGGTTGAGGGGGAGTAACAACAAGTGGCGGATCAGATTTTCTCTCAGACTTAGGAGGAGTGTTCAGTACTTCCATTGCCATTTTCATAAGTTTCTCTTGATGTTTTATACGTCTTGTGTTTTCATCCTCAGGTAATGGCGAGCTGCAAGTACTGCTGATTGGTGAACAATTTTGTGAACTGCTTTGTGATTTTAAGAAGCCTTCTCTGCGTTTTTTGTATTCTTCCAAATTGAGTTTCTTCTTTTGGCATGAATCAGTATTACGTATAGTATTAACCTGCATTTTAAAATTGTCATTTATCCACTTTAAAAGAAAAATACTACTAGATAAATATAAAAATTAATGAAAAATTATTAGGCAGTATTAGTTTCGTTCTTTTTTGTTAATTATTTTTATTGGTCGTTCTCAAATTATTAGAACTAATTCTTTCCTAAATTGTAGTTTAAAAAATCATCCCCTATAAATATTTTGCAGATTTTTTTTTCTTTAATGTGAAATATTGTCATGTTTTCCCTTAATGTTACCCCCGCAATTGCTTCTTCACTGTTTAACACAGTAAAGTTAAAAAACAATTCCTAGAAGAGATTTTCTATTTTAATTATGTAGTAGGTGTTACCACAGTCAATCAAAGTTGTAGCTTCTTTATCACTTACAATATTCATAACACTTCATTTTAGGATAAAACTAATAGGAAAGGAGATAATGGAGAAAAATTTGTTTTGATTAATTTATCTAACATGACGTCCGTAGCGGCATCAACATTTTTATGGAAAACATTAATTAATGATTGGGTAACCCCTCCTAAATTATAAGAAAAGAAAATTTGTTGTAGTAATTATTCACAGGTCAAATGACAGATTGACTGCCCAATAAACATTTCACGGTACTAATAGTAACACCTAGTTATATAAAGATTATATAAAGGTAGCGAAGTTTTATAAGAAAGGTTTCAGTAGGCACCTAGAGTCACCAAGGTTTATTAAGGTTTTATAAAATTACTGTAAGTTACAGGTATATAATGAAGTGTTATAAATATTTCCATCACCATTTTATAAAACCTATAGTAATCGTTACTAAAATATATATAACAAGTTTGTATAAGGCTTGCCATTACCTTTATTATAAAACTAATATTTCCTAGGTTATATAGCAGTATTGTTAATTACCTTTATAAAATCTAGGAAATAATAGTGCTTAGGTGTGTATACTATAAAACTTTTGGTAATCAATTTAGTGAAAAAAATTCCTTGTATAACCTTCTATTACATTCAGTGAAACATGTTACCCTTATAAACCTTGATAATGCATCATGGCTTCTTTTGTATTTGACACATAGAGTGTTTATAAACTCAACTATGGAGAATAATTTACTAAAAGCCTGAAAAAGGTAAAATACAGTAGTGCATTTCGTCGCAAAGTTTAAAAAAACTTTTCCAGAATTTTAAAATCAGTACCTTTATCATTTGGTACCTCAAAAAGTGTAAATTCATATCAGGTGTCATCATCATATTCATTAAAAAATTGTACAAAATCAAATCAAGAAGATATATCTCTACACAAAAACGAAATATTAGAGCAAGATGTAGATATTAAAAACAAAAAAAAACCATAATAATGGAAATAGTAATGAAACCGCTTTACTTATTTGTGACAATATTAAGACTCTCAGTGAAATGGATCATGAGGCACAATGGTTAATGAGGGCAATTTGTGCCCTGGTTCTTTAGTGTGCACTATTTTAAAAGACATTACTACTAAACCACACAATCACATAAACATATTTTTTCAGGCTATAATGGATAAATGACATAAATGTCATTTCCATATGTAACCAAAGGTATATAAGATGTATATAACATCACTACAAGTAATATGTGTTGCTATAATATTTTTAAAGGACATTTGAAGGCCTTTAAGTTTTATAATAACACTTCTAAGAATATTAGATTACTCAAGAGTATATAGTGAACCTAAAGCTTTATAACAACACTGTTTAAAGTTATATAGTATTACTTGAGTTTATATAAGGTCACCATGAGTGATATTACAGTTTCCAGTGTTTATAAGCGAACTACACATTGCTTCTGCCATGATGTTGAGTTAGAATGGAGACGCCATTTATGGCTCCTTATTAAAATATAACATTTGACTTATTTTTAGTATCTTGAAGTCCAAATATACACTTGTTTGATGTAATCGTATAGGGGCAACACTTTTATCGACTTTTTATATGAAATTTCTAAAAAACGCATTTATGTAATTTTCAGATCCGTAAATTAAACTTGACTGTTAAAGGGTATTTTAGAAGCCCCTGCAATTTTTGGGACTACTTTGTTCATGTTTGCAGTAATAAATCGCTCGCAATAGAATTTCGACTTAGGGGAATGCGAAAACTTAGTAAATAAAGTAAAGACAGAAATACAATTAAGTAAAGGTGATCTGGTGACAGAAATATTACCAACACCATTATATGCAAAGTTTATAGGGTAACTGAAACTTTTATATATCTACATTTCATCACCAAATATAATAGTATTAAATTATATAAACATAACGAGAATATTTCTATTACTATTGGTTATAAACTCTGAAGTTATATACTGTTACTAAACAAAGGTGTTGGCGACCCTTATAAACTGCTCCATTTAGGTGCTTTAAGAGGTTTATAAGGGTAACAGAAATATTACTAATACTATATTATATAACTTAAAGTTATTTAAGCTTAGTGATCGCAAATTTACGGTTACTATTATATAACCAAAAATGTTTATTGGGTGTATTAGTCACTCAGATGCAAAAAATATATAAGAGGATGACATTTTTAACTTGTAAATCTAGCTATATAAAACAAACATAAACACACCACACATAGTGGACAACCCTCAATACAAAGCTAAGACTGTCCGGAAGGGGGTTGTAGATTTGGAAAAACGCAGACATACATCTATACCCACCAACATTATCAGTGTCAGAGCTCGAACCGAGTGCACGATAAGACAGTACGGCCAGTATATGCAGCACATAATTCGCTTTAGCCAACTGAGCTACCGTGCCGGTTTAAGCTAAAGAAGTTTTAGTAAGACAAATATAGCAGGTAGCGGAATAATTCAAATAATACCTTTAACAAGGAAACCATTAACTTTCCGTCAGCATTCTTAACCATTGGCTGTTTCCTCATTATGGCACGATCATCTTCTTCAGCTGATTCGAAGCCGGAATCCTTTTTCGGACATTTTGGGTATTGATTATTTGAACTGCAATAATCATGGTCTAACTGTATAGTCTCCGGACTAACTGACTTGATCAGTTTGTTACGGGTATGTTGTGGCCCGGCTTCTTGTATCCGGGGCGCTCCGCGTTTCTTACTAGGAAATGGCGGTATCACAGATATAGTTTTACGTTTTCCACATTCTTTAATACGAGCTATCAGTTCCTCAGGGAACGAATCCATAATTTGCTTGTTTTTTGTAGAGTCTAGTGTGACAGAGGTAGTTGATTCGGCAGATGTGGAGGTTTGTAGTGTTTTTGTGGGTCTATCTTTTTTGGACGGTATCGATTCATGTGGGTCTTTTTCATGTTTCGGTATTAACAGTGGTGAAATTTTATTTGCAGATTTGTCATTTGAAGATTTTATAGTGGTTGATATAGTAGGTGTGTGACTTCCGATTGAGTATTGTGTTTTCTCTTCTTTTTTTTCCAGTGGATTTGCTACAAATAAAATTGGTAGAAATAGAATGATGTAATAAGAAAAAATGTCCATGAAAATACAGTTTATTAAAATGACAAAAAAATACGCTTGACAAATTAGGGAAATTGGAGTTTCACTTAACTTGTGAAAGAAAGTCAATTTTTTTAAATTTCCGCAAAAACTATTGTTTTTTTGAGAATATGCAGGCCGGTACCAATATACAACTGCTGATCAGCCCTGTACAGTAACGGGATGGCTAACTACAAATAAGTCCAATTTTATAACATCATCAAAATATTTAGATTATGTAAAATATGATCAGTCAAACGTCAGTCTCTAATAAAACACAATGTATAGCAAAAAGTTCTCTTACTGGGTTCATATTCACAGGTGCGAAGCAGATTGAATGCGGAACGATACAAAGGAATTTAAATGGTGGGGACTCGATTTGCGATCTACGATCTCGCATGTAAACCTGCCTACCATTATCTGAAGAATATCAATATAATAATCAAAGCAATATTTACATAAGTATTTACAATTATCAGATGCTTTTAATCTATAAAACCATTAAACATAATAATTACTGTATAATATAATACCTAATGTGCATGAGCAGTAAACATTAAATGAAATGTATAAATATAAGAATACATGATTTATATTAGCCAATTACTGTTAGAGTCGTATGATTCTGATTTGTTCAGAAACTATTTTATGTTGCCAATTTATTACTGTCATAATGACTTTTGTGGTCTATTAAAGATATACGCTAGTGGTCAATTTGACTTATCTAAGTTCTGCGGTATCATTTAATTCATAATGAAGTGACCAATCTCAATAGTCATCAATTTGTAGTCCTAGAAATTTTAGGTCATTTTTGAGATCTACTGATTCTTCAACAATTTTTATATTTTTTCAATTTGTAATTGTTTTGTTCTAAATAATATAATGTTGGTTTTCTCAACATTTAATAAGAATCCATTTTTTATGAACCAATCTCTAGCTTTCACAAACAACAAGTTACTGTCAGTAACAATGTCTGGGAACACTTTTGAGGATACCAAAATAAGCATAATTTATCATCGTATTGGCTTGCGTTAATATGTTAGACAAATCATTCATAAAAATAATAAATAAAACTGGCCCCATTACACTGTCTTGCGGGATGCTTCTTTAATTGCAGATTTACCTCTGCTACCATTTTTCTCGATTACAACTCATTGCCTACAAGAAGTAAGATATAATTTGAACCATGCTAGAGCATTTTCATGTATTCCATAAGTTATTACTTTTTCAATAAATATGCCATATGCATTCGATAGATCTAAAAATATTCCCAATTCATTTTGTTCGAAAGATCTTAAAATCCTATCCGTAAATTGAAAAATAGCCGTCTCTATGGAACAGCCCTTAATAAACCCAAGCTGAATATCATTAAAATTATTACAGGCTTATATGAAACTCACCATTCTGTCAGACATGGACATTTGAAAATATTTTGAGAAAGTAGGCAACATACCTATGGGCCTATGACTTTCCATAAGTTCTGGATCTCCTTTTTTATATAGAGGTTTAATTCATGCCAATTTCAACTGGTCAGGAAATATATCAAATTTCTATAACATAATGGATTTACAATAGTATTTGTACACATTTTAATATTATTTGTGGGAACTTCATCATCGTCACTGCTCATCTTGTTTTTAATCTTTGTGATAAATTATTTAGTTCTTTAGGTGCCATTGGTTTTACAAACATAAATTTGATATTATTTTTTTAAATCACAATTAAATGTTTTTTTATCCATTTTACTTAATAATTCTGGGATATCTAATAAAAAAATTATATTCATTGGCAACGGTTGATGGACGTCCCTCTAATTGTATATCTTTATTATTATTTTTGCCTATAATTTCATTATGAATGATCCACATGCGCTTGGTCTTATTATAACCGGCTTCTTTATTTTATTTTCATAATGTGTAGCTCTTGCCTTGACCAATAAATTATTGTACTCTTTTTTCTTCTCGTTGTATGAGTCATTATAATTTGCATCAATAAAACTAATAATATATCTGAACTATTTTTACATTCTTTTAATTCAGAACATGCATAATAATGGTTGTTTTGTTTTTTCGTTTGTATGTATTTGTATGGAAAACATTCGATAAGATTTTTTAGAAAGTTATTAATATAGACAATGGATGTCTATTACGCATTTGGTAAATGTTAAATTGTGTATCAAATAATTTAGTTTTGTGCCCAATATCTGATGAAATCACTGTACTGCAAAACAATCTATATGTAAAAAAAATGTGGAAATCAAAAATATAAATTCAGGAGTTTGGTTGTAACGTGGTACCATCAAGTAAAGGTCGAAATCAATATTGACAAATAGAAAATCAGACAGTAAATAATAATTATTACTAATTAAAACAGCAAGGATCATCAGAAAAAGTATAACCTAATATGATTATCATGCCATGCCATGGTTAATTTAAAAAAGTTTGTAAAAACATGCATGCTATAATTTAGGATGGAGTTATAGCTCTCCTGGAGGGAGTTGGAACCTCTTAACTTCTCCTTCCACACAGTGCCATAGAAATAGCTAGAGAATAGGGTAATGGGCTTGTTACCGATAATTTCTTTTCATTACTTATTTTATGGTATTCAATAGAATTCGATCATCTAGATAAGCTGTTAAAATTTCAGCTTCATAAGTATATCTAATCCTTAGATATTCAATGTTAAAGATTGGGTTTCAGTACAAAACGCTTCGCGAATCGTGACGTCATTTTGCATAAACAAAAATTGAAAAGTGCATTTTTTCTGTCATAACTTCTTTGTTTCTTATGCTATGGGTCGCGTGCGCCGACGTCACAGATTTTGAGACCTTAGGAAAAACAAACAGCTGTCATTGAGAAATCCGCCGATTAAACGTGTTTCTTTAAAGTGAATTTTGCAGTGTTTGTGCCATTTAAGAACTTATTGTTGGATTATTTAACATCTACAACTATTCTTAATACTGTTAAATAAACAATTTTGTTCGTCAGGATGACGGTTAGTTCGTATTTTGCAGAATTGTCTCCTGATGTAGAGGTTAGGTATACGGATGCCATCGAATTAAATCCTTATATTTTGAGAAAAAAATACTTTAGTACAAATATTGATGTATTTCCAAATGTTAGACATAGGGATGTTGCAAATTACTTGATTTTTGAAAGAATTACGTAGACAGAAGGATGAATTAAAGGCATTAAGAAGTCTTGAAGCTGTTTGTGGTTAAGTGAAAGAAGTACTCTGCAAGAAATTTGCAGGATAAAAGCTTGTTACAACGGTAAAAATTAGTTATCAACCATTTTTTTCATATATGCTTGCCTAATTAAATGTTGTTTTATAAATAATTACTAATGCAGAAATTAATTTTTCAGGATATGAACTCTTAGGCATCATGAATAAAAGCCATTGACTCCTTGGACTATTGCAGATTCAGATGGTTCCTTAATGCTCACTGGGATTGTGTTGCCAGTCTAGGCAAAACATGTTCACCACTTAACAGGAAATCTTTCCTTTTAGTTTTTAGCAATGAACATGGCTATGGTTGGAGATTAACCGCTGTAAATTTTGTGAAAAAGACACTTTATAAAATAGACAATGAAAGACTGACGTACGTACTGTAAACTGTTTGAAGTATGTAATAAGATATACACAATTTCTTCCAGCGGTTAACCCCTCGTCTATACCTTATATACCTATAGATTGGACTACGCAAACCGTTGTAATTTTTGTAAATTTTTTATTATAATATATTATATAAAATTTTAACATGTATTTTACTATTTTATGTAGGTCGATTGTTAATTATGACTTGTATTCTCTTAAATATACTCTCCCTCCGTGCAGTTCATGCTTCGCTCAACTAAAATTTAAATAAGAAATAGTTATTAAAAATAGAGACAAACCAATATAAAATGTTAATTTTCTTTACCATGGATTGCTTATTGCTTGTTTGAGCAGCAGTTATTACTATCACAATCATTCCTATGCATTAACTTAAAGCATTTCGTTTAAATGCCTGGAATTATTTAACCTAACCTCTTCTGGCTGTAAATCGACGTTATTTTACAAAAACTAATGTTGTCTCGTATTGCCACACTTCCACTATTAATAATACAATAAAAACTAGCCATTTTGTATGATATAATATAGATAAAAACTCTAGGATTACGAGGTTCAGTCAGTCGCCAATTGGCAGCTAATGACAGCGGTTTGTTTTTCCTAAGGTCTGGGACCTGTGACGTCACACGCACGCGACCCATAGAAATAGAAAAAAAAAACATTTGAAAGCCTAATTAATAGGCTTTCATTTTTGTTTTTACCACTTTGGATGTAAGTGCCATAGTTTCTGAGATATTTAACATTTAAACTAAATACTTCTTCTTATAGACTTTCAAATGCCACCTTTATACTTCCAGATCTCCGAAACCATTAACTCTACAGAAATTAGAAAAAAAAAAAAAAAAATTCATCCTAATTTAGTAGCTTTCTTATTTGTCTAGCATGTTTTCGGTCAATATAAGTACTACTTTTTGAGTTATTTGACGAATATTGTTTTGAAATACCTTTTTTTTAAGCTAAAATCCCAATTTTCAAGTCATTATAACTTAAAGACTATCAATTTTTATGAAAAGTTCCATAGAACCTTTTCTTCTTAAAATTGTATTTTATTTCACCTCCAATGTTTTTAATTATTAAATCTCGACTGTCGCCTGATCAGCATCTACAAAGTGACGTCACGCGAAGCTCCGCCCCGTTTTCGCGCGGTCCAACTTATTTTAGGCCTTAAGGTTCTTTTTCATAGTCGCGAAATTCGCTACTTTTAAGCGAAATGTTATAAAAACTAATTCAAATATATTCGCGGCGGGAAATCTTAACTTTATTGCGGCGAGAAGCTTGAAGATTCATAAATTAAAAAAAGATGGATGTTGATCAAAGGTATTGCTTTGAAATATAAAATTATTCATATTCCTTATATATAAAGCTCTGCATGTTATATATTTGGCATTTACGCCACAAAAAAAAAGTGAGTGTATAAGAAAAAGGCATTTTGAGTGAGAAAAATATTTTTGCAAAGAAAGGAACAAGGGGACTTCCACAATTTAATAATAGAAATGCGTGTGAGTGATGCACCCAAATATCTAAATTATATGAGAATGACTTATTCATGTCAATTTGAAATACTTTTGCAAAAAGTGGGACTAAAATGTATCACAAAGAGGACAAAATTCAAGTTGTTAGGTTAGAATGTCAGATTTTATCACGAAAAAGTTGAAAATAGTTCAACTTTTTTGCGACATCGCAAATGCGTTAAAGCGAATTTCGCATTGTGTGAGAATGGGACAAAATAAAAAATATGTTAACAACCGAAATTCGCTAAAAACTTGCGAATTTCGCGACTATGAAAAAGAGCCTTTAAACGTCCAAATAAAATCCTAAAAATTTGGGGATTGCCTTAAAAAGTGTTCTACTATCGATTTGTAAAATAAAAAAAAATGCTGAATGAGACTATTGTTTTGGAGAAATATTGTCATCATACATTTTCTGTAAAAGGTTTTAATTTTTTCTCATTACAATTAACTTATATTTAATATAAAAATTTTAGGTAGTTTCAAAAGCACAATTGTCATAATTTTTTTAATGAATTTCGCAAAACAGAGTGGTACTATTTATAATTAGAAATAATAATTTTTGGCTTATTTTAAGAGAATACTAATCTATGAATATTAAAATTGTTAAGTATCTTATAGGCACACTTTAAATTTAAAGGCTGGATGTTCTAAAGAAGCAGGTAGTATTTTCGCATAATGTAAGACCTAAGTCAATATACCCTTCAGGGAATTACAAATCTCAACTGGATGGTAATACTCATTCAAAGGGATCTGCCATAAAACCATTTTTTTATAACATTAACCAAGTTATCTACTGATGAACTGCAATATGTGAAAGGCCCTTGTCTGTACACTAATATGTTCCTCAGATATAATCCAACTTAATTAAAAATAACATCACAATAAATACATTTATAGTTTAAGTAATTTTACTATTTTATATATTGAGTATTTCAAAATAGTATCAAAGCTGCTGAAGGGAATGCACAGGTAGAACTAACAATAAATATCTAGTACTACTGAGACTGTCTAATATTTGAAAATATGTAAAGTTTTATGTTGACCATCTTCATGGAAGTGCAGTGACCAGTGACCTTCAAATAAAGACCCAAAACAGTCCAAATCCTGGTATTGACAAACACAGCACAAGGTTGAAATATTACTGAAGCAGATAATAAGTACTTCGTAAGGAATATGAAAGAAATTATTATACGAGCGTTATACAAATGAAAATGCAGGCCTAGATTGATTTTTATTTAGCTGTCTTGATATGAATTGTCTTACACGAATTAATAATACTTTATTGAAGCAGGATACATCAATTTCAAAATTCCACGCGAACGTAGTCGTGGGCGCAGCTAATTTTAAATAATGCTCCATTTTACCGAAAATATCCAAGTCATTGGTATCAAGCTGATCAATGAAAGGGATTTGAATCTCTTCAGGATATCTCTGCCTGGTTACAGTTCAATGAAAAGAAATTGGACTAATCTTCCAAGGCTTTGATAAATTATGAACGAAACGGATCTACGTCAATTGGACGCGGTGAATTAGACGCGCGAAAATTGGACGCGGCGACAATTGGACGTGTAACATTGGACGCGTTTTTAAAAAAACAAATATACACACTCTAACCAAACCTAACCCCAACTTAAATAATAATAATAATTACAAATACACCATGAAAATAAAGATATTGTTAACATAGAAAATAATCATCCAAAAAAAATTATCAAAATATAATAACATAGAAATTATAAAATATAATTTATTTACACTTGCACTTGGGCAATTCCTCGCAAGTAGTTCAAAATGCTTCTGTTCTCATAATCAGCAACCACTGTTTGTAATCATGACATGGCTATGCAATATGATTATTTTTAATAAACGCGTCCAATGTTACACGTCCAATTTTACCGCGTCCAATTGTCGCCGCGTCTAATTGTCGCGCGTCCAATTGACGGGACACCGAACGAAACATCCTTAATAAAAAAAATAAATTATTGTAAACTGTAATATATCTCCCGAGGAATTTAATAAACATCTTGCTACTAAACATTTGTGCCTGGATGGCAGAGTTCAAATTTCTTTTGTCTTGCTTCCTGTTTGGGGTGGAGGATGCTATAAGAATCTTATGCAGAATTTTAATATTGGTGAAATTAGATTCTCTCTTTATTATAATAACACTTTTAATTAGTCATTTCATTGAAATATCTTGCATTTGGCGTAAAATTGAATTTGAAATTAATGGAACACACAGGTTCAGACATAAAAATAAAAATTAATTTTCTTTGTCAGATTACAAGTTAATGATCCATACAACATATATGTAAATAAATTTTTTTAAAACAAAAATTTGTAACATGTGTAATCGCCATATTAAAGTTCTCCGATTATCTGAAACTGTGTCTGACATCAGATACTAGATACAAGGTACGCTTTCACCCTGAACACACATATTTTAAAAAGCACGGGGCAACTTGTATTAAGTATTATTAACTTACTGCAAGTTTATCTGTCATATTTATTAGAATATAACATATATAATGTAGATGGGGTATTAGAAAATCGATTTGTGTAATTTACCACATGCAAATGTGCAAATAGTGTTTGATTTTTTAGCAAGCAACACAAATATAAACCCAGGTGTTCATTTTGTAGTCAAACAATATTAATTACGTTTATTTAAAAAAGAATTAAATTACAATTTATTATATTCATCATCTACCTGTATAACACAGCCCCACAAAAAAAAAAAAAAAGTCTGTCCGGCGGACCAGACCAGTGTATCCTTATGTATTTGGACCCGCTGAAACCGAATCCGAGGTCAGAATTGTCAGATTCGCTTGTTTTTACCTCTAACCCCAAAAAACACCCCCCACAAAAATGGTCCGTCCCACGGACCAGACCAGTGTATCCTCATGAATTTGGACTTGCTGAAACTGAATCTAAAGTCAGAATCGTCAGATTTACTCGTTTTTACCCCAACCCCAAAAAAATACCTCCAAAACAAACAAAAAGTAGTCTGTCCAGTGGACTATACCAGTGTGTCCTAATGTATTTTGATCTGGCTGAATCCGAATTCGAAGTCAGAATTCGTTTTTCACCCCCCAACCCCAAAAAACACCCCCACCCCTCAAGAAAAATGGTCTGTCTGGACGATACCAGTATATCCTTATGTATTTAGATAAGCTGAATCCGAATCATAAGTCAGAATTGTCAGATTGGCTAGTTTTTCACCCCCAACCCCAAAAAACACCCCCAAAACAAAACGAAAAGTGGTCT
Organism: Rutpela maculata; assembly: GCA_936432065.2. Taxonomy (NCBI): domain Eukaryota; kingdom Metazoa; phylum Arthropoda; class Insecta; order Coleoptera; family Cerambycidae; genus Rutpela; species Rutpela maculata. The sequence continues at coordinate 163,621,554 of OW386286.2, forward strand.
GTCCAGTGGACTACACCAGTGCATCCTTATGTATTGGACCCTCTGAAACAGAATCCGAAGTCAGAATTGTCAGATTGGCTCGTTTTTCACCCTTAACCCCCCCCCCCCCCCAAAAAAAATGGATACACTGGTATGTATCCTCATGTATTTGGACCCTCTGAAACAGAATCCGAAGTCAGAATTGTCAGATTGGCTCGTTTTTCACTCCTAATCCCCAAAAAATACCCCCTCCCCAAAATGATCTGTCTGGCAGACCATACCAGTGTATCCTTATGTATTTGGTAAAGATACACTGGTATGGTCCCCCGGACAGACCACTTTCTTTTTTATTTTGTGGATGTTTTTTGGGGTTAGGGCTGAAAAACGAGCCAATCTTACAATTCTGACTTCGGATTCAGATTCAGCGGGTCCAAATACATAAGGATACACTGGTGTCAGCCGGACAAACCATTTTTTTTTTTGGGGGGGGGGGGTTCCTGGGGTTAAGGGTGAAAAACGAACCAATCTGACAATTCTGACTTCGGATTCAGACATGAGGTACACTGGTATGGTCCGCCGGACAGACCACTTTTTTTGTTTTGGTGGTGTTTTTTGGGGTTAGGGGTGAAAAACGAGCCCAATCTTACAATTCTGACTTCGGATTCGGTTTCAGCGGGTCCAAATATATAAGGATACACTGGTCTAGTTCGCCGGACAGACTATTTTTTGAAAGGGATGAAAAAGGAGCCAATATTTCACCGATTAATTATCGGTGGTAAAGATTTATTATACGGCATGCGATTTTCCTTGTACTGTCAAGTTTTTGAACTATTTCTCTGCTGATTACCGCATGGGGACTTAAAAGTTGAAAAACATTAAAATATTTTACCACTCATTCTATATGTCATTGTATTCCAACACTAGTAATGCGTTTAGTAAGAAATACACGGTCGATGTAGGCGACATTTCTTTAACATTCCTTCGAATTGCTGCAAACCTCTTTTCTCTTGTTTTCAGGGATATCAGAACAGTTTTAAAGAGGTTTTAGTGGGTGTATTAGTACATTTTGGTATAAAATGCCACTTTCTTGCTGGCATTTTGCTTCATGCAGAACTGTCCAACTTTACCAAGTAAACATATATTTTACGTTAGCTAAGGAAGCATCTAGCTAGTAGCTGGCATCAAAAAGGCCTAGCCTAGCGCACAGGTACGTTTTGCAGCCTCACATTGATGCCACTTTTCAAGTCATCAAAAATGGAATTATCTTTTAATATTTTTATCTCAAATTTGGCAAAGCTGTTTTTTATTGCAAATTCAGTCGATTTCAATTAAAACGAAAAAAAAGTCTATCTATATTGTACATAATATGCGGTAAAATGAGTTTAAGAAATTCATTTCCATATTCTTCTAAATAGTCTTCCAACGCTTTTGCAGAACCAATAATTTATAGACTGGTTTTTCCAGGTTTTATTCCGCATTATTTTGAACACTTGACGTTCTTACCAACTTGTCCTGATTTTCTTAGCTTCAGAAGAAGACCACGACTAGATGCTCAAGCATTCAAAATAATTAACAGGAAAAAAAACAGAAAGTGGTCTACACACCAGTATTCTATAAAATACTGCCTTTATCCATCAAGCTTTCTCCAGTGTAAAAACACAACTCTAGCATGAAAGTTTTGTACTTTTATGAAAATACCATTACAAATATATAGGAGCTAGATAGCTTTTGTGGAAATTCATCATTATAAGTATTTTCTAAGCATTGATTAATTATATCGAGCTTAGATCACAACATAATAGACATCGGTCAGTCCATCACTTTAGCCGTAGTTCAAGAAATAAAAAACGAAGAAATTATATTATGTTATCGTTACAAGGCTTACCTTTTGTGTGCATATAAAGCTCATATTTGGCAAGTAGATAAACTATTGGAATTAAACAGAAGTTGATTGACCACACTCAAAGAAATAGTATGGGTAAATTCAACAAAAAAATATGGTTAACTAACAATATCATTAATTTTGTTAAACCAAACTATATTGATGGTATTTTTAAACAAGAGGTGATTGTTATTTTAATTAATAAAAAGTTGTCGTACAACAAAACAAACATTAACTTAAAAAATGGATGAATAAGACTATTATTTTGTTTGTCTGACTAGAATTTTGTTGAATTATGTCAAATTAAACTAGATAATAGTATATTTTATTTTTAACTATTATCGAATTGTAATTCTAACCCAGTATTAGTTCGATGTATTATTGTACTTGGTAGACAAACCAATATTATTGTCGTCTTCTAGAAGTTCTAAAAGAATTACCATAAAATTTGCTTGCTTACCACGTAGTCTATTACAGAAATTATTCCCAGATGACGCCACATACAAATCACTGACAATAATCAATCATGCATTATCTTATTCTCTGAATTCTATGAATTTATAGAAAATTAATAACATGATTGCAATGTTCAAATTCTCTCAGGGATCATCGATATATTTGGATGGATCTTATAAACGATCTCTAATCTTTTGTTTGGGTGGTCTGATGTCTCAATACTGAGATTTTGGCTAACCAAAAAAAACTTCATCATACAATAAAGTGTAGATCAACCTAAAAATTAGTTGGTGAACAAAAAACAAAGTCGTTGTACTATTTAATTGTAGACCAAATTGAAAATGGTTAGTGAACAGAAAAAAATGTCATTGTACTATTTAATTTGTTACAAGAAGATATGATTATTAAACTACTATTTGTTTACGAAAACAAATAAAGTTGTATGACTATTCTTTTCTGATTGATTTAACTATGAAACTAGATAGGCGCGATTTCATATGCTCTTTTTGGTTGAATTTACCTACCATTTTCTTTGAGTGCATGGGCATCACAAAGGATAGTTCGACTCACAAATTGCTCATGATAGGGCTATAAAGCCAAATATCTAGTGACTTATTTCATTTATTTTGCGCATAAAAGGCGTATCTACACAAAAATGAGCCTTGTAATGATGACATAATTCCACCAATTTAAAACAGTTATTGTGATATACCTCATGGAAGGTGCCCTGCCAGAAATCGATTTTATGAATCATTATCATCTATAAAACAATAGAAATGTCTCACAATGCATAAAACAAACGTGCTGAAAAGACACCTAGCTCCCGTGTTAAAAATTCTGAACATAATATCTGACAGTAACAATGATAGCGAGGGATTAAATCACACATCAATGAAAACTCTGTTTCTATTTGCAAGAGTTACTTGATGACTTTTTTTTAACGCTGTTAAATTAAATACCACAGGTATTATATTAGAATTTTTTTCTCCCTCAGAATGAAGGTTAAGCCTACTTGATTCCCAATTATACAATTATTATTAATGCAACACAAAAATGAGGGAAAATTCAATATGTTCAAAAAATATAAGAGATATTTAACTAACAGATTTTAAGGAATTTGACTCATTATTTTCCCATTATCATTGTCAAGACTACTTTCACCAAGTTGATGTATGAATATCCATTTATTTTTCAATTAAAATTAAATAACAAGAATCCTTATTACTTTACTGCATAAATCCTCTTAAGAATGATACCTCAGCTTTCCAAAACCGATTTAAATAATTTGTAATACAGACTCCAGAACAGGGACAGTAAATAAAAAACTTAACTTGGGTCATACTTCACTGCATGATTAAACATTTTTTTAAAACGATCAAGTGTGAATCGGACTAACGTTCTGAACGTTTCATACTGTAGAGATGGGTTGTTATCTCTGTAATGCTAAAATAACCGGTTACTTGGAATGAACGATAGGTGTTTGAAAGCGCCTGGACACGATAATTGAAACACTGTGTGTCAACGTTACCAGCAACCAACATTTGTAAACTTTCCGACAATCTGGAAAGATGCAATGCCCTACCAGAGAAAAGAACTTAACATTAAGCTGTTTACTTTGGCCCTATTAACATAGGTTTATAGTGTTGCCAAAGGGTGTTTAATTATACTACTTTTGTATCTTTTGAACAGGCTGTGTATAATTCTCTAACCGGATCTAGTAAAAATGAACATTTAATGAATATGTTAAGAAATTTAAAAAAATAATTTTTGGAATCTTTTGGAATTCACATTTCTAAATATAATATTTTTGGAAGTAGACCACTGTAACAGTCATCTTATAAGAGTTCCGTTTTTCACTTTTGAGTGAATAACTAAACTAAAAATATAGTCGGAGGAGAAAAACAAATAAACTAAATATTTTTACGAAAAAATATCAATAAACCAAAAAACTTATTCTACATTAAAATAACAAAATATTACTTACCATGTTCAATTTTCGTTGCTGTCAATTCCATTTTAATAGGTTTACATTCTTCTTTTACCTTACAGACTTCTTTGTGTGTTTCAGCTTTCCTTTCTTTTTTTATGGAGTGCATATCATTTTTGGGTTCCTTTTTAATGCTTTTAACTTCAACTATAGCTTCTTTTTTTATTTTAACAACATCTTTTTCTATAAGCTCTTTTTTCACTTTTACAATTTCCGGATTAGATATAACACTACTTCTATCTATAAAATCATTTTCTATATATGTTTCAAGAGGTTCTTGCTTAATTATCACTTCATCACATTCGACTTTTACATTTAAATTGCTTTCCATAAAATTGGATGGTACATCTGGCATTTCTGTAGCCTCAAACTGCTCCAGAAGGCTATTGAGATCGCCAGCTTCAAGAACAGGTGAGTTTTCACATTCTGAAATCGTTTCAACGTCGACATCATCTTCGTCTTCCTCGACGATATATCTCTGGGCTTTTAAATCTATTTTTTTCACCCCTGCTTTGGGTTTTCTTATTGGTATACTTGGTGTAGGTTTAGGTTCATCTTCATTGATAAAAGATGTAATGTCAAAAGTACTATTAGATGGTAAATTTAATATTTCATGGAAAGGGGAGGTCTTTTCTTCAAGTGCCTCATTTTCATTTACTTCTGGTATAATAATAGGATCGTCAATTGGATATTCTTCACAACCGGTCTAAAAATATGGAAAAATACATTCGAAACATCCATTTCTACAGCAGCATTAAACTAATGTGACCACAAACATAAATAAAAAAACCTAGAAAGGACGCTTTTTCTTTATAAAATAAATTTAACATAAGCTATTCTTCAAACTGATGTCTGAAATTGATAAACATTTGTTATCTTATATTAATTTAGTTTCATTTCTTTTGTAACACTTCCATTTGTCAAAAACCAAGTGATGATTAGCTAGAAACTGTTACTTCCAAAAAAATAGTGGTGACAAAATAATAAATAAAACATTTAAGTGTTGTCAAAACAAACTAAGCAGCACTGCGCCACCGGCTCGGTGGCGCAGTGCTTAACACGTTCACTGCCAGAGCTCATTAGTGACGATTGATCGTGTGCCACCTATTTTCTTTAGCGATTTGTTAATTTAATATTTGTATTAGCTAGTGATTGGCTAATGGGGCACTCTACTAAGTTCAAATTTTGCATATTTTTTGCTAAAAAACAATTGTTTTTTTTCTCATTTTTTCTTTTTCTTTTTTTTTTCTTAATTAATTACAATTTAGTGCAACGTTGTATTAGGTATATAGAAGAACGCCTCTCGGGCGGTCACGGAGTTTTTATCAAAATCAGATGAACACCCCTGGGGCGGTGCTGGCAGTGAATGTGTTAAGGGGTTAGGCTTGCGACCACCGGGTCCCGGGTTCGAATCCTGGCTGGCTGGTATGGATGTGTAGTGGCGTTTTTCACATGTTGCCGAGATGGTAGCAGTGGGCTAGACTGCAGTTGTGTGAGAGACAACACGGTCTAGTCGCTCTCCTCTCCTGAGTTCGAGTCTCAGCTGCGGCAGATGTCGCAGGGAATGGGCGTTGTGATGTTGTCTATGTGTGTGTCCATCCTGGTTGAGTGGTAGAATAGCCATCGGCTAAACTCCGCCAGGACATTAAAATAAGGCGATAAAAAAAAAGTGTATTAAATGTGGAAATGTATTTCATCAATCCTGTTCTGTAAAAAACAATTTGAAATATATCAAAACCTGTGACAGCAGAATTAATTGCTGTGGAAATGCTAACTCAATTCATCAACAACTTGAACATATGGATGATTTTTATAACCAAGTCTCCTAGCCAAAAATTGTTGCTTTTAGGAGATTTGACTTCAAAAAATTTCCTTTGTATCAACAAGGGTGCTTCCTCCACTAAGTGTAGGCACCAATTCAAGAGGGGAAGAACCGAATGAAATACCTACTCAAAAATCGAAGGTTTATAAAAACACATGAGATTCATTCATTATTATCCAATTAAATGCCCAAGATATCACTGCAACTAAGGTACTATAACTAGAAGTGCTTCTGGACATAATACCAGCAGATATCATTTGCATCTTAGAACATTAGTTTGTCACTTTAAAAACAAAATATTTGAATCTAAATAATTATACACTAGTTAACAACTTTTGTCTAATGGAATATATACATGGAAGAGTTTGTATCCTTTCAAAAACCCGCTTAGATCTAAAACGTTTTGTTTATAACAAATGTATAGAGAAAAAAGTAATAAAGTTTTAAATGTATTCAACGAATTTTGAATAATAATAATAGATATAAAATGATAAATCACATGTATTAAAAGAGGCATTGATGTAATGTTCTCGAACAACTCTATTCATTTATGTGTTAAAAATATACATTTATCAGACCATATATATTCTTGATGCTAATGACATAAATCAAATTATATCCAAATGCTCGTAAACACACTAAATCACAATTTTTTTTTCACCTTTTATAATGGGGTGGGGTAGTAATGTCAAAATTTTTTTTGAGACATTAGCTTCTCTTGTAATATATTAAATACCAATTTTATGGACTCTTACCTGCTTGATTTACCTATTTACAACTATTTACCACAATTTACCCCCCAACCCTTCAACGGAATAAGATGAAAATATAATCTAATTTCAGATCTCATTAAAATACATATGTGTACCTTTCAAGTCAATATCTTAAATGGTTCCAGAGTAATTGTGCGCACAAAAAAATTACAGACAGACAGAATTTTTTTTGCTCAAACAAAAATCTCGAAATTTTATGACATTCTAAGCCTATTTAAACAATAAAGATTTTTAAACATTTTTTGTCATTACTATCTATACTTTCATTGGATGGGGAAGTAAAATGACCATCAATTTATACTATACCTTAGCCCAGAAATGAGGTCAGTAGTATCAGCATGTTATCAGTGTGTGCGACAAGATAGTATTGGCATGTATACGTGGAGAGGGGGAGGTCAATGACATGTGCTACTTGTCACTATGGACAGTTCAAATCATCGTTACCTTCCTTTCCCAGCTAAGGTAGAGAAGCATAAAGTCTTGACAGCAGACTCATAGGCCTGTCCAACACGCTGTCACTTTCCTTTGTACTACAGCAGCCATCTTTTGTTATGGACTTGGCTGGCCTAAAGGGCACCTTACATGTTCAGTAATAATGTCATTCCAGGAGATCATTACAGAAACATCATTACTAAAAATTTCCCTGTCATGTTACGTTTCATACTTAATGCAATAATTAGCTAGACATGCTTTTTTCTTAAAATCCATACTCTGATAAAACAAAATCGGTGTGCTTTCTATCGCCACTTGAAACATAATGAAAAAATAATGTCAGTGATAATGAACATGAAAGGTGTGAAAAATAATGACAGGGAATAACGGGGAAATTTTTAGTAATGATGTTTCTGTAATGATCTGCTGGAATCACATTATTACTGAACGTGTAAGGTGTCCTTTAGGCCGACCAAGACCCTAACCTACCACAACAAAAGATGGCTGCTGTAGTACAAACAAAGCAAAGTGACAGCGTGTTGGACAGGCCTATTGGCATTCAAATTTACGAAGTTTACAAATTCAGCAATTTGCTTTGGCTGTTATGTATTTATTAACATTATTAAAATAACATTAAATGATTTAGAGAAAAACGGAATTCGGTTTAAAGTTCATTCATTTTTCTTTGATAATGAAATCCCTACTTTAAAGAAAATTTTACAGTCATTAAATAAAGATGAAAATATACCCTGACTGAGCCGAACAATGCTTAGAAACATATGTAATATGAACTTTGTATTTGCAAAAGCAAATAGGATCAGCGTGTTCTACTTCAAAATGTTATTTAGAAGAGAGGTGGTTGCATGAAGGACATACCGTAACGAGAATTTGGCAAGATAAAAATATAGTGTTCGTCAAGCAAATATGGAAGACTGGTCAACCGGATTAAAAGACCAACAGGAAAAGGAAAGCGCTTAATAATAACGTACATAGGAAGTGATTCGGGTTACGTGGAGGATGTACTTCCCTCGTGTCAAAAAAAAATTGGCGATTATCAAGAGGACATGATGTCTTTGAAAAATGGTTTGCAAAAGTTCTCACAAAGAGAGAATTTGGATCTGTCATTATTATGGATAACGCACCGTACCACAGCCGATTAATGGAAAAATTACTGACCAGTGCATGGCTGGTCTGATGGTAAAGGTATTCCATTCGATTGTACATCAGTTAAAGCCCAATTGCTAACCCCAGAAAAATGGCATTTGCTGATATATAAGAAATATATTGTGGATGAAATGGCTAAAGCTAGAGGTACTGACATATTACGACTAGTGCCTTATCACTGTGAACTGGAATCTAGTGAGCTAATTTCGGCTGAAGTAACAAAGTAATATTGCACAAGAAAATATAACCTTTAAATTATTTTATGAAATATGAATTAGTATCCATATTCAATATATAAAATAATAACAAGTGAAAGTCGCAGTCGGGCATTGCCGGCCGCAAACACTTATTTGATTAACATTTTGCTCAAACACATCACAATTCACGTAAGTATGGCGCCAGGCGCCACTGCGATTAAAGGCACAGTCAATATCTTTCAAATAGGTATTTGCCGTTGGCAACTTCCAACTGCCACTTTCATTCATTCGTAATATTCTCATTAGATATAAACATTTAAAGTACAATTGAGATATCACCTAATATATGTGTAGTTTGTTCAAATGTGGGACACACTGATTGCGATTATTACAGTTTCGATACTTTGTACATCTACGTATTTTTATGTGCCTTATAAAAAACCTTAATGCTCTAAATTTATAATAGAACTCAGTTTATATAAAACAACACAGTTTATATAATAAAACAACACAGTTTATATAAAACAACACAGTTTATATAAAACAACACAGTTTACACGCCTCTGACGATGTTTTTATTTCAAATTTGAAACAAAAATTTTAGACCTACAGAAGTTATCGTGTTTAATAAGTATTTGCAATCGGCAACGCCTGCGAATCTTATTCGACTATTAAAAATATTTTACTAACATCTTAACACGTTGACTGGTGCTCTATATTTGGTCATCTAGCCCTAATGCTGACATACTTTGATAAGCCTGGCAAAATCCCGGTGAAATTCAAACTAAATATGTCCACCGAAATTGTAAGTGTAAAAATTAAGGTCAAAAGGGCCATGTCGGCCAAAGTCATCTAAGCACTGAGATCCGGTTACCAGTTCTAATATAGCAGCTATAGCTGACATGCAAAACAGTATCTTTTTCATACACTTGAAATGCATTTAATGTGGTAGAACGTGTCAATGACTGTGCCGCTTCAGCTACATTTACATCCTATTTCCTTTAAATAAAATACCACTAATTTTTTGCTCTGCTGTCCACATTTTATGCTCGGACTATAGTAATCATCTCAAATCTGTGTGTAAACGGACTATACCACAATAATAGCTGCCGATTCGGCTATATCGGAGATTGATGGAAAAAAGATTTATATTGCCGAATATCAAGGTCCGAAGTCCCTATCCCTTTTCTTTAACCTTTTATTCCTGAAAACGCATTATGCCCCCTCTCTCCCTTCCTATTACTTGGATTGCGATAATTTTTTTTTAAACTAAAGTTAAAAAAAAACTTCACTTACTTGTTGAAAAATTCTCCTGTGAACTCTTTCCTTCGTACTCAAAAACGCATTTAAAAAAAAAATGCAAAAGGTTTTTCCCCTCTCACAAGTTTGTTTATTTGAAAAAAACATCAAAAACCAATCAGTAAAATACTAGATGTAGGTAATAGTGAACAAATTCCATTTTGGTTTTTCAAAATCGCATGACGGAAAAAAGTTATAGGGGGTTCAATAATTTTCCTTTCCCTACCTCCCCCCTCTTCTCTAATATGCCCACCGCCCCTATCCTCCGGCTCCATCAATTCTTATCTATTTCACCTAACTCCTTTTTTTCGTGAAAAATTAAGGAATTACTTTTTTGTAAGTTATCGTTCCATTTGGAAAAAATTGTACTAGATTATGTGCTTCCATGAGATCTTCAATTTTTAAACTAAATTTTTTTTCGTCAAGTCTATAACAACAAAGTTATTGTTGGTTATCATGTTTTTGAGAATATTAAATGAGAATTCCTCGATCACCCCGTGCGATTAAGCTGAACTAACTTGATAACATGATAAAAGAGAACGCGTGTAACTGAATTGTCAATTTTTTTTTAAAAAAAGTTGGTTTCAAAACTCCTCTTTTTCTCGCCAGGTCCGCTCCAGTATATGTAATAAAGTTTACTTTGCAATTTTATGGCAGAATTGCCGAGACTGGTCTCTCAAAGTGGATATTGTGCTTTGGCATATTCACATATTGGCAAAGGGGAGATTGACTAATCTGCTGCGAGCCTTTGTATACCAGAAAAATTTATTAAGACTGATTTTTAATTTAAAGAGCAGAGAAAGTTGTAAAGGCGTTTACGTTTACAACTTTAAAAACTTCAAACTATAATTGCATTGTCTTGTTTAATACTTTACCTAAATCAATTAAAGATATGCACTTGCCTTCTTTTAAAAACTAGATAAACAGTTAGAGAATAGAGAATATTATTTAGGTATTATGCAAATCACAACTTACACACTTTATTATTTATTAGGAAAATACCTACTTTCTGTATATTGTTGCCCTAATCTGGGCACGCTAATATACTAGTTAGGTAAATACTTTAAAACACTGATTATTGGAGAATCAATCAAAACAACTACTCTTCTAGCTAATACTGACGAAGTATTGAATTACATGATAGGATCCTTAGCATTTTAAAGAAAAAAATATTGAAAATACTTAAATCATTTATTCAAATTTAAGTCATTCACACTTTTTCATTTAATATGAAATTATCTACTTTCTGTATATTGGTACCTTAATCGGGCCACGCTAATATACTACTTAGAAAAACACTTTAAAACACTCATTATTGGAAAACCAATCAAAACAACTACTCTTCTAGCTAATACTGACGAAGTATTTATTTACATGATAGGATTCCTGGCATTTTAAGGCAAAAAAATATATTGAAAATACTTAAATTATTTATTTAAATTCAGCCATTCACACTTTTTGCATGATACCTAAATAATATTCTCTAATCATGATAAAAGCAAATAAATAAAAATAATTAATTGTAAAAATATAAACAGTTTACTGCTAAGAAGTGCCGTAACAGTGCTTATAAAAATTATTATGTGCTAATAAGTATATGTGTGTGTATATGTTCGTATTTACATTTTTCCTCTTCAGGAATGTGTTGAGGGTAGTTAGGATTTAAACATACTAAAAGTCCCCGCACCTAGCCACGCCACTTCAGGGGGAGAGGGTTCTTCGCTTATAACTCGGATGCGTCGTACGGAAAAAGATAATCTACGCAAAATTGAACATAATTAAATTTCCTACAAGAATGTTTATATTCATTTTCTTCATATGTGTTATAGTTTCCGAAATATTCGCCAGTGAAAAACCGCTGCCCAAGGAATCACTACTTCCACATCCAGATTCTCTATCCAAGTCCCTCACAATGAAAAAACTTTCTATGTGAAAATAATTGTTTATGGAACTTTAATAATATAATATTTGAAATCCTCTACCCCAAAAACCCATAAAACGATACCCCACATCGGTAGTGGGGTGGGGGTGGTGATAGGGGGATGGTAGTGGGGGGTGGATGAAGTAAAAAAATATTTTGAGGTTTCTGGTTCCTGTACATACACTAAATCACAATTTTTTTTCATCCCCTTTAATAATGGAGTGGGGGCGGTAATGGGGGTGGCTAATGCCAAAAATTTTTTTGAGACCTTAGCTTCTCTTGTACATACCAAATACCAATTTCATGAACTCTTACCTGCTTGATTTACCCATTTACCCCAAATTTACCCCAATTTACCCCCCAACCCTTCGACGGAACAAGATGAAAATATAATCTAGTTCTAGATCTCGTTAAAGTACATATGCGTACCAAATTTCAAGTCAATATCTTAAACGGTTCCAGAGTAAACGTGCGCACAAAAAAAAGTTACAGACAGACAGACCGACACACAGAAATTTTTTTTTTGCTCAAACTTAAAATCTCGACGTTTCATGACATTTTAAGCCTATTTGGACAATAAAAATTTTTAAAAAATTTTTTGTCGTTACTATATTTCCACTGGACGTGGAAGTAAAATCGATAATTAATAAATAAATTAATTAGGTACATGGAATTTTTCTATTAAAACGATTTACCGTGGCCTGCTAATAAATCTCAGTCACAAAACAATCTCTATTTTACAACCCTCGACGTATTTACTAATGTAATATTTTGTCGAAACCTATACATTTCCTTAATATACAGTATGGCTCACTCAAAATGAAGAGACTCTTATAACTTTTTTATTTTGTCCCAGATTTGAATCAAATTTTACTGAAGTATAGAACAAACTGGGATCTACTTTGACCAGAAAAACATTTGCCTGCTACAAAGACAAAGCCACTTGCGGTACCAAAATATGTGGAAAAAAATAAAAAATCATATCATTGGGTCTTAACGAATTTCACGTATATCCACCACAAACTGCGGAAACTGAGGATCTCCTTTGCCAGATGAGCTTATGTATGAGAAATGCATCATCAATAACCAAATCACATTTTGGTGTGTAAGTACGTTTTTGACGCCGATCCGATGCATTTTTTCAGAATTTTTAACATTCAGAATGTTTTTCTAGTCATAAGTAGATCCCGAGGTAGATCCTAATTTGTTCTATACTTCAGTAAAATTTGATTCAAATCAGAAACAAAATAAAAAAGTTATAAGGGTGTCTTCTTCATTTTAAGTGAGTCATACTGTGTATTTAAGGAAATGTATAGATTTCGACAAAATATTACGTTAGTAAATACATCAAGTGTTGTAAAATAAAAATTGATTTGTGACTGTGATTTATTAGCAGGCCAGGGTAAACTGTTTTGATAGAAAAATTCCATGTACTTACCTAATTAATTTATTAATTAATTATCGATTTTTCACTGGCGAATATCTCGGAAACTATAACACAATAATAGGAAGAAAATAAATATAAACATTCTTGTAGGAAATTTAATTATGTTTAATTTTGCATAACTTTTTCCATATGACACATCGTTTCCGAGTTATAAGCGAAGAACCAAAAAAGGGACCTTTCCACTCCCCTTTCCCCCTAAAGCGGCGGGGCTAGGGGCGGGGACTTATAGTAACTACCCCCAACACATTCCTGAAGAGGAAAATTCTCTCCCCCTCCATGTCCTCTACAACTCTTTCGTTGACTGGACTATATGTCCTTTATCCATCAGTTTTATTTTGTAAATAATGTTAGTTAACTTTTAATGTAGGTGTTGTTATCTATACCTGATATGTATGCTATGTTATTTTAACTTACATACCTACTTTATGATATATGTACTTTAATGTATACCTGACTTACCAAATGTACATAAAGGCCATGGCAGGTTAAGATAAGTGTCCGTGCCTTTGCAACCTTTTTGCGTGAGGTTCCTTCCAGGGATGTATCTTTGCGAAAGATACTACCACAAAAAGTTTTGACCTCAAAAACTTCATAATATCTGGGAAAAAAATTTTTTTTGAAAATCGAAAAAAAAATTTTTTTTCTTAATCAAGTGAATCAATTTGTTTATATTTCGCATATATTGTAAATATACTTAAGACAATTTATTACTGATATTTTCATGAAATCTTTTCATGAAGAAAACAAAAATGGATGCTTTTGAATTTTTCGAAAAAATTATATACGTACTTACCCGTTAGCGACCACCTTTATTTTTTTACTAATTATACACCACACAATAAACTATAACATATATTTTTTACAAAACTCCATCGAAGAGGTAACGTAGTCAAACTGGCAAAGATAATGTTACGTGCTGTCACCCCCCTTCGTAAACACCCTGTATAAAAATAAATAAATAAAAAAAACTTACATACCTAATGTACTTTAATGTATACCTAACTTACCAAATGTTCATGAAGAAAACAAAAATTGATGCTTTTGAATTTTTCGAAAAAATTATATACGTACTTACCCGTTAGCGACCACCTCTATTTTTTTGCTAATTATACACTACACAATAAGCTATAACATATATTTTTTACAAAACTCCATCGAAGAGATAACGTAGTCAAACTGGCAAAAATAATGTTACGTGCTGTCACCCCCCTTCGTAAACACCCTGTATCGTGGGTTCGGAAATTGTAACACCAGGGTAACACTAAATAATAATGTATTTACGTACGCACTAATTACAACAAATAAAGAAAAATAGTATAAATCGGTTAGAAATTCAATATATTAATAAATATATAAATGAACAACAACTGCTTGGATTACACGTATTGAAAATTTTTTGGAGCAGCCTACGTATTTCTTTGAAATAACGAGATGTATTTTTCACAATACATATATTTTCTACAAAGCTCCATCGAAACGGTAATACATAAAGAAATTATGTGTTTAATAATAAGGATACATAATAAAAAAACATGGTATGCTATAATGATATATGATAATATTAGTTGTCTTCATCAGTGTCCTCATTTATTGTATCACTTATATATTCTGCGAACAGCTTTACTGATGGTTTCGGAATATCGTCGAGAAACCTTGCATATGATAAATTCATGTTTAAGTTAAAAAAAAATGAATTAGTTTTCTGTTACTTGGAGATGGATTTATCATATGCAAGGTCGACGATATTCCGAAATCATCAATAAAACTGTCTGAATTATTCGCAGAAGATATCAGTGTTACAATAAATGAGGACAGTGATGAAGACGATTAATGTTATCATATATCATTAGCATAACATGTTTTTTATTATGTATTCTTATTATTAAACACATAATTTTTTTATGTATTACCATTTCGATGGAGCTTTGTAGAAAATGTATGTATTGGGAAAAATACATCTCGTTATTTCAAAAAAATACGTAGGCTGCTCCAAAAAATTTTCAATACGTATAATCCAAGCAGTTGTTGTTCATTTATATATTTATTAATATATCGAGTTTCTAACCAATTTATACTCTTTTTCTTTATTTGTTGTAATTAATACATAAGTAAATACATTATTGTTTAGTATTACCCTGGTGTTATAATTTCCGAACCCACAATACAGTGTTTACTAAGGGGGGTGTAACCATGTAACATTATCTTCGCCAATTTGACCTTCGATAGAATTTTGTTAAAAATATATGTTATAACTTATTGTATGGTGTATAATTAGTAAAAAAATAGAGGTGGTCGCTAACGTGTAAGTACGTATATACATTTTTCAAAAAATTCAAAAGCATCAATTTTTGTTTTCTTCATGAAAAGATTTCATGAAAATATCAATAATAAATTGTCTCGAGTATATTTACAATATATGTGAAATACAAACAAATTGGTTCACTTGATTAAGAAAAAATTTTTTTTTTCGGATTATCGAAAAAAAAAATTTCCCAGATATTATGAAGTTCTTGAGGTCAAAACTTTTTGTGGTAGTATCTTTCGCAAAGATACATCCCTGGAAGGAACCACACGCAAAAAGGTTGCAAAGGCACGGACACTTATCTTAACCTGCCATGGCCTTTGTATCAAGAAATTGGTAAATAAATATTCTATGCTATTCTATGACTATCCTAATTTCATGACTATTTACGCCATTTTCAAACTTTTGCAGCCAATTCTAATTTTCAATCTAGTGTGCCGTGACCCACCAGAAATTGTTCCAATAGTCATAAATAATTGAAGAAAAATACGTATTGAATTTCTTCATTGTTAATTTGTTCCACCGAGTGGTCGAAATTTGATAAAATCACTCAAAATTTTCAAATAAAAGCATATCATTTTCATAACACAACTAAATGTAATTTTTCAATACCAATCTAACGATGTATCACAACACATCCTGATGGATCAATTTCTAGTTGATGGGACATTGAATTAAAAATTAAAATTGACTGGCGGAGACAACATAGTCATATGCAGAATGACCTCTAGATTCCAAAATGCAACAATATACAGGGTGTTCCGTTTATAAAACAAAAGTAGGAGTAACTTCTGGTGAAACCGGAAGTCGTAGAAACTTGGCAGATGGATAAAATAATGTCATTTGGTAACACGTGACACATGCCTAGGTTTATCTCAATCAATTAAGAAATAAAATAAAAATAAATATTAATTTTAGATATTCTATTGACAAAAAACAACAAAAATAACACAAAGGTAAACAAGCAGTTATAGTAGAAGCAAGCGTTGATTGCATGAAACCCTCTGTGATAAACATGAATTTCATTTTAAACCGAAGCTCGTTCACAACCATGCATGAAACGTCCATGGTTGAATAACATTTTTACCCCAGTATGTTTAAAAAAGACCATTTCCGGTCCATCGAAAAAATTGTTTTTTTCGCCTTCTGATAGAAAAACGAAACTGATGCCATTTGATAGAAACCTATTTCTACTATCGAGAAACATTGCGTTGCTACCCCCCACCCTTTGGGAATGTGTTTTCCTCCTTTCAGCCAACCGTAAGCGTTTCATGTATAACTGTGAACCAGCTTCGGTTTAAAATGAAATTCATGTTTCTATCTTATCACGGAGGCTTTCAGGGTAATCAACGCTTAGACTATTATATTGTGTCATGTTAGAGCTTTATATTTAAGTCTACTTACATCCATAGCGATAAACTGTTGCCAATCATTCATAATTTTTGAAAATCGTCTTTACATGGTGGAGACTCAGTAATTTGTTCGATATTCATAGTATCACAGTAATTACTTGACACTGGAACCAACGCTAAGTCTCCATTTATCCTAAATCAAAATCAAATCAGTATGATCTCTCATAAACTCACAATTAGTACTTACTCTCTTTCTCTTTCATTTTCATCCCAGTGAAAAGCACCATTTTTCGTAAAGTCAGACACAGCATCCAAACTAGTGGAATCGTCTGCCTATAGAAATATAGGTTAAAAGTTAATTCGCTCCATCACTTGAGTCAATATTAGAAAAAACGACAACTTACCATAAAATTGTGAGTATCGAAATGGAAGAAATGCTCCCCCATCTCTGAACAAATGTATATCCATATCGCGCGGTCAATAACACAGAAAAAAAAGGTTGCTTCTAATTTTCTACAATTATTTCCACCTAAAATATTAGCACATGGGAGATCTTACTGGAGAACACTGCAATTCACTAATTTCAACTGATTTACACTATTTTTACGTAATAAAAATCCTTTTAATAGAACCGACATGCCTTTTAGGTTATAAGGCGAAAGTGTACATATTTTTCGAAATTATTAACACAAGCCGAAAGAACGTAAAATAATTTTAACTCTGCACGTTGGTGAGAAGTTCACGAATTCGTTTCCGTTTATTTTAGACTTAACAATCATTTACTTATTACGATATTTGTTATTAAACTAAAAATTGTCACATGTGAGTCAACTACCTCTCCACAACCATACTTCACTAGTTTCCATTCGCATGCGCATAACTAATTAACTACTACCAATCAAAACTTCGCATCCAAAAGTACAGCGAAACAGCGCTCAATGTTACCAACTTTCTGTTTCAAGAAATCCTCCGGTGACTTTGTGACTTACGAAAATCTTACTGATCCTGCTAACTTGACGACTTTTGACGTGATCCGATTCCTTCTACCCTAATTCATGTTCATAATTGAAGTTAAAACTAGTGGAAGCATTTATACTCTTCGCCGATTTACTAAGCTTTTTATATAATTGTTACAAATTCTATAGGATACTCTTATCATTCTTTGCATTTTTTTTTTTTTTTGTAAATAATGTTTGTTTTTGGGCATTCTAAATTTTGTGATACCTACTCTTGTAAAATATATATATATATATATATATAATATAGATATATATTCTATATATATATATATATATATATATATATATATATATAATATATATATATATATATATATATAAAACTGAAAAAAAAATAACCACCCTGTCAGGGATTCAAACACAAGACCTTTGGATTGCAAGGAAATAAAGCTTTAGCCATGGAGCCATCACACTGCAAAAATTGAATGTCTGTAATATATACAGATATCATTCCAGATTTATATTTCAATGCATTTAGATATATTATTATGAAATATGTTTGTTAGAGTCTCTTGGCTAAAGGAGTATATCCAAGGCCAAAATTGGGAAAAAAATTTTTTTATGAAATATATCTATATATTAGTCAAATGTATAAACAAAGACATTTCGCAAGATTTCTATCTAAGTACAAGTGACAAAAATTAAGAACTTTTTTTTAATTTAAATGATCAATATGTTTTTATGTACTGATTGATTTTTTCAAAACAATAGGGTTCTTCCTCTAGCTAACGCTAACTACTTTCCAAATTTCAATACAGTCGGACTTTTCTTTCTTAAGTTATCGTGCTTACAAGAAACGTGACGGACGGACGGACATTTTGAAAGTTGTTCAGAATTCGTTCACTAACATAATGATATGAAAATTTTTTCTCTACGAGTGATATATTTACTGTTTTAGAAATGTGCCCATCAAAAGCAATATACTCTTCATTTTTGCGGAGAGTATATAATAACAATTGACCTAGTAGTGCGGGGGCCAGGCAGCTTTTTCGGCACGTCATCGTTTTATGAGCTTTGTGATATTTTTATCGTTTTATGGATGATAACGATTCACAAAATCGACTTCTGACGGGGGCGCCTCCCATTAGGTGCGTCACGAACACTAGTGTTAAAGATCAGTAAAATTATGTGCAATCCTTACGAGGCCCATTTTTTGTGTACGCACACCTCTTATGCTTAAAATTAATAAAATAAGATCATCAGAAAGTGTGCGACGTCAGTGGGCGGCGCAGCCAGCAGCCAGCCTTATATCGGGCCGGATGTACATGGGAAATGAATGGGCAACCGACCGCAGGTCGAGCCTTCACCATTTAAATTTCTTTGTATCGTTGCGCATTCAAACTGTTTTGCACCCATACTTGGCTAAACGTACTTGGCTGCCGTTATTAGTAGTACTTCTCGTTGAAGAGACACTCGTCGAATATAGTATATTCCAGTATGTTATGTTAAAATAGGAAAAAAATGTGACTGGCATGGCCTCTCTACTCTTTCCCAGGGACGTCACTACGGGATGGAATGAAAGAATGGACCCGTATACTCCTGAATGATACAAATTGGGAAGTTCTATAAATCCATTCTATAATGATTACCTTATATGAAAACGATTGTTGGAACTTTCAAAAACAGTGTAGATAATACTACGGGAGCCCACCCTAAGTGCACGTGCACCCCCCCCCCCCCCCCCCCCCCTACGGATCCTTACAGACAATATTTTTCATAAAGATTAAAGCCTAAGGAACAATTTAAGACATGTCCTAAAAAAAGAAAAACTTGCGGAACTTTCAAAATGGCGTTCGTTTGAAAAAAAATGCAAATATTGTTTTTGTCATTTAACTCAAAAACTAAAAAAGATGGCGAAAAACTTTCTGCACAAGAAACAAAGTGCATAAAATTTTCTACAACTTTCTTCCTATGCGATATTTGGATAGGAGTTACCATTTTCCAGATATTGTTACCATTTTCGAGATAAATGTCTGCAAATTATATTATTATTATTATTAATTTTTTTCAGTTTATTTTATTTTTTGTTATGTTAATAATATAAAGTTATATTATACGCCTTACAATAATTGTCCCAGTTATTTCCTATAAGTGAGTTACCGATATATGAATTTCCATGTTTTCTTAAGTTTGGACTCATTTATCTGGAAAATGGTAACTCCTATCAGAATATTATATAGGAACAAAATTGTAGAGAATTTTATGCACGTTGTTTTTTGTGAAAAAAGTTTTTGTCCATCTTTTCTAGTTTTTGTGTTAAATGACAAAAACAACATTGGCAACAGATTTTTTTTAACATATGGCCGCCATTTTGGAAGTACAGCCAGTTTTTTTTTAGGACATGTCTTAAATTGTTCCTTAGGCTTTAATCTATATGAAAAACATTGTCCTCAAGGATCGGGGAGGGGGTGCACGTACAGCTAGGGAGGGCTCCCCGACTATAAGATTAATGACGGAACGACGAACTGTGGGGTTGCGCAAGCGAGCGCACCTAATTATTCCTGCTGTTTCCATGGGCGCAGGCAGGGGGAACCATGCCCCCCCCCCCAAAGCCGTCTTCCATGAGCCAAAAAATAAAGAAGCATAATCCCTATCAGTACAAAGCAGTATCCAAATTATCTCTTGAAATAAATATTTTGTAATTAATGCCAATATTATCTAGTAGAGGAATCTACTACTCATCCTCTGGGGAGGCCGGTTCTATTGCCCCCCCCAGATGAATTTTCTGGCTGCGCCACTGGCTGTTTCCATAGTCAAAACGAATATGTTTAATTTCTTTGTGATAATCTAACAAATGGATTATTTTTCGAATATTTTTCATAAAGAAATGAAATAACTATTTTAATTTCGATCAGTTTGAGACTTTAAATATTGAATAAATAAATCGTTATGCTAATACTATATGAAAACAAACATACTCTTCGTCGATTTGTTTAAACTTTTTATATAATTGTTGCACATTCTATGAGATACTCTTCGCAGGGTTTTTGTAAATAATATTAGTTTTAGATATTTTTAACCAACCTAGCTGGCGAAAGATTCGTCAGTGCAAAATAAAATAGAAAAATAAAAAGAAATTAATAACAAAATTATGCGTGTTTCGCACTCGGGTCCCTTGGATTGCGAGTGAAGTGAAGTGAAAAGAGATTTATTCTAAATTAAGTTTTACAATATGTGCCTTACCGGAATCTGGTCCGGAACCAATCAGACAACCACGTAGGGTTCTCCGCTGCAGGGAGGGGGCGTGGTTTTGGGATAGTTCCAAGTAACTCTTGCAAATACTCCTTTCGTTAGAGTAAGAACGTAAAAGTGATATAAGTTTCTCAATTTTAATAAGTTTATATAAACAAAAAGAAGGCCAGTCCCGCAGCGATAATTGAGCTTTTGAAATATGATAGATTGCTTTAATTAATATTTGATCCCTTTATAGATTGCAGCTGGCAGCAACTAGAGTTAAAATTTGAACATATGTCCAAAGTTTGTGAAAATTTTGCGTTTCTTGAGCCTCAAACATTACGAAATTAATTGGAACTCAGAAACGTCGACAAATTACAGAAAATGTATGACAAAGATGTTAGCGCCGCGTTCGCTTTATAGCTATTACTTTTGAAAAAACCACTGCCCAAGGAATCACTCTACTTCCGCATCCAGATTTTCTGTCCAAGTCTCTCACAACGAAAAAAAAATTGTATGTGGAAATAATTGTTTATGGAACTTTAATAATATAATATTTGAAATCGCCTACCCCAAAAACCCATAAAACCATATACCACATCGGTAGTGGAGGAGGGAGTGGTAGAATGGGGGTGGATGAAGTAAAAAAAATTGAGGCCTTTGGTTTTTGTACACACACTAAATCACAATTAAAAAAAAATTACAGGCAAACCGACAGACAGAATTTTTTTTTCTTAAACTTAAAATCTCGACGTTTCATGACATTCTAAACCTATTTGAACGATGAAGATTTTCATTTTTTTTTGCGTTCCTATACTTTCACTGGATATGGAAGTAAAAACAGTTCAACTTGAGTCACTAATTTAGCAAATATACGACAATTAGTTGAACTGACATTGCTAACATGCTCAGATGTGAGCTCCAGTTTAACCGACGTAATATAATATAACACATCACATATATTAGACAAACCCCAAATCCAAAGCCAAGGTTGTCCGGAAGAGGGTTACATATTTGGAAAAACGCAGACCCATATCCACCGGTGTTGTGAGCACTGGGGCTGGGGCTCGAACTCAGAACGCGATAGACAGTCGCCTTAACCGACTGAGCTACTGTATCAGTAATCAAATTTAAATTTTGTTTTTACTCTACCAGTTACAGTAGCAAGTGCCGAGCGTTCATTTTCGAAGCTGAAGCTAACCAAAAACTAGAGGAAGCATTATACT
Organism: Rutpela maculata; assembly: GCA_936432065.2. Lineage (NCBI taxonomy): Eukaryota > Metazoa > Arthropoda > Insecta > Coleoptera > Cerambycidae > Rutpela > Rutpela maculata. The sequence continues at coordinate 163,643,986 of OW386286.2, forward strand.
CATCGCCGATTTATTATATAATTGTTACACATTTTTGTTATGTCCTTTGAGGATGAGGTATTATCACCGGTTTAGATTCCGTCACTCGATCAGCGAGGGGCAGCATTGCGCCATGAAAGGTGGTGGGTGGATCAGGGTGGGTCAAAGTTGGTGGTCGTGGACCGTGATTTGGAGTCCACGCTAAACTGTAGATCTCTAGGCGAAATGGGCCATCCCGGCCTGATTGCCTAGTAGCAGTACTACTACATATTATGTCTCTTCATATTGTCCACTTGGACAGAGTAATTTTGTTTTGATATTCCAAATTTCATCGAAAGTGTAACTTTGTTTTGAAATTCTAAATTTCATTAAATTATTAAATCTATATTAATCTAAACATTTAGCGTTATTATTTCATAAAAGACTTCTATCCTACCAGCGGCGGCTGGTGAAATTTCAATATTTTTTTTCTCGTCTATGGCGCATGGGACCCATTTTTATTTTTTTTTTGTCATATGCATTTGACTTTTCATAAAAATACAACAACAGATTTTGGAGTTTATGAAAATATTTTCATTACTAACTGAGATACAACGAATTGAAATATTGTAATTTGTTAAATTGTAAATTACAAAATTTCAGTTCATTGTATTTCAGTTAGTAATGAAAATATTTTCATAAACTCCAAAATCTGTTGTTGTATTTTTATGAAAAGTCAAATGCATATGACAAAAAAAAAAATAAAGATAAACAGGAGCTCCTAGACCCAGGGGAGGCTAACGAATTTTCAAAAATTTTTTCGAAAACTGCTTTTTCAAAATTTTTTTGGGGTCATTAGAGAAGTGCTTCTCTAGATGTTATTTCCCAAATTTCATATGGGTCTTATGCGCCATTGACGAGAAAAAAAATATTGAAATTTCACTAGCCGCCACTGTATCCTACAAACCCCCATTTAGGGCTACGAAGGCCTACGCCAACGAAGGGCACTCTACCGATATTTTCTCTGTATACAAAGAGAGTGGTGTCAGCAAATTTTCTTTAATTATTATTTTTACTATATTTATTTTACTGTTCTTATTTGATTTCAAACGGATTTTAAATATTTCCCTTACCTCCTGTTTGGTACAATGGTGATGCGGCGGGATTTGATAATAAAAAAATACCCCCTTTCCCCGCGCCCTTGTTTTCAGCGTACTGTGAGATAGAATTTAATAGTAAGTTTAATAGAAAATTTGATAGAATTTTATAGAAAATTTGATAAAACTGGATGGAATTGATAAAAACCGCTGCCCAAGAAATCACACTACTTCCACATCAAGATTTTCTATCCAAGTCACTCACAACGAAAAAATTTTGTATGTGGAAATAGTTGTTTATGGAACTTTAATAATATAATATTTGGAATCCTCTACCCCAAAAACCCATAAAACGATACCCCACATCGGTAGTGGAGTGGGAGTGGTGATAGGGGGTGGATGAAGTAAAAAAAATATTTTGAGGTTTCTGGTTCTTGTGCACACACTAAATCACAATTTTTTTTCATCCCCTTTAATAATGTGGTGGGGGTGGTAATGGGGGTGGCTAATGTCAAAATTTTTTTTGAGACCTTAGCTTCTCTTGTATATACTAAATACCAATTTTATGGACTCTTACCTGCTTGATTTACCTATTTACTCCAAATTTACCCCAATTTACCCCCCAACCTTTCGACGGAACAAGATGAAAATATAATCTAGTTCCAGATCTCGTTAAAGTACATATATGTGTACCAAATTTCAAGTCAATATCTTAAACAGTTCCAGAGTAAACGTGCGCACAAAAAAAAAGTTACAGACAGACTGACAGACCGACAGACAGATAGAAATTTTTTTATTCGCTCAAACTTAAAATCTCGACGTTTCATAACATTTTAAGCCTATTTGAACAATAAAAATTAAAAAAAAAATGTTTGTCGTTACTATACTTCCACTGGATGTGGAACTAATTTAATAGAGTTGACAGGATCTAATAAAAGTGAAGACAATTTTAGAGAATTTGATAGGATTTTCTAGTATTTTTCTAGGATTTGATAGAGTTTTATGTAATTTTGTAATTTGACAATTTCTTTAATGTGTATGAAATTTTAATTGTTTTCATTACTAAGAAACTTTACTTTGTGAGACTTAACGATTTAACGTTTGTTTTAATTATGAGAAATTAAAAAAATAGTAATAAAAATGACAGACCAACAAGCGCAACCCCAAGTCTTGGGACAGATAGTGACTTAGGGTAGGATAGCAAACACAGTAGAACAATTTTCGGGTAAATACGATGTGAACGGGTATTTTGAAAAAGTTGAGCAGCGCGCTAAACTAGACGATTGGCCCGAACAAACAACCCTAAATATTATCAAATTTCGGTTAATAGGGGATGCATATAATTTTTTTCAATTCGTGTTGAATCAATTTAAAACGGGGATGAATAAAAATTTATTCAAATATTGTGGGTAGTTTTCACGCGAGAGGTAGATTTGACTATTGATAAGGCCGTAGAAGTTGTTAAATAAGAAGAACTTAACGCCGGGACAAACACCTCATGATGAATATGCATTGTTTTCGGTGTAATAAAATTGGACATTTTACGAAAAATTGTTAATCGGGAAATAGTAATTTTAGGGATTACGGAAGTAATGCTAGAGGAAATAAAAACAACAATAACTTTCAGGGAAATAATGGCAGAAACTTTTATGAAAATCGAAATGATAGATACAACCGAAGTAATAATTACGGACAAAATAGACTAGATAATTTTATATATAATGAGAAAATAGGGACGAGAAAGAAAATAGTCTTCTAGCAGATCGAGGTAATAGTCAAAATAAGTTTAGGGGAAATTGTAAAAACAATTTTAGGTCAGATACGTAGGATGGGACGAACCAAAGAAATACAGGAAAGGCCGTTATTAAATTCAGGGGCTGCGGCAGCCGGCAGGTCCAAGTAATCAACATTTAAACTCTCAGGCCGTTTCCTCATTGCCTTGAGGGGGAACGAATTAAGTTACGAAAATGATTATGAAATAAACAAAAATATAATAATAATAATAATAATAATAAATAATAGGTACGCTTCACAGATTCCGCAGATTCACTTTGATGTAATTAATGCGCCAGGCTATGTGCAACTTATTATGAATGATATTTTAATGGAATTTTTTGTGGATACAGGATCTAGGCCAGGCAACACAGGCGAATTAATTGTCGGAAAGCTGGAAATGGTTTTAATCTTTTCATTTTCGTGTAAAAAGGGTTTTTTAAAGTTTGCACCAAATTTCTGATTGTGCTGTATGACGGGCGTCCCAAAAACCTCGGTATTTTAGGACTTTTTTCAGTTCTTTACCAATAACTGCTAAATTATGAATTTCTCGGAAAATTTTATTCTTTTTTGAATTAAAGTACATAAAATTTTACGTTGAATGAGTATCATATACTTTAACATGAGAGAAGTCGTTAGGAAGATATGCGAAGTCAAAAAACGACGATAGTTTTCATTTAAAAAAAAATGTGTTTTTTACATATTTTCGCAACGTAAAATGTAATATATGAAATATCTAATGTAATATATGAATATCCTATAATATTATATCGTGTATCAAAGTTAACTGGTCAATACGTATCGTGGTCAATACTTGGTGGTGAATTCCTTGATTTTAAAATAAAAGCGCACATTGTGATTAAAAATATGTAATTAAAACGTTAAAAATCGACTGAAAGTACAAAATGCTTTGATGGTAAATTTTGATGTGTGGGTAAATAACAAAAAAAGTAGAGTATACACAATTATGTAAATACAACAACAACTAAGTTTGCTGCGTTTGGAAGTAGAAGCTGAATGAAGCAATTGGTCCAATTTATGGTCCTCATCATCCAGGCCTTCTAATTCGCCATCATCGTCAGGTAGTATTACTTCGTCGTCATTGAAGTTTGGTTCGTCATCAATTTCATCTGATGTATTGGTACAGGATGCACCTCTGCAATTAAAGCATATTCGAGAACATTTCATGCAACCACAAGCATTTTATTTTTAAGCATTTGCACGTAGTATTATTGAGTAGTTCCTGCGGTGCTTGTTCGGCTGTTGATGGCACTGGGAGTAGCCCATGCTTAGTGATCTTCCAACCCTAGTGAACTGGGTCCATCAAATGACCCTTCCACAAATTATTCTGTACTAAAGATTTGGTGAACAGTTTAAAGCGTGTTTCATTCAGAGAACAAGATTGAAGAAGCGATCCGGTATACAAAGCAGCAATTACTTTTTCGCCAGCAGCACCAATTTCATCTGTAGTCGCGTCAAGATTTTTGAATATCTCGACCGTCCTTTGTACCTCCGCATCTTTGTCGAGTAGCTTTACAAATTTCATCTTCCTCCGTCTGAAAACGGCCGATGTTGAATCGGATCCACTGAACACGTGAAGAAATAATATATTTTCCTTCACTTTATTTGACATTTTAAAGTGTGACGGGGAATAGAAAACGGTCTCTGACTTGCCTTTTCCAGGCTTCATGACAAACAACCGATCACTATTAGGAGCTAACGTAGTAATAAGTACTAAAAGATCTATATCTTCTCCTACTACAATCACACATTCGGAGTGTGTAGAATTTTTTGTAGCCCTTCTGACAATGGTTGTGTCGGCATCCTCTAGAGCTTGTTCGACAGCGATGTTTTCATCTGCAAATTTCCGGATCAGCATTGAGATGAATCGTTTTTTGTTCCCTTCTTTCGAGAGAAATTTATCTTTTGAAATTTTCAAAAACATTGTTTCGTCAAATTTAACGTTGGCTGCTTTTCTTTGTAGGGTCGTCTGGATAGCCATCAAATACTATGATTGATCGCGCCCCAAAGTATTTTTTGACATAATCTTCATATTTGTTGAGAACTGAAGAGAACCTTTCTCTCAACTCCCACGGCACTCGATGAAGTAGGAATCCACTGTCAATCGCATAGAGAGCACTTTCGATGCTTTATGGAGTATCCACTGGATCAAACAAATGATAGAAAATAGATTTACGTGATTTCCTCATCATTCCTTGTTCATCAAATAGAGATGGTGGGTATGGAGCCAATGTAATTTGCAAAACTCGTTTTGGCAAATATTATATTCGTCATGTAAAATTACTCTTTTCATAACTGGTTACGTAAATAACTATTACGTAATGTAAATAAGGTTTAAAAGTCCAATATATGATTTTTCCTTTAAAAATTAAAAAATGGTTGTTTTTTGAACATGCATATCTCCATACCACTTGACTTAATTTTCAATATGTGTGCTCATTGGATGTAGAATTTTGTGTACTTTACTTTATAAAAGAGTAAAATTTTTTTAGAAGTGCATCCTTTAGGAGTTATTAGTGAAAAACTGAAAAAAGTCAGAAAATGTAGAGGTTTTTGGGACACCCCTTATACAGCACAACCCGAAAATTGATGCAAACTTCAAAAAACTCCCTTTACATGCAAATAAAGAGATTAAAATGATTTCCAGCTTTCCGACAATTATTTCGTCTGCACCACCTTTTTTGGCCTATGTTTCCTGGCCTAATCAGCTGTTTCCATGATTAAATTTTAGAGCGACCCGATATTAAATTAACTGGAGTTACAGGTCATGTTATTCTAATTGTAGGTACACCTACTGCAAATTTAATTAAAACAATTAGAGGACTTTGAATTAATCATTTGTAATGACCACCCAAGCAGCAATTTTAGTAGTTTCTACGTAATAGTTATCATTAGGGGAACTTTAAAGGTTTCCGCAACTAAGGACTGTTACGTAATGGGAACCATCCTTCTACCAAGTATTCACCAAAATGGGGAATAATAATTACGTGGAAAACTACTATTCCGGTACTTCTACCGTTACCGTGTCGAGAACTAGGTTATTACGTAAACGGGATGTAACCAAGTAGTAGAAATGATTAACTTTTGGAACAGCTCAGCTGACCGAAATGAGAGCGCAAACTATACATTTGGCTCTCTGTTATTCGAATAGCAAATTAATGACTTACTGAGTTTAAGCACATGATATGTCCAAGGTCCAAGTTAAGGTGATTATATACAACATGCATAAGCATATATTATAAATCATGATGTTTTGCATTTACCCTGGGTGTGGATATTAAAACCACCACTTGTTTTCTGTAAAATGTTATCGTGATGCTTCGATAAAAAAGACGCCCCCTCGAGAAAATGGTTTTTTCGGAAAAAAAAATTTTTGCAAAAATTATGTGCACAAGCAAAACTGCAAAATTTTTTATGGAAAACGTTTTTTTTAAAATTTTATATATTATAAAGTAATAATCTATTTAGAAAACATATTTGTAAATGACTATAATAAAAAAAAATTTTTTATTGAATTATATTTTTATCTGTGTCAATGCGTCAATGTCTGCGTCTTCATTCAACAACAGAAAAATGACGATTTTAATTGCAGTAACTTAGAGGTTGCAAAAACCAAAATTATTTCCCTACAAGTTACATTTACTATAAAGTAGCAGATGCCACCAACGTTATAGTTGTTGTTACTTTAAAAGTGGCGACGGAAACTACAACATTTCACTGTGTAGTTATATTTACCTAGATGTAGCAAATGGGACCAATGACGCTATAAGATCTTAGTAACTGTTGCTACCAACTTATTTTCATGTTGGTAGAATTGGCAGAATCGATATAGGTAATTTTTTTTTTAATTGGCAACGCAGTAATAACTGTTGAAGTGTTACTGTCACTGTGCGTGATAGGAATATGTGGATTAAAAATAATTTTATACTTTTACAAGTACTTTTTATTATCTGATATTATTAGAAAGATATTATTTGGAAAGAGCACATATCGAACAATATTTGATGGATGCCCCAGACGGTGAGCATCTTATGTCAGAGGTAGGTGTTTATTATGATCTTACTTTTGTGTACCTATTTAATTGTTTGGGTTTTTTAGGTTGCATTGATATTGGGAGTTTACGGTGCCTGCCGTTGCGGTGAACTGACCTTCTTAAGCGTCGAAGATATAAGAGATAAAGAATAATATCTGTATATATCCATACCAGATACCAAGACAAATAAATTCACAGTTTTAAATGAAGGATTTTCGGTAAACTCACTTGATTCAATTAGGAAATATGTGTCTTTAAGACTGCAAAATGTGTCTCACAAAAGATTTTTCGTAAATTTTCAAAAGGGAAAGTGCACTGTCCAATGCGTTGGATTAAATAAGCTCTAAAAAATTCCAAGAATTGTAACTGATTATTTGCAACTGCCAGATGCAGATTTGTATACTGGCCATATAGCATGCGCCGTTCCTCATCAACTCTTTTGGCCAATGCTGGGGGTGACATTACCACCCTTAAACGTCACGGTGTGTGGAAATCATCCACCGTGGCGGAGGGTTATTTGGAAGATTCAGTCTCAACAAGATTGTTATTGCTAAAAAAATTCAGGGAGAGCAGCACAACGAGTCAGGCAATACAGACGTCGTTACTAGTATAGAGAAAAATTGTGTACAGAAGAGCAGTTTTCTTTGTGAAAAATCGAATATGATGACAATAAATGTTGACATAAATATAAATAAGTGTTAGTGCATGGATTCTTTGTTTTGTTAATTTTCCATATAATGGAGACAATAAATAAATTCCTTGGACTTTATTTTATATTAAAATTACTCTTTAGTGACTAAATCACTTTACCTCACTTTAGCTTACTACTTTATCTCACAAGTGACTTATGGGTCACTTTATACCTTCAAAGTCTTATCAATAAAGATCACTTTATATGAAAGTGTTGGATAAATATATTTATTAACGTAAGGTGTGTAATAATGGAAAAAATACATAAGAGTTTTCATATTTATTTAGTGATCAGTTTACATTTAATTTCATTCAATTCAATTTATTGTACATAAATAATGTCTTATGCCGTTATACCGACATTGTCCGTTCCCCATCGACACAATATTTATTAAATTTGGAGTTTTTAATCGGCAAATTCATTTAATATGCTCAGTGGATCACTAACTGAACTATGGATCAATCTGTGTGTTAAACACAAGTTGTAATTTTCGAGCAGTACACAGTATCATTAATCACTACAACTGTTATAGTTTTCGATTACTCTTCTTGTGTTGATGGGAGCACTTTTGCACTTGTTGCCAAAGATGATGGTTTTGCTGTGGCGAAATAATCTTTCATGTTTGCATCATATTCTGAAGAATCACTATTTCTCTACTACTGTTTAACTGTTTCTTCAGTTTTCTATAAAACGTGGATGAGTGCTGATAAACTTTATTTCGCTTTCACTGAGCATTTCAGATGCCGCCATTTTATTCAATGCCAATAATTACATAAATTGTCTTAAAAGTTAATATTACTCTATAGTATATTTTCAAGGTATATGTAACTTTTAAGTCATTTTCAATTAGTGGGGAGTAGTAAAGATAACTTCAAAGCCCCTATGTTCGTAGAAATAACCTCATTTTTACTCGAGATGTCACTAATAAGTTAGACTACTTTCAAGTGGTCCTTTGGTAAAGCTGTGCAGTCGGCATTACTACCAATTTTCACTTTGCAGTTGAGGATGCTTCAAAGTAATGCAGAGTAGTATCCGCGACGTTGCAGATTCTCCAGCAGTTACTTGAAAGTTATAACTATACAGTGCCTAAATTCAGTAGAATCTACTTAATTGTCACTACAAATGCATACCACAAAGTGAATATTACCCTGAAGTCGCAAAATTAGTAACAGTTATGTCATTCCTACTATATTAAAGTTCCGATGCCTCAGACGCCAGTTCCCATCACTTTGAACGCTGCGTGGGCAGGTGCTACTAGGCATCGCGGAAATTTTAGGCAGAGATTTTTTTATGAAAAATAAATATTAATAATTGTATTTGCTATGGTAGAAATGTTTTGAGCGTATGTAATATTGAAATACCGCTTTTAACGATACAAAACTTAAGAGGTACAAATAACAATATACCTGTCGATGAGAACGAATTAAATCAGAATATTCACAGAAGGATAAAACTTTGGAAATACATACAATAAAGAAAAATGAGAATTTTATTAGTACTGTGAGAAATATGGAAATAGGCGTGATTTTTGTTCAAATGCGGCACAGACTCAATCTAAAGAGTGCGGTGGAAAACAGATGTTTATGGAAAATAGAGAAAATGCGAATAAAATTCTTTTCTACACGTGGCAGACTCATTCGATAGATTGCGGTGTAGAACCGATTATTAGTGAAAGTCATAAAGACTAATGAAAACATGGGTACACAAAATAAAGAGAGTGGCTCCATTGGGTGACCTTATGTTTTCAGGTTTCCGTTTAACTCCGTCACCCACAAATTTCCTTTTATGAAGTTTTTATGAGGTTCTTTAGGTTATTTTTGCGATTTGCTAAAAATTGTTACATATTGGCTACCCAATGGAACTCCAGAAATAGACCACTTGGAGGGGGGGGGCTATGCACAAAAAAAGTGGTCTGTTTCTGGGGATCCATTGGGTCACCTCTATGCATTTCGATGTGCTGAACACGAACCAGGTGTCCCAAATTTTGCAGAGTTCTTATATTCCCTCAGTACTATCAATTCAGAGGGTAGTGCCCATTTCAGTGTCCGCCATCATGAAATACGACGCTATCTTTGTTTTCTTTTGACAGTAACTGTAAATTTTCGACTTTAATTTGGTTTTTACTAAATATCTCCCCAACTTCTGGGTTTGTAGCAAAAAGAATTTAATTTAAACTGAGTTTGCTACAATTTGAGACCAGAGCCGCTTTTGTAACTCTAATATTTTGCGAGATACAAGCTTCCAAAGTTTTGGACTGTTGTCAGGTTATTACGAAAATCGGTTGGGTTTACAGCAACACTATTCGAATCAGTTTTAATCTAGACTAAATTTGCTACAACTTTAGACTAGATCTGCTTTTGTAACTTTAATATTTTCCTAAATATGATGCCTGTACATTTGGAGAATATAGTGATATGGTCTTCTTACCATAAATCAAGAGACAACTTCAAGATTGCCTAAGAATCGATGTTGTATGGGTCAGATACAAGCCAGACAGTCTGAAGGAAACTACATGTGTGAAGAGATGGAAGGGAGAAAGGAAGAAAGTCACAAGGGAAACCACACTCCCCAAAAACTTTGTTACATTCTTGAAGAATTCAGGGAACAAGACATAACTCTTTACCCTACTAAGTGATGCAGTCGCAGCTTATGACGTACAAGAAGGTAAAGAAATATACATCACCTATGGTAAATCTCTCATTTCAAAAAATAGCAGTGCACCGATGTCCGAAACTGACCACGAAGAAACTGATACCAGAATGTGTCTTCATATATTGGATGCATTACAAAAGGGTGCAACCAACATCCTCATAAGTACAGTTGATACAGATGTTATTGAGGTACTAGGTAGTGGGCATCTTTTTCTAGCTACAAACTTACAAACCTAATATTCAACTTTGGATTGCATTTGGTAAGGGTAAACCCTTCCGATATTATCACATCAACGCCATCGCCAAGAGCTCGGAGAAAATATGTCGCAAGCATTGCCCTTTTTTCCATGCTTTCACGGGTGCAGACACCACATCACAATTTTTTGGTAAGGAGGAAAAGTTAGCATGGAAGACATGGAAAAGCATACCCTCCAGGCATTGAAGGATTTATCTTCTCTGCGAAACATCCATTTCAGCCAGTAGATGCTAAGACAAAGGCATTTGAACTTATAGAACGATTCACATGCATTCTGGACGATGGCACAACAAAACTTGACAACATCAACAAGCTCAGAGAGGATCTCTTCATACAAGGAAAAAAAGGAAAGATGATGCAAAGTCTACCACCCACACAGGATACTCTCATTCAACACACTAATCGCTGAATCTATCAATCTAACATCTGGTTAACCAGTTTGAAATCACTCTAAAATGCACTTACTCCGGCTAATCTTGGATGGAAAAGAAACGAAGAGTCATGGCAACCAATTTGGAAGCAAGCAAAAGCTTGGGAAATTAATCAAGTGCGTATGTAAGGCTGAACCCCTGTACTCTAAGAATTGCGTTTGTAACAAGGCTGCACTTGCCCGCACAGCCCTTTGTCATTGCAAAGGCCATTGTGTACAGTAAACAACATTATAATTATAATAATAACAACATTATAATCATAATTTTTATGATTATTAGTTAATCTGTAATAGTTATTCTGTAATTTTTTTTATTGAAACGTTTGTAACATGGTCAAATAGATTATCTCAGTAAACTGTGATTGTACCGATGTCTTTCTTTACTCACATTGTAGCCTATTGATTTTTCTTAAACATTAATAAAATAATGTTTGCTGTAAAGCTAACTACATTGAAGATATTTAGCAAAATCGACAAAAATATAGATTTTCGTAATAACATGAAGAAAGTCCAAAACTTTGGAAGCTTGTATCTCGCAAAATATTAAAGTTACAAAAGAGGCTCTGGTCTCAAATTGTAGCAGATTTAGTTTACATTAAATCCAGAAGTTGGGGAGATATTTAGTAAAAACCAAATAAGAGTCGAAAATTTACAGGTACAGTGCAAAGAAAACAAAGATGGAGTCGCATTTCAAGATGGCGGACACTGAAATCGGCCACCCCCTCCTGAATTGATAGTACCATGGGTATATAAGAAGTGTGCAAAATTTGGAGCTTTAATCTAGCAGGTCACGATCTTTTCGCTAAGTCATCACACTAGAAAGCGTAGAAAGGCCATGCTATTTATATATTTTTTTCTAACTCGTAATTCACAACTGTATCTCGAATTCACAATTATAAGTCGAAATTCACAACTGTACCTCGAAATTCACAGTTGTTAAGTAAGTCGGAATTCACAATTGAAAAGTCGGAATTCTTGGGAATGAAATAGTTCTACAAATACTCGGGTACTATAGTACATGGTTGACGAAACGTGCATCGAATATATTCGATGCACGTTTTCTCAACCATGTTGGCACCATCTGGACGTGATTAAAACTGAAGTAAAAGTTTTGTTTTGGATCAGTTTTGAAATGAGGATGAAACGTATATTTTTTTGGATTTTACTCCCTTCCACTGTTCACCAATTTTGAGATGAGGACGAAAAAATTTGTTTTTCTGACTTGACAGAAAAAGGAGCGCCTTTTAAAATTTCGCACGAGGGCACTTGAGGAACTAAGGCCGGCCCTGGGACTCCTTTAACGTAAACAGAGTTCACTTTACCAGCATTTGTTGCAAGCACACTGCGTTTCTAGTAATGATGGTAAAATCATCCAGAGGGCACATCCTGATCATAGAATTAGAAAACCAAGAGGAATACGACAAAATTGCTTATACTATCTACCATTCCTCTATATTATTACTTCTTTCCGACTTAACAATCGTGAATTCCGAAATACAGTTGTGAATTCCGAGATGCAATTGTGAATTCTGACTTACACTTGTGAATTCCGAGTTACAATTGCGAATTCCGAGTTAAAAAAAATATATGCCTTTCTACGCTTTCGTATAAAAGAACTCATAAAAATCCTTACAAAAAAAATTGATGGGTGATGGAGCTAAATGGACACCTGTTTCGTGTTCAGCACGTCGAAATACATAAGAGTTACTCAATGTAGTCCCAGAAGCAGACCACGTTTTTAATTTTGTGTGCATGTGTAATTATACAGGTTTGGCAGGGTGGGGCAGAAAATGTATTAAAAACTTTTCGGAGGTGGCCTTACCGCGAACAAATCTTACGAAAAAAGGGCAAAAATTTGATATTACACCAGAAGTGTTGATATATTTTGATGTATTGAAATAGTCTATTACGTCGAGAACCATATTAATATATAATAATAATATGTTTATTGTTTATTTTATTTGCAAAAAGACAATAATAATCCAGATTTTGATCAACCGGTAGCTAGGAAGCTACCCACGCTAGCGATTTTGCGGCGGGAAGTATTTTATGTCTGGATCTGGATCTGGATTGTTTGGCGGGGGGTGAGCTTGCGCTCACGTGCACTCAGGCCTCATAAGCGGGCCCATTGTGCTGCCCCCGTAAGTGGTGGCATGTCCACCGAGCCTCTCATTCCTCAAGCCAACCAACACTTGTGATGTATTTGAGGAGAAGACCAGGTGAGACGCCACCTATGCTGGCCATACTGGGCCAGAAGTCCCCCAGTATGGATCCTCTTTTCGTTGAGAGAGCGGGGCAGTGACAGAGCACATGCTCGGCAGTCTCGTCATCCAGATTACACCCTCTACACTTGGGGTTGTCTATGACTCCCAGTGTATGGAGGTATTTGTTTAGTCTGCAGTGTCCTGTTAGTAATCCTACATAAATGCGCAGATTACTCCGGGATATCTGGAGACAGTGTTTGCCTAGCTTTCGACTGGGTGTGGCTAAAGCCATTCTGCTATGTCTGCAGCTACTCAGACCACCCCAACAGTCCGCATGGCGTTTGAGTGTATAGTTCTTTAGCAGGGAACTGTGGAAGCGTCCGCTTCTTCGTTACCCTGAATTTCGTCATGTCCTTTCACTCAACGGAGCTGGACACTATTATTTTGTGCGAGCACGTCTAGGGCCTTTCTAATTTCCAGAACCAGCCCCGAGCCTATCCTACAATTGTTTAGGGCAAGCAGGGCTGTTCTGCTATCCGTTGATATGCGCACCATTTTACCACTGACGTTTGCCTTCGTGGTTTTTATTACCGCTTGCAGGATCCCTACTAGTTCCGCCTGGAAGATAGTGGCATGTGTGCCTAGCGGTATTATCGAATGTAGATCTAGGTCTTCTGAGTAAACCCCAGCTCCTGATCCATAGTCCATTTTTGAACCATCGGTGTAGATTGATATGTCCGGCTCATCATTACCGGACACATTCAAGCTCACCTCAAAGTTCTTGTTGAAGTTATATATAGGGGGGATACGGTCAGTTCCCATTCCCAGAAGAGGAATTTGTTTTGTAGCCTCCTCTAGGATACGGGCATGTCTCGTCTCGGCATGTCCCCTTAATATACCATTGGCCTACAGATTGCAATCTCAGAGCAGTCCTCAGCGCCACCTCCTCTATGTACAGATTTAGAGGAGGGATGCAGAGTATAGTCTCCATTGCAGCTGTAGGCGTCGTTTTCATCGCACCAGTAACGCAGAGTCATGCCAGTCTTTGAACATGCTCCAGTTGAGATGCTGCTGTTTTTTGCCTTACTCTGGGCCACCAGACTATGGCTGCGTAACTAAGCATGGGTCTTATCACAGCAGTGTACAGCCAGAGGGAGATTCTGGGTGAGAAACCCCAGGACCTACCGACCGCCCTGCGACACTGCCAGAAAGCCGCACATGCCTTGTTTATCTTAACTTCCAAATGTCTCTTCAAATTCAGAGTGCGATCAAGTATGACCCCCAGGTACTTGACTTCACTCGCTAAGTGGAGTTGACTGCCCGATAATTTGGGCATTTTCATATTTGGTAGTTTCCTTTTCTTGGTGAATAGTACTAGCTCAGTTTTCTGGGGGTTAAGCGAGAGAAAGTGTTCTGTGCACCAATTATTATCGACCAACTTGAGAGCTGTTTGCATAAGTTCGCATAGCAAGCCCTCAAAGTTTCCATTTAGCAAGATGGTAATGTCATCTGCGTAACCTATTGTGAAGAAACCAGAGTTATTGAGGCGGTGTAAGAGGCTGTCGGCGACCATAACCCACAGTAGGGGTGATAGGACGCCACCCTGTGGACAGCCTCTATTGACCATACCTCTAGTCTCTATGTTCCCCACCTTTATTCGGACTGCTCTCCATTTGAGCATGTGTGTTATCCATTCACTAAGTGTGTTGGGAACACCATGCGTTTGGAGGGCTATCCCTATACTCTCGAAGGTTGTTTTATCAAAAGCACCTTCAATATCAATAAACGCTTCCAGGGTAGACATTTTCATATCCGCCGATCTCTCGATACGAGATACCACGGAGTGAAGTGCCGATTGTGTTGATTTCCCTGGGATGTAAGCGTGTTGATTTGGATGCAGTGGATGTAAAACTAACACTGTATCTCTAATTTCTCGATCACACAATCTCTCCAGACCTTTCAATAGGAAGGAGGAGAGGCTGATGGGCCGATATGATTTTGGTAGGGAGTAATCCGTACGTCCTGGTTTGGGTATGAATATTACCTTTATTTCCCTCCACTTCACCGGGGTGTATTTAAAAGCAATGCACGCCCGGTAAATATGCACCAGGTGGTGGTGTATGTATTCCAGCCTCACTGGAGTAGAGCTGGAAAGACACCGTCTATACCTGGTGATTTAAAGAGCAGGAAGGTGTTGATCGCCCAGGCTACTTTTGCGTCGTCCACTGTCCCATTCGCAACCTCCCAGTCAGCTGCAGTAGCGACTGGGTGAGGTACGTTGGGCCAGTCCATACAGGACGACACAGTGCTGCCTGGAAACATTGTTTTTAGCAGGAGTTCAGAAGTTTCAGAGAGTTTGGTTGTAAAGGAGCCATCCTCTCGTTTCATGAGTCCTGGTTGTTGTTGAGGATTTTTGGAGAGTATCTTATTGAGCCGAGCTGCTGGGGCAGTAGATGCAACCCCGCTACAGAAAGATCTCCATGACGCTCTTCGACTTTCGCGAATGGTCTTTTTGTACAGCCTTTGACTGTTCTTGTATGCCTCCCAGTCTACGGCACTTTTAGACTCCATCGCTTTATTGACAAGTTTTCTTGTATTCTTTCTCAGCCGGTCGAGTTCTTTGCTCCACCAGGGTGTTGCATTGTTGCATGCCCCGTTCCGACTTCTCTTAAGGGACAAGAGTCCTCATAACTTGAAACAAGGGCTTCCCGTAACTTAACCACGTTACTATCAATATCCTCTATCGTTTCTATGTTATTTGTGTCGAGGGGCCCCAGGCGGCTAATAAGAAGTTCTTGGAACTGTGTCTTATTTGTCCGGTAGAGGATTCTTTCTACCAACCCCCCTTCCAAATTAAATTGAATCCACCTATGATCTGACATGGAAACTTCCGTAGATACATGCCAGCTCTTGATGTGTTTTGAGATGTCCCGAGATGCCAGAGTGATATCAATTACCGTCTGACTGCGCGAGGTAACGAAAGTAGCTTCGCTGCCTCGGTTGAGAATCTCTAAATTAGTGGTTGCCAGGTATTCCACTACCGATTTTCCTCTGTTATTGGTATGTTCGCTGCCCCATAGGACATGGTGCGCATTGGAGTCACCACCAATAACGAGGTGTAGTTTCATTGCCTCACAGTACTCTACCAGCCTCGCCAACTCTTGAGATGAGGGTGGTTCTACCGAGTCGCTTGGGAGGTAGAAAGACGTTATTAAAACTTGTTCTTTGCCGTTGCCCAAATCACAGTCCAAGCTCACTGTTGTCATGTCCCGTGAGCTGAACTGTGGTGTGAGATTAGCTTGTATACCCTTTGGTACATATATATATACATGTCCTGGGTTTTTCTGCGGAAGGCAGATAAAATATCCTTCCGTTCAATTTGCCCAATCCAGCAACCCTGGACTTGATTATCCAAGGTTCCTGGATAAGGGCTATAATGTTTGGTCCACTGTCGAGGGAGCGGCATATGGTAGCCACTGCCGCTCGACAGTGCTGTAAATTGGCCTGGACGAAGGCCAGCCGACTGGGCGAAGCCATTTTATCAGCTGGCGTCCGCTCCGGGGCGATCCGCAACGGCGTTGACTCCTGAGGGCTCCGCCGCCACAAGGGCGCCCAAACTTTCGCGCACCTCCATGGCTTCGGGAGCAGCAGGAGTCGTTATCTCAGCCGCGTCCGAGGACTTATGCAGCCTGATGGTTAGGGAGGTGAATTTATAATTAATTCGTCCTCCCTTCTCATTTATGGCTGCACGGTCCTCATCCCCGACACCGAAAATGAGCAGCCGGCTTATCGGCTCCTCCTTTACGGCATCATAAAAACGCAGCTATTTATTTACGTTAGCCCAGGTGTTCTGCGCCTGCAGGCGTCGCATCACCACCTCCGTATCTTCCGGTACTCCCGGAATAAACAGGGCCGCTTTGCTCAGCCTGGGGAGCTGACCTACCTGGACTACGTGTAGGTTTGCCCCTTCCCATGGGTTGGGGTTCTTTGCAATATTTGCCGACAGCCACTCCAACGACCGCTTATCTCCGCATATGACTCTCAGAATCTCCTCGGAGAAGTGCATGCCGTTGAAAATGGGTGCCGGCAAACTCGGATTTTCCAAGGCACTGGATACACTCTCATCCAGTGCCCAACTCAGAATGTTTTCGATCAAAACCGCCTGGTCTTTAGTAATTTTACCAAGCGGATTCGATCTGTCAATGATAGCTACACGGAGGTGCGAAGTTGCCAGCCGACGGTTGGAGGAGGAGGAGGGCGCCTTGATGAGGTTTGAGGGACCTCTCCTGCTGCCCTAGTGCTAGCAGTAGCTGCCAGCCCATGGGAAGAGGAGAGAGCCCCCCTAGTTACTGAGGGCTCCCCGGCCCCCACTCCGGTACCGGCAGTGTTACCTGCCAGCTCCCGAGCAGGGGAAGGAGAATCCTCAGGGACTCTTTTTAGAGGCTCTTTTTAGAGGCGAAATCCCAGATGCCTCCGCCTCCGCCAGCTGACGGGCTTTACGCCTCCTTAATTCGGCCCTACAGGGCCGTTTTCTCGGCCCTGTAGGGGCCTGATTTGTTTCGCTAGGAGGATTCGAGGAACCCTCTAGCGTGGTTTTTTGGTTTTTTGTTTTTGTAGAATCCATAACGGTTTTTTTGTATTCATCTCTCTGGCTCCCCACCCGCCATGGAGCCCAACTAGGGGATGTTGAACTTCGACATCAGGGCTACCAGAGAGATATAGCCTTTTATATAGATAAAGTATTTTATGTCAATTGAGACATGGGTTTGAAAAACCAATCGCATTTACAAGTAGAAAGTTTAACAAAGCTGAAAGAGACTTTACAGTGAAAGAATGCTTAGTGGTAATTATCGGAATTCGAGCACACAAGTGGATGGGAACATATTTACCATAACAGGGGCGACTTAAGGGCCGGGCGACTGCCCGGGACGCCGGCTCTGAGGGGCGGCAAACTGAGAGCAAAAATTCTTATTTTTTTTTAATATACCTTTTTCAATTTAATATTAGTTTTCATTGGAAAATAATATCAAATAATAGAATCTATATCAGTTTAAATTATAATAATGCAGAGCAGTCGAATAACATTAAAACCGTCTAAATAATTAAAAAAATCTAACGCAAATATGTTTGACACTCCACTACTCATACCTCAAGCTTCCTGTCCTATTATTGACTGATACCGAGTTGACCATTAAAGATTTTGCATAATTGAAGGCAGGCAACGTGCACTTTTCATTCAGAAAAATTCAGAATATTCAGAAAATTGTTATACCAACATTAGATGTATATGTATTTTATATCTTACATAATTTACAGTTTATAAATAAATAAATGGCAATTTGTTTTGTATGAAATATTAAAACAATAAAAAGGAACCTTCCTCTAAGTAAATTTGTGTCGGGGGTCCTCTCATTATAATAGTGTTCAGATGGTGTAGACAAACAAATTTATACTTATTACAAATTAATTACACAGCCACACACAAAAAAAAAAAAGTTTATTTTCCACACGTGAAGGCCACCTATCCCCGTTTTTTGGGCAGCTAATTCCAAATATCACATCAAAAATATATGTTTCACTGCTCAGTTTTTCGCAAATTGACATTTCATCTCTAAATTCGGGGTTAAATTGCTATTAAATCTAATAAACGCCTTGAAATGAAACTTTCGAATCATTTAAAATGGCTCTCGTCACATACTCCCAACGTTCTAACGTACCACGGATACAATGGTGGTGTACTTCTTCCTCCAAAAAACTACTACTGATTTTTCCATAGTAAGCTTGTGAGAGCTCGAAAAATCGGGGTTATTACAGGGAATATTGATAAGTCGAGTATGTTTTGACCAGAAGACGCCAAAACAATCCCCGGGGGTTATAACCACTCCCTCTCTGAATGATAAAACATTCCGAAAATACTGCAAAAGGGCTGAAAACCAGTTTCTTCCAGTTTTCAAGGGCGAGTAACGCGAGTAACAAAATAATTGCAATAATTTCCCCTACTCTTCTGGAACTACCCCTAAATGAAGAAAAACGACCCTTTGTTCTGATTTTTCCGTACTACACTTTTAAGGAATTGACAATCGGTAACACTATAATTGCAATAATTTCCCCCACTATTCTGGAACTACCTCTAAATGAAAAAAAACGACCACTCGTTCTGATTTTTCCGTACTACGCTTGTGGAGGCTTGACAGATCGGGGCGGGCTATTACAGGGAATATTGATAAATCGAGTATGTTTTGATCAGGAGACGCCAAAACTACTCCCGGAGGTTGAAACCACCCCCTCTCTAAATGACAACACATTCCGAAAATACTGGAAAAAGGATGAAGAACGGTCTTCTCTCATTTGCGAGGGCATAGAACACTATGGTTGCAGTGGTTTTTACCCACCCTTCTGGAACTACCTCTAAATGGGAAAAAACTACCTTTTCCTGATATGTCCGTACTATACTTATGAGGGTTTGACAGACCGAGGTTATTACAGGGAATGTTGATAAATCGAGTATCTTTTGACCAGGAAACGCCAAAACAACTCCTGGGGATTGGAACCACCCCCTCTCTGAATGACAAAATATTCCGAAAATACTGCGAAGGGGCTGAAGAATAGTTTTCCCCGTTATCGAGGGCGAGGAAGTATTGCAACCATCGTGTTCCTTGCCTCGATAACGGGAGAAACCGTTCTTTAGCCCTTTCTCAGTTTGTTTTGTCATTCACGGAGGGAGTGGTTACAACCCCCGGGGGTGTTTTGGCGTCTTCTGATCAAAGGATGTTTGATTTATCAATATTCTCTGTAATAAACCCGATTTATAAAGCTCTCACAAGCGTAGTACGGATAAATCAGAACAAGGGGTAGTTTTCTTCTTTTAAGGGCAGTTCCAGAAGAGTTGGGGAAAGTATTATCTCGTTACTCGCCCTCGAAAACTGGAAAAAAACGGTCTTTAGCCCTTTCGCAGTATTTTCCGAATGTTTTGTCATTTAGCGAGGGAGTGGTTACAACCCTCGAGGTAGTGTTGGCGTCTCCTGGTCAAGAGATGTTTGATTTATCAATATTCCTCGTAATAATCCCGATCATCAAGCTCTCACAAGCATAGTACGGAAAAATCAGAACAAGGGGCCGTTTCTTTTCATTTAGGGGTAGTTCCAGAAGAGTAGGGGAAAGTATTGCAATTATTGTGTTACTCGCGTTACTCGCCCTCGAAAACTGGAGGAAACTGTTCTTCAGCCCTTATGCAGTATTTTCGGAATGTTTTTTCATTCAGGGAGGGGGTGGTTCCAAACCCCAGGGGTTGTTTTGGCATCTTCTGGTAATAAGATACTCGACTTATCAATATTCCCTGCAATAACTTCTGTCAGTCAAGCCCTCACAAGCGTGTTACGGAAAAATCAGAACAAGAGGTAGTAGTAGTTTTTTTGGGGAAAGAAGTACACCACCGTTTCCGTGGTACGATAGAACGTTGGGAGTATATGACGAGAGCCATTTTAAACGATTCAGAAGTTTCATTTCAATGCGTGTCATTCTATTAAATTTAATAGGCGAGTGCTGTAATTCATCAAGTGAGTTATTACCATTACCGCAAGTTGAATACTATACTTTATCTACGGTTATAATAATAAATATTAAATTGAGAAAATTTTGTTTAAATTACTCAGTTTGTTTATTAATAAAATTAACTGTAAAATTCAATTTTTGTTCGCCCTTATATATTTGTTGTCTTCAAAGATTTAGCCACCTTTAAGCGGAGGTAGAATGTGATTTTTAATCGAAATAGTGCATAAACTGCTTGTAGACAAAAAATCAGCTTTGTAGATTAATATTACGCGGCAAAAAATGCAAAACTTCTCCACGAACTGCAATAACCCGGAGCGCATATTCGGCCAAAAGTCTTGTTTTTTATGTTAGAGAAAAAATGAAGAAAGCTTGGGAAAGCTCAATCAATTCTCTTTACATAAGGTATCTACAAATTTTTCGAAAAAAACGATAATTATCGAGATATTCAAGGACATGTAAGAAATTACACGTTTTCCTATAGAGTGTATGTAAATATTAAAAAAATAATTTTTCTCAGAAACCTTTGTTTCGAAGGGCCAAGATTAACGGAGCGTCAAAGTGGTACATGATATTAAGTGAACATCGTATATGAGATCGATTTCAGTTAATTACCGATTAATTACGGTGACAAAATGGAGAAATTTTACCGAAAAAAAAAAAGTCCCAAATCCCGCCCCCTCTAATTTCTTCATTTTTGTCGGAATTAAAAAAATAAAAAAGGCGTTTTAGCAAATTTAATTCTATTTAAGTTAACTAGAGTAGTCTTTTGGCGTAGGGGCCAAGATTAAAAAGTTGCCAACTGTAGAAGCTCAAAGTTTGTGATTTCTTGCCGTACATGGCCAACATTTCAGTAGTTAGAGAATATTATTTAGGTATTATGCAAATCACAACTTACACACTTTTTATTCATCATGAATAAAAAGTGTGTAAGTTGTGATTTGCATAATACCTAAATAATATTCTCTAATCATGATAAAAGCAAGTAAATAAAAGATAATTAATTGTAAATTTCAGTAGTTATCTCCGAAAAGAAAAAAAAATCAAAATTTTGATAGTAGCAAAAAATTCGTATTGGAAAATACTCGTTTGATCTTGTTTTTTATTTCGAGCTAACTCCCACCGTTTAGGAGATATCTGCGTAAAATAACAAAAACACCATTGGGATGGCAGTACGATGTTGCAACGTGAAGAGGAAGTCTTCCAGATAAACTTGATCGTAAATTGCACGGCGAAATTAGAAAATTCGGCTGGGCACAAACGAATCAAAAGTAGCATTTTGTGACATTTCAGAAAATCTTTATAGATATTAACGCGAATAATCTGTCACTAGCTCCCTGGCTCCACCTTCGTGTGTTGCGCGTTACGTCGATTGGACAGACTAGGCATGAAGATAAAGGTGATTGGCTCTGTACTTAGTGAGTTATAATAACTCACGCATTATAACTCACGCTGTTTATCAAAAGCAGTTCATTAATTAGTATTAGGCCAGGCAACGTAGGGTTTGTAGGCGAATTAATTTTCGGAAAGCTGGAAATGGTTTTGATCTTATCATTTGCATGTAAAACGGGTTTTTTAAAGTTTGCACCAAATTTCTGATCGTGCTGTATGACAGGCGTCCCAAAAACCTCGGTATTTTAGGACTTTTTCAGTTTTTTACCAATAACTAATAAATTATGCATTTCTCGGAAAATTTTATTCTTTTATAAATTAAAGTACATAAAATTCTACGTCGAACGAGTACTATATACTTTAAAATGAGCAAGGTCGTTAGGAAGATATGCGAAGTCAAAAAACAACGATAGTTTTCATTTAAGAAAAAAATGTGTTTTTTACATATTTTCGCAACGTAAAATGTAATGTATGAAATATATAATGTAATATGTGAATATCTTATAATATTATATCGTGTATCAAAATTAACTGGTCAATACTTAGCGTGGTCAATACTTGGTGGTGAATTCCTGGATTTTAATATAAAAGCGTACATTGTGATTATAAATATGTAATTAAAACGTTAAAAATCGACTGAAAGTACAAAATGCTTTGATGGTAAATTTTAATGTGTGGGTAATTACCAAAAAAAGTAGAGTATACAAAATTATGCAAATACAGCATCAATTAAGTTTTCTGCATTTGGAAGTAGAAGCTGAGTGTAGCAATTGGTCCAATTTATGGTCCTCATCATCCAAGTCTTCTAATTCGTCATCATCGTCAGGTAGTATTACTTCGTCGTCATTGAAGTTTGGTTCGTCTTCAATTTCATCTGGTGTATTGGTACAAGACTCACCTCTGCAATTATAGCACATTGGAAACATTTCATTCCTTGCTTCCTGCAACCACAAGCATTTCGGCACCCCTTTAAGCATTTGCACGCAATGTTATTAAGTAGTTCCTGCGGGATTTGTTCGGCTTTTGGGAGTAGCCCATTAGTGACCTTCCAACCCCTATCCTGATGTACATTGGACGGATAAGGAGAAAACAACGATGTAAACGCGGGTGTAGCGCGAATTCACGTTTAAACCTTTCGAACAAATCGAGTGCGTTTATAGCCTTTTTACCAAAAAGGCAACGGAAGGAAAATAGAAGACTATTCTGTGAGACTAATATTTTCATATTGACTTATCTATCGTATGGTTGGAATTTTATTATCTTTTTATGCATATATTTTCGGGTTGTGTATACCTAGTGTACCAATGTTATGTGTATACCGGATGTATCAAGGATATACATATAACTGCAGATGTAGGATATGTATTTACTATAGCAAGGAGAAATATGAGAGGGATGAATGAATAAAAGTATAATTATTGAAATATTGTTTAATTTTTGAAAATATGTCTTCAGATAAACTTGTTAGAATGAAAGTGTGATGAGTGTTGTGGGGAGTATAGAAGATTGTAACTTGTAGAAGTAAACACCCTTTTCTTTTGGGGAGAGCATTGTGAAACCCGGCATGTTCTAAAAATCGCTGAGTAAAGAGTTTTGGGAGAAGTGAAACGAACGGAGAGTTAACGACGAGACTCGGCAACGCGTCCGGGAATAGCGGTTAGTTCACTGGGCTTAGTTCTGTACCACGTCACCCTTTTGTTTTTGCAGTATTTTTGTTTCGGGATTAAAAGTAAAAATCAAAAGTACCGTACTGGAAAAATGTAATTTTAATTTATATTAATCTAAACATTCAGCGTTATTATTTCATAAATTAATTTTATCCTACAAACCCATATTTAGGGCTGTGAAGGTACACCGACGAAGGGCACTCTACCGATATTTTCTCTGTATACTGTGACGTGTTTCCACCCCTAGGAAACCACCCTTGCAAATTCCGTGGGTTCCAAAAATTATAACAAGAGATAACCACTAACACACTTTATTAAATAATTTTACTGGATACTTCACAATACTATTATTAACTTAAATTAACTTTACTGACTAAAAATAACAATGTTTATCACTTTGTTTTCACTTTGGAGTCTTAACCTCACTTGTCAAATCCAAGACTTCTTAAAACTTCTCTAAACGTCCGGCCGAGAATACGGCCCTATATACCCCTAGCGATTGCTTCCTGAATTATTCTAGAAACGGCGCGACGTTATCTAGAAGTCTCTTTTCTCTAGTCTTCCAGAACGTTTCTACTGTTTCTACCCTGCCAAAAATTCCACATAGAAACTTATAAAAAAAAAGTGATGCGGTTTTATCGTTCCTATAAGTTATATTATTATTATACAGACAGGATTTTATCTGTTTTATTAAGTTTTAAATCGGTTATGAAACAGTAATTCCGAATGAGCTATTTGGAATTATCATGTTGCCCTTTCATGAGTACTTATATGAAATATACAACAAATCTACAGTTTAGTGTCTGCAAATGCACCCTTGCCCTTATATCTGTAAACATATGGAATTACAGATACAACTTTAAAGAGATTCTAAACTTTTCTATAAGTAATATCATAAGAGTCCAGTCCGTCCTTTCTCCAGTATCTATCGTATATAACACACCATGTTTTTATTGTAAATTTCAACATTGTCTTTTTATTAGTATTAATGTGGATATACATGTCAGCAAATGTACAGTTTCAATTGTAAATTTTACAGATGTATTTTTATTGTAAACTTCCATTTTGCTTTTTTATTAGTATTAATTTGGATATGCATGCCGACAAATGTACAGTTTAAATTGCATATTTCAAATAGAAATACTAATATTGTGGTAAACACAAAATTCTGCAAAGTCCTTATTTCCTCGGATGTTCTTGTGCTAGCCTAGAAGCAATGAATGAGTTAGCAGTGAAAGAGACTGCTTTGTTTTTAATTTAACAAACACACTTCAGTTCCTTAGGTCACATTAGATTAGATATGAATTAGCTACACGTATACAGCTCCCTCTACTGGAGCCTGGAGTAAAGTTGCTGCTGAAATTTCTATCAGTTTCTACCAGAACGGAGCAGCAAACATTTACTTATATCATATCAATGAGAATTTATGAGAACAGTATCTAAGGTAAAACGTGCGGCTTTCCGTGGTTAAATGGCAAGTGTTTCTATACGAAACGAGCTGCATTAGGTTGTCTTGCAATTGAAGATTACTAATTATAATGTTTGAATAGGGATTTATGAGATCAGTTTCTATGAGTATTAATGTTTTTTTCAGTAATATATTAAATGTGTTTTCATTTGTTTGAATGGGTAAAAAGAAAGGTCAGTTTTCAACTGCAATTACAAATACAAGTTTAATCACTTTGAATGGGGTTATATGCGATTAATTTCTAAAAGTATTTATGCTGTTTTCCGAATATAATTGTGATGAGGTTTAATCAGTAACAAATTGTTCACTACTTGTTATGATATGGTCGGAAATTCCAAGTACACATTTAGTATTCCTTCAAAAGGATTGATGAGAGCAGTTTCTACGAGTATCTATTTGTTGTTCCTCTAGTAAATTATAAAGTCTTTACATTTACTTATACTATCTCAATGAGAATTTATGAGAACAGTATCTAATGTAAAACGTACGACTTTCCGTGGTTAAATAGCAAGTGTTTCTATAAGAAACGAGCTGCATTAGGTTAGAACAGTTTTGATTTGCAATTGAAGATTACAAATTATAATGTTTGAATAGGGATTTATGAGATCAGTTTTTATGAGTATTAATGTTTTTTTTTCAGTAATATATTAAATGTGTTTTCATATGTTTGAATGGGTAAAAAGAAAGGCCAGTTTTCAACTGAAATTACAAATACAAATTTAATCACTTCGAATGGGGTTATACGCGATCAATTTCTAACAGTATTTATGCTGTTTTCCGAATATAATTGTGATGAGGTTTGATCAGTAACAAATTGTTCACTACATGTTACGATATGGTCAGAAATTCCAGGTACATATTTAGTATTACTTCGAAAGGATTGATGATAGCAGTTTCTACGAGTATGTATTTGTTGTGCCAATAGTAAATTATATAAGTCTTTATCAGTATGCATTCGGATCTAATTTAAATATGAAAATTATATCAGAATAAAGCAACCAAATATTTTAAACAGTATCTATTTGTAAATCCAGACATTTACTTATACTATCTCAATGAGAATTTATGAGGACAGTATCTAATGTAAAACGTGCGGCTTTGCGTGGTTAAATGCAACAGTTTCTATAAGAAACGAGCTGCATTAGGTTAGAACAGTTTTGATTTGCAATTGAAGATTACAAATTACAATGTTTGAATAGGGATTTATGAGATCAGTTTCTATGAGTATTAATGTTTTTTTTCAGTAATATATTAAATGTGTTTTCATTTGTTTGAGTGGGTAAAAAGAAAGGTCAGTTTTCAACTGCAATTACAAATACAAATTTAATCACTTCGAATGGGGTTATACGCGATCAATTTCTAACAGTATTTATGCTGTTTTCCGAATATAATTGTGATGAGGTTTGATCAGTAACAAATTGTTCACTACATGTTACGATATGGTCAGAAATTCCAGGTACATATTTAGTATTACTTCGAAAGGATTGATGATAGCAGTTTCTACGAGTATGTATTTGTTGTGCCAATAGTAAATTATATAAGTCTTTATCAGTATGCATTCGGATCTAATTTAAATATGAAAATTATATCAGAATAAAGCAACCAAATATTTTAAACAGTATCTATTTGTAAATCCAGACATTTACTTATACTATCTCAACGAGAATTTATGAAGACAGTATCTAATGTAAAACGTGCGGCTTTGCGTGGTTAAATGCAACAGTTTCTATAAGAAACGAGCTGCATTAGGTTAGAACAGTTTTGATTTGCAATTGAAGATTACAAATTACAATGTTTGAATAGGGATTTATGAGATCAGTTTCTATGAGTATTAATGTTTTTTTTCAGTAATATATTAAATGTGTTTTCATTTGTTTGAGTGGGTAAAAAGAAAGGTCAGTTTTCAACTGCAATTACAAATACAAGTTTAACCACTTCGAATGGGATTATATGCGATCAATTCCTAACAGTATTTATGCTGTTTTCCGAATATAATTGTGATGATGTTTGATCAGTAACAAATTGTTCACTACATGTTACGTGTGGAAATTCCAGGTACATATTTCGTATTACTTCGAAAGGATTGATGATAGCAGTTTCTGCGAGTATGTATTTGTTGTGCCAATAGTAAATTATATAAGTCTTTATCAGTATCCATTCGGATCTAATTTAAATATGAAAATTATATCAGAATAAAGCAACCAAATATTTTAAACAGTATCTATTTGTAAATCCAGACATTTACTTATACTATCTCAATGAGAATTTATGAGGACAGTATCTAATGTAAAACGTGCGGCTTTCCGTGGTTAAATGGCAAGAGTTTCTATAAGAAACGAGCTGCATTAGGTTAGAACAGTTTTTATTTATTTATTTATTTATTTAGAAGAAGAAACAAACAGGTTACAAACCTAATTACATGTTTCTTGAGGGGGGGCTACAGGCGATATAACCCGCTGGAGCCAACCCAGGGGACACGCTTCGAAGACCGGGTTTTGATTTGCAATTGAAGATTACAAATTATGATGTTTGAATAGGGATTTATGAGATGAGTTTCTATGAGTATTAATGTTATTTTTTTCAGTAATAAGTATATTAAATGTGTTTTCATTTATTTGAATGGGTAAAAAGAAAGGTCAGTTTTCAACTGCAATTACAAATAGGTACAAGTTTAATCACTTTGAATGGGGTTATATGCGATCAGTATTTCGAATATAATTGTGATGAGGTTTGATCAGTAACAAATTGTTTACCACATGTTACGATATGGTCGGAAATTCCAGGTACATATTTAGTATTCCTTCGAAAGGATTGATGATAGCAGTTTCTGTGAGTATGTATTTGTTGTTCCAATAGAAAATTTGTCTTTATCAGTATGCATTCGGATCTACTTTAAATACAAAAATTATATCAGAATGAAACAACCAAATATTTTAAACAGTATCCACTTGTAAATCCAAACATTTAAAGATATATTTTAATGAGAACCAATCAGAACAGTATCTAATGTAACGCGTGCGGCTTTCCGTGGCTAAATTTTAAAAGTATTTTTAATAAATAGCTTTAACGGATTTGAACAGTTTTAATTTGCAATTCCAGATGAATAGTTTTAATTGTTAAATAGGGATCTATGAGATCAGTGTCTTTGTGTAATGTTTTTTTTTTAATAAAAACACATTTTATTTTGAAAAAAAAAAAAACATTACACTGACCTCATGATCCCTAACAATTAAAACTATTTATCTGGAAATGCAAATGAAAACTGTTCGAATCCCTTAAAGCTTATTTATTGCAAATAATTTTAAAATTTAGCCACGGAAAACCGCACACGTTACATTAGATACTGTTCTGATGGATTCTCATTATAATATTATCTTTAAATGTTTGGATTTACAGGTGGACACTGTTTAAAATATTTGAGGTTTCATTCTGATATGATTTTTGCATTTAAATTAGATCCGAATGCATACTGATAAAGACTTATATAATTTACTGTAGGAACAACAAATAAATACTCGTAGAAACTGCTCTCATCAATCCTCTTGAAGGAATACTAAATATGTACCTGGAATTTCCGACCATATCGTAACATGTAGTGAACAATTTGTTACGGATCAAACCTCATCACAATTATATTCGGAAAACAGCATAAATACTGTTAAAAATTGATCGCATATAACCCCATTCGAAGTGATTAAACTTTTATTTGTAATTGCAGTTGAAAACTGACCTTCCTTTTTACCCATATTCAAACAAATGAAAACACATTTAATATATTACTGAAAAAAAAACATTAATACTCATAGAAACTGATCTCATAAATCCCTATTTAAACATTATAACTTGTAATCTTCAATTGCAAATCAAAACTGTTCTAACCTAATGCAGCTCGTTTCTTATAGAAACACTTGCCATTTAACCACGAAAAGCCGCACGTTTTACATTAGATACTGTTCTCATAAATTCTCATTGAGATAGTATAAGTAAATGTCTGGATTTACAAATAGATACTGTTTAAAATATTTGGTTGCTTTATTCTGATATAATTTTCATATTTAAATTAGATTCGAATCTTTACTGATAAAGACTTATATAATTTACTAACAACAAATAGATACTCGTAGAAACTGCTCTCATCAATTCTCTTGAAGGAATACCAAATGTGTACTTGGAATTTCCGACCATATCATAACATGTAGTGAGCAATTTGTTACTGATTAAACCTCATCACAATTATATCCGGAAAACAGCATAAATACTTTTAGAAATTGATCGCATATAACCCCATTCGAAGTGATTAAACTTGTATTTGTAATTGCAGTTGAAAACTGACCTTTCTTTTTACCCATTCAAACAAATGAAAACACATTTAATATATTACTGAAGAAAACACATTAATACTCATAAAAACTGATCTCATAAATCCCTATTCAAACATTATAATTTTGAATCTTCAATTACAAATCAAAACTGTTCTAACCTAATGCAACTCGTTTCTTATAGAAACTCTTGCCATTTAACCACGGAAAGCCGCACGTTTTACATTAGATACTGTTCTCATAAATTCTCATTGAGATAGTATAAGTAAATGTTTGGATTTACAAATAGATACTGTTTAAAATATTTGGTTGCTTTATTCTGATATAATTGTCATATTTAAATTAGATCCGAATCTGTACTGATAAAGACTTATATAATTTACTATAGGAACAACAAATAGATACTCGTAGAAACTGCTCTCATCAATCCTCTTGAAGGAATACTAAATGTGTACTTGGAATTTCCGACCATATCATAACAAATAGTGAACAATTTGTTACTGATTAAACCTCATCATAACTATATCCGGAAAACAGCATAAATACTTTTAGAAATTGATCGCATATAACCCCATTCGAAGCGATTAAACTTGTATTTGTAATTGCAGTTGAAAACTGACCTTTCTTTTTACCCATTCAAACAAATGAAAACACATTTAATATATTACTGAAAAAAAAACATTAATACTCATAGAAACTGATCACATAAATCCCTATTCAAACATTGTAATTTGTAATCTTCAATTTCAAATCAAAACTGTTCTAACCTAATGCAGCTCGTTTCTTAAAGAAACACTTGTCTTTTAATCATGGAAAACCGCACGAATTACATTAGATACTGTGCTCATAAATTCCCATTGATGTGGTATAAGTAAATGTTTGGATTTACAAATGGATATGGCTTGACTCGTTTTGCTGGTCAATTCTGATATAAACTGATAACAATTTCAACAGCAACTTTACCTAACTCTTATAGAAACTTATTGACCATATAGGTTCTCATAGATACTTATTAATTTTTGATAATTTTCAATACGGATTGATGAGATTTTTTTGACAGGGTACTGTCTCACAGATGGCATAACGTACAACATGTATTTTGTGCATGTATTTAGTGCTGCCTATCCCCAACGGGGTGATTACTCGTTACACTGCCCCCTCCTTAAAGCCTGATCGTCCCGGTCAGGCAATTTGGAATCATCAGTGTATTTTGCTAAATGTACGATCTTCATCTTGGACTTTTTGCTTCGTTGAATCTGATAGACGATCATTAATTCGGGTAATAACAGTATACGGTCCATCCCAAGGAGGTTGAAGTTTCGGGGGTCTCTATTCCTTCCACTGTGGGTTGTACAGTCAAACCAGATCCCCCACCTTGAATCCCCCTGTACTGGCATTCTGATCATAACGAGCCTTCAATCGGTTACTAGTTTTGTTCATCTGCTCTCGGTCATTCTTCGGCTGTTCTCGATTTTCATTTCTGTAGTTGCTCATGGAAAATGGTTCCCCACTGGCAGCACAATTCTTACACTTGTGACACCAGGCCTCCACATTCTGGTGACTATTAACCCAATAGAACCGTTCCCGTGCTCTACTCAATGTCTTGTTTATACCGAAGTGTCTGCTGGACGTTTCATTATGAGCTTCCTGGAGTACGTCTGGTACACGACACCTGGGAATCACTAGACGCATGGCAACCTGCTTCCCATCTGGACTTTCCCATGCTCTCCTCAAAAGCCCACTTCTTTGTTGGACACATCCTTCCATACTGGACGCGTTCCCCCTTCTTTTGCTCTCAATATGGGTCCGATTTCTACATCACGCAATTGCTCTTGCCTCAGAGTTTTCTTTGTTCAACTGTCTGGAACATCGACCTTGACAATGTTGACTTCAACCATGTTCGTCAATTTTCTCCCCTGAGGGTAGCACTTGCAGTCTTCCTTGTCTGATTTTCTGGATAATGCAGGAGTTTTGACTGCCTGCGTTGTCAACAGCCTGGTTTTCTCGCATTGGTCGTTCACTTTTGACAGAATAAATTGTTCGTTCCCAATCCTTAAGACTCGCTTTCCTACGTCAACAATAAATCCATACTGTTCCATGATGTCCAGTCCCAAAATGAAGCCATCCGTGATGTCAGCAACGATGACCCTGTGGTCGAAACTTAAATGTCCAATCTGCAAACCCAGGTCTACTTCTCCACGAACCGTAGCCCTGTCGTACTATTGATGACGTAGTACCAGTGTCGATGGTAAACAAACATTTTCTTCCATTCACATAGCCTTGTAACAGCAGACTATTCGAAATTTCTCGAAGCTGCGAAATCTTTATTTCTCTGGGGTCACTGCATTCCCTAGCCAGCACAACCCCCCTGGTATAGTTTTCCTGCTTCTCTTCAACATTCAAAGCATTTACTCGACTCTCCGAGTTCTGCTGTCGACAGTCTCGTTTCATATGTCCCACCTTGCCGCAGTTGTAACATTTAATACCACCACTTGGCTTTCCTTTATTTTGTTGTTTTTCCCGCTTTCCGAGGCCATCCAATTTGTCAAATAATTTGGTAATCATTTTCTGCATCTCGGTCAACATAAGGTTCTGGTTCATTTCTGGTTGCGATTCTTCGAGAGTCACAGCTCGCACTCTCGACCTTGGAGTATCCTTGTAAGCTGCTTCTATTTCAAGTGCACGCACCAAAGCTTCGCTACTACTTTGGTGTCTCATCAGCCTCAGAACTGGCCTGACTTCTTCGTCCCTTATGCCATCTAAAAAGGCCCCCACGGCTAATTGTTCCTGGAATTCTCTAGGTGCACTCGGATACGCCAGGTGTGCCAGTCTCTCTATCGCAGCTTCAAATTCTTGTAAACTTTCTCCAGATTTTTGTATCCGTGATTTTAGCTGAGCCTGGTATACTTGGGCGAGATGTTGGTCGCCACATCTCAAGTCCAATGCAGCTTCCAAGACTTTGAAGTCCCTTTGTTTCTCCATTGGGATAGTCTGAAGTAATTCTGAGGCCTGGCCCCTTAACGCCAGAACTAATGCCATAGCCTTTTCCTCGTTATCCCAGTTATTCGCCGATGCTGCTGCCTCGAATTGTCTCTTATAAGTTGTCCATGAGCTTTGGCCATCAAAGGAGGGAGGTTTTAATCGAGGGCCCGATGATGTTACTAGCTGGCCTCCTTTTTCTCTCAATTGTCGTTTAAGTCTCTCCATTTCTCCTTCGAACTCGCTCATTTTTCCTCTGATGTCACTTACTTCCCCTTTTACATGACTGACTTCCGTTTTGACTTCAGAAACTTCAACCTTGACTTCACCTACTTCAGACTTTACGCTACCCATATCATCTTTGATTTCTTTCTTTAGTTCCTCAGTGGTGGAAATGATAGCGTTCTGTTGTATTTTCATTTGTTCATTCAGAATTTTCCTTAATTCTTCCTGGCGTTTTTCTTGCTCCTCTTTTTCCTCTTGATGTCTTTCTTGTTCTTCTTTCTCCTCTTGCTGTCGTATCTTCAGGTCCTCCATCATTTTTCTCAGTTCGGCTTTTTCTTCTTAGCGTCTTATTTCTTGCTCTTCTCTTTCTTCTTGGCGCCGCTTTTCTTCCTCTTGACATCTTCTTTCCTGCTCTTCTTTTTCTTCTTGACGTCTTTCTAGGTGTTCCATAATTTTTCTGAATTCGTCTTTCTCTTCTTGACGTCTTCTTTCTTCATCCTCTTTTTCTTTCTGACGTCGCTTTTCTGCCTCTTGATGTCTTCTTTCCTGCTTCTCTTTGTCTTCCTGGCGTTGCTGCGCCATCATCCTCGTAAACTCCGCAAATAGGTCCTTCATTTGTTTCTCTCCTGCCATGCTTCTTGTTTCTATGGGCATAAGATTATGTTAAAATAAAATAAATTTAACTGTCACGTCAATATCGGTAATGGAATTTTCCAGAAAAATCTCGAACCACCACGAGAAAGTCTTATCCAAAGTCTTTTGTCACTATCCAGTCCAGAGAATTTAATAATTTCCACTAATGTCCAAATAGAAAAGTTCTAGTAATTTTCACGCACTAACACAAATGAGTTTTTTTTTTAGTGTCTCTATCACTTCTCAGTTCAAAGGATTTAATTATCACACTAATGTCCTAATAAAATGTTCTACAATGTCTCAAAAATGCACTTAACACTATTTTCCTGTTCGAAAATAACCCTCGAACAATGTCCACTAAATTAGTCCTCTGTGTTAGCACTAACCCTCGAGAATACTTCTCGAACACTTCAGCACAACTTCAGAGCTCCTCTTGTCATAAAATTCCGCTTCTGACACCAATTTGTGACGTGTTTCCACCCCTAGGAAACCACCCTTGCAAATTCCGTGGGTTCCAATAATTATAACCACTAACACACTTTATTAAATAATTTTACTGGATACTTCACAATACTATTATTAACTTAAATGAACTTTACTGACTAAAAATAACAATGTTTATCACTTTGTTTTCACTTTGGAGTCTTAACCTCACTTGTCAAATCCAAGACTTCTTAAAACTTCTCTAAACATCCTGCCGAGAATACGGCCTTATATACCCCTAGCGATTGCTTCCTGTATTATTCTAGACACGGCGCGGCGTTATCTAGAAGTCTCTTTTCTCTACTGTTCCAGAACGTTTCTACTGTTTCTACTATCTCACAGATGGCATAACGTACAACATGTATTTTGTGCATGTATTTAGTGCTGCCTATCCCCAAGGGGGTGATTACTCGTTACAATACAAACAGAGTGGTGGCAGCAAATATTTTAAATTATTTTGACTATATTTATTTCATTGTTTTTATTTGATTTCAAAAGGACTTCATAATAGTATTAGCCAGGTGGAATTTTATCCCCTACCTCTGTTTACTACCATTGTGACGAGGCGGGATTTTGATTGGATACACGGCACGTCAGTTGTGTATTTGCTTTGATTAATAGATATAATTAGCTGAATTTTCGAGGATGAATAAATAAATACATTAACATATTTGTAAAAATATATAACATCCCTGTCAAAAAATACTATTTCAAACTTATAGATAATTATAAATTTTTTATGGGTAATCATAAGAGCCTATCTGGTTTATAAGGTTTTATACAGTACATTAATTTTGCCATATAGAAATTATATTGGGATGAATAAGTATCTAAAGGAGTCTTAATTGAGTTGGAATACCCATGTTGTTATTGGTATGTTTCCATAAGTGTTTATACTAAAAACAGTTTTTATATGGCATTACAACTTTTAATTTGATAAGTTCACATAGGATCTGAATAGTGTTGAGTAAAATCAAATACGAGTTCTGTAATCTTTTATAAGAAACAATTAATATATGGTTTTTGTAAGATCTGAGGGGTTGTTATCAGTTTAGTTTATATAATAATTTAATGAGGATTTATAAGGATACGCATTAAAAAGTGTTAATAAGGAATTACATCGAATATTTTTGTGGCTGTGGCTTTTATGGAATCTGAAGAGTAATGGAATTGAAAAGATATACTAAGGAGTTCCTAGTAGACATTTTATACATTTTTATAAGGATATATTTGTACTTATTTTTATAAGACTTCATGGGTATATATCAGTTTAGTTTATATAAGAAGTTAATGGAAACGTGTAAGGATGCATGTTTAAAAAGTATGAATAAGGTATTATCGAATTCTTTTGGGAATTTTTCTGGAATCTGAAGAGTAATGAAATTGAAAAGATATACCATAAGGTGTTCCTAGTAGGCATTTTATACATTTTTATAAGAATATATTTGTACTTATTTTTATAAGACTTCATAGGTCCATAGGTCCATATCAGTTTAGTTTATATAAGAATTTAATAAGGATTTATAGAGACATCTATTAAAAAGTATTAATAATGATTTACAACTATTAATTTGATAAGTGTTCATGGGGTTCCAACAGTAGTAAAATTAATAATGCTTCATCAGGAAACCAGGGATGAATTTTATAACATTTAATAAGAAATAATTAGTATATCGAAGGGTTATTATTAGTTTAGTTTTATATAAGAATTTAATAAGGATTTCTCAGTGCACCCATTGAAAAGTATTATTTACAACTATTAATTTGAAAAGTTTTTATGGGATTTCAATAGTAGTCAACTTAAAAAAGTTACAATACTTACTAAACTAAACTTACTAATACAATAGATTTCATATAATTTACATTAAAATCCATTGTAAGATTGAAATCCATTATAAGTATATATACATTGTATTTTAGAAAACCCTCTTATTCCCATAAAAGCATAAAAGTTTTACAAAAGACCTCAAGCGAGGAATATACATTAAAACTCACAGAATCTATCTAAAACTTTCGTGTTTCAAACACCATAAAAACTTATAAATACTTATAGGCCTCGTATGGAGAGTTTACATTAATATCTTTCAAATTCATATAAAAACCTATAAAACTTCGCAATTTAATTACCATAAATACTTATAAATATACTGATAGACTTCATTCAGATAATTTACTTTAAAACCCCATTGCATATCCTCATTGAATTTTATAAAAACTTCGTGTTTATTAAAATGTGCAAGTGCTGATAGACTTCAGGCAAGGAATTTACATTCAAAACACATTTCAAATACTTCAAGAACTTAGACACATCTGAACCTTTAAAATCTTCGTATTTCAAACACCATATAAGAACTTACAAATACTGATAGGCCTTGTATGGAGAATATTCATTAAAAATACTTTTCAAATACATATAAAATATCTGTAACACTTCATATTTCAATTACCGTGAAAACGTATAACTACTGATAGACTCCATATAGGAAACTTACATTAAAAACCCATTGTACGCAGCAAATCTTATAAAAAATTCGTATTTCCTATTAATATATGCGAATGCAGAGAGACCTCAGGTAAGGAATTTACATTAAAAACACAACTCAAATAGTCACATCAAACCTTATTCAGAACTTATAAAAAACTTCGTATTTCAAATACTATAAAAACTTAAATATACTAATACATATAACTACTGATAGACTCCATATAGGTAATTTACATTAAAAACCCATTGTACGCAGCAAATATTATAAAAACTTCGCATTTCCTATTAATATATGCAAATGTTGATAAACTTCAAGCAAGGAATTCACATTAAAAACACATCTCAAATAGCCGCACATCAGACCTCATTTAGAACTTATAAAAAAACTTTGTATATCAAATACTATAAAAACTTACGTATACTAATAGGTTTCATACGAGGAATGTACATTTAAAACACACACATACATAATTAAAACTAATGAAAGTTTAGTGTTACATACTCTAGCCTCCAGTAGAGGGAGTTGTTATACATATCGCTAATTCATATCTAATCTAATGTAACCTAAGAAATTAGAGTGGGCCTGTTAAATTAAAAGTAAAGCAGTTTCTTTTACTGCTAACTTATTAAGAGTGTGCAATGCCTATGCTTTTACATGGGAAACTTTGTGATTTTTTTCAAAGCTCCCTGTCCCATAAAAAAAAATTAAAAAGGAATAAACATTTAGAAGTATGCGATGCACAAAATAAGATTTTTGTTATTTTAAATAAACCACACATTTGCCTAAAAAGCTAGGAAAACGAAATACATGTAAAAGTTCATTCATAGTTTCATAGATGGCGACACCTTGACAATTAGACTCAGGGAATGGATTACAAGTGTTTATTTAATTTAGACCACAACAGTAAATATATCAAATATCTAACTTCGTAACGACAAGCACAATATTTTTCTACATAATAAAATATGTTTTCTGTATTTTTTATGCAACCCGTTTAGTAATAAAGCCTATAAAACGAAATATATAAATAACTCTCTAGCCACACCTACTTGTTATCGCTGGCAATTCGACCAGCATAAACTGCCCGACTTAGTAAAAGAGTCCTCTATTTGACATTCAAGCATAATCCAACTAGGATACTCAGTTGTAAATGTACTGTTATGAGCACTTCGAACAAACAAAATTATATTTAATATCCATAACTAATAACTTCTTCTTACCACACATTTTAACTAAAAAAGTGTAGAATATATGCGTATAGGACAGAAAATGTGAAAATCTAAAATTATCAATTTTTGTAGATAGGATGCTTTTACTTAAGACGGCAGTATACTGAGTAACATTTTCTAGGGATGCTTTATATTTAAAACCGCTGCCCAAGGAATCACTACTTCCACATCCAGATTCTCTATCCAAGTCACTCACAACGAAAAAACTTTGTATGTGAAAATAATTGTTTGTGTAACTTTAATAATATAATATTTGAAGTCCTCTACCCCAAAAACCCATAAAACGATACCCCACATCGGTAGTGGGGTGGGGGTGGTGGTAGGGGGGTGGTAGTGAGGGGTGGATGAAGTAAAAAAATATTTTGAGGTTTCTGATTCCTGTACATATACTAAATCACAATTTTTTTTCATCCCCTTTAATAAGGAGGTGGGGGTGGCTAATGCCAAAATTTTTTTTGAGACCTTAGCTTCTCTTGTATATACTAAATACCAATTTCATGGACTCTTACCTGCTTGATTTACCCATTTACCCCAAATTTACCCCAATTTACCCCCCTCGACGGAACAAGATGAAAATATAATCTAGTTCTAGATCTCGTTAAAGTACATATGTGTACCAAATTTCAAGTCAATATCTTAAACGGTTCCAGAGTAAACGTGCGCACAAAAAAAAGTTACAGACAGACCGACAGACCGACAGACAGACAGAAATTTTTTTTTCGCTCAAACTTAAAATCTCGCCATTTCATGACATTTTAAGCCTATTTGGACAATAAAAATTTTTAAAAATTTTTTTGTCGTTACTATACTTCCACTGGACGTGGAAGTAAAAATGCAGCTGTGTAGAGAATATTATGTTATATATTCTATCTTTGAGGCAATAAAATCCATGAAAAATTTATTTTTTACTTCCACATCCAGTGGAAGTATAGTAACGACAAAAAAATTTTTATTGTTCAAATAGGCTTAATTTCTGCCTGTCGGTCTGTAACTTTTTTGTGCGCACGTTTACTCTGAAACCGTTTGAGATATTGACTTGAAATTTGGTACACATATGTACATTAATGAGATCTAGAACTAGATTATATTTTTATCTTGTTTCGTCGAAGGGTTGGGCGGTAAATTGGGGTAAATAGGTAAATCAAGCGGGTGAGAGTTCATGAAATTGGTATTTAGTATATACAAGAGAATTCAATGTCTCAAAAAAAAATTTGACATCAGCCACCCCCATTACCACCCCCACCCCATTGTTAAAGGGGATGAAAAAAAATTGTGATTTAGTGTGTGTACAAGAACCATAAACCTCAAAATATTTTTTTACTTCACCCACTCTCACTACCACCCCCTATCACCACCCCCACCCCACTACCGATGTGGGGTATCGTTTTATGGGTTTTTGGGGTAGAGGATTTCAAATATTATATTATTAAGGTTCCATAAACAATTATTTCCACATACATATTTTTTTCATTGTGAGTGACTTGGATCGAAAATCTGGATGTGGAAGTAGTGATTCCTTTGGCAGCGGTTTTTTAACAAAGAGTGTTTTGATTCGGAATTTTATGTAGCCAGTAGCGATTACACTTAAATGTAAATGGTCTATCATCTTTATATTTTACTTCCCTCGCTTACTGAAGACAAGTTCGAAGTATTGTAAAAATTAAAAAGCATTTTCTCTCATTTTTACGCTTCAGACTAAAAATATTGGGAAAATTAAAATTTTTCAATTCCGTCTATGTCTTGGCGTGATATCTACAAGACTATTTGACGGAGAAAAATAATATTTAGTAAATAGTTGACGCTATCGCCAACAAAGAAATGGGGTATATTTTTAGTGAAAAATATAGATGGTGGACATTTACCTATCTGTACATAAACAAAACTCCGGTAAAGAAAATCGACTTCTGCTTCCCACACAAGACACCTCCAACATCCCCTCCCCCAAATTTTCCCCCCGAGGAATCCAGCGAGAGGAAATATTTTGTCGCCATACAATACAACATCTAATTTGCATTATCCATACATAGATCTTTTACCATATTATCATCCTGTAATTTTATTACTTTGACAGAAGTGTCGTAAAGCAGGTTTTTCCTCAAATTTTTTTTTTCCTGTATATTTTTTATCTTAACGGTTTATCACACCAAATCTCAACCCATCTTTTAATTAATTTAAATGCCTGTATACTAAAAAAGAAATTCACTTCGATTGTTTCGGAGTGCGATTAATTTATATAAAGCTCTGGCGGTTTGAAATTCTTCCTCGCCTAACGTATGTAACGTTCTAATATGTGGTTGTAATAATGAGATACATGAGATTATCAGGATTTCTTGACAGGGATGCGGTGTATCCCATTTTGCATGGAGCCACCCTCATATCTCGCTCATCTGGCATCCGAATATTTTGAAATTTTGGTGGTGAATATATACCTATGAAGTGAGTCTTTAGACGTAAACATATTTGATTTTAGTCAGGGGCGTCCGATGGAAGAAGAAGGTCGATTTTCAAGGAAAAAGTATTAGCGATTTTGTTAGAATAATACCAGTAAGATATTCTTAATCAGTCGCTTTAGAAATCCCGTGGTACAAGATTATATCGTAGTGGTGTGAAAAAATTGCTTTTTTGACGGCCCCTATGGCCGTCAAAAAAGCAATTTTTTCGACTAAAAATAATTTTTATTAGTAAAACGGATTCTCAAATTAAAAAAATGTATTCTTCATTTTTTGTTCAGAATAATGTATTGTACTGGTTTGAATTGATTTTACAACAAAATAGTTATTTATTTAACAGGACAAATATTAAGAAATAAAATAAATTAAAATAAAATAAATAAGTAAATTAAATTAAATAAATTGACACTTGCAATAACTTCTGTTTTCATGGCTCATTTAGATAGATATAACTGAAAAAGAAAGTGTGGAAGTGAATGCGTAGAGGCTCGAACGGTGAGCGAGCATACGCTACAGTCTATATTTTATTTCCTGAAGTCGGTAAAGTCGGTAAATGTCAGTTTCCGTTTTGGACGGTGTTTTTAAACCATGATGCATCTTCCAATCAAAGTTGCAGTCATGCCGTTATGATCGCATTAGGTAATTTCTTTTACAACTAATAACATTGCTTTCAGATTTTTGCAACGATATAAGTGTCAGTTCTCGGTGGATTCTCTTTACTATACTCTTCGCAAAAACGAAGAGTATATTGTATTTGATCGGCACATTTCTAAATCAGTAAATATCGCTCGTAGAGAAAAAATTTTCATATCATTATATTAGTGAACGAATTCTGAACAACTTTCAAAATGTCCGTACGTCCGTCTGTCCGTCCGACACGTTTCTTGTAAGCACGATAACTTAAGAAAGAAAAGTCCGATTGTAAAATAAGATATAACAATGGCTAGGTGTAATTATATGCATTTTTTGTTTCTTAAAAATAATTCCTGGTAAATGTCTTCCCCAAGGACGCACCCAGAAAATTGCTAAGGGGGGGGGGGGCTACTACAAATAATAATAATCGTATATTTTGTACAATATATTTTGCTTTTATATATTGTTTTTTGTTTATTTATATTTCATTTTTACTTTGAAACATGTAATCCTGGCCTCCAGGGGGGGGGGCTTAAGCCCCCAAAGCCCCCCCCCCCTTCAGTGCGCCTCTGGTCTTCCCCTTATCTCTACGCACTCTTGAATATGATTGGTGAAATTTTCTATTACACGCTGCAACATGTCTAACAGAATATTGGCAATTTCTTCACGGATTTTTATACGGATGAAGATTCAGATCCTTGTGTAAAATTCTAAGCAAAGAAGATTTACCTAAGCGCAACGCCTGGGCTCGTTTTCTAACTGAAAGTTTTGGACTGTGTTCAACAGATGCTCTGATTCGTTCAATGTTTTCAGACTTCTATTGGGTTCTTTAAGTTTGGATTTATTGGCTGCACTTGTTTCTTCAAATTTACGAATCCACGATTTTATGGCATGAGCGGAAGGAATTGTCCCGTGACGAGAAGTCGCAAAGTGTAGTCGAAATTGCCGCTGCACAGCAACTACACTGTCGTTATTTTCATAATATGATATTATTGCAAAAGCACGCTGCAGACAATATGACAAATAAATCCATGGCCAGCTATACACAGTTACAAAATAACAACATTTTCAAAACTTCCCGTTCCCAGGGACTACCCGTTACATTTCATAATAATATATCTAATTCGTTGGAATATAATACTCGAATGATATATACTACAGACATTCAATTATTGCAATGATGCGTGATGGTCC
Source organism: Rutpela maculata (assembly GCA_936432065.2). Taxonomy (NCBI): domain Eukaryota; kingdom Metazoa; phylum Arthropoda; class Insecta; order Coleoptera; family Cerambycidae; genus Rutpela; species Rutpela maculata. Next base: position 163,685,806 of record OW386286.2, read on the forward strand.
AATGGTTAAAGCTTTGTCTGGCAATCTCCCCCACTAGCGAACTTCGTCCAGGAATTATCACAGAAATTATATCAATTTAAGCTGGGCGATAGTCCGCTAACCCACGATATAACACGAATCAGACAGCAAAATGCCATACTTTTCGATGTAAAACACCCCCTACCACACCAGGCGTTGCCTATCTTTCGGCAACTTCCCTAGCCTCACTTTCCTATACCACAATTTCCCTTTCACCACCTTTTACTTTTTATCATCTTTTTCCTTCAAACCCTGTTCCATTTCCTCTATTCGTCTCTCTTTTTTGTTAATTTTGTTAATTTTCGTCCTTTTGCCCTTTTTGTCTCCTTTTCAAAATCCCCCCTCGACCAATAACCTCTTGAAAATCTAAATTCTTTAAACTACAACTTTCCTTTCACCCTACCTTACCGGAGGCAGTCTGACCACCGGACGAAGGACGTTATTAGTTCGAACGGGTTTTTTCATTGATTTTTCCCCATATCAGCAACCAGACTTTTTAAACAGTGCGCGATGCTCTTGTGCAAATAAAAACCAATCAGTATAGTTTTAAGTTTTTTTATGTCCTACAAGTCTGTTATTTTACAATAACCACCCTATTTTGAGATACATTAAATTAAAAATAACGCCCTAGGGCGTTATGAATCTCTATAACGTCCTAGGGCATTATAAAATTATAATACAACCCAAAACAAGCAAATTATGACAGCGTTATTGACAAACAAAATGCGTTGCTATGCAATGGCGGCTTTACAAACAATTTTGATTTTTAGTCTCTTTTAAATCAAATCGTTCTGAACATAATAGATGTCAAATTAATAAATCGTAAATGTCAACAAAAAATTCGAATTAAATAACAGACTTGCAGGACATTAAACGTTGAAGGCACCACGGGTGTTATAGGATAATGGCGCCCTCGGTCGACGTACATTCCCTCGGGCCAGAGGCCCTCAGGATTGTACACTGCCGACCTCGGTGCGTTATTATCCTTATAACACCCTTGGTACCTTAATACAAATAAATACAAATAATTTATTGATGTCAATACCCAGTGGGTTTACACAAGTCAATACAGATATTGTAAATTACATCACATGATATGCATTATATACAAACAATAGTAAAAACACTGAAAAGTAATTTAATATAAAACATCAGACAAAAACTCGTCAAATGAGTAGTATGCTCCATTCAGCAGAATCTCTTTTATTCTAAAATTAAATTTTTTTTCCGGTAACTGCTTGATGTCTGGCGGTAACTTATTAAAAAATTTCGGACCATAATAATTTATTGCATTCTGGCTTTTAACCAATCTGGTGTAGTTTAAACAAACTTGATCTCTGTGTCTGGTACCATGTTCGTGTATATCACTGTGCGAAACATATTTGTCTAGATTTTGTTTAACATACATAAGCGCGGTAAGAATATAATAACTAGGAACTGTTAGAATATTCATCCCTATAAATTTCTGCTTTACATCTTGCCTAAATGTCAATCGTGTTATTATCCTCATAACACGTCTTTGCAGTGAAAATATTCTGTATAAATGAGAGGAGTGTCCCCAGGTAAGAATAGCATAAGAGAATACACTTTGAAATAAAGAGAAATAAACTGTTTTTACAACATTTTCAGGCAATTCTGTCATTAAATTTCTTATAAGATATACAACTTTAGAAAGTTTAACACATAGGTAATCAACGTGTTGATCCCAACGTAGATGGGGATCCATGATTACTCCTAAAGATTTTACATTTTCGGGATTGTCGAAATGATCTAAGCACCGGGTTGAAAAAAACATAGTTTGTGTCTTTGAATTATTAAGATATAATTTATTTGATCTGAACCAGTCAGAAGCTTTCAACTGTGAGAGCTGCATATCCTGCAATAAATTGTTTGGATTGCTATTTATATTAATCATGGTGGTGTCATCAGCGAACAATACGAGTGAAGTGTCATTTATATGATTAGGTAGATCGTTGACATATATTATAAATAATAGGGGCCCAAGTACGGAACCTTGAGGAACTCCGAATTTTACTTTTCCTGATGACGATGATATTCCATTATATATAGTTATTTGATCTCTGCCTGTTAGATATGATTTTATGAAATTTACGGCAGAAGTGTTTAGCCCATATTTTTTAAGTTTATTAACCAGGATATCGTGCTGCACACAGTCGAATGCTTTCGACAAATCGCAGAAGATACTTCCAGCAAAGTTTTTATTTTCAAATGCCACTATTATGCTTTCCACCATTTTGTTAAGTGCATCAGTCGTAGATTTTCCAGAGCGAAAACCAAATTGACAATTTGACAGAATATTATTTGATTCAAAAAAAGTAACGAGTTGTCGAAACAGGACTTTCTCTATTATTTTTCCCAGCGTAGGTATGATTGAAATGGGTCGATAATTGTTCATGTCATTTACATCGCCTTTCTTAAAAAGTGGAATTACTTTTGAAATTTTTAGACACTGCGGAAAAGTTCCACTATTTATACATAAATTTACCAACTTTGTAAGAGGAATAATAATAACATCCTGTACATATTTTATAATGTTAATATTTACGTCATATATGTCTTTACTGGGATTATTTTTGATGTTTTTTTAAAGATCGCGCATTTCAATAAAAGAAATCTCTGAAAAAATAAAATCATTTTTATTTGCCATACTTGTGACTAGGCTGATAGGATCAACAGTACTTGATATGTTTTTTGTAGTCTCGAAAGCGATATTTATAAAAAAATTATTAAAGTCATTTGCATTTAAATTACAGTCATTAATGGTACACTTTTTATTTACACGTTTAGAATTGACTATATCCCAAGATGCTTTTGCCATGTTTGTACTACGAGAAATGAAAGACTCGTTGGCATTTTTTTTGTAATATTCAATTTTCCTCCTATAAAACTGTCTATATTGATTCACTCTATCACATATGCCTGTTAGATTTGGATATTGTTTTTTTAAATAGTAAAGAAAATTTAGATGTTCGCGCATACCTCGAAGCTCGTCATTATACCATTCTATCTTTGTTTTTTCAGGAACTACATTCTTTACTTTAATTGGGAAAGCAACATCAATTTGTTCGACAAGAATATTTAGAAAAATTTGAAATTTTTCATCAATATTCAGTTTTTTGTCATTAACGAAATTCCAATCTACAGTATTTAAATTATTATACAAAATGTTAAGACCTACCTGAGTTACAGGCCTGTACCTTATTTTATTCAATTTTGGTGGTTCATTAATTATATCCAGCTCTAAAACAATGGCTTTATGATCTGATAGGTTTGTGTCAACTGCATAGGACGTGTTATGAAAGGAATAAAAGTTTAGAAAAAAATTATCTAAACAGTTGCTTTTTCGTGTTGGTTCATTAACTAGACAAGTAAAATCAAAAGAGTTGATAAAGTCTGAAAATTTTAAATTTCTTAAAGTGTCCGAATTAAAATGTATGTTAAAGTCGCCAGTAATTACTACTTTTTTATTTAAAACTCTAATTAGTTCAAAAACCTCATGCAATATATTTAAGAATAGATTAAAGTCACCATCAGGTGACCTATACAATGTAATTATAATAATGTCGTATTGGACAATCTTTATGGCAGAAAGTTCACATATCATTTCTTGAGAAAGTTGTACCACTTTCTCAAGGGGCTGAAAATCAATATTATTTTTTATAAGAATCATGGTACCTCCATGTGTCCTTTGTGTTCTGCTGAATGAAGATGCTAAAACATATCCTTGAATTTGAAAAAATTCAATCTCGTTAATTGAGAGCCAGTGCTCGCTAAAACATAAAACATTATAACTGGTTTTAAAAGAATTATACAGATTCAGTAAATAACACTCAATTTCATTTCGTTTATTTCTAATAGACTGAATGTTTTGGTGAAATATTGAAAATTTGTCACTCGTCGATTTGCTTGTTAACGATATCGGTGATGTGGCAGGCTTCTCCTGTGAAAATTTTGATTTGGGAACGTAAATGTACGTACGGCGGCACCATCAGGCCAAATTTTAGGGTTGTACACATGATCTACAAATTCTTCGGGGAAAGAAACTTTAAAGCTAGATTGATATAAGCTGCTTTTTACTAGAGTACAGCGAAAAGGAATTTCTGGTGCCGTTTCCTTCAAACAGGCGTCCAAGTCATCTGCTGTGGTGTCGGGATGTAGGCGATATACGCTTAGGTAGCCTTGTTTAGGTACAGTTTTTATTTTCTGACTTAATTTATTCGAGCCAGTAACAAAAAATGTTGATCTTTTTGCTTCATTTACAGCTATCTTTACTTGTTCACTTGTTATAATTTGTTTTTGTGGGGCACTTTTTGGAATGGTACCTGTATTATTTCTGTCGGATTTGTGTTGAGTCAAGTTATTTCCTAGATTGCTAGATGCCGCTGTAGAATAGCTTTCAGGTTTCTCCTGCAGTTTTTCAACAGGATTTTTGTTTCTGCTTGAAATTAAATTAGGAACCTTCTCGGTCGAGAATTTTGGTTTGTGACTTGGATTATTTACTATATCTCTATGAGGTTCTTTGTTATTATTTTTTAATAATGATATAAGTTCTTCCTGTTCACTTACCCTCTTCTCCAAATGAAATAAAAGCCTATTTAGGTAGTTATTTTGGTTATTAGAGAGGTCAAGCTTATGTTCCAGTACGATTTTCTCGTTCGGGTCGACGTTGTTGATAACATCCTGCGCGTCACAGTAGACATCACATTCCTTATTTTTACAACGAATACATTGCCTTTCGTTTAAATATTTCTGAATTACGGTAATATTCACATTTTTAGGTATATCACTAGATATGTTTCCACTCAAAATTATGTCTATTAACACTTCTTTTTTTAACTTTAACAGCTCTGTGTTTAAAGAAGACACTACTTCAGGCGCCATCTTTTTATATTTTTTCACTTAAAAGTCCTCTAGTTCTATAAATAACCAAATTGTTAGATTTAAGCTTTTATTTCTTTTAAGCAGGAGCTTTAACCAAGTCCAAATACCTGTTGTTATAGCCAAATTGGACCCGCTTCACCCGGCCGCGCATTTACCACGACACTGCGCGCCGTGGTTGCACGGTCGGCTCTGGACCAGGATCCGACTAGGCGCATCTTTGTAATCATTAATATTAATAAATTTTTTTTGATTGATTAACTGATTGATTGATTGATTGATTGATTTATTGATTGATTGTCTGACAATCCAAAGATCCTGTGTTCGAATCCCTGACAGGGTGTTTTTTTTTCTTTTTTTTTTTCATATATTTTTTTTCACAACAAATTTGGTATCACAAAATTTAGAATGTCCAAAAACTAACATTATTTACAAGAAAACTGCGAAGAGTATCCTATAGAATGTGTAACAATTATATAAAAAGCTCGGTAAATCGGCGAAGAGTATAATGCTTCCACTAGTTTTTATAATTTTTAACAAAATCCTGTCAATAACTAACTGGATGCTGTCACTAAACTTCCTCCGAAATTTCGACGGACGGAAAATGATTTTTAACTCCTTTAGCAACGTGGTCGGAGTTTACTTCATATAACTTTAGCATCTTATTTTTGCTTAAACTACCTACATGTTTCCAGAGCCATTAGCCATGCCGAAATGATGGGTAATTTTGGTCATGGACTCTCGGACTAGTACCAAACATTTGTACATTATCGTCTTTAAAATAATTAAGTACCTACACATTGTTATTTCTTCTTTTGTTCAAGTCTATTTGTGATCCACCACTATAATTAAAAATGTATCCTTGGATACCATTTCTAGAGACATGTTTAAATGACAAACTTAATAGTGTAAATGGTTTTTAATTGTTCTTTTACTACAATGTAGATAATAATTTCAAACATTAATATATTGAAAAATAATTACTTACATATTACCTTCATCTTTGGATAAAGTTCAAAGGTAGATATTAGTTAAAACGAATTGTTTTTAAAACAAAAAACATCAATAAGAACCAACTTCAGCAAACATAACATTTGAACTTTGGGTATCATAAGGTGTTACATTCTACAAGTACATACAGTAATGTGAATAAGAGAGGTTTATAATTTATTGACAGAATTTTGTCGTTTCAGCCATGAAGTACCTACCTCTTATTACAGTTACCATCGACATTATAATATATAATAATAACAATTAGATTGCGGCCCAAAATAAGAAAAAATTATAATTCTAAAACATATAATTACTTTGGTAGAAAATCAAGTTGTTCAAATCTAGCTATCTGCTTTCGTCACATTATGGAAGCTATTGAGAAAGGAATGCAGCTAAACTTAGTGCATATTTACTGATTTTAAAAAGGCCTTTAAACGGATAGATCATATCATTTATTTTTAAAAATTCGGCCTGGGAGGATTTGTTGGAATTTCGGTAAGCTTCAATTAAAAAAGAAATAATTAATAAAAGATTGCGCTCTCTAACCATTTTTGAACCAAAAAACTTAATTTCGGACCACCGTGCACCGTGGAGGTGTGTTAGAGGAGAAAAACCCATATGTATATACATCAAATTGTTCGTTGGATAGTCCTCTCCAAGTCCTATAAGTTCAATGCAAGATTTTTCCTAACCCTGAGCAATTATTCAAAAAATCCCAAAAAGTGATTTTTCCCCATGAAATTTAAATGGGAAACTTCATGTCTCCGTAGGCACCATTTAAAATCAAAATTTTGAAAAACAAAAAAATACGTACTTACTTTTTTCGGATTTGGAAACAAATTGGGGAGATTGAGATCTTCTATAATTAATAGCTTAAAAAACTAAAAAACATGCTTTTATAAATACTGCACTAAAGAGCAAAAAATAATCATCGAACCTGTTCTTTCTATTGTCTAAACGTTGCACATACGGGTATTTAAACGATTTACGCGGTCATAAGTCAATTTTTCAAAATGCAATAGCGTAAAAAGCAAACGGCTAGTTGGGATAGGAGACTAGTCAGAGAATAATACCCGTCCCCTTCCACTTCTCTGCCGTGCACTCCGACTGTACAGGGTAGATAAGTCGGATTGCGATCGTCTTGGTTGGTGTATGTGTCTGTTTTCGGCGTTTGTGTGAATTCATAAATTTTAACAGTGAATATTTTTAATTCTACTTTTATCACGGAAGTGATAGTGATGGGTTTTGATATGGCAGGTAAAAATGCACTAACTATAATATAATTTTGATTATTTTTATAATTTTAAGGTTAGGTTTTAGTATTTGTTATACTTCCAAGTTAGATCCAGCTGTACTCTTTAATACAGTCGAAAGTTTGAAGTCTTTAGCATTGACTAATCAAAAAATTAGCCGCGGAAAAGCGCGGATAAGTGCTATTAGGGTACTTTTTTATTAGGGTAGATTCACTAAAAAAAAAATTGTATATAAAGTCTTATGCATTTTAATAGAATGTATTTTTGTTTTAGGTTCACAAGGTCCCTCGGGAGTAAGATGTGTGACCCGAAAACACTTGTTCGAACATGAAGATGAAAATATTTTGTCTGACGAATGTTAGCATTTTTTTTTTACTTTTTTACATTAAATACGCCTGAACCAAACACTAAGAGCTTTGTTTTATTCAGTAATATTGTTTAGAACAGATAAAGACCAAGAAATATTTTTGGCCGCGTAGATCATTCAAATACCCGTATGTGCGTTGGTTGTGGCATTTTCCAGTAAAATACTGGTTAATTGTATTATTCTGTAGATTTCAGACATTGTTTAGAAGAATACATGTGGCAGAGCATCCCAATAAGAATAGAGAAAAACTGTTCTTTCTGTCTACCCTGTAAGGGCCTTAGTGTAAGCCGTGTTTGTAATTAAGTATAATATTTGAGTATAAAAGCGTGGGGCGCTTTTCATTTAATCTAATGATGCCTTCAGCGTTTTAATTATCGAACTCGTTCGAAACAGCATTCGAAAAACGCCCCACGCTTTTATACTCAAATATTACCTACACTTAATTACAAACACGGCTTACACTAAGGCCCTTACGGGGTAGACAGAGAGAACAGGTTCGATGATTATTTTTTGCTTTTTAGTGCAGTATTTAAAAAAGCATGTTTTTTTAGTTTTTTAAACTATTAATTTTTTTTCCTTTTTAAGGAGAGAATTTTGGCACTTTCGAAAAAACAAACAATTTGTTGAATTTGGACCAAGTAATTGTAATCTGCAACCTCGATAACCCACAGATACCGATTTTCAGTCGAATCCGACGGTAATTGATAAAACCTATCCAACATGTTGGCGCCTCCATTTTGAATTTTTAAGTTTTGATCACATATTTGTTTTCTATTTATCAAGCCCTTTATTTTGATACCCATATCAAGAGGGTTGTAAAGAAAATGACAATCCGCCATCTTGGGGCGGCGGCCATTTTGAATATATTATAATAATGAGTATACTATATTATATTGTCATCAGAGGTACACACAATTGCCAAGTTTCATGATGATACAACAATTATATGTGAAATTCAGTTCCTTAGACCTTAGATACCCAGCAAACATAAATATATAGCATATACGTAAATGCTACGTAAACTAAATTTCGCAGAAGTAACGTGCTATGTAAAATGTGACGCGTAATCATATGTGCATACTCTGCGAAATGTCAGCAACATGTGCTTATGATTTTTACGTAGTGAAGAGGTAGCACTGTGACCTCACGGTATGGAACATATGACGTAGCGAATATGTATATTCAACCACTTAGTAATGACCTTACGCTATGTAAAGCATACGTAACTAATTTTATCTCTTTATGACGTAGCGTATATGTGTATTCAACCACTTGATAATGACCTTACGCTAATATATATACTTTTTATCTCTTTATGATGTAGCATGTATTTATTTTATCCACCTACCGTATGTTCAAAATGGCATATCCCAGCTCTTTTTAAATATTGATAATACACAATTGGATTTTTGAAGTTAGATATATGAATAAAGTTCCTTATAAGTTATGCAGAAAAATATATTTCTTTAGAAAATTACCGAAGTTGACACCAAGTTTTATTTTTAAGTGGGATACCTTATTTAGAGAGCCTTATTTGTAAAAAATGGTTATATTTAAAATATAAAACTATCTAACTTTATAAAAATGTTCAGAGGTATTCATTCTACTTCAAAATAAAAGTTGATGTCTCCTCCAGTTATTTCCTAAAGAATATCAATTTTTCTGGACAATTTATGAGGAATTTATATTTATATATTTAACTTCAAGAATCCAGTTCTCTAGTATCAATATTTAAAAAGTACTATAGGGTGCTATTTTGAACATTATGGTAGGAATATAAAACAAATACATGCTACATCAAAAAGTGATAAAAAGTATATAATGCAAGATATGGTTGTCTGTTTTGTCAACATATATTAGCTTAGTAAAGATTCTCGAATTGAATGACAGTTTAAACTAAGTTAATTAGTATCAATAAAGTAAAGAGCTTCAATTTCATCTTAATCTCTGCATATCCCAGTGGGTAAACCAGACATTAGGCGTTGTCCTCGACGTTCTTTAGAGAGCAGCTATACGATATTTTTTTCTCTCCAATGATTTATACCCACCTACCTACCTCACCTTGCATTCCTAGTAGAGCTCAAATTTCATTTAATTTATTTTATTAACTTTTGAATTAGGAGACATTAATACTAGTGTCTTTTGTGTAACTAATCTATATTCAAGTTAACTAAGTATCTACAATAAGTGTTAAGCATTTCTCGGGTCGTTTCTGTTTTTACCCGTGGTCAGTCTTCGTCACTCTGACATTTGCTACTTAAACATCAGTTACACAACCTGTGAAAAAAATTGAAATATTAGTCCATTTCATATAGGGGGTGCACCATTTAAAACTCTCCAGGCTTGTAATTTTCTTATTTTTTAAGGGACGACCATATTGGGCACATCAAATTGTACATATTTTTAAAGCATTTAAAAAAAAATTGTTTTGAAAAAATTGTTAAGAAAGAAATCTTAATTTCCTTGAATATTTTTTTACGTCACCCTGTACATGAACTGGGTTAATGTTTTCTTATAAAGGTTTTAATTAGCTTCAATTTATATTATTACGCCATATTCGAAATTCTTTTTGGTTTTAGAGAAAAGAATTAAAAACACTATCCGATTCCAAACTGATTTTCTTTTTAAATTACTTTGAAAGGAATGTAAATAATAATTCTATGCTTTATCTGTAAAAGACATATCACAAACAATATTCAGCGTAACAAAACAGTAACAAAAAAATAAATTAAACTAACATATTAAAATGTACTAAGTAGGAAATTGAACATTTTTATTTTTAAAATGTTTTTATTTTAATAACATAAATTGAAGCTAATTAAAATCTTTATAAGAAAACATTAACACAGTCCATATACAGGGTGAGGTAAAAAAATATTCAAAGAAATTAAGTTTCCTTTCTTAACAATTTAAAAAAAAATTTTTTTTAATCACTCTCTATGCATGTTTAAAGGTTTTAAAAATGTCTACAATTTGATGTGCCCAACATGGTCATCGCTTCGAAAATAAAAAAGTTACAAGCCTGGGGAGTTTTAAGTGGCGCACCCTGTATAGTGTAGTAAATTTGGTTATATAGCTTGTATCGCAATAAAAAAAAAGATTATTCTTTACTAAATTGTGAAGAAAACTAGATGCAAACTATTTTCATCAATTTGTTAAGTTATTAAATAATTTATGATAGCTTAATTAATAATATATATATTTTAACAAAACTTTACGAAAACACGCTTCCAATGGAATGTAGTCAAATTTCATTATTCAATTTTTATTACGTTTATGCAAAGTAATCGTTGAATAATTAAACTACTGTAAATTTGAGGTCGATCCGATAAGTTTTAGAAGTATACTGCTTTAAACATGAACCGATGTGCTCAAAGTGCTGTAATTCAATCCGAAAGTCTGTCTCAAAGTTGAGTTTACACTGTCAAAACCCAGCTGTTTAAAATCAGATTTGTCTAATCAGCCAGTGATGAGGATTTGGCGACTATTAGAGTATTTCAACATAAGAATATGCAGCATATAACTGACGAAAAAAAGAGAATGAAAATGCAACTAGGAGTGAATGACTTCACGCAGCGTTTATATTCTCTAGATATCCCGGTTTCTTGAATTTCGCTCTAAAATTAAGAGATTTTTTTGCAAAATGTAATAAAAAAAATATGCTAAATAAGCCCATGAAATCATCACACCAAATTTCAAGTGGAAATGTTTATAACAATGCCAAAAAAATAATAAAAAAGTCGAAAATTGAACCGTTGACTGTTTAAGTGCATCAAGTCATAGCACAATTTTTTTTAGGATGTAGATTTTTCTCCTACTCTTCAGTGGTGTTAGCATATAATTTTTTTAAACTATTTAAAATCATTTTAAATTTTTTATAAATAATTTTTTTTTTCTCAAAATTAAACAATTAAAAATTATTAGAATGCTTCAAAAGATCACAAAAAAAGAAACAATTTAATAAAACGGGTTTTTTCTACGCCAATTGGGAGCCGTGAAGCGTGAAAAAAATGCATTTGTTAAATAATTGTCAAAAAATTGTTTGAAATAATTTTAAAATACTTATTTATGCAACAAGTGTATAAAGCAGTATTTTGTTTCATGCATAAGCTGTAGACGAGTGCATCAATCTTGTGAGAATCCCATGATAGAAGTATAGTTTCTTTAACAGTCATAAAAACAAATTGTTAATTCACGCCACTGAAAAGTAAACAATCGACGATTCAATTTTCGAACTTGTTACTGTTTTTTAAGCTTTTTTTGTATAAATATTAAATTATATTATATTATTACATTCACCGAGAGCCATTTTATATAAGAAAATGTGCGGGGTCCTTTGCCAAGATGATTTAATTCTACCAGAAGCATATTCTTTAATAATGGCAAATCTTAATCATCTTAATTTATTGCAACAAAATTAACTAAAAAGGTTCAGACAATTCTAGTTTTCTTCTAAGTTTTCTAATGATCAACTTAATTTTTTTAATGGCGATACAAGCAATATCATTAATCACGAGACAACAAAAAAAAGGGCTGCGCTTTTGATCAGAACCATCGAATCCTGTTTTTTAACATGTTGAAACCGATTCTGATATTAAAAAAAAATCTATCAGTTTTTGGTTACCACCCCTTTTATCCTCTAAAAAGGGCAAAAAAATGGTTTTGTCCTAAGGTTCTGATCTAATTTTTCTGAAGTATTTCGACGTGCTGAAGCCAATTTTGCACAAAAGAAAAATTGCAGGAAAATATTAGCCTACTTTACATATACAAAACCTTGAAATATATGTACCTACAATACAATAACGAAAACAAAGTAGGTGCTATAAGAAGTCGGTAAACAATAACCATACCTATTATATGCATAGTACTTCGCAATGGCTTTTAGTCACTATTAAGATCTAGGTTTCCTTGAATTACAACTTCTTACGCTGGATTCAGTTGAACTTAATAATGTGGGAGCAGCATCAACATATAGCTTTTGTGTAACAAAATTCATATAATGATATAATTGTCTGTTCGAGTATAACGATTGCCCGTGAAATAATTAACATCTAACCTATAAAAAGATTACGTTTCATTTAAATAAGTATCTTTATAAAAACGGTACCACACAAACTTACTTTTGGGTCACTCACTGGAAAATGGTGCACCTCCAACATATGTACACCAAATTCGCAAACAAGAAACCGTTTTTCGGGCATGTTTATGTTTGCACCTAACCTCTACACTAATAAAACGTCCAAATAAAATAATATTTAAAAAAGTCACAACGCTTTATGGTTCACAGTTCTGCATCAAAGTTATTAAAAGACATGTCATCATCCACAATTTTTCACAAAAATGATAAAAAAACACAAACGTTAGATTTTACATCAAAACAAGCCAACTAGCGACATGGTGCGAGACGCGTTCCATGTTGTGTATACGTAGTTAAGTTAATATGATGACTTAAATACGATATTATTTTACGTATATGTTATGTAACATTTTTACATAAAATTTTAGGTATTAACTAATGTACAAGATACGTAAAATTATGTAAAATATACATTAACGAATTATGATAAAATACAATTTATTCATTAAATATTATTTATGTATATTTTATATAAATATTTTATATAAAAATGTTCTATTAATTTTACTTCTCAGGGAGGTAAAGTTACATTAATGTTTACTGGGTAGTTAGATACATGTCGACCAGTGACGTAGCCAGGGGGGGTCCTGGGGGTCCGGACCCCCCCGAAATTTATTGACATTTGTATAATTGATAGACATGATATTTATATAAAATTATTATATTTATTTTATTTTCGGTTTTAGTCAAAAATTTTTTTTGGCCGATTACAAATCTTCATTCCATGCAACCAGTGCCGTCGCAAATCGTAATTTCTTGCAATTTATTGCCGAAATATTGACAGGGCGGAGCCTTAATTCAGTCAAATGTATAAAACCTTGTGGAATCATGAGTAAATTTGATTTATTTTTATTACTAGCCAAGCGAAATCCACATTACATTGATTGCGCATAGTCGCCATCAGTTACTTGGAATATAAGTTGTTGAATAGTTCAACTAAAGGACCCCGCACAATTCTTATGCAAATTGGCGTACCTACAACAGTCAAATTGGCTGAATTTTTAGTATGTTGTATATGTATGTGACTTATTTCCGATCAAAAACCCTTATGGGCCCATCTCGATCTATATAGTCTAGTCTCATCTAGTATTCGAGATACAACTATAAGTAAATTCTTGTAAAATTTTGTATATCTTGTCGAACTTTTAATTTATTGATGGGGTGTTTGTTGTTAGAGGTCCAAGAAGCAATTTCCGAAAAATTTTCAATTAAAGTTTTTTGATCAGGAAGACACATACTTACTTACTTACTTACTTACTTTATGTAAAAAATGTTTTAGCCAATATGACCAAATATTATTTTCACTTGTTATTTTTCTACAGATTTCCCGGCGCCTTCGCCAACATTTTTCAAACTTTTAATTTTTTCTACGCTATTTTTATTAAGTAAAACAACAAATGCTTTTAGTGCAAAATATTATAAAGGGCTATTAGAACGAATCACGCACCACAATATAAAATGTATAAAAAAAATCATGAATTCGAAATTATTTAAATTGTACAAAAGGTCATCCTTGTACATTTCTTGAGCAGTAGTATCTCGGAAACTAGACATAGGATCGAGTTGGACCCATGAGAATTTTTGATCAGAAAGTCGAAATCTACAACATATTAAAAATTCAAGCAATTTGACTGTATGCCAATTTACATAAGAATTGTGCGAAAGCTACATAACAATACCTACATAATATACTTACAAAAAAATTTTCGGACCCCCCCCCCGAATAAAAATCCTGGCTACGTCACTGATGTCGACCTAATAAAAGCATGTTAAGAAACCGCTGCCCAAGGAATCACTACTTCCACATCCAGATTTTCTATCCAAGTCTCTCACAACGAAAAAATTTTGTATGTGGAAATAATTGTTTATGGAACTTTAATAATATAATATTTGATATCGTCTACCCCAAAAACCCATAAAACGATATCCCATATCGGTAGTGGGATGGGGGTGATGATAGGAGGGGGGTGATAGTGGGGGTGGATGAAGTAAAAAAATATTTTGGTTCTTGTACACACATTAAATCACAATTTTTTGCATCCCCTTAAATAATGGGGTAGGGGGGAGGCTAATGCCAAAACATTTTTTGAGACCTTAGCTTCTCTTGTATATACTAAATACCAATTTTATGGACTCTGCTTGATTTATCTATTTACCTCCCATTTACCCCCCAACCCTTCGACGGAATAAAATGAAAATATAATCTAGTTCTAGATCCCGTTAAAGTATATATGTGTACCAAATTTCAAGTCAATATCTTAAACGGTTCCAGAGTAATCGTACGTACAAAAAAGTTAGACAGACAGACCGACAGGCAGAAAATTTTTTTTCGTTCAAACTTAAAATCTCGACGTTTCATGACATTCTAAGCCTATCTGAAAAATAAAAATTTTCAGAAATTTTTTTGTCGTTACTATACTTCCACTGGATGAGGAAGTAAAATTAAGTTATTTTTGGACCACCCTAGTGTCCACAAATTACTCAAGAAATCAAAGTGTCATCTTTTAAGGATGTCTCGTTCATGAACTATCAGAAAACGATTTTGATCGGCGAAATTAATTCTACGAGTAACTGTAAGAACTACGCAATAATGATAATACCTTTGTAATAAATAAATTAAAAAAACTTTTTAAAAAACAATAGTTTTATTTTAAAACCAAATTGCACTAAAAAGTAGAAAATAATTTTTATTTAAAGAAAAAGGTAAGCCGCCATCTTGGGGCGTCTGCCATATTGATTTAGAACGATATTAGATATGCTATATTGTATAGTCATCAGAACCAAAGCTGGGTGCAAAATTTTAGCGCGATCGAATAACGGGAAGTAGATGAAATTTCAGTGACTAAATTTGACATATACATACATAACACATACATATATAGATACATACATACAGATTTGATGAAGATGAAGCTACCTTTGTCTTAAATGACCATGTCAGTAGACAAAATTGTGGTCACTGAGCTGCAGAGAATCCCCATTGGATGATGAAGTATCACACTCAGAATCCTCAAAAATAGAATGTTTCAGATATAGTTGATAAAAGAAATCTGGGTTCTTATTTCTTTGACGAGACCCTAACAGGTGGTAGATATTTGCATTTTAAGATCATCCCCGTCCCAGTAACTTTGTACCCAGATCCAAGAGAACGCGATCTTCCGAGAAACGACTTCTTCAAGATGGAACATCTTCCCATTACGCAGTCCTTGTCCGAGCGTATTTAAAAGAGGTATTTCTAAATCGTTGGATAGGAAGAAAGGATACAATTGAGTGGCCAGCCAGATCGCCAGATCTGGCGCCCCTTGATTACTTTCTATGGGGATATCTCAAAAGTAAAGTATACGTGAATCGCCAAGTGAATGTGAAAGATTTAACGGGAAGAATTCTTCAAGAAATACGGCGCGCGCGTATCATCGGAAACTATCGACAACGTTAAAAAAGAGTTTATTAACCGTCTTGCCTTGGCTATTGTCGGGCTGCAAATGAAGTACAATTTGAAAATGTAATGCTGTTTTTGAAATTTCTTAATTTTTAGTAAAGTTAGTATTTTCAAATTTCAAGATAGTTTTTCTTAAAAATTTCCTCATGAAACCTACATCGATATTTACTGTATTGTATGTAAAAAATGCGCTCTTCCAAATTGCACAGCTTTGTGAGAACTTGCCAAAAAAATTTTAAAAATATATCAAAAGATTCAACATGGAACTTTTTAACATATCCGAACGATTTTCCCCCAAAAAAATTGTACTCTTTTTGTTGAATTTATTCACTACTTTACGAAAGCACTGGAAATGTATATAACGTTTTACTATTAGCGATCAATTTTTGTTTAAACTGAAATCGGAAATCATTAACAAGGGGTCATTGATGGGAACGACGGGGCATTTCTATACATCAACTCATTACCTAATAGCGTCGGTCACGTAGTCAAGGTAATATTTCCCCACCGCGAAACTTGGCGCTTCAACTCAAATCGAAAAATTTGGAATTACAATCCACGATACTCTCGTGAAACGCGGTAAGGTTAAAGTGGTAAGTTACATGTTACATGTGAGTGGCACATTGTGTTTGTGAGTGATTTTTGTGGGGGCTTATTGTTTATTGTCATTTTTAAAGGTTAGTGTCGTCTTAAATTTAATTTATAACTGATACATTATTCATATTTGCTAATGTTGTAATATTAGTGACTTAAATAAATTATATATATTTTTACCATCTTACTGTAAGAGTATTTTAAGATTCTCCTAAAATTATTATTAACAAATAACAAATTGATTTGCACTGGATTACTCATTTCATTTCTATTAAAATTATTACTTACAGCATCCATTTATAAATAATTTATAAATATTAATGAAAATTAATTTGCTTAAATATATTTTTTGGCCCTCTATTGGTTAAAAGTGAAATAGATGAGGTATTCTGAATTTTATTGAATATTGTTAATAATAACAATATCGGTTGTGTGCAAAATTAATATCAAATTTCAGAATCGTGAATTTTTATATAAGTATCACAATTTTATTATTTTTAAATCGAATCATCATCTCGGTCCAAAAGTATTTTAAGACCTAAATTTTCATTTTGAATATAAGAATGCTGCCAATATTTTTGTTAGTATTTTCATTTGTCCAAAACTATAGAGCTTTTTTTCTAAACTTTGAAGAAATAATAAATTTTGGGTAAATGGATCCCACACCCTCAGTTAAATCTCATTTTAGTACTAAACTATCTTTTATCTACTTTTAAATTCAATAAAATAAATAACTAATAACTCACAAGTGGTACACATTTATTAGTTTTATTGAATACTCTATGTATGAGTAAATAAAACTTTGTAGGTTTATTCTGCAAAATAGGTATTTTGAACTTACAGTACTTTCGTTCCAAAGTAACGAAATACTTTTAAAAATCCATAATTTTACTCTTGTTATACTTCTGGCTAAGTGTTTCTATTTTGGCCATGTAATGTGTCAAGAAAAAAGTTACGAGGAAATATAATAAATAATTCCTAATCAGACTTCTTTCTTTTCTTAAATGTTATATTCACCTTAATATAAACATTATGTTTGAAGGACTTTTCAAATGTTCATTATTTTTTATTAATGTCTCCTCACCTTCAAGTTTACTTCAGGAACTTAAATGTTTGTCTAAAACTGAGTGTTAGTAACGGTGTGAATTCTCTTGTTATCTAAAATAGAAAATGTATATTTTTGTAAATGTAATCTTTTTATACAAAATTATATTTTACACATATTGCTTGAGATGATGTAATACAAACAATACATTCTACTTAATTCTCGGTCCAATTGTTATTAAAATTATCAGAATATATTTTTACAAGTATTTTTTATTTATTTGCTTTCATCATGATTAGAGAATATTATTCAGATATTAAGCAAATCACAACTCACATACTTTTATTAATATGAAATTACCTACTTTCTGTATATTGTTGCCCTAATCTGGGCACGCTAATATACTAGTTAGGTAAATACTTTAAAACACTCATTATTGGAGAACCACTCAAAACAACTACTCTTCTAGTTAATACTGACGAAGTATTGAAATACATGACGGGATTCTTAGCTAGAAGAGTAGTTGTTTTGATTGGTTCTCCAATAATGAGTATTTTAAAGTATTTACCTAACTAGTATATTAGCGTGCCCAGATTAGGGCAACAATATACAGAAAGTAGGTAATTTCATAATAAATAAAAAATGTGTAAGTTGTGATTTGCTTAATACCTAAATAATATTCTCTTACCAGAATATAATTTAAAAATATGTAGTTGAGCCTACTGTAACAAATTCATGTACATTGTACATTCACATCATTTTAAATCAAATTTATGTTATAATAATAAGCATTAGTTTTGCCAATAG
The DNA here is from genome assembly GCA_936432065.2 of Rutpela maculata. NCBI lineage: Eukaryota > Metazoa > Arthropoda > Insecta > Coleoptera > Cerambycidae > Rutpela > Rutpela maculata. Next base: position 163,704,358 of record OW386286.2, read on the forward strand.
CGTCGTATTCTAAATTATTTTTACACTAAAATACAGTATTAAAAGTAAATGATGTTAATGCATATATACTTTTTTTATTAACGTTTTTGTTCTGATATAGCGCAATTTACTTAAATCGCACAAGTTTGTTCGAAAGTAGAAACCCAATTTCTTTCTGTTTTCTGACCACGGGATATTGAGAATACGATTTTTTCTTAGGCCTAAGTAAACAGTTTTGTTTGACAATATTTAGAGTCCCAGAGGGGGTTGTAACACTGACACTGAAAAGGTTTCCACCAATACCACCGTTTCGCCAACAATGTTGGTATCATCTGGAGATGATTAAAACTAGGTAAATTAATAATTTTTAATCATCTGCGTATGATACCAACATGGTTGGACAACACGTTGAGGATAGTGTTCAAGAGTTTTGGTATTTGTGGAAACTGCTTCATCGTCAATATTTCAGGTTATAATAAAATTATTCGACTCCATAACCTAATAAAATAAGTACTCAGTGATCCAAATAAATAAACTAAAAGTTTTTCACGAGAAATTTATAAAGAAGTGTTACATTTTAACCGACTATATGTATGTTTTTTCTTCAAGTTTATGTTCAAACATTACTGTGAATTGCTTAAACGATTTGTATGAAATTTTTCTCAAACTACAAGGATGGCTTAGCGCTGGCCCCATAATAATTTCAGCTACGTCTGGTGTAAGATGAATAAAAATTGTAAGCAATATTATTTTAGTCGTGAATTTGGCGAATGCGCTAGTGGCAATTTAACTTTGTGATAAAAAACTTAAATTTCGTCGGTATTACATTAAAATTGGTAATTAGGAGTAGCTGATATCAAATCTGATCTCAAAAGTTAGGAATTCAAACTGGCGAATCCAATATGATAACGATCTTGTCGTTAAAGCTTAAAATTCAAAATGACGGATATGTTCATTTACTGTGTAGAGGCTAAATAAAGAGGACACAAAAAAGGGCGAGGAAATTATTAAAAAAAAAAAAAAAAATTCAACCGCCTTCAAAGAAGGTCGCTAAGAATCATGAAATAAAATTTCATCGTCGTCGCCCAGTTAATTGAACTTATTACCCAATATCGATTTTGAGATAGGAGTAAAAATAAATAGACGATGAATTCAAATTATTTTTCGAAAATACTGACGAAATTTGAATTTATACCTAGCGCATTCGCCAAATTGGAGAATAAAAATTTTTTTTCCAATTTTTGCTCATCTTGCCTATACTTAGTTTGATGAAACTATAATGGAACAACCACCGTGCCATACAGTTTGAGATAAGTATCATAGAAATGGCTTAAGACAATCCAGAATAATGATTGTGCACACGTTAAAATGGTTCGGATTGAGAACCTCATCCTTTTTAAAAATTTTTGAAGTCGAATAAAAAGCAACTGCCATGCCCATAAAGAATTTTTAGAATTGATTATTTTGATCTGTGGAGATACTTTACCAAAACAATATCTATGTAACGGGAGCAAACCATCATGCGAGATAGATAGTAATAGTAATGGGCTTGTTACCGATAATTATTTTTTCGTTATTTTTTTGGCATTCAATAGAATTCGATAATCTAGATAAGCTATTAAAATTTCAACTCCATAAGTATATCCAATCATTAGATATTCAATGTTAAAGATTGAGTTTCAGTACAAAGCATTTCGCCGACTCGTGACGTCATTCTGCATAAACACTACTCATTTTAAACCAGCAAGAAGATAAAACAGATATAATTTAACAATCAAACGCCATTTCCATAGAGAAATACAATGACGCCCGCCACACGCTTGGGGCATGTGCATCATATAACTAACATTACCTCAATTGTTATGGTTTTTAGGTTTATTCTCATTTTTAATGTTTGTGTACTTATTTTTAGCCTGGAGCCAAACTGGCTCCAAGTAAACAAATATTTAAAAATTCACACAAATAATTTTTCAATATTGTCAATTGATACAAACAGACTGCTAATTATAGGTTAGATTCCTAACCTGCAAGAAGTGTCTTATTTTATTGTGACAAACTATTTAAAACTTCATAAACATTACATTGAATTAGATTTTGGTTGAAAGTACAGGAACCAGGTAGAAATTTTAATAATAGCTACGTAATACTTGTAAATCTTAAAATATATACAGTGTGTCCCACATTTCACGGTAACACCTTCGTAGCTCAGTTATTAATCATCCAATTTCAATCAAGTTTAGACCGGTATCAAAGACCTTTATTGTATCTTTTTTGAGTAAAACAAAATTTATTTCAGTCATTGGCGTGCATTTTTATTAAGAAGAAAATGGTCGATTTTTCGAGAAATCATATTAGGCATTTTTTTGTTGAAAAACTAATGCAATATTATTGATCAGCATGCTGTAGAACTACTATATCCAGAATTTACCAACATTTTGATTTTTGGTTTTCGAATTACGGTCCCATTAAAATTACCTATTTTAAATATTAAATAATCAATAAATGGGTAACGAAATTTTTCTCGAAAAAAAGTCATTCTTCATTTTCTCTTTAAATTCACTTTTTACTTTACTTTATTCACTACTATCCCATATCATCGAAACTTTCAAATTTCGAAGGCCAAGAATTTTCATTGAAAAATTTTGGGTCATCAAATTTTTCAGGCATTAAGGATTACCGAATTTGAAAGTGAAAGAACAGAATTTACTTTTATGCTCTAGGGCAAAAAGTAAAGTAATAAGGATAATAAGGAAGTTAAATACTAATGAAATTCTGGCACCAACGAAGCACACGCATTTTTGGCTACCTGAATATCGATACTTTCACCATAATCCATATTTTTATTGCAGAAACTCACGTAAATAACTTGAACGGCAGAAATTATTATGAAGTTATGAATTTGACAACTTATTGACAGTCACCATAGCAACTTGAAAGTGTTCATAGCAAACACACTCCAATTAGAATCTAAGCCAACTAATGAGTTCGACAAATTTTGAAATATACATTTACAATTTTGAATGAATTTTCCTAAAAATTGTAATATTGCTAGTAGTAGGAAAAACGTCATATGCACCTCGGCTTGTATAGTGTATTTACAGTTCTCGAACACTTGCAAACCTCAAACTATGTTCTCGCCCTGTAAAATACACTTACAAGCCTTGGTACATAAATAACTATTACTTCCTCATCTGGTGGAAGTATAGTAACGACAAAAAAAATGTTTAAAAATTTCTATTGTTCAAATAGGCTTAGAATGTCATGAAACGTCGAGATTTTAAGTTTGAGCGATAAATAAATTTCTGTCTGTCGGTCTGGCGTCTGTCGTCTGTCGGTCTGTCTGTCTGTAATTTTTTTTGTGCGCACGTTTACTCTGGAACCGTTTAAGATATTGACTTGAAATTTGGTACACATATGTACTTTAACGAGATCTAGAACGAGATTATTTTCATCTTGTTCCGTCGAAGGGTTGGGGGGTAAATTGGGGTAAATTTGGGGTAAATACGTAAATCAAGCAGGTAAGAGTCCATAAAATTGGTATTTAGTATATACAAGAGAAGCTAAGGTCTCAAAAAAATTTTTGGCATTAGCCACCCCCATTACCACCCCCACCCCATTATTAAAGGGGATGAAAATTTTTTTTGATTTAGTGTGTGTACAAAAACCAGAAACCTCAAAATATTTTTTTACTTCATGCACCCCCACTACCACCCCACTAACGATGTGAGATATCGTTTCATGGGTTTCTGGGGTAGAGGATTTCAAATATTATATTATTAAAGTTCCATAGACAATTATCTCCACATACAATTTTTTTTCGTTGTGAGTGACTTGGATAGAAAATCTGGATGTGATTCCTTGGGCAGCGGTTTTTTTCATCCTTTTTACTTTTTTTCACTATTACCATAAACATATGTTTTACGCACAAAAAAAAATGATGAAAAAATGTGCAGTTCCTTTAACAGTCATAGAAAATAGCTATTTGTGCAACAAGTTAGGAAAAGTGTCTTTCTTTTTAGTATTAGGGATAAGCTTTTGATACGCCCCGTACGAAAAAAACTTTTTTCCTACGTGTTGCACACATGATTTTTTCTACTGACGTTTGGAAAACTATAAGAATTATTTTTTAAAATTTTTATTTGACATTTATTAAGTATATACTTATTACTTTTTTTGACATAAAATTGTCATTTTGTTCTAAGAATATTGATTTACAACTTTTTTGGTGCGGAAACATCTTTCCCGCTCTAGTTAGGAAAAGTTCGACATTTCCTAACTCAAATTAGTACTGAAATATAAAACATTTCCAAACGTCAGTAGGAAACAGCGTTTATTATACTCTTAGCAAAAACTTTACTCTTCGTTTTTGCTAAGAGTATTGAATTCGATCGGCACATTTCCAAGACCGTAAATATTGCTCGTAGACAAAAAAATTTCATGTCATTGTGTTACTGGACGATTTACGAACAATTTTCAAAATGTTCCTCTGTCTGTCTATCTGTCACGTTTCTTGAAAACACGATAACTTAGGAAAGAAAAGTCCGTTTGTACTGAAATTTGAACAGTAAATTAGTGTTAGCTAGAGTGTTCACTTGTTTTTGAACAAAATCGATCAGTAAATAAAAAGGTTATTAATTATTTAAAATTAAAAAAAAAATAGAAAATAAAAATTTCTTAATTATAGAATGTGCAACAATTATATGAAAAGTTCAACACACCGGCGAATAAGAGTGTAATGTTTACTCTAGTTGTTCTTTTGTAATTAATTCGAATTAAGTAAAGAGAAAGAAAGCTCCATATCTGATATTTGCATTTTTGTCGTCAATATATTTGAAGATGGTTTAATTTCTTTCAAGAAAATTTTGTCATTCTTTTTAGTCGTTTCTTATTTAGCTTCCACATAGTAAAAGGAAATTCCCTTGACCTGAATTTTTAAGCTTTAACATCAGATTGGTTATCACAGAACCCAGAAATCTCCATGTACCAAATTTCACATAAATTGCAAAAAAAATGCAATTATGGCAGTCATATTGGATTCTCCACTTTGAATTTTTAACGATTGACATCAGATTTGGTATCAGCTACTCCGAAAATACCTAACTACCAACGTTATGCAATTCCGAGAAAATTATTTTTGACTAGTTTTCATCACTGGCGCATTCGACATTTGGTTGAGAACCTTCTCCTTTTTAAAAATTTTTGAAGTCAGTTAAATATGATCTATATCTCATATATTTTATTTGTTCATTACCATGAAGAACTCACATTGAAATCATTTCCCCGATTTAATATTTGGTATTTTGCTCTAGATCCAAATTTAATACAATTTTTTTCGAAACGTATCCTTAAAGTTGGCTAGATAATAATGCTTTCCAAAGAGGTCAGTTAAGGTCATTAAAGATGCAACAGAGAGGGATGTTAAATTGGTAAACGAATATAACAAACCGTTAACTAGAAATTACGAATAAAAGTAGTTTGTATCACATTGTATGCGATGTATTATTCTAAATGAAATATATAAACATAAACATATCACTTATATGATACAATCCAAAGCTTGGGCTGTCCAGAAGAGACTTACACATTTGAAAAAACTTAGACAACATTCATTACCTACCGATATTGCCAGTGTGTATTGCCAAGTTAGGGTCCGAACCCAGTACATAATAGACAATGTGACCAAATGAAAAGATATTGTTTTATACATGTACTTCGGTCAAAGAAGCCGTAAAAGAATATCCATGTGAACTCAACAATATTGAAGGAAACAAATTGTCATGCTTTTGTCGCTGCTAGAGAATTACAACAAAGAGATATAAAATTGGATGCTCTCCTACCTTCAACACAGTATTCGTTTCTTGTTCACTTATGTCGTCCTTCGCAAGTCAAAAACAGTATGAGATCTACTCGCCGGTTTTGAAGAAACTGGTTTAAAACGAATTTCCGACGCGCTCCAAACTAGTTGTGTCGTGTGTGGTTTCGTATATAATTACATAGGCATGAAAATTTTGTTTGGAAATTAAATTTTCAGTGAAAATCAAGATGTTGGTGATAGGACATCGAGTCTAGATGTGCATTTTATTGAACAATTTACTGAAAGGCAAAAAAAATAAAAAGTAATTATACAATTTATTTTAACGAAAAAATTGAAAATTTAGAATATCCTTAGAATTTGATTGACATTAACTATAAAAAATTAGAACAATTCTAACAAAAGAATATCGTTTTTCTATTATGATTACAATAATAATTGTAATTATTGCCACAGTTATTGTAAGTATGATGATTCGAATTATTTCCTTTCAATTGAATGTTAGTGTTTTGTTATTAAAGAGTAACATTTAATAGTTTTTTCTTCTTAAATATTTTAGGAGAAAGAATACACTTAATACAACTATTTTCTAACGTTTTAGTGACTACCAGGGAACATAATAAATTATTTAATTTCAGTTTCTTTTTGTTATTGATTAAAATGATCCGTTTACTGTATAGCCCCAACGGTTGAATCTCCATTACACTAAGCAAACGACATCTTTAAGATGCCTTATATTTTTTAAGTTGACTGTCAGTATTAAAGAAATATTTTCTAATTAAAATTATGAAGAAGAATAAGAGTGGGTGCATCGGTGTGAAATATACAAAATGCATACTAAACCATATTATTATTAGCTATCATGAAGAGACCTACGCATACATTCTTATTTTTGATTGAAAAAATTAACTTGAATCAAAATTAACACCGCACCCTTATTATTCCTAAAGGTTGGCAATTAGGAAGTTTCCATTTTTCTCATTTTCCTCGTAATAAATAGTCGTAAAAATCTAAAAAATATCTGTATTTTTTTAAAATTATCTCTAAAAATAAAAAAGTTAGCGCTCATCTGGGCTGAGGCTCGATGACGTCACAGTACATGATTCCGTCAACAGCGGGCGGGCGCGGACACTCGAAGTTTAGTTCATTCAGTATTATTCTCACAGAACACAGCGTAAGATATTTTTGTAGTTGGGCTTGTTTAACGTTTCAATCGTTTGAAGAAGTAATTATGCCTAAAATAAAAGCGAGTTGTGTACTGTGACGTCACAGTCTAGCGCGAAGTATTCAAATGAGGAATTAAATAAGTTCGTGAGTTTTTCAGATATCGAGATTTTTTTGTTTGTTTGACTAGTTAACTGAAAGACTACTAAATGAGGTTGAATGTACATGATATTTCTAAAATAGGAAACTTCCTAATTATCCAATAAATAAATAGAGAAAAAACTTTTTAAAAACAATGGTTTTCTTTTAAAGACAAATTGCACTAAAAAGTAGAATTTTTTTCCATAATTTATTCGCATTAAACTAGTCGGAAGACTTCGTTAAAATGTTGGTTTTCAAATTAGCAGCATTGCTGCCAATGCCTTTCAAGTGCTCCGCAAAAGTAGTGTCATCTGCAAAAAGGACTGTTAAGGCTGAATGCATATCGGGCAAATCATTTATATATATTAAAAATAGCAGTGGTCCTAGTACACTACTCTGTGGAACACCGTACTTCATTGCCAGCATATTGCTAAATTTATCTATGTAACACACACAAGTTAAAGTTGATAATAATTTATATGATTATCAACTCATAAAATACGGTGAACCAACTGGCAGTGTTCTAGAGTTCTTTTTGTACCTAATATTTACAGTAGACATCTCAGTAACAAATGACACCGATAATTGCGACATTTGCCGATGATGCAGCAATCCTACCATCAGATTCTGATCGGGTAAGGGTAAGAGCTACCGAAAAATTTCAAAATCATTTTAACTTGCTACAAAACTGGCCTGAAAATTCAAAAATTAACGTCAATAAGAATAAATCCACACAAATAACTTTTACCACAAAAGAGGCACTTGTCCGCAAGTAAGCGGATATGGTTCAATTTGAAAAAATTGAGTTTCATCCAAAGAACCATTTTGAAGATTTTATTTACTCATAAAATTGAATTAAAAAAAGTTATTTGAAATGACACTTATGTCATTGTATTCAGAAAATTATGTAGAATCAAAAAATGTAAGGGTGTTCCATTTGAAAATAAATAGTTGGTACTACTTCCGCTGAAACCGGAAATGGAATATAATTCATTATATATTACTTTATTTATTTATTTTAATTTTATTTTTTTATTCATGAATATCCCACAAATAATAAATTATAAACAATTCATTTATGTGTCAAGAAGTGACGTTCATCAAGTACAGAGGATGATCTGAGTTTGAATAATTTATCTGCAAAAACAGAGAAAAAATAAGGGGTATACCGTGTTCGTGTTCCACCCGATATGCACCAATACTTTATTTCAAAAATGTTCTTAGTGCCTAGAATAAAAAATGTGCTGCTTCTTTTTTATAAATATTTAAAAAAATACATTACGATCCGTCATAAATTGAGCACAGGCCGAATTTTGTATTCCGTGTCGGTTCAAATCGATATCGAGTAAGGTTCAACAAATTACTTTCAGTGATTTTAAACGTTTTTCTTAATTTCATTTTAACCCTTTCAATGATCTCTTTTTTATTAAAATTGATCTCTGTAATACCATATAACCTCGTTAGGAAGGTACAGAACATTATCAAAAGGATTTATCTCAATCAGATGAGCTATTTCTAAGTTATGCGAGGACAAATAAAAAATTACACAGGCCGAAACGAGAATCTCCCTCTTTGTAAAAATCTGTTGATGTTTTCCAGTGACTTGATAGAAAATAGGTATGGCTGGAAACAATATATTCAAGGCAAAATTCCGCTTTTTGCTTTATTATTGATATTTGCAGCAATCTGCAACATATAAGGCCTTTATTTGTAGCTGTTTATATAGAGATAGTAATATATATGTTGCATATGTTTATTTGCAAGCTTCGATTTTTATTAATGTTGTTTTTATCTTTGAGAAATTATGTGTTGAGGATGTGGTAATTGTGGAAAATCCTCTAGTATAACCTGCAGGCACCTTTAGTCACATTCCCAATCTTAAATTAACTGAATAAATTTCTCTTGGATAGAATAACAGAAATGACATTTAAATGCCTACTAGATTATTTTACGTCAACAAAATTATTTATTCATATTATTTTGTTTATATTGTTCGCATTTAAAAATTAAAAAGAATTAGTGGAAGAAAACAAATGGGTTTATTGTTTAAATATATTTAATACCTCGTTTTCATTTTGCATTTCTGACATTTTAAATACAAATGATTAATTTATTTAGAAAAAAAATGGATAAAAAAAATAGAATATGAATCTTATTTTCAATCTAAAATAATTTTCTTAATACTAGGGAGCCCACCCTAAGTGTCCGTGCACCCTCCCCCCCCCCCGATCCTTGGGACAATGTTTTTCATAAAGATTAAAGCCTAAGGAACAATTTAAGACATGTCCTAAAAAAAAATTGGCTGCACTTTCAAAATGGCGTCCGTTTAAAAAAAAAATTTGGCAAATATGGTTTTTGTCATTTAACACAAAAACTAAAAAAGAAGGAGAAAAACTTTCTGCACAAAAAACAAAGTGCATAAAATTTTCTACAATTTTGTTCCTATACAATATTTGTATAGGAGTTAACATTTTCCAGATAAATGATTCATCTCTTAAAATAAAATATAATATTCAATATAAAACGTAACACTACGGAAGAACACCCTAACTGTCCGTACAACCCCCCTATCCTTGGGGACAATATTTTTCATAAAAATTAAAGCCAAAGGAACAATTTAAGACATGTCCTAAAAAAAAACTGGCAGTACTTTCAAAATGGCATCCGTTTAAAAAAAAATGCAAATATTGTTTTTGTCATTTTACACAAGAACTAAAACAGATGGAGAAAAACTTTCTGCACAAAAAACAAAGTGCATAAAATTTTCTACAATTTTGTTCCTATACAATATTTGGATAGGAGTTACCATTTTCCAGATAAATGATTCAGCTCTTAAAATAAAATATAAAATTCAATATAAATCGTAATACTACGGGAGCCCACCCTAACTGTCCGTGCACGCCCCCGATACTTGGGGACAATGTTTTTCATAAAGATTAAAGCCTAAGGAACAATTTAAAATATGTCCTAAAAAATAACTGGCTGTGCTTTCAAAATGGCGTCCGTTTAAAAAAAAATGCAAATATTGTTTTTGTCATTTAACACAAAAACTAAAAAAGATGAAGAAAAACTTTCTGCACAAAAAACAAAGTGCATAAGATTTTCTACAATTTTGTTCCTATACAATATTTGGATAGGAGTTATCATTTTCCAGATAAATGATTCAGCTCTTAAAATAAAATATAAAATTCAATATAAATCGTAATACTACGGGAGCAAACCCTAACTGTCCGTGCACGCCCCCGATACTTGGTGGCAATGTTTTTCATAAAGATTAAAGCCCAAGGAACAATTTAAGATATGTCCTAAAAAATAACTGGTTGTGCTTTCAAAATGGCGTCCGTTTAAAAAAAAAATGCAAATATTGTTTTTGTCATTTAACACAAAAACTAAAAAAGATGAAGAAAAACTTTCTGCACAAAAAACAAAGTGCATAAAATTTTCTACAATTTTGTTCCTATACAATATTTGGATAGGAGTGGAGTTACCATTTTCCAGATATTATTATATTCGAAATGTTCGAAATTATATTATTATTATTATTTTTTTTTTCAGTTTATTTTATTTTTAGTTATGTTAATAATATAAAGTTATATTATACGCCTAACAATAATTGTCACAGTTAGTTTCTCTAAGTGATTTACCGATGTATGAATTTCCATGTTTTCTTAATTTTGGACTCATTTATCTGGAAAATGGTAACTCCTATCAAAATATTGTATAGGAACAAAACTGTAGAATTTTATGCACGTTGTTTTTTGTGAAAAAAGTTTTTGCCCATCTTTTTTAGTTTTTGTGTTAAATGACAAAAACAACATTAGCAACAGTTTTTTTAACATATGGCCGCCATTTTGAAAGTACAGCCAGTTTTTTTTAGGACATGTCGTAAATTGTTCCTTAGGCTTTAATCTGTATGAAAAACATTGTCCCCAAGGATCGGGCGGGGGGTACACGTACAGCTGGGGAGGGCTCCCGACTATAATGCTTTCATTTGAATTTAGATACGAATGCAGTAAAATGACTTTAGGCACATGATGCGTACGCTACTTTTTCCGCGTCCGAGAATACATTTAAAAGTAAAATAATAATCACTAACAATACTACAGCACCTAGAGGTAAAATATATGCAACCCAAAGGGTGGAAACCATCCTTAAATCGAAAAATTTTATATTTGAAAAAGTATTGCTGATTTATTTTTGACACGGTATTTTTATGTTTTATGTCACTGATTCCTAATCTGAAGTCAAAATCGAAAAATTCAAAATATCGGCTAGGAAATGGTGGATGGATTTTTTTTCAAAAAGGAGTGCTGTAAATAAATTAAGCATCTACGTAATTCTAACGAAAAACAATGTTTGAGGTTTTTTAAATTACTGCAAAATTAAAGTAAAAAAGAATATGATTAAATGAGAAAACGATTTTCGATCATAACTACAGAAGTAAACAAAAATCACTTTAAAGTAGTTATTTATGCAACAAGTGTGTAAAGTACACATTTTTCATTTATGGAATTTTCCCATTAAAAACTTTACACACGAATTGCATGCAATGTTTTTTCTAATACCGAAATCGTTACCAAAATATATATGTATACATTAAAATACAAACAATCTACTTTACGCGCTAGCGTCAATTTTCATTTCCGAGGGAATTTTTTTTTTCTCCGTGCTTCAATTCTCATTATCAAAGGAAACATTTTTGTTGGGGGCGCAAAATTAGATGTTTGCCCAGGGCGCCAAGGTGTCTACTTGCGACGCTCGGTTGAACTTAGCACTTAGCTATTCTTCCCATTTTTTAACAGATATAGGGGTTTACAACCAAATATCCCTATTGGGCGCAATATTTAATTTTGCATACAAGCGGCGAGGTAGCTTATCACGGCCCTGTTTCGAGTTATTTGACGAAATGAAATACATCCTTTTTCAAGGTAATGTCCCAATTTTCAAGTCGTTATAACTTAAAGACTATCAATTTAAATGAAAAGTTGCATATAGCCTTTTCTTCTCAAAATTTTATTCTCTTTCAGCTCCAATATTTTTTTTTAGGTGCCACCGTCCGAAAAGGGGTGGCATCCACCCCCTACAAATTAGCGCCAGCTGGAATCTTTCTGATTTTAAACAATTAAATATAACAAACATTAAAAAAAAATCATCAAAATCGGTTCTGTTTTTGAGGGTTTAGAATTAAAAACCTTCATTGACTCGGCTATTTTGAGACATTCAAAATAAATAAATAGGTCTTATAAACGTTCGGATGATATTTTTCAACTTCCATATCTCTGAAACTGTTAATCCTACATAAATAAAAAAAACAAATTCATCCTCAGTTTATAAGCTTTCTTTTTGATATCTATCATTTTTTCGGCGAAACTAATTTATTGAGATATTACAAAATAACACAAAAACTTTGTTTTACCTTTTAAAATGCAATTTTTTAAAGCAAGTGCTGTAAATATGCATCGACACTTGCGATATGTTAATGAAATGCAATGTTTGTAATATTTTTTTTAATCACTGACTAATTATGGTAAAAAATAACGACAAGGCTCGAATTTTGTAGTGAGAGGGAAATATACGTTTATTTTCGGATTATTATAAATATTTAAAAAGTAAACATATCATAATCTTTAAAACTATTTTGGGCACTTGCTATTGTTCTAACGAATACAACTATTTATATTTTTTACTGTAAATTTCTATTGTACTTGAATATTGTTGTCTGTCAATGAAAATAGTTCCTTATTTCATTATTAGAGCATGGCATTTAACTATATCAAAAACTTATGGTAAGCACTGTATAGTTCTTTTATTTAGAACAATGGGAAGTTCCAGCGGCGGCTGGTGAAATTTCAATATTTTTTTTCTCGTCTGTGGCGCATGGGACCCATACGAAATTTGGGAAATAACATCTAGAGAAGCACTTCTCTAATGACCCCTAAAAAATTTTGAAAAAGCAGTTTGCGAAAAAATTTTTGAAAATTTGCTAGCCTCCCCTGTTTACTTTTATTTTTTTTTGTCATATGCATTTGACTTTTCATAAAAATGCATCGACAGATTTTAGAGTTTGTGAAAATATTTTCATTACTAACTGAAATACAATGAACTGAAATTTTGTAATTTACAATTTAACAAATTACAATATTTCAATTCGTTGTATCTCAGTTAGTAATGAAAATATTTTCACAAACTCCAAAATCTGTCGATGCATTTTTATGAAAAGTCAAATGCATATGACAAAAAAAAATAAAAGTAAACAGGGGTCCCTAGACCCAGGGGAGGCTAGCGAATTTTCAAAAATTTTTTCGCAAACTGCTTTTTCAAAATTTTTTAGGGGTCATTAGAGAAGTGCTTCTCTAGATGTTATTTCCCAAGTTTCGTATGGGTCCCATGCGCCACAGACGAGAAAAAAAATATTGAAATTTCACCAGCCGCCACTGGGAAGTTCTTGGAACTGTTTTAAAGATTATATCATATATGGGTTTTGAAATATTTATAATAAACCGAAAATAAACGCATATTTCTCTCTCGCTCTGCAAAATTTTAGGAAAATATAAAGGCGCACATTATGCATAACTTCTTTATTCTTTATGCTACAGAAACAAACAAAAAATCCTTTAAACGATTAATTAGTAATATTTTATTTTGATTCTAGCATTAGTATGTAAGTGCCATAGTTTCTGAGGTATTTAACATTTAACATATTTACACTCCACCATATCTCCGAAACTATTAATTCTACAGAAATTAGGAGAAAATAAAATTCATCTTCAAGCTTTCTAATTGGTTTCTAAAATTTCTTTGCTAAATGTGATAATTTTCGAGTACTTCGTCGAAAGCCTTTTTGAAATCGTTGCGTTGGTGGCACCCAATATTTCTTTGATGTATTTACTGTTAAATTATAAAGAAAAAAATGAAATTTAATTATGACAATATTTCTAAATTAAATCTCTATCACTACAATAACACAATTAGAAATAGTCAAAAACCATCGAGTGAGTATTAACTCATTGTCATTGCCCTAGAAATGCGTTCAATTTGTACCTTTTTACTAGGCTGAAAAATGAGTACTTTCTACATTAGGCCTGTAAAATTATTTTTTTCTGGAGAAATACTGCATCACTTTCTAAAAGAAAAGTTGTCCAGAAAATATCTACTTTTCGGTGAGTCTTGGTAACGTTTTTTTCATACATCAGTCAAAATGTGTGATTTGTAAGATATATTTTGTTTGGAGTAAAATCAGTGTATAAGCTTTTTTACTTAGTAATTATTTTTTCACCACGCTCAAATTAAATACTCACACATTAAAAAGATTAACAATATTGTATATTTTTTGTTCTATTTTTTCTACAAAAAAATGTAGAGTGATAAAGTCAATATACATATTCAAGGTCAAATTTTAATTTCCATATTAAAAAAAACTATTATATAATATTTTTCTGTTAAAAGAAACAAACTACTCACACATTAAAAAGAGTAACATAATATTGTCTATTTTTTGTTTCTTTTTCTACATAAAAATTTATGTGTAAGAAAATCAATATTCATATATAGGGGCAATTTTCCAATGTCCATATCTAAGAAAACTATTAAACAATACTTTTCTGCTAAAAGCAACAAACTACTGACCCAGTTTACTCATTTAAACATTAAATAACATAGAGAAAATAGTTTCCTGATTAAACAATTACAAAGTTACACCTGTGCAACACTATTGTTTTATTATTTATAATTATTGAACGCAACGCAGCGTTAGCAAAATTACATGTATATCGAAATAACCCAACAATATGTGTCAGTTTCATTTATATTATGAAATTCACAAAGTTAATCGTAGCGTGTAGGTACTTTTTAGGCATAGCCCACTTGTGTGTGTTTGGAATGTTCGAGGAGGAAACGCTATTTGTACTTTTGTGATAAAAGCCATTAACTATGTACAGGGTGTTCAAGAAAATCAATCATGACAAAAGACTCAAGCACACACTTTAGCTCACTGGGCTAAGGCGTATTGTGTGGCGAATATGTTGGTTGCACCGTCTATTGTGTACTGGGTTCGAGCTCCAGCCCACGCACTGAATATCTTGAAGAGTATGGATCTATATCTGCGTTCTTTCAAATATGTAACCCCTTCCGGACTGCTTTGGCTTTGGATTTGATGTTTCTACTATATGTGGTGTGTTTTAAATGTTTACACCCTCAATTTTACTTTCATAGCAAAATAACAAATAAAAAAGTGTTTTGTAAAGTGAAGATACCACCAAATTTGTTATATGACTCGTATAGTAGTAATAGTAATTTATGCAATAAGTGCATAAAGTGGTAGGTACTTTTTCCACAAATGGGGAGTTTGACGCATGATCCGTAGGCTAGTGCAACAATCCCGTGAATGAAAAAAGGACACTTTATGTATGAGTTTCATACAATATTTTTTTCCTAGGGCTGTCCACAATTTCCATATTTCGATATACTCTATTCGAATAGGGAAAATTGAAGGGAATTGACTCATAATATTTTAAAACTTTGCTAGCTGCTATTAAACACACTAAAACTTCGGAACGCCAATTTTTTGCGCTCGAGCCGCCATCTTGGAAAAATGGTGTACCGATTACATTTTTTGCTTGTACCTCGTTAACCATTACATGCATTTTTCTGTAACTATTATTATAATCTTCTGAAACACGAAAGTTGAATTTGATCGACACATTTATAAAACTGTAAATATCGCTCATAGAGAAAAAAACTGTGTTCATCATAGAACTCTGAACAACTTTCAAAATATTCGTGGTCTATCTGTCAGTCTGTTTCTCTGTTCTTCATGTTTTTGTAAGTACGAGGACTTAACAGATTTAAGTCCGATTTGATTGAAATTTGGACAGTAAGTTGGTGTTAGGTATTTTTAATAAAATCGATCATAAATAAAGGTTGTGAAACATTTCAAGAAAAAAAAAGCACGTGAAGAGTGTCGTTACCTTTGATAAGATTGTAGGTTTAATTGCTATACTTGCAATTTTAATCACCTCTCGATGGTACCATGTTGTTTATCAAAACGTCGATTAGTATACGTTTTAGCAGTATCTTTGTGTTCATAGAATTTTGTCAAAGGTGTCGATGTCTCCGAAAAAGCATTTTTTTTTTAATGCCGGTGTGTAGGTATGTATGTAGACATGAGAGTATCGAAACTAGAGAACCGATTTCACTCTTTTCTGTTTATTTTCCATTAAAAAAGAAGTTCTAGCACCCGGAGGCCAGAATCGGATAGCCCGATTATCAACTATAAATTAACGAATTTTCCCAAATATTTGGTGGGAAGGTCTCAGTAGCTTCCAGCTTCTTTTTTAATTTTTTACCACACGAACTTATCCTCTTCTTTTTAGAAAATAAGTTCATATGTGGTAAAAAACTCTGAAAGAAACAAAAAAAAATTATTTTTGTTGACGCCAAAATAGTCTTCGCTTAACATTCGGACGGGATAGCAGGAGTTAGATATCACCGATTTTTACCTTTATGGTCAGGAATCTAGCTGCTGTGCATTCGAAGATATAGTTTTGGAAAAATACGTACATTATCTGGAATGACCTTGCTGATCTAACTGTGGAACGCGCCCTTCTGGCCGTGATTGCAGCCTAATGGGCACACATACGTTCAAAAACCGTTAAAAAAGGATTTAAAACCACGCGTTATTATGGGGTTTTTAGAAACCGGTTGATTCAACGAAAAAATATCGCGCGAAACAACGTTCTTAATAACCAAATATAAACGTCTTTTAAACAAAATAGATAACGATAAAAAAAAAAACGATAAATATTCGTTAGTTTTTAACGTTTACGAAACGAAAATAAACGTAGAGTTTTATTAAAGATTTAATTAAAGTTAAATATTCAATTAAACTAAATTAAACAGGCTCTAGGAGGGCCTCCAATTTCCAATATATAATCGGTTAGAGGTTACAGGATGAGCCGTCATGTAGATGAATGGACGATTAATAGGTTAAGCACCCACTGGTTTTATCATAAAACGAGTAGGTGCGTTTAAATCTATTAAACAGATAGCATAACCTCGGCCCAGCCACATAATAATGAACTTTAACCTGATCGTTACAAGATCCATCCAAATAAATCGATGTATCCTGAAAGAATTTAGACATTGCAATCTATGTTATTTACTTTCTATTATAAATTCGTAAGAGTATAAGATAAAGCATGAGCGATTATTTTCAGTGGTTTGTATGTGGCTCCATTTACAAATAATTTCTGCTACAAACTACGTGGTAAGCAGGCAGATTTTATGGACTGATATAGATGAGTAGAAAAACGTTAAAAAAACATCAACATCTACCGTTTATATCACCTGTAGATTTAGAATGTTAGTGCAAGTTAAAAGCATCAATTATTTTAACGTTGTTTAAAAACGTTTCTTTCCTTTAAATAAAACATATTTCAATTGCTATATTTGATTAATGCAATAAAATATGTTTCATTTTCTCGTTTCACAAACGCGGGCTGTTACAACTTCTCATATTATGAAGGTGAAGGTATCGTTAATATATCAGTAAATGAAACGTTCTGAATAAAACGTTTTATTTCAGTAATCCCCTCCACTACTGGTTGGTAATGTGTGTAGGAGTAACGTATTTTATAAGTTTTATTTAAATGTAAAATTTTAGAAACGAATTCCATGCGTTGATATAGATTCGTATAAAAGCGTTTAAAAAAAGTAATCGTCTACCATCTATTTTACCTGTGCATTTAAAATTCCCTCGCATTTAGTAAGTTAGAGACAACAGTTATTTTAACGTAAAATATACGTTTTTTTTTCTTTAAATAAAACGTTTGAGTCGCCGTATTAAATATATCTATAATAAAGAACGTTAATCTTTTTCGTTTCACAAACGTTACCCTTAGCGAATCGTTAAAATTCCTTACATTATAAACGTGTTTTATACATTATTACATATTTGTGAAAAAAAAACGTGATTACTAAAACGTTTTATTCCAGTACTTTCTTCTACTAGTGGTTACAAATACATGTAGTAGTAAACGTCTTATTTAAACAACGACTACGATGTTTAAAAATGTTTATTAAACGTACGTGTACCCATTGGAAAAGGGCCGTAAAAATTTTTTTTCAAAAATATTTCTGTTACTTGATATGATGTGAAACCAGCAGAAATGAATGGAGCAATTTTTAGTTAAACAATTATCTGCATTGCTTTATTGTTGTAAAAGATATTACTATTTTTATACAGCGCTCCGTTGTTTCCGCTACATATTTAGTCAGAATTTTGTATGGTCGGCCATCATTTACAGGGACAGAAATGTAAAAAAATACGAATCAATAAATTTTCAGTAATACAAAAATACGAAAAAAAATTACGTCATATTGCAATCGCGGCCAGATGCCTCCACTTTTAGATTCGAAAGTTTATTTCAGACAATGTACCTACGTATTTTTTCAAAACTATATCTTCGAGGCAGGGGAAGCAGATCTCCCATCGCATTATACGTTAATTTTGGGGCGATGCGTATTTGTCTGATGTAATGTGTCTCATTCTATATGTAAAAATAATTATTATTAAATGGAAGTGAAGTGAAGTAAAATAAATATTCTAAATGGCACTATTTGTTTCCAACTAAAAATGATTAAAAATTATATGGGTGAATGAATATCATTTAAATGAAAATGAGTTTATTTACTCTATTTAATTTAAAAAAAGAACTTGTAAAACCTTCAAATTCGAGTTTAAAAAACAGCTGTTTATCTAATTCACAGATTACTTCCTTTCGTTGTAACAAAAAATGTCTATAAAGTCGAAACCGTAAAATTATTATTACATACACACAGTGGCGGCTGGTGAAATTTCAATAATTTGTTTCTCGTCTGTGGCGCATGGGACCCATACCAAATATGGGAAATAACATCTAGAGAAGCGCTTCTCTAACTACTCCTAAAAAATTTTGAAAAAGCCAAACGATATTTGGCCCTATAAAAAATTGCAAAAAACTATCATACACTATCTTTATAGTGCATACGCGGTTTTCTATCATGCCGATACAATTACTACCATGATTTTAATGAGTAGAGCAAAAGATATTAAGGTCCATTTGCGAATTTCGCATTTTAATAGGACTATTAAGTTCCCTTTTGCGAAATTTGCATTTGAATAGGTAGTAGATTAACATTAGCATTTCATACGTTATTTTCATTACACAGCTCCACAAAATAAAAAAAGTGGTCTGTTCCTGGAACTCCATTGGGCGACCCCCATGTATTTCGACGTGCTGAACACGGATCAGGTGTCCGTTTAGCTCCATCACCCACCATTTTTTTGTAAATCGCGAAAATAACCTAAAAAAACTCATAATTTAGGTTATTTTCGCGATTTGCTGACACCCGATTCGTATTCAGCATGTCGAAATATATAGGGCAGTGGAATCCCAGAAATAGCCCACTTTTCACTTTTTTTGTGTGTGTTTGTGTAATATATTTTACATACGCGGTTTTCTATCAAATGGCGGAGGATTCGGTGATATTCATATATTATTACCAATGATCGGAATTTGGGTTCAATTTTAGTAGCGCACATAGGTATATAAAATTTTACATCAAGAAATTAAATGTATCTTGGTTCTTTCTTAGAAAATAAATCGAAATTAAATGTAATACGAACATACCTTATGAGTTTTTCATTTATTTTGGCATAATAGAATACATGTATACATATGTACAACTAAAAATACAACTATTTTAATAAATCCTTTTAACGACGCACCTGAAAATTAAACCCAAGTTCCGATCACTGATTATTACACAAGCACACACAAGAAAAAAAAATGTATGTTTCTGGGAGTCCATTGGGCAACTTCTACCTATTTCGACGTGCTGAATACGAATTTTTAGTAAATCCCGAAAATAACCTAGGTTATTTTCGCGCTTTACAGAAAAATGGTGGGTGATGGAGCTAAACGGACACCATAATGTTTTAGAATTTTTGTTTAAACCTAATATAAACATTGTTTTATGTGGGGATTTTAATATCGACTCATCTTTGACCTCTACAAATATAAAGAATTTTCATAAACTGTGTAACATTCTGCGTAGTTTTAATCTACATCCTGTGGTAGGGTGGCCTACCCGCGTAACCAACAACACGTCAACGACTATTGACCATATTTTCTCAAATGTAGTAGGCACTAGCCTAGCGTGCGTGGTAGGCATGACCATAGAACAATACTCTTTGAGTTATATCCAGAACTGAATTGGAGTGCCCCACAAACCTTTCAGACATTTTAGTGATAATTCCGTAAACAATTTTTGTTCAGATTTACTTAATGAATCCTGGGCCGAAATTTATAATATATATACAATCGATGAAGCTTATCAATATTTTTATGATATTTCTATGTTTTATTTTAATAAACATTTTCCTTTCAAGAAGAATTATAACAAACCTAACGGAAATAACAAAAAATGGGTCAATAGTGAAGTTATAATATCAAGCATAAAACTGAAAGATTTACATAGCCTAAAAAATGTATATCCCGAGTTAAGCGATGAATACAAACGTGCAAAAAAGGAACATATTAAACTGGTTGAGAAAACTAAAAAAAGCTTTTTCCAAAAAAAATAATTAATTCTACAAATCAATCAAAAGCTGCATAGAACGTAATTTCAGAAATATCAAATAAAAATAAGAAAAATAATAACATTCAAGTTCTGGATGAGGGGATTTTACGTATAGACCCTAATGCAGTGGCTTCAGCTTTAAATAATTATTTTATAAATGCGCCCTTACAAATCTCGCAGGGTATAACTACAAAAAATGTGAATATTAATAATCAGAAGATAACTATAAATCAAAGTTCTATTTTCCTGGAGCCTTTCAATGTCGACGAATTGCTGTCTATATTAAAAAACAAATTAAAAAATAAGTATTCCTCTGGTCCTGATGAGGTTCCCATGTTCTTAATTAAAAAAGTTCTAGGTGCTATTATAGATCCAATTACATATCTAGTTAATCTATCCTTCATTACTGGCAGTTTCCCGAAAGACTTAAAAGTAGGTAAAGTCATACCTATATACAAAAAATATGATCCACAAAATATGGAGAATTATCGACCAGTCACGATACCTCCTTGCTTTTCAAAAATTTTTGAGTATTCATATCTTGGATTCCTTGAAAATAAATCTACCAGTACTGCCATGTACTCCTTTTATAACAAATTAATAGAACATATCGAGGCGGGCGAGTGCCCTGTTGGGATCTTTTGCGATCGACTGCGTCGAGCATGACAGGTTATTGCACAAATTATACTTATACGGTATACGAGGTGTGGCATATGACTGGGTAGCCTCTTTTTTGAAAAATAGAAAGCAATATGTCAGTCTGACATACACTAATACCAAAGCCACCTCTAAAATTAATTCTGAGTACAGACCAGTGAATACTGGTGTTCCTCAAGGGTCTGTATTGGGGCCAATACTATTTATATTATACACGAATGACCTTGAGAACTGGACACCAAACGCATTTTCAGTGCTATATGCTGATGACAAATCTTTGTTGGTGTCCGATATATCGGACGATTTATTGACATACGAATGTAATAATGCGATGGATACCTTATGTAATTGGTATGGTAATAATTCACTATTTTTGAACAATGATAAGACAACTGTTATAAGGTTTCATAACAGGCAAAAAGAATGTTCCAAATTAAATATTAAAGTAAATGGTGTCACATTAAAAAGTGAGGAGCAAAATAAGTTTTTAGGAATCACAGTGGATGAATGTCTAAACTGGAAGGTTCACTGTGGCAACTTAATATCAAAATTAAATACAGTTTGTTATTTGTTCAGAAATATTAGATCAATTCTAACACGAGAACAGTTAATAAATATATACCACGCACAGGTAGGATCTAGATTGAGATATGGGATATGTATTTGGGGTAGTTCCACCCTATTCTTAGATGTTTTTATCGTTCAAAAACGAATTTTAAGGTGCATTGCAAATGTTTCCAGTCTAGAATTATGTAGAGGATTATTCAAAGATTTTAAAATTTTAACCCTTGTATGTGTTTTTATTTATGAATTGTGTGTATATATTTTAAACATAAATCCAACTTTATATTAACCAAAGATATCCACAAAATTGGGACTAGACAAAATAATAATTTTTATATTCCCTTTTGTAAATATAAAGTGTCTAAGGATTCACCCGCTTATTTGTGTCCAAATATTTTTAATAAACTACCTTCTGCAATAAAAGAGGTTAGACATTTGAGATCATTCAAAATTAAGTTGAACAAATACGTGATAAATAAGTGTTACTATACATTAGAAGAATTTTATGACAATTGTCAGAATTAGCATAAGTTAGTTTGTAAGCACTACCTTGACTATTCCTATACAAATATGTATTTGTCTAAGAGGAAAATAAATATTATTATTATTATTATTATTATTATTATTATTATTATTATTATTATATTATTATTAATTCGTGTTCAGTACGTCGAAATATATGGAGTTCCAGGAACAGAGCACTTTTTTTATTTTGTGGAGCTATTTTAATAATGTAGCCGAATAGTTTTTTTGTCGCTCCTCAACAGTATGGTGTATTTCTTGTTTCAAGAGAAATACGCCGCTTAGAAAAAACTTAGAAAAGAGGTATTCAGGGGCGTAGCGAAGGAAGTTGGGTAAAAGTTGGAAATTCGAGATGTAAGTTGCCAATTTTTATTGAAAAAATTTTTTTTTTTAGAATTTCTCTCCCCCGCTCATCAATTTTTTTTGGAGGAATTATTATTTAATTATTCACAGAGTTAGCTTTTTAAGTCTTATGAAGTTGGCAAATTTGAAAAATAAGCCCTCAAAAAACTTCTCTCGCTACGCCCCTGGAGGTGTTGTTTCGTCATGCTTCCTGTTTTAGTTGACTCCAAATCACTCGAATGAGGTTATTTCACAATTTTTATTTTTTTTATTACATCCACATCCAGTGAAAGTATAGTAACGACAAAAAAATTTAAAAAAATTTTTATTGTTCAAATAGGCTTAGAATGTCGTGAAACGTCGAGATTTTAAGTTTGAGCGAAAAAAAACCTCTGTCTGTCTGTCGGTCTGTAACTTTTTTTTTGTGTGCACGTTTACTCTGGAACCGTTTGAGATATTGACTAGAAATTTGGTACACATATGTACTTTAACGAGATCTAGAACTAGATTATATTTTATCTTATTCCGTAGAAGAGT
Source organism: Rutpela maculata (assembly GCA_936432065.2). Classification (NCBI taxonomy): domain Eukaryota; kingdom Metazoa; phylum Arthropoda; class Insecta; order Coleoptera; family Cerambycidae; genus Rutpela; species Rutpela maculata. The sequence goes on from OW386286.2 coordinate 163,727,696, forward strand.
TGGGGAGTTAATTGGGGTAAATTTGGGGTAAATTTGGGGCAAATTTGGGGCAAATAGGTAAATCAAGCAGGTAAGAGTTCATAAAATTGGTATTTAGTATACAATGTGATCTACCAAGAAATGCGGAAAATAAAATGGTGTGCTAGTCTTCAATGTGGGAAAGCCCCTGCAAAATTTTAGAGGATTCTGAGGTAATTTATTATATTAAATTATTACTCAATTTGCGAAGATACACTACTGATGTTGAGTAAGTCCTGACCTACTCCTGAATAGGTCAACGAACTTACTTGTGAAAGAACGTATTGTTGTTTACATTTCCTTAATTGGTATGCAAAGTGTAGCCGGACGGTGAGATCAAAAAAAGAGATCTACACACGATCCAGCGGCAGGCAGCCAACATTGTTGGTACGCTTTGAAGATAATTGCAATTCCAGCGGACCACTTCACTTTTACGAATGAGTTCAAAGCACGCCGACAAGGCTGGCTCCGTGCCGCTGGATCGTGTGTAGACCCTTAGAGAGCCGCGTTTTTTGATTCCGGTCGAACAATAGTTACACCGCCGTGTCATTGACCGGTTTAACTAAATATCTCGTATATCTGCTTGTCGTTCAGCATGAGGTTAATGTCTTCGATTTATTTCGTTTTATTTCGCTATTTTTGTAGTGTGATTTGATTAAAACCAAAAAGTCACTTCTATCTTATCCAGCTTTGCTGTCAGTAGTGTCAATCCCAAGTCTGATAAAGTGATATGGTTGTACCGCGTTACGTTAGATTAGTTGAAGTCATTAAGTCATTGGCGGCGCATTTCTACAAAAAAATAAGGAAATTTTTTTGGTCATTTTTCTTTAATTCTTCATTTTTTTAACTCCTTTCGGTGGGGACAACCTCCTGTTAAATTTTCCGCATGTCATGGTAGATCACGTTGTATATAAGAGAAGCTAAAGTCTCAAAAAAAAAATTGGCATTAGCCACCCCCGTTACCACCCCCACCCCGTTATTAAAGGGGATGAAAAAAAAATGTAATTTAGTGTGTGTACAAGAACCAGAAACCTCAAAATATTTTTTTACTTTATCCATTTCATTACCACCCCCACCCCACTACCCATGTGGGGTATCGTTTTATGGGTTTTTAGGGTAGAGGATTTCAAATATTATATTATTAAAGTTTTTTTTTTTTTTTTTTTGTGGCACTGTGGAGCTAGTCCAATCAGCCAGAAACAAAATATTGAAGGTAAGACCAATACTTAAATATAAATTTAGAATGGATATTTAATTTGTATATGCTTACTAGTTCTATGGGCCGATCAAGGCATTTTTAATGTTCTTATACAAACAGGGTAAGGCCTCGGTAAGAAAGGAGAACAACATGAGGTTAGACGATAGGATGTATTACACAGCCTAAAATATTTCTATATTTTAACTCCAGTTCTACTGAGAAAAGTAATTATATATTTCAGTATTTCTACTTTGTTTAGACACAAAACATGTAGTAAGTTGAATGGAGCCATGACTCCGCTTATGATTAAATTTGTATACAGGGTGTTGCATTCATTCATATATTTTTGGCAGTTAAACATTAAATGATCTAAGTTACCCTCGGTATTACAATATTCACATAAACTGGATGGAATTAAATTGAGTCTGGCAAGGTGTGCTGGATAACATCCATGTCCAAATTTCAATCTATTTATAATGGTTATGTACTTACGGGGAATATTTAGATCGTTGTGCCAAAACTTTATCGGTATTTCCGGATGAATAAATGAATATCTTGTAGGAGATGTAAAGCAAAACTGTCGCCAGAGGTGAGCCCATTTTTTTTCATATTTGTCTTAAAAACATTAGAGCAATCATTCAGACTTATATCATCGGTTATGTCGGATCCAAAGTAGATACTATTTTTAGCTAATGTATCAACCAGTTCATTATATTGTAAACCATTGTACCCTTTAGTCCATACAAACGAGATAAGCCCACCATTTGCTTTCCAATTGGCCAACAGTAATTTAATTTTTGTAATAAATGGGTCTAAAATAGTGCTTGGGCTATAGCTATTTTTGATGACTGTTAGAACGGAGAGTGAGTCGGAGAGGATGACGGAAAACGGTATATTTTTAGACATAATATATTTTATGCCCTGTAGTATAGCAAAGGCTTCTGCAGAAAAAATCGACATATCCGGAGGAAGTTTATACAAGGCTTGGGAATTTTCTTGTGGGCTGTAATATGCACATCCTGTGCCTAAATGAGACTTAGAAGCATCCGTATACAGAGTAATCTGATAAGGTATATTTTCTAAGGTTTGCAGTAGAATGCAACGACTTAGAGTGTGATTTTCACTATAATTTAGAATTATAACCAAGTTATTATCAGATAGGTCAAAGTACTCGTGTTCAGGGCAAGAAGGATATGAGTTGGACAGGCGGTCAAAATATTTGCTAGTTTCACGGAAGGCGGAGCATAACGGGGGAGAACCTTTTTTTACCCAATATTTGTTGCACAGATCAAAATTACTTAACTTACTTAGTTTTTCTACTAGTCTGGGATCTAATAGGTATTATTAAAGTTCCATAAACAATTATTTTCACATACAAATTTTTTTTTCGTTGTGAGTGACTTGGATAGAAAATCTGAATATGGAAGTAGTGATTCATTGGGCAGCGGTTTTTACATTAAATTTGGATTCTAGTAATAACTAAGTATATGTAATGGCAATTTTTTTTATGGACGTTAAATAATTTTAAATTCAATTTATAATTTGAAAATGGCAGTTCCCGCCAAAAGCCGTGATGTCAATGGTTAGCATGCGCAGTATGGTTCAAGCAGTAAATTTGTATGGCAGCCATGAAATGCAAACTTCACCATTACCTATATTGATGTATGACTGACATTTTGTTTTGCCGTTTTCGCTAAATGTCAAAAAATACCAGTTTTGATTCGTTCGTGCCGTGCCGAATTTTCGATTTGCCTTGTGTAATTTAGATGCGGATCAACTAGAACTCCTCCTCTTTGCGTCACGGCATCGTTCGGCCCTCCCGCAGGTGTTTTTCGAAAAATATGAACGTTTTAAGATTGCATGTTTTTGCGCTATTTTCGGTTCCGAAATGCAATTGCATGCTTACATCTACGGTCATTAAACTATACCTCATCCAGTAGCTTCTTGACGAAGGAGCGCGCGGGGGGGAGGGGGGGACTTGGGTCTAGCGCCTACGTCATGTAGCCACCGATATCTTTGTCTCTATCTTTTGCATGGGAATAGGATATATGTCTCTCTTGCACGCTTTATTTGTTTAATTATTCAGATCAAGGTCAAAGTCTAGGTAGATCCAGAGCCGGCACTAGTTGCCGCGTCTGGTGTTTTCAATTTGTTTAGCATACTACAACGACAGTGTGTTTATTTTTATATTGTTTGTCGCACGTCGCACTGTCATTGTCTGGTGTAATAAACTAGTTTGCTGTCGTCCCAGTGTATACTATTCGTTTATATCAGTGTTTATTAATTGAGTGAGTAGCAAAATGTCTAGTGCCGGCCCTGGCTGAGTCTAGAGGTTACGTCATTTTCGGTTACCCCCCCGCGCGCTCCCTCGTCTAAAAGCTGCTGGATGATGTAACCGTATAGTTTGCTGACCGTAGCTTACATCCACCTATACATTCAAATTAAGAGTCAAGAATCTTAACAAAAACAAATATTCCTAGATTTAGTTGTAAACCGTGACGTCAGAAATTAATAAAATTTGAAATTATTGACGATACTTCTTATTGATTTATGAATAATTAACAAATAATAAAGAAATAGTATTTACCAATACATTATTCTTGTATATTCTACTATTCAAATTGATAGATATTTTTAAGTTTTTCTGAAATAACCCCACTGTGTTATATATGCAATATATAACCTTAAAATCACATTCCTAAATTTTCCGGCATCACGTACTTCTTTCAAAATCCTTTACTTTGAAAACTTCTAGTAACTTTTTTTTTTGTAAAGGAACCAAGGTAATTAATAGTACTCATACTCGAAAGTTTGGTGACATGTTGAGTGAATCTGAAAAAACCCCAAGCATTCAGTGACAGAAATGTAGACTGTAGCCTAAGGCTAGACAGAAACATTTTTGTGCACTCGAAATTGAAAACACTCATACGGCCCAAAGTCTGTCTTAAGTCAAAGTTTGTGGTCTAGTAGATACAAGGAACTTGGTGGTAGAGTGGTAGAGAGCGTTCGCTTGGTTAAGTACGTAATTTTTAGCAAAATGATGAATTTAGGAGCTTTAACCTTGAAGGCTACACTTAGCATCTCTGCCACTTACCACACGGCCCCTTCCACAGATAGACTCATATTAGAATCAGGGTCTCCAGTGTTATGAAATGCACTCGAAATGCTTGTCACTCTCCGACTAAATTATTTATTACTAAACTAATAGAAACAATTGGGGTTACATCTGGTCTTTATTATTCGCCGACTGTCTGAAGAAAACTCTGGTTTGGTGAAAGTAGACAACACGGGTCTGTCTGACGCCTGTGTTTAATATCTAAACACCAGTGGCGGCTGGTGAAATTTCAATATTTTTTTTCTCGTCTGTGGCGCATGGGACCCATACGAAACTTGGGAAATAACATCTAGAGAAGCAGTTCTCTAATGACCCCTAAAAGATTTTGAAAAAGCAGTTTGCGAAAAAATTTTTGAAAATTCGCTAGCCTCCCCTGGGTCTAGGGACCCCTGTTTACTTTTATTTTTTTTTGTCATATGCATTTGACTTTTCATAAAAATGCATCGACAGATTTTGGAGTTTGTGAAAATATTTTCATTACTAACTGAGATACAACGAATTGAAAATTTCAGTTCATTGTATTTCAGTTAGTAATGAAAATATTTTCACAAACTCTAAAATCTGTCGATGCATTTTTATGAAAAGTCAAATGCATATGACAAAAAAAAATAAAAGTAAACGGGGGTCCCTAGACCCAGGGGAGGCTAGCAAATTTTCAAAATTTTTTTCGCAAACTGCTTTTTCAAAATTTTTTAGGGGTCATTAGAGAAGTGCTTCTCTAGATGTTATTTCCCAAATTTCGTATGGGTCCCATGCGCCACAGACGAGAAAAAAAATATTGAAATTTCACCAGCCGCCGCTGCTAAACACGCGATACGACGCGTGCTGGACAGGACAAGCTTCAGACAGTAAGCTCTGGTTAAGCCTTAAGTTTAAATTACAGCAAAACGAAAATTATGATTGTACACCCAGCAAATGATAACCACTCAGACATATTAAAGATTGGTGATTGAGGTAGTATAGAAGATGGTATACTTATACTTGTGGATAATACTGGTAACTGCGAATGTGAGAGTCGGCGAAGAATACAGATGGCAAGATCGGCAACTTGCCAGTTGAGAAACGTGGAGTGGCAGAAATATTACAAAACTCACAAAGATCGGACTTGCTAGTTTTCCACATGTTTCTTTACGTCTCTGAGACATGGATCATTAGAGAAATAGATAGATAGCGTATTGATGTTTTCGAGATGGGGGTATGGAGACGTTTGCTGTGAATACCCCGGACAGCCTATCGAACTAATAGCTCGGATTTTGCAGGAAGTACATCCCCAAAAGCGACTCTCCAACATCGTATTCTACAATTCTACTGCCTACCCAAGATCCACAAAGCAGGAGTTCCGTTGCGATCAATTGTAAGTGCAGTGAATTCATCAACCCATGCGCTAGCAAGATATTTAGCAGACATACTCAAAGCATTTATTGGACAAACAGAACACCATATCAGGAATTCACACCATTTCATACAAGAGCTGAAGAACATCACAGTGGACTAAGAGGATATACTAGTCAGTTTTGACATAACATCACTCTTCACAAATATACCAGTTAATGAGACGATAGAATTAGCTTGGGCAGAATTGCAGAATAACGGTTTGGACACCCACTTAGCAGACCTGATGGTGCTTTGTGTCAACTCGACCTACTTCGACTTCAGTGGAAGTCTATATAAACAAAAAGATGAAGCAGCAATGCGTTCACCTTTATCAGCAGTACTTACCAACTTATTTATGGCAGTATTCGAAATATACGCCTTGGACAACTACCAATTAAAGCCAAAATGTTCGTTTCGGTATGTGAACGACACTTTCATGATATGGCAACTTGGACGTGTGGAACTGGAGAATTCCAAGGATTACCTAAACAGCTTACATCATAAGATGTTTCACATGGGCAATGATCCACAATACGTCTCCTGATAACCTATATAAATAGAGGAGCACAGACCAGCAAAGCTCACCTCGCTTCAGAAGAAGACCACGACAAGATGGCCGAAACGTCAAGCACTCGACCAAGTCTACGCGGAAGAAGCCTTTGAAACCAGCAGCCAGATCGTATTCTACCAAATATTCTCATTTTTGGCTACACCAGCCAGAAAGAGACAATATAGAACGGTGGATGGTTTAGGGAAAACCAGATGGCAAGAATCGAAGAGATGCCCTTAGGCTGATGTCACCAAGGAGATTTGGTGAAACTGTGCGCCTAACAGGCAATCACTACAGCTAGCTTGATGCGTCAGACATGCTATGCAATAAACGGAGGCCAACTAGAATAATGTATTAATCACAAAACTTCTGGCAAGACGTTGTGAACAAGAAGACGTGTTAAATTCCCAATAGTTTTTTTTTTGTTAACATTATTACTTGAGACAACAAACCTAGAAACATAAGCTATGTGTAAGTCGTCCAATGTTTCGAAAATATTTTTTTCCATCTTCAGATCAGTTTCCAAAACTGTATGAAACGTCAAATGGTTGTTTAAGCTTATTCCACGTCATCACCATGATTAGGAGTGAGACATTTTAAGAATATTGTTTTACCATTTCCAGCTAAATTAAAAATCAATGAAATACAAAATGTCACTCAGAGACAATCGATATAATAAGTAGTATGTATGTAAATGTTTGTCAAATATGTATTCGCAATAAAAATTATTACCTAAGTTATTTAAATACATATTTTGCATTTCCGCATATATTCTTATACCGTTCAATTACAACTAAAATTGCCAAAACTAGTTTGGAGAACTGGTTTCATCGTAAAACCGAACCGATAATTATATGAAATATATTGAACCCACAAACCAGGTGCCCATAAAAGACGAAGAGGCTGTTTTCAACAAAATGAAGATGAAATATAATAATTAAGGATAGATAAGATTTTGCAGAGAGCGAAATATGTGTCTGTTTGCCTTGTATTATATATAAATATTTAAAAAATCATAAATGGTATACGTTTAAAATAGTTTCAGATACTTCTCATTGCTCTAAGGAATACAACCATATACAGTTTTTATCAAGCTTTGTAGTAAGTAAGTTTTGTATATTTCGAATAGAATAGTTCTTTATTTACCAAAGTATAGATGTCACATATGCATACGCACATATACGTACACACATACAGAATATACATGGTATCGTCACATTACAAACTTAAAAAAAATACATGAAATACATGCTAGTAATAAAAATAGTTCTATACTTTAGTACCTGAAACAGTTTTAAAGATTATACTCTATTTGGTTTTTTAAATATTTATAATAAATCGAAAATAAACGCATATTTCCCTCTCACTCTGCAAAATCCTATCCTTAAGCTTAGTATTAAAAATTTTAATTTGTCGACATACTTTGCACAGAATGTAACATAACATAACATAATGCCTGAAGGCACTGGCCTTGTGCTTTTACGAAATGCGATTTAAATTTTGGAGAATCGTGGAACAGAATTTCTACTCTTGGAATTTGAATTTGCAAAGAAGCTAAATTGAAATATGTCATAAATTCAGTTTTTACATTTAGTTCCCATATTTGATAATATTTGGTGTGGAGTTGTATTACTAAATAATGCTGTTTGACTACACCCTGTTTGGTAATGGCAGAGGTTAATAAAAACTAATTATAGATGCAAATCCTCTAAAAAGGTGGCAAAGGAGCTATAAAATTTTTTATACATTTTATTATGCGTTACTGCATTTTTAACCGACTACAAAAGGTTCTCAAATCGACCCGTATGTATGATTTTTTTTTTAATATGTACAGTGTCCGCCAGAAAGTTAGTTACATAATATGGGAAAAATTTGTATTACTGAATTTTCTAGAAAACTCTATTGGGGATTTTTTTCTGCGTGTCCGACAACCAAAAAATACATTTTGACACGTCATGTCCCACCGGTTTGGTGGGAATGTACGAAATACTTGACGGTGACACCGAGAAAAATGGTCAAATTGTCAAGATATCGAAAAATTTTATAAAAAAAAAAGTGTTTAGAATCCAACGAAGGCCCCATATATCAATTTTGAGTCAGATCTAAGAAAAAATTTAAAAAATACACATTTTTACCCCCTACCATTACTTTGAAAAATCATAAATTCTTTTTTACTTGGAAATTGCTTTATTCAACTAAATTACATAAGTTTGTGTCAAAACTAATCATACATTTGTGACACTTTGCCGGAAATAAATTTAAAAAAAACGGCCTGTTCATGTCGCTATCTGTAGCCAACTTTATGGTGGACACTCTATATAGATATTCAATGTATTTTATAATATATACCTATTTTCAATCTTAACTCTGCATTGGCTTAAACAATTTCTACGAAATCTTTCTCAAACTGCAAGGGATAGCTTGGGGGTGTTCCGAGAAGAATTTCATCAACCTACGTCTAGTATAAGGCGAGCAAAAATTGGAAACAAGATTCTTCTAGCCGAAAATCTGGCGGAGGCGCCGGTGTAAGAATTTCATGATAATTGCATTTAGAATTGGTGGTTAGATATTTTAGGAGTAGTTGATAGCAAATATAAAATTAAGAATTCAAAATAGTAAATCCAATATGACTTCTGTAATTGTAAAATTTTTGCAGATTTACATGAAATTTGGTATATGGAGATTTCAGGATTCTCTTATAATGAACCTGACGTTAAAGTTTAAAAAGTCAAAGTTATTTTACTGCATAGAGGAGAAATAATGAGGCCACTAAAAAGTGTAAAAAAACATTATTTTTTTAAATTGAACCACCTTCAAAAATAGTCGCTAAAAATTATGAAATTTCACCGTCGCGTCGGCCAGTTAATTGAACCTTAATACCAAATATCAATATTGAGGTCGGTGTAAAAATGAAGATATAACGAATTCAAACGTATTTTCAACCGGCTTCAATATCGATATTAGGTAATAAAGTTCAATTAACTGGTGAAATTTTTTGAATGGAAAAGACACGTAGGAGTAATTGATAAATTATATAACAATATAATAAAATATGGAAAAATCCCTACACCTTTCAATATACTATATTAGAGATGGGCACGTGACGTGAATTTCACCGTGTCACGGCGTGTCACGGCGTGAGCGTGTACATTTAAGGTACCAAATCACGGAAGATTTCGTGAGTGTGCGTGAGTCAAAAGATCCCGTGCGTGAGCGTGCGTGAGATAATATTCACGCCGTGACACGACGCCCCATCTCTGCTTTAAAACTTCAACCTGTCGTGTCGTGACAAGAATAAGAAGCGAAGCGATAGACGGAAGACGGAACACAAGCGCGAGAAGGGACGGAAAAGGACAGGAGACAGAATGAATGACGCAAGAGATGGTCACGTGACGGGCACGTGAGGGCACGTGACGTGAATTTCACCGTGTCACGCCGTGTCACGGCGTGAGCATGTACATTTAAGGTACCAAATCACGGAAGATTTCGTGAGTGTGCGTGAGTCAAAAGATCCCGTGCGTGAGCGTGCGTGAGTTTGCCTTAACATATATCAGTCGTGCGTGAGTGTGCGTGAGCTAAAGGTTTAAAGTCGTGAGCGTGCGTGAGCGTGAGTCAAAATCGACTCACGCGCCCATCTCTATACTATATCTATTGTCCTTAAATAAAAAGAATATTTTTGGCTACTACTACTTGTTAAATGTTTAAATTAGATGTAGGTTTGCAATTTTTCTTTCGTGGCTGGCTGAATGGCTTTAGCCTGTATGCCAAAAAAAAAAAATGGGTGACGGTGAAATTTTATTTCATAATTTTTAGCTGCATTTTTGAAGGCGGTTTAATTTTTTTCAAGATAGAAAACCACTCGAAATATCACCCTATGACAGTTTTTAGGTATATTGCTACATAGTTGTGTTTTAAAAACTCGATACAAGGCGAGCTATCCTTTTTACAACTCTATATCTTTAATCTCTCTCATGAACCTACCGAAAAAGTATTCACAATCATCATAACCGTCGTCTAACGGAGGCTAGACTAAGAACTAGAAAATTTAAATTGAAAATTAAAACAGCAGTTTATTTTACATAAATTCAATTTATTTATTATCTAAATTTTTTGGTATAATTTCTAGAATGTTAGGAGAGACAGTAGTAAAGTACAGTTTTTTGGATGGCGAAGTGGGCAATAAAATAGAGTAAGGAATGATATGTCTTTTTACCTGCTTCCACTTACAAGAGAGAACCTTAACCGCTTGTACCACGCTCCTTATTTATGAACGACTAACTGATGCTTATGAGTTGAAATGAATAAGGACATATCTCCTCTCTTACTCGTATTTTATTTCCCAGTTCACCAGCCTAAAACGACTGAACTTTTCCGTCAATGGCCGATGTGTTTATAGAAAATACCTACAAACGGCGTCTGAAGGACGCGACACTAATTTTATTAAAGGGCGCCAGCCGCGTTCTCCCTTGTTCGTAGGTGATTTTCCACTCCCAGGCGGACTCTATATATATCTATATGTTCGATGGACGAGAAAGGCAAAAGCTGCACTTACCGTAGATTGCTAACGGCGCTCTCCCAAAATTAGTTTCTCTCTTAACTCAGTTTATATTATTTACGTAACAATTTAATGGATCTTGTGGTTTAGAGATCAAAAATTTCCCTTCATAACAAATATCTCTCTAGAGCTCTCGTGATGGGACCGGTTATATTGGTGGTCCAATTTTGGCGCACTTTCGAAAAAATATAATATTTTTTTTTGAACCGAAAATATAATTTACTGGCCTTTACATATTTTCCTAAGTGAAAGTTCAGTGCTTTTTCGAATTTTCACCTGATGGTTCCTTACGTCTCTGCGAACGTGTATGAGTTCTCTTGTGCTAGTCTTCGGCGCTGATGCCTTTCAATCGGGTATGTTATGCTCTAAAATATCTTTTTAATAAATTTTTCCTATGTCGAAATTTTTTATTTATTCTTCGATTTAGATCTATTCTGGGATCTTCTACAACATGTTCTCTGAGTGATTTATTGCTTTGTCTACCAAATAGAGTATGTCAAAAAATATTGAAAGAAAAATTTAACTGTTTTCAAATGAGGTCGCCAAAAATTATGATATCGGTTAAAAACATATTTGAGTTCGGTATTTGTTCACTTTTACATCGACTTCAATATCGATATTAGGTAATGGCGTTCAATTGCACAGCCCCACAAAAAAAAGTATGTTGTACCAGAAAAGAGACCATCAAACCTCACGTATTTTGGCACGTTGAATCCGAATCTGAGGTCCAAATTAACTTCTCATCGTCATTTTTTTTGTAAATTGCGTGTTTTTTTTCGCATTTTATCTGTGGTGGTACCGAAAAATGTCTGAAATTGACAAGATGTAGAAAAATTTTACTAAGACAAAGTGCTTAGAATCTAGCGAGGACCCCATACATCAATTTTGATCAAGATCTGAGAAAACAAAAAGATACGTAATGATACGAGTAAAAATTTGTATGTTCATTTTTTTCTCAGATCTGGTTAAAAGTTGAAATATGTGGTCTTCATTTTATTCTAACCACTTTTTCTTACTAAAACTTTTCGATATCTTGTCAATTTGACCAATTTCTCGTTATCACCATAGATAAAATGCGAAAAGACCCAGTGTACAAAAAAATGACACGATAGAAATTAATCTGGACCTCAGATTCGGATTCAGCGCGCCAAAATACGTGGAGGTATGATGTTCTCTTTCCTGGTACAACGTACTTTTTTTTGTGGGGCTGTGTTATCTGCGAAATTTTATTTCATAATCTTTAGCGACCTTCTTTGGTTCATTTTTTTTTATTTTTTCAGCCTTCTTAGTGGCCTCTTTGTTTAGCATCTACTCTACATAGTAAAAGAAAATATCCTTCGTCTTGAGTTTTTAAGCTTTAACGCCAGGCTCCTTGTACGAGACTCTTGAATATATCAAATTTCCTGTGAATCGTAGAAATATTTCTACTACGGCAGCCATATTTGATTCCTCATTTTGAATTCTTAACCTTTGACATCAAATTCGGTAACAGTATCACCAGCGCATCGCTAGCGTATTCGTCAACTTTGCGACTAAAAAAAAAATCGTTTCCAATTATGGCGCTCGTCTTACACTATACGTAGCTCGATGAGTGACGGCTGGTGAAAATTCAATATTTTTTTTCTCGTCTGTGGCGCATGGGACCCATACGAAATATAGGAAATAACATCTAGAGAAGCACTTTTCTAATGACCCCTAAAAAATTTTTTAAAATTCGCCTCCCCTGGTCTAGGGACTCCTGTTTATTTTTATTTTTTTGTCATATACATTTGACCTTTCATAAAAATACAACAATACGTTTAGGAGTTTATGAAAATATTTTCATTATTAACTGAAACACAATGAACTGAAATTTTGTAATTTACACTTTAACAAATTACAATATTTCAATTCGTTGTATCTCAGTTAGTAAAAAATATTTTCATAAACTCCAGAACGTATTGTTTTATGAAAAGTCAAATTTATATGACAAAAAAAAATAAAATAAACAGGAGGAGGCTAGGCTACCGAATTTTAAAAAAATTTTTCGCAAACTGCTTTTTCAAAATTTTTTAGGGGTCATTAGAGAAGTGCTTCTCTGGATGTTATTTCCCATATTTCGTTTGGGTCTCATGCTCCACAGACGAGAAAAGAAATATTGAAATTTCACCAGCCGCCACTGAGTCCACCGCCGAGAAAAGTTTATTTTTATTTATCTGTTATATACTTAAAGCAGGTCCCTGAAATGTGTCTTTTTTAAAACTAATATGGTAACGTTCTCTCATAATCCAGTGAGATTTACTTTTTGTCTGTGCAATTTACTTCTCAGAAAAACAGCCTTTAGGAAAATCAATTGTAAAAAACGAGTGTAAGGAACATGTTCGTATTTTCAAGTTTTTTGTATATACCTAGTCTGATATCATCTGAGAAAGCAACTTAAAACACATTGCTTTCTTCACATTAAAATTGGCTCGTTAATAATTAATGCAACAAGTTTATTCAATTTCATAATATTAATAAACAAAATGCCACGGATGGTCTATACCTAATTACTATAAGAGTATAGTGTTATTGCGAGAGAGTTACTAAAGGATATGACTTAATCTAAGTTGTTTCCTAATAGTTAATATAAGATATGTTTATTTTCAAGAACTAATGCTAATTTTAGACCTTTCCTCAAAAATAAATAAAACTAACATTCATTTAATCAATGACTCACAAGGTAGGTAAAATACCGGTTGATCCAATTTTGTGTTTTTACACCAAATCATTTTAAATATTCTAATTGAACAATTAAACAGAGAACATAAAATATTAATATTTATGATTCTTTTAACAATTATCATCTTTTCATAAAACTACATATAATAGAAAAACCATCTCTTATATTTATATATTCTTCAAAATAGACAGAAAAAACGGTTTTGGTTTGTCATTTGCTTCACACAAGTTTCATTTGTTACATGAATTTTACGATGTGATGTAAAAGTCAAGATAAAAAACATCAAACTCACTAATAAATATTGTCAAATAGGAAAAATTCTTATCAACCTATACATTTTTTGAGAATCAGATTGACAGAGTTTCTCAAACGTCTCAAAAGAGAAAAATGAAAACGAAAGAAATATTTTTACTTAAATTTATATTTATATTTTCTTTATATCTTTTACGGAGATAGATTTCGAAAGTCGATACGGGTTGCTCTTTTTGTGTTATTTCCTTTTCTAAATTGGTCAGATTATGATTAGATCATTTTTATATGATTTACCGAATTCTATTTAGGTATCCAATAATTCGTCCTCTTATTGATAACGTCTTGGTATACATTTTATGATTCATGTATTTTTCTAGTTGGTCCCATTCTGCTGTATGGCACTTCTGACGGCATCACGCCTTCCGTATGGTCTATGACCCCACCGACGCTCTTCGCATCAGTTGCTTGGTAACATAAGTCCATTGTTTTGGAGAGCTCTCTTCGCCGCTTTCCGTCTGGTATTAGCTGAACCAAAAAAATGATAGGATGTATTAGAATACGATGCTGTAGAGTTGTTTTGGTGAACGAATTTCTGGGACAATCTAGCTGTTGTGCGATAAGCTGTCCAAGAAATTCGGAAGTTCCAGACTCATTTCTCGACAATATCAATACGTTTAGCCGGCGCCGTGTATCTGTTTCCCTAAGAATTCATGTCTCAAAGACATAATGAAAAACTAGGGCGTTAAACAAACCTGATATTTGTACGTTTAGTGATATGTCTATCAAACCAAATTTTGCTCAACTCAAGTTGTCGATTTTGCTATCTATATATTCTGCCAAATTTCATTTTCGCTGTTACCAGTTGTCAACAATGCTCTCGGGTATATTATCATATTTACAACCTCACATTTACCAATCCTTAATGTGTTTGTTTGGTTCTGTACAGGCCTGTATTTAGAAAGTGTTTTAAATTAAAAATTTTTTACCCAATCTCTTTCAAAATATTAAAAAGACAGTTAAAATTGCCCCCATTACCATCACCGTAGGTCGGGCAAAACTTATTCCAGGACGAGCGCCGCCCGTCCTGCCCCCCCCCTAGCTACAGGCCTGGTTCTGTATCATCTAGAAGTGGAAGAAGGAGGTAAATTTTCGATTTATTGACTATTTGGACATTGTTATGGGTGAATTAAGATACTATATATATACCAAGTGCTACTTGTTTTAGACCCTCAGTATGTGTCAATAGTAATATAGCACTTCCGATTGCTAAGTAAATTTTACAACGAACAGGGACGGATCCAAAACTTTAAGGTCCTTTCGCTTTAAGTATCTAGCGACACCAGCCCCCCTAATTTTTTTAATTAGATTTTTTGAGATGAAGATAATGTAGGTAGGCAACTGAAAATTCTCGACTAATATGCATCTGGGAGACTTTAATAACGCTGAAAGTAAATTAAATTAAAATACCAATAAGAATGATAAAAAGATCTTTAGAATACAGATTTGCAATTACGTGTAAAGTGCTATGTTGCCACTCCAGTTATTAAGTAGTTAAGTTTTAGTAGTTCAATTCAGAAAAATGTAGATAGGTATATTATATTTTTTCATTTAAATTATTTTCAGTGAGAATAGCAAACAAAACGTTTTTGAAAAAAAATTGAACATCCTTCAAAAAAGGCTGCTAAAAATTATAAAATAAAATTTCACTGTCGCCCAGTTCATGAAACCTTATTACCTAATATCGATTAAAAATACATTTGAATTCGTTATTTGTTCACTTTTACACTGACCCCAATATCTTAAGGTACTTAAGTACCTACTTAATAAAGCTCAATTAACTGGGTGACGATGAAATTTTATTTCATATTTTTTAACGACCTTTTTTGACTTTTTAATTAGGCTCGTTATTAGAAAAACCTGAAATTACTATGTGTCAAATTTCATGTAAATCCAAAAACATTGCAATTATCACAGCCATACTGAATTCTCCTTAACTTTCGACGCCAGGTTCGTTATTAGCTACTCCTAAAATATCTAAATACCAATTTTAATGCAATTCCGACAGAATTAAATTTTTTTATTAAAGAATTAAATTTTATGAAATGAAATTATCACTTGCGACTTCGCCAAATTCTCAACTAAAAAAACTCTTGTTTCCAATTTTGCCCACCTTATACTAGACGTCACTTGATGAAATTAATATGGAACCACCGCCGGGCCATACCTTGCAATTTGGGAAAGCATTCATTAAAATCGTTTAAGTCAATCGAGAGTAATGTTTGCATACATTAAAAAAAAAAACATACCTAGAGGTCGAATTGAGAATCTCCTCCTTTTTGAATATTTTATGAAGTTGGTTAAAAAGAGAAATCTTCTGGGCCTCTTTTGCTTCAGGGCCGTATGCCTAAAGCGTCTTAAGCGTATCTGTAAATCCGCTCCAGAATTAACAAATAGTAAACCAGGAGCACCTTTTTAGTTCATTCTTATACACAAAAGTTCTAATTAAAAAACAAATTAGGATGTTTTCGTGTAGTAAATTGGCATAATCTAAATAATTGACAAACTAGATACTTTTTGTAAATTGTTATTATGTATATATAAATACCTACATTTTTGTACATGCGATGTTGTCGTCATTAAAATACTTAAATATACATAGTTAAGTTAATAGTCTCTGATATTTATTTAAGGTGAACGTAATTCGACAATTTCTCCGACATCCCTGAACCGATTCAAAAAATTTTTTGATGGATTTTAGAGACGACTTTATAGAATGGTACTAGGCTATTGAAAACTACAGAAGGAAAAAAAATATTTTTGTTGGTTTTAATAGTCTGGACTTCTATCAAGTTTTATCTAAAAGCCTATCAAAGAATTTTTTCAATCGGTTCAGGGATATAGGAGGAATTGTCGAATTACGAAATTATTTTTTTAAATTATTATTATTTCGTTAAAGGGTTGGGGGGGAATTGGGGTAAATTAGGGTAAATAGGTAAATCAAGCAAGTAAGAGTCCATAAAATTGGTATTTAGCATATGTAAGAGAATCTAAGGCCTCAAAAATATTTTTGGCACCAGCCACCCCCATTACCACCTCCACCCAATTATAAAAAGTGTGAAAAAATTGTGATTTAATGTGTACAAGAAAAAAGGCCTCAACATTTTTTCTTTTCTTTCTTTTACAATTGGTCCAAAGCTGAAAATTGAGATATAGGATCAGATCTTTCGGTTTTGAGGTCCCATTAACACAAAAAAGTGAAATGTCTGTGTGCATGTACATCTGGAAACGATAACGCCGAAACTAGCGAAACATAAGCTGAAAAAAGTTAATTTTGGTGTGGATCGGATAACATTTATTGCTTATTCTTGTTTTCAAAAATTTTTTTTTCACCCTTTTTTAATAGCCTCTTTATTTATCTTCCACACAGTAAAAGAAAAATATTTCTCGTTTTGAAATTTTAAAATTTAACGTCAGGCTCGCTATCAGAAAATCTTGAAATCACCATTTATCACATATTTCAGATAAATGTGCAAAAATATTTCAATTTTGCAACTACATTCGCAATTTTCAATTTTTAACTTTTGAAATTAGATTAGGTATCAGCTACTCCTAAAATACAACTACCAATTTTAATGTAATTTTACTTCCACATCCAGTGGAAGTATAGTAACGACAAAAAAAATTTTAAAAATTTTTATTGTTCAAATAGGCTTAGAATGTCACGAAACGTCGAGATTTTAAGTTTGAGCGAAAAAAAAATCTGTCTGTCGGTCTGTCGGTCTGTCTGTCTGTCTGTCTGTCGGTCTGTCTGTCGGTCGGTCTGTCTGTCTGTAACTTTTTTTGTGCGCACGTTTACTCTGGAACCGTTTGAGATATTGACTTGAAATTTGGTACACATATGTACTTTAACGAGATCTAGAACTAAATTATATTTTCATCTTGTTCCGTCGAAGGGTTGGGGGTAAATTGGGGTAAATTTGGGTAAATCATGCAGGTAAGAGTCTATAAAATTGGTATTTAGTATATACAAGAGAAGCTAAGGTCTCAAAAAAATTTTTGGCATTAACCACTCCCATTACCACCCCCACCCCATTATTGAAGGGGATGAAAAAAAAATGTGATTTAGTGTATGTACAAGAACCAGAAACTTCAAAATATTTTTTTACTTCATACACCCTAACTACCACCCCCACTACCACCCCCTGTCACCACCCCCTCTACCGATGTGGGGTATCGTTTAATGGGTTTTTGGGATATAGGATTTCAAATATAATATTGTTAAAGTTCCATAAATAATTATTTCCACAAACAAAGTTTTTTCGTTGCGAGTGACTTGGATAGAGAATCTGGATGTGGAAGTAGTGATTCCTTGGTCAGCGGTTTTTTGACAAAGTTTGAGTTTTTTATCGAAATATTAAATTTTTCTTATCACTGGCGACATATTCTCGAATTTTTCGACTAAAGAAAATCTTATTTTTCTTATTTTGCTTGCCTTACACTACACATAGCTTGACGAAATTATTATGAGCACACCGTCGAGCCATACCATTACACTTTGAATAAATTTCATAAATTCGCTTGAGCGAATTTACAGACAAAAATACATACATACAGGTCGAATTGAGAACCTCCAACTTTTTAAAATTTTTTGAAGTCGGTTGAAAAGAACTTTATCATTATTTTATTTGTATGTTACAACAATGCGTGTTTACCGTTACATATTATGAACTTCTTGAAATTACGTGAACGACAATGGCAAGGTGATGCTTTTTCTTTCAAATGTATTTTCATACTATTTGCAGATCATTAATAAAGGTACACAATACATTACCTATTGATTATTATTATATTACATATTGATTAATTATATTATTATTTGTATGAAGTCAAAATATTACTAAGTAATATAATTTTCAGTGTTATATTCATTGTCATTAACTAATGAAAAAGACGATTATGAATAATAATCACAATTATTGATTTTAAATGTTCCTGTTTATTCCTAGAAAATGAGTGTAATTATTAGGTACCTATCAATATACATCAATTTTCTATTTTACACAAATTACCAACTATTTTCGTTTATTCAATTAAAACTCTAATCATAAAACAGAAAGGAAAATTTCATTTAAGAACATTATTGTTGGCATGAATATTAATACTTAGCAGTAATTGCTTTACAGAATGATCCACTACGGCGTCGTACAAAAATTAAAATTGTAGATTTGAATTCGGATAAGTCCAGAAATGTTAAAACTTGTGAATCTGCAGATTTTAGTGACATTAATAATGTACTGCTAGATTGGTACGCTCGTACTATTGGCGCTCGCGCCGCCATGCTAGCAACATGACCATCATCACCGAATTTAAATCCTGTTGAATTAATATAGGCTACAGTTAAAAGTAACGTTGGTGCAAAAAATACCACATTTAAATTAGAAAATGCACGTATACCGAATAACACCAGAGTTTAACCATTAATTTTTGCTTCCGCTATTTTTGAGATTAGAAAAAAATTGTGACAAGATGGAGTAATTATGTGTGTCGTGGCATACACGAAAGAAGTGTCATGTATTAAGGACAAGCCCGTCATATAACGTCATATAATCCCTTGGGATAAATCAGAAAAAGGCAAAAAGCCCAAAAGTTCGGCGACCGGACCGCAAGACATCTCCCCCCCATTTTCGAGGGCAGGGAACATGATGGTGATAATATTTTCCAATCTACCCTTGAAGAACTATCCCTATACCGGAAAAACAACCCCTTTTCCGATTTTCCGTCACTTCAAGGCATTTTTTTATCGGAAACTTTTATTAACGAAAGTTGTTCAGAATTGTCAAAAAACCTTGAATCGAAATTTTAATCAAAATTAAAAAATATTGAAATAGAAGATGAGTGTCGAGGTCGGAGTGAACAGTTGCGCGTCTGAAATTCTCCCACTTAAAAATGTTAAAAAACTGCGTTAAATTTGAAGGTGAAACTGCGTTAAATTTGACAAAGCTTAGGTGAATTGTAGCTTAAGAAATTTGGATTGAATTGATGTGTCATAACAAAAGAACAAAGTTGAAATATAATTAATATTTTGAAATAACTAATACAGAGTTATTTAGTGGCAGTCAGTGTGGTGCATAAATAAGTACATCTTAGTTTATTTATATCTTAATGACTACAAGTGTCTGCCTCATAAAACCATTGACATTTTTAGGTCCAGACCCTTGAAAAATCGACATCTGTCGACAAATTTATGAGAGCAGTAAATTATTGAAATATGGCCAAATAAATTGTTTCTAATCATTATAAAAATATTCAAATTAATTTAATTTGAATTATATCCGAAATAATAAATAACGCATCGTAAAATATGGTCATATATATTTATATTTTTAAGAGGTAGAAGTCCAGAACCAGAAATACAAAAAAAGGGAGCTTAAACGCTCCCTCACGACACAATGCGGTAAAGCATCTCACAAATACCTACACCTCCCATCCCACATTATTTACCCAGGCCTCCATGTGGCACTCGCTGCTGGCAACAAGCATGACCCTAGTCCAACCCAGCGTGGACGTGGCAGGCCCAGCTGAATAATCCTTGGGTGTGGCAGAAATGCCTACCGCACGCTGGTAAATTAATCAAATCAATCAACCAATCAAAAATTAAAAAATATTGAAATATTTTTAAAAATAATGTTCAAGTCCAAAATATCATGTAAATGGTTTTTTTTTTGTTTACAAAATTCATGACAATTTTGTTTGAAATTAAACCAAGCTATCGGGTAGTTGTAATTAATAGCTTTTTTATGTTTTTTTTCAATTTTTCATTTTTTTTATTTTGATGAAATATTGGGCTTAAGATTTGGACAATTTTGAACAAATTTCATTAATAAAATTTTCGGATAAAAAATGCCAAGCACCGGAAAATCGGAAAAGGTGGTTTTTTCGGTTTAGGGGGTAGTGATTGGAGGGTAGGTCGGAAAATATTAACACCATCGTGTTCCCCGTCCTCGAAAACGGAGGGGGGGAAGGGGTACATGTCTCGCGGTCCAGTCGCAGTACTTTTGGGGTAAAAGCTTTACCTTAAGGGACTAATACCCTTATGTATTTTGATGCGCTGAATCCGAATCTCACATTAGAATTAGTGGATTTTTTATGGATTTTTGGCTATTTTTTGAGGTTAGAAAAATACTGTGACGTGATGGAGGCATTTTAATCATATTCGGATTCAGCGTATCAAAATATATAAGTGATCTGGTCATTGGTACATTCCACTTTTTTGTGTGCCTGTGTTATTAATGGTTTTAATTTTTTTTCTAATATACTTTTAACGGCAATTTTTCCATACAACCTTTTTAATTGCACGCTACTGTAACGCGGGTTTGGATGCAACCTTAAGCAGACATCCCTACCGCTCGCCATTATATCTGTTTCGCAAAAAGTTTTAGGCCACGAACACATTGACTGATCGATTCGGAAATAGTACACTTTTGAGGTGTAGTTTCCACTATATTGTTTAATACATCATTTGCTATGTACGACAACCAGTGACCATATAGATTAGTAGGACTTTTATACTACTTTCTACAGTTATGAATACAATAATAAATACAAGCTGATAATATACACTTATATAATCTTTTCATCTACTCCGAGAATGAATGAAAGTTGCCATTACATAAGCCATATTATGATGCCGTTCTTCTACATACATAAGTTAACAGTAGGTCAATGTCAGCAACACCTTCAAAGTATTTTAAGAAAAGAGTTTGTTAAAATTGAAACTAAAATCAAAATTAATATTTAATTACCTAATTAAAATTATCATACATAATGCAGTTATATTATAAATCAGTTTAACCATGACGATTTTATACAAATATTAAAATTAAATATTCATTTATTGGGCTATATTTTTATGTAAAAATATAATTACAATATTTCTTATGCATCGTATAATACAATTCGTTGTTTCAAATGTTTCACAAATTTTAAATTCTCATTAACTGAGAATACAACACTTATTTATAGGTAGTAAAATCACTTGAATTTCCAAAACCAATTCAGTACCTTGAAACAAACATTTCTAAAAAAATAGAAACTTTCCTGTAAAACACTACATTAAATATGACCAAGTACGCATACCTATGACGTCAAGTTGGTGCAAGGTGCAATCATGAAATACATCCACAACCACCACAAACCACCACAAATTTCCATAAGAAGCTTTTATATATGGAATATTATTAATTTCTTCAATTATCGCCGTAAATAAATAAAAACGAATAAAATGCTGTGTTTGCCTCTTATCAGCTATGACGTTATCACACAGACTTTCAGTAATTCTATATCTAAAGTTACAGCACGTTTTGTAGATCCGCTAAATAATCAGAATTCATTTATTGAATTAAAAATTTGATAAATTATATAATGAATTTTATCTACTCTTATTAGGTTATATACTAATTAATGAACTGCTCTTGATCAATTAATAGTATCCATAAACAAACAGCGTGAGTTATAATGCGTGAGTTATTATAACTCACGCTAGGTACAGAGCCAATCACCTTTATCTTCATGCGTTACGTCCAATCGACGTAACGCGCGACACAGGAAGGTGGAGCCAGGGAGGTAGTGACAGATTATTCGCGTTAATATCTATAAAGATTTTCTGAAATGTCACAAAATGCTACTTTTGATTCGTTCGTGCGACGCCGAATTTTCGAATTTCGCCGTGCAAATGATCAGGTTTATCTGGAAGGCTTCCTCTTTACGTCGCGACATCGTACGGCCGTCCCAATGGTGTTTTTCGAAAAATATGAACGTGTCAAGATTGCATGTTTTTGCAATTTTTTCGGCTCCGAAATGTAAGCTGTTTTTTGCTATTTTTCGCAGATATCTCCGAAACGGAGGGAGTTAGCTCGAAATAAAAAATAAAATCAAACGAGTATTTTCCACTACGAATCTTTTGCTTTCATAAGAATTTTGATTTTTTTTGCGTTTCGGAGATAACTACTGAAATGTTGGTCATGTACGGCAAAAAATCGCAAATTTTGAGCTTCTACAGTTACTACAGTCTAGTCTAGTTAACTTAAATAGAATTAAATTTGCTAAAACCCCCTTTTTTATTTTTTGAATTCCGATAAAAAGGAAGGAATTAGAGGGGGCGGGATTTGGGACTTTTTTTTTCGGTAAATTTTCTCCATTTTGTCACCGTAATTAATCGGTAATTAACTCAAATCGATCTCATATACGATGTTCACTTAATATCATGTACTACTTTGATGCTCCGTTAATCTTGGCCCTTCGAAACAAAGGTTTCTGAGAAAAATTATTTTTTTAAGATTTGCATACGTTCTGTAGGAAAACGTGTAATTTCTTACATTTCCTCGAATATCCCGATAACTATCGTTTTTTTCGAAAAATTTGAAGACAACTTATGTAAAGAGAATTGATTGAGCTTTCCGATGCTTTAATTTTTTCCCCAAGCTGATTTTTTGTCTACAAGCAGTTTGTTCACTATTTCGATTAAAAATCACATTCTACCTCCGCTTAAAGGTGGCTAAATCTTTGAAGACAACAAATATAAAAGGGTGAACAAAAATTAAATTTTGCAGTTAATTTTATTAATAAACAAACTCAGTAATTTAAACAAAATTTTCTCAATTTAATATTTATTGTTATAATCGTAGATAAAGTATAGTATTCAACTTGCGGTAATGGTAATAACTCACTTGATGAATTACAGTACGAGCCGTAGGCGAGTGCTGTAAACTTTCATCTGCGTGAATTATTACCTACATTACCGCTCGTTGAATAATATACTATCAAATGTACAGTAGTAGTACATGTAGTTTGTAGGTATTTTATTTTACAGCAGAATGTTATTATAGTTTTTTATTAAGTTCATTAAAATAAAGCCACACTACTTTACTCGCCACACTATCATGTGCACTGTGGAAAGAGAAACTTTTATAATTCAAAAAAACCGCTGCCTAAGGAATCACTACTTCCGCATTCAGATTTTATATCCAAGTCTCTCATAACGAAAAAATATTGTATGTGGAAATAATTGTTTATGGAACTTTAATAATATAATTCTTGAAATCGTCGAAATATCCCACACGGTAGTGGGGTGGGGGTGGTGACAGGGGGGTGGTAGTGGGGGTGGATGAAGTAAAAAAATATTTGAGGTTTTTGATTCTTGTATACACACTAAATCACAATTTTTTTTTCATCCCCTATAATAATGGGTGGTAACGGGGGTGGCTAATGCCAAAAAATTTTTTGAAACCTTAGCTTCTCTTGTACATACTAAATACCAATTTTATGGACACTTACCTGCTTGATTTACCTATTTACCCCCCATTTTATCCCCCAACCTTTCGATGGAATAAGATGAAAATATAATCTAGTTCCAGATCGTTAAAGTACATATGTGTACCAAATTTCAAGTCAATATCTTAAACGGTTCCAGAGTAAACGCGCACAGACAGACCGACAGACAGACAGAAAATTTTTTTTCGCTCAAATTTAAAATCTCGGCGTTTCATGACATTCTAAGCCTACTTGAACAATAAAAATTTTCAATTTTTTTTTGTCGTACTTCCACAGGATGTGGAAGTAATTGTAATTAGTAATTAGTAGTTGTTCAAAATGTAATTATAGTTTTTTTTATCAACTTTTTGAAATGAGATATAAGGTACGATACATAAGGCAAGATACTTCAATACATATCAAAGATTACTGAAAAAAAGGTATTACTTCCACATTCAGTGGAAGTATAGTAACGACAAAAAAATTTTTTAAAATTTTTATTGTTCAAATAGGCTTAAAATGTCATGAAACGTCGAGATTTTAAGTTTGAGCGAAAAAAAAATTCGGTCTGTCTGTCCGTAACTTTTTTTTGTGTGCACGTTTACTCTGGAACCGTTTAAGATATTGACTTGAAATTCGGTACACATATGTACTTTAACGAGATCTGAAACTAGATTATATTTTCATCTTGTTCCGTCGAAGGGTTGGGGGGTAAATTGGGGTAAATTTGGGTTAAATGGGTAAATTAAGCAGGTAAGAGTCCATAAAATTGGTATTTAGTATATACAAAAGAAGCTAAGGTCTCAAAAAAATGTTTGGCATTAGCCACCCCCATTACCACCCCCATCCCATTATTAAAAGGGATGAAAAAAATTGTGGTTTAGGGTATGTACAAGAACCAGAAACCTCAAAATATTTTTTACTTCCGTCCTCTATCACCACCCCCACCCCACTACCGATGTGGGTATCGTTTTATGGGTTTTTAGGATAGAGAACTTCAAATATTATATTATTAAAGTTCCATTAACAATTATTTCCACATACAAAGTTTTTTTGTTGTGAACGACTTGGATAGAGAATCTGGATGTGGAAGTAGTGATTCCTTGGGCAGCGGTTTTTTTGCATAGCAGAACTAAACTTAGACGGTATATTATATAGGAAATTTTGCATGCAAAATTGGGAATAACGATTTTTTTGTCAATAACAAAAAAAAATATGGCGGTAAACTATCAAATTCGCGCCTACGTGTATTGCGGCACCTTTGAATCTTTATTTCGATCATACATAATGACCTTTTTTCAAACGTTAATTGACCTTTATTATGGTGTACAATTTATAAAGTATAAATAAATCAATATTCGTTAAACAAACTTATTATAAAATTTTCTGCGTCCTTAAATACTGTATTGGCGTGAAAATTTTCTGTCGTGTCAGTTTCCCTCTGATAAAAGGGTGTGGTAGAGGGAAACTGACACGAAGGAAAATTTTACTTCCTCATCCAGTGGAAGTATCGTTTTATGGGTTTTTGGGGTAGAGGATTTCAAATATTATATTATTAAAGTTCCATAAACAATTATTTCCACATACAAAGTTTTTCGTTGTGAGTGACTTGGATAGAGAATCTGGATGTGGAAGTAGTGATTCCTTGGGCAGCGGTCTTCTTTTCCAAAATTGTCTTCAACGCGTCAAAATACTTCATAAAAGTTAGAACCTTAGGACAAGACCCATTTTTCTCCTTTTTAGGGATAAAAGGAGTGGTAGACAAAAACTGATGCGATAAATTTTTCTTTATATTCGAATCGGTTTCAGCATGTTAAGATGGTTCTATCTGATTAAAAGGGCACTTTTTTTTTGTTGACCTCTGTAATCTTTTAAAAATCAAAATTGTTAGACGTCATCAGTGCATTTACGTAAAAAGGCTGAATATGTGTAATCTGTATACGTAATATTTTATTTCATTGATATTCTAAAAATTTACCAAGGCTAACTGAAAACTTGTAGATTAGTTATTGTTAAATGACTTTAGGTCAGCACATGTTAGGTAATTTATATTTAATGATGTGTTGGTTCGTCCTCGCCTATCGAAGACTTAAATTTGTTAAAAACGCTAGTACTTACTTCAAATTGCATTAGCTAAGTATGAAAAAAATGTCTTATCTGATATAAAAAGGACTGACCATTTCAATAGTTCTCATATCCACATATTAAATATTAGTTAACTATTTAAATCAACTAACACGTTATAAACATTTATAGTAAACGAAATTGCAAGTGTAAATAATTACTGCTTTTGCGGAATTTCTAAAATAAGCGATGCATCCTAATCACGCCAACTTTTAAGAATATTACGTTGTAAGGTTAACACCTTACATAACTACACATTATTACTTTTGACTGGTTTCGGCATACGCAATAATTGTTATTTGGATCACGGTCAAAATGATTATATATTAAATTTTGAAAGATAACCACCGGAAAATTTTGTTTCATAAATATTGTAGTTAGTAGCCGAGTAGAAGTTCTAATCGGGCACTGACGACAAGTCGAACCTTAATGCAGTTTTGCATCTTTATGAAGATGATAAAAAAGTTTCAAAACATTGAACAAGTTATGCGATTTAATGTTTTTGTGCTGTTCAATAGAATTTAAAAGTTTTACATAATTACTTTCACATCCAGTGGAAGTATAGTAACGACAAAAAAATTTTTTAAAATTTTTATTGTTCAAATGGGCTTAGAATGTCACGAAACGTCGAGATTTTAAGTTTGAGCGAAAAAAAAATTTCTGTCTGTCGGTCTGTCTGTAACTTTTTTGTGCGCACGTTTACTCTGGAACCGTTTGAGATATTGACTTGAAATTTGGTACACATATGTACTTTAACGAGATTTAGAACTAGATTATATTTTCATCTCGTTCCGTCGAAGAGTTGGGGGGTAAATTGGGGTAAATTTGGGGAAAATAGGTAAATCAAGCAGGTAAGAGTCCTTAAAATTGGTATTTAGTATATACTAGAGAAGCTAAGGTCTCAAAAAAAATTTTGGCATTAGCTACCCCCATTACCACGCCCACCCCATTATTAAAGGGGATGAAAAAAAATTGTGATTTAGTGTGTGTAAAAGAACCAGAAACCTCAAAATGTTTTTTACTTCATCCACCCCCACTACCACCCCCTATCACCAGCCCCTATCACCACCCCCACCCCGCTACCGAGGTGGGGTATCGTTTTATGGGTTTTTGGGGTAGAGGATTTCAAATATTATATTATTAATGTTCCATAAACAATTATTTCCACATACAAAATTTTTTCGTTGTGAGATACTTGGATAGAAAATCTGAATGTGGAAGTAGTGCTTCCTTGGGCAGCGGTTTTTTGTCCTGAATCACTACATAGTATAAGTGAAAGAATCATTATGCCTGTCTGCCTGTATGAATGCACTAATATCGAAAACGACTGACATCTTGATGTAAATTTCACCATTCTACAGCTTATTATTTAAGGAAGATTTAGGTGTCTAAAAATTTACAGGCAGAACAGTAACACAAAGTAAGCCGGAAGAAAACTATAGAAATTATCTATAGTTTTGTCCCTCTTCTTCCCATCGAACCGTTCTCTGGTGCACTGTATTGAAAATTTTTAGCTCAAATAGCAGTCCTATTAAACTCGTACATTTCTAATCACGTGTGCTGAAACAACCAATCACAACAAAATTACACTGAAAAGATCCCTTAGGGATCTTTTCACTTATGTCATCCAGTTTGACAGTTCAATAATTTAAAATTTATTTTTGACAATGTCGATTTGGAATTGCAAATAATGATTTAATGAATATAATAATAGAGGAAAACACCAAATAATACATAATACATAGTCTACAATTAATTTTAGAAATTGCTCTTTTAATAATTGTATTTTTAATAAATAGTTTTGAACAAATAAATAAAATAAATTGTAAAAAATTTTCTATGCAAATACCCCTCGAACGTTGATAAGTAGCTCATAATTTTATCACAACTTCCTCAAGCTAGGTAATATCCCTCCGCCTACGACGTCGGGATATTACCAAGCAAGTGCTTTCGGAAACTGATAAAATTATTTCGTATTATCAACGTCCTTGGGATATTATAGCTGAAAAGACCTTTTCAATACAATTTTTCGTCCTAAACAATTTTTATTTGAAAGAATTGCTGCTCCCGTGGAGCATTGACGAGATAGGAACCCCCACAAACCTTATGGAAATTGGCTTTCAGTCGAATTTTCTGAAATTTGGATATGTTGTAGCTTTTGTTTTTCTGAGCAAAAGTTCTCGTGGACACAAGTCTCGACTATGACTGCTTTTCAAGTTATGAGAGCTTGAACGTCACAATGAGCATAAAAAATTTACGGAGTAAAGATAGCAATCTTTTTAGCAGTCCTTCATATTTTTCTTTCTTTTACGTCATATAAATTATTCTCAGTGGAAACATTGCTTTATACATATGTTTCAGGAAAACAGAACAAATTCCGATGATGGGGTAACAATCCACAAAAAGTTAAATATTCTTTTTGTAACTTTTTAAATATCCTTTGTGAATTGACCATTTTCAGTGGAATAATAGCGATATACATAATATTTCAAGAAAATACAACAAAATCCGATATAGGTAGGGACTGACGGGGATTGACAAAAAGTAAAATATTCTGTTTCTAACTTTTTTAATATCGTTTGTGCATTAACCATTTTCGGTGGAATAATAGCTATATAGATATACTTCAAGAAAATAGAACAAAATCCGATATAGTTAGGGGCTAACTGGGTAGCAATCCACAAAAAGTCAAATATAATCTTATAACTGTTCTGATATCGTTTGTGTATTAACAATTCTTGGTGGAAAATTAACTATGTACCTATACTTCAAGAAAACACAATAAAATTCGATACAGGTAGGGAATGACTGGGTAGCAACTCACAAAAAATAAAATATTTTTTTTTGTAATTTTTTTAATATCGTTTGTGCATTAACCATTTTCGGTGGAAAAAAAGTTGCAAAAAGAATATTTTACTTTTTGTGGATTGCTAGCCCGTCAGCCCCTAACTAGATCGGATTTTGATATGTTTTCTTGCAATATATATAGCTATTATTCCACCGAAAATGGTTAATGCACAAACGAAATTAAAAAAGTTATTAAAAGAATATTTTACTTTTTGTGTCAGCTCCTAGCTATATCGGATTTTGTTGTGTTTTCTTGAAATGTGTTTATATGATTATAGCTTTTATTCCACTGAAAGTAGTTAATTTTCAAACGATATTAAAAAAGTCATAAAAAAATATTTTACTTTTTGTGGATTGCTATCCCGTCAACCCCTATCTATATCGGATTTTGTTCTGTTTTCTTGAAATATATGTATAAAGATATTTTTCTACTGAAAATAATTCATACGACGTAAAAGAAAGAAAAACATGGAGGATTGCTAATAAGATTGCTATCTTCACTCCGCCAAATAAATGTTTATGCTTATCGTGACGTTCAAGCCCTCATAACTTGAAAAGCAGTCATAACTGAGACTTATGCTCATGAGAACTTTTGCTCAGAAAAGCAAAAATTACAACACATCCAAATTTCAAAAAATTCGACTTAGAGCCAATTTCCATAAGGTTTGTGGAACCTACCTTTTCGATACCATTTTCCATCTTAAAAAATTTTTATTGAAGTATTTTTTGATTCGACGAAAAATTGTATTTGGTTCCTCCTCGAAGCCGCCTTAGATATACCGATTGTACTAATATTCAATAGCTTTCACCCCAGACCGACCAGCTCTTATGTCTAAAATTTCAAATTTTCACATAGAGCAGCTGTGATACGCTATGAGCAGCTATGAGAAATATGTATCGGTCACAGACAGACATACACAGACACACAGACAAAATGCTGATTCGGATATTTTACTATTTTCAAGCTTGAAACAATCCATTTTCATCATAATCTGAAATTTGGATTTTTGCACGACGTCAATACTTTATACCTAAATGAGAAAATAAATTTCAATTATTTAAACAAATATGTACGACCTCGTCCAGTGTCCAAAAATGTACAAGCATACTTCTTTATATGTGTACTTCAGATTCCAATAAAAAATTCTCCTCCCCAAAAATTTTTTAGAAAATTATTTTTACCCCACTTACTTTAAAAATGGAGAAAAATTCGACCCGTATGTATTTCGGGATTTCGGGATTCGCTTAAACGATTTCTGTGAAATTTTCCTCAATTGCAAGGTATGGCTCGGCGGTGGTCCCATATTAATTTCATCTTGTATGAGATGAACAAAAATATAGTCTAAATGTTGGTTGCGACATTTTCTTAATTTTTCTGTGTTTCTTGCTGGGACCCTCTGCCACATGTATTT
This sequence comes from Rutpela maculata, assembly GCA_936432065.2. Taxonomy (NCBI): domain Eukaryota; kingdom Metazoa; phylum Arthropoda; class Insecta; order Coleoptera; family Cerambycidae; genus Rutpela; species Rutpela maculata. The sequence continues at coordinate 163,758,150 of OW386286.2, forward strand.
TCTTCTAAACAATGTCCGTAAAATCTACAAAATAATATAACTATTGAGTATTTTACTGGAAAATAACCTCTACGCCTGTGATTTTTAGTCAAAGGAGCAGTTAGAGGGCGTTCTTTTAACAAATAATGAATAAGAACAAAAATATAAAAACAACGCATTGTTACATGTTCTATCCCCAGAGACATCTATGGGAGCTCCCTCTAAGTTTCATGTAGAAGTAACACAGAACAATTAAGTTAGTTGGTTCGGCAATCGTCTCGTCAGAGATGGCGCGCGGTGCTAATATCTACTGGAACATTGCTGAAAGATGTAGAAAGATCCAGAACTACTTACTCAAGAGTATAAAATGAGAGTGAGTGGCCGCACGAGGGGAGTACAGTTCAGATTAGTGATGGGTAAAAGCAGTTATTTTTTAATAACAGTTTTAACTGCTACTGCTATTTTGAAATAACAGTTTAAAATAACTGTTTAAAAATAACAGATCGCTAAGAAGTACCGGCATGCGCATACCGCAGCGCGCAGTTTGCAAATGTTATTTCAGAGACGTTATTTTATACATCATGCTGCTGTTGCAGCTGCTTATCTGTTATTTTCTCACCTGTTATTTTCTAACAGAAATAACAGTCTGTTAATGATATTTACAAATAACAGTTATAAAATAACAGGTTGTTAAATAGCAACTCATCTCTAGTTCAGATGTTCAGTGGAGTTTAGTTCAGTTAGCAGAGTAGTTAATTTCACAAGCAACCAAAGTGATCAAGTTACTGAATTATTAAATTATAGTACTTAGTATAATATTAGAGAAGTAATTATTTGTTGTAATTAGTACGTCAGTTAATAAATTCATGTTTAGTGTTACCCTGGTGTTATAATTTCCGAATCCACGATACAGGGTGTTTACAGAAGGGGTGTAAACAGTATTTTGCTGACGTTTCGGAAACCGAATTTATTTCCTTTCTCAAAGCTTATAATGAAAGTGTCTGTGTGCTGTGTTTATTAAATACACAGCTTTAATAATATATTTGTTATATTCAGTATCCATAGATAATTACTACTTACACAAAACTGTTGACATATCCAGTTGATAGTTTTATGTCAAACAATGTTCAGTTTGCTAAATTCTTCTTTTAACATTGGTAGCCAGGTTGTGCAAACATCTATGGAACAATTAAACACAATTTATCTTCATTCAATAATATATTCAAATTCCATCGGAATTGCACTGAAATCTGTGGTTAGGGATTTTAGGAATAGCTGATAAAATCCGATATCTAAAATTAAAAATTCAAAATGGCGAATCCAATATGGCCGCAATAATTGCAATATTTTTTGTAGATTTACGTGAAATTTGATACAAAGTGATTTCAGGATTCTCTGAAAATTGATGTTAAAGCTTAAAAAATCAAAACGACGTATTTTACTGTGTTGAAGATAAATAAACAGGCGATTAAAATGGGTGGAAAAAATATTTGAAATAAAAAAATTGAAGCACCTTCAAAGAAGATCGCTAAAAATTATGAAAGAAAATTTCACCATCGGTCGCCCAGTTAGTTGAACCTTATACCTTATATCTATATTAGGTAATAAGGTTCAATTAACTGGGCGACGCTACGGTAAAATTTTTTATAGTTACTCTTGCTGAAGCTTTCGCTTCCATATTTTCTTCTTCTAGAATTTTTGTGGCTATTTTTTTTATCTTCAAGTGACAATCTCAATGTACTGCTCAGCTACCATATTTGGCATCCAGCCGCCATGAAATTTTATTGGTAAATGATCCGCTTCTGAGTGCTCAAGCAATGATGTAGATAATCGCCTGATGTACTGTCATGTGTAATTTTCAGGAGTTGATAATATGATAGACGAAGCGATATTCTTGGCACACTACCAATCAGATTAATACCAACAGGCTGTTTTATACATTTGCCATACCCCCATCTGACAAAAATCTGTTCGTGATTGGTATGGCTAAGACATAGTGCAAAATATTTTCGAACTGCATGCGCCAGTATCTACAGAGGTTTCAAAAAATTGTCGAGAAATCCTGGTGTTCGTGTTTGCTGTTCCAAATGAACCTGACCTTCACTTTCAAATTTTTCAAAAGCAAGTTTGTGAGTTTTTTCTAGATACACCAGCAAGCCTAATAATAAATGCAACGTTAAAATTAATGTAAATTTATGAACGTGATATGGCAATATCTTAAACGTTTACTTTTCTCAGTAACCATTTTTGGTTCTCAGCTTCTTGTAGAAACCAAACCTCTGTTAAAATCTTGGATTTTTTAGAATTATATCTCTTCTACTCGTATTTCCTTTTCAGAAATGCTATCACTACTATATTTGCTTTTATACACATTTTTCTTCATAGATATCGCTTCTCGTCAAGGAAATGTGTTTACCTACGATCACTACTGTAAATAGTAAAAAACACACTACCTGCCATCTATGTAACTTGAACTTTACATATTGTAAACAAAACGCACTGAAACAAATCACACGGTAAGCAAAACGCACGGGACACACAAATATAGGTGGCTTAGTTCACTGACGTGAGGTTTAAAACAACAAACGCTGTCAAAACTGATAATATTTGTTGAATAATATTGTTGACAAGTAAACTAAATTCAGGTTTTACTAAATAAATATGATCGTAGGTAAAGTATAGTACATAATTCGAGTTGTAAAGCAATTACGCACTCATGGAAATACGCACTAGCCGCTACGCGGCATCGTGCGCAACTTTTCCATTCGTGCGTAATATGCTTCTTACAACACTCATTACGTAATATACTATTTCATAAGAAGATAAACCGATTTTTATAATATTTGGACAGTTGTGTATAAAATTGTGTATGTCACACGTTATAGTCTTATTAAAATACATGTGCTGTTGTAGGATTCGGTCTGCAACCTCATAGTGCAATCCCTCGCTGTTTTTTATTTTAATAATGTATATATATACTATCCCACTCATAACGTAAATGATTTATAACTTAAAATTCGGCATAATGATTAAATTAAATTAGGAGCATTAAGGACAAGGGTAGATAAGGGTCTTTTCCCGCCCATCGGCCATGTCATATCATTATATTTTCCGAGTAGTATATGTCTTGACGAGTAATAAAAAACTGTCTTTTGGAATAGTAGATAATTCAGTGGGCGTATAATAATGGCTGTTACTCGCGAGGGTGATTTTTACGGCACGTGCCGTAGACGTGGCGTAAATTATCCGAGCTTGTAATCACAGATTAAAACAAACCAGATGTTGCACTTATGACGAGTCATGGTTTAGATAATAAATCAACTCCAGGCAGGTACCAATTTGTGCGGTGATCTGCGCATTATACCAATCAGTCTTAACCAGGGAGTATAGAATCACAGGAGGGAGCTTATGATACGTAACAATACTTAATTAAAAGTCACCTAATAAATACTCAAAAAATCACTTAAATGTATAACAATAACAACTCTAACCTTCAATACCATACACCACATTCCAAAATAATTAATATCACCGGTGTAGCTGATCACGACTTCCGTCTCAGCACTAAACACTTCCTCCTGTGACATTATACTCGCTGGTCTTAACTTCCATGTCAACCGCAAGGTTCCTCTGTTTATGTCTTCTGCGCAGAATGCTGGTATACGTCACATGAAAAAAAATGAAACTGGTTACATAGGGAATACTATTAAGTGAAACATCTGGTTTGTTTTAGTCTGTGCTTATAATAGCCATTATACGCGAGCTGAATACTATAATTTATCCACGACTATCGTATATTTTAACTGTTTTAATCGTTTAAAAGTGAAAAAATAAAATTCGTTTACAGTAAAACGTTGACGTGTTAAACGTCAAACACGAAAATATGCACGAAAATATGAAAAAAATGTATTCCCTGTTTTCCTTATGAAAATTGCTAGTTCCTGATTGGTCAAATATGCGTTAGAATGAGATTATCATTATACGTTAGGTTGGGATAATGACTATCATTAATTGTTAAATGTAGAATGCAATGATTATACGATAGTCGTGGAAAAAAATATTTTTATTCAATACACACGACAATATGTGGTTTTGAGCACTGACACGTTTAAATTCACACGCAACTTCAACACCACTACAACTCCCGCGGAAACGATTTTGTTTTTTATACATTAAAGCGCTTGATGAACCAATATAAATTGATCATTGTTTAAAAGCTTAAATACTTAACAATGAAATGAAGTACAGATTTTCTTGGTTCATCGAGCGCATTAAACTGAAATATACATTAAAAGTTCGGAAAAACGTCAAAAATTACAAATAAACTGCAAACATGCTTGCTTACTTTGAAATGCTATAATTACGATTTACTGTTGTTTTTCAAATGTAAAGCGTATAGAAACATAAAGATCATATGTTCAACTATAAATAAATAACGTTTGATGATTTTAAGGAGAACTTTTTATTTTTATTTTTTCAGTGGGCGAAAATGTATAGCTTATCTACCCTTGTCCTTTATGCTTTAATACATTAGTTATTATACTATTCACAAATACGAAACAAAAGTATATTGCATTTGATTAGTACGTTTCTAAAACTGTAAATATCTGCCCGTCTATATGTTCGTCCGTCGCGTTTCCGTCATAACATAGGAAGGAAGTGTCTAATTGTATTGACAGTAAGTAAGTCAGTGTTAGCTAGAGGAAGAACCGTATTATTTTTGAAAAAATCTGTTGGTCAAAGTAAAAGTTATGAAACGTTTTAAGAGAAAACTGCCCACGAAGCGTTTCGCCAATCAAGATGGCATAATCAGGGTTGATTAAAATTTAGAAATTATACCAAAAAGAGAATTAATTTATTTTCAAATAACTACTATCATAGAATGTTTATTATACAAAAACTTCAAGAAACTGACAAAGAATATAATATTTACATCTAGTTTTCAATTGTTGTTAAAAGGTCACACTTGTTGTGAATAGTACATCCCGAGATATTTACATTAGATGTTGAAAACAAAACTTATTTTGCAACATATTTTTTTTAATTCCTTGACAAGCTACAAACAAACTTTAAGAATAAAATTGCTATTCCAAGTCAATTCTTTTATGTAATTTGGACACAAAATTTGACGTTACTATTATTAATTAAACAAGAAAAAACTGAAGCCAAACGAGAAGTACCTACTTATCGAGACGCGTGTAAAAACGTGATTATTCTACTTTGGATGTCCATGCAAGACGCTGTTCTTATAATCTCATGAATAATAACTATTAAGAAATAACCTTGGACCTTAATTTTATTTGTTGCCAAATTACCAATTAACAATTCCGTGTTACAAAAAACGTGTATGTTTCCTTTCTCGTACGCAAATAAAATATGATCGTCATAAATTAGAGATTTTTTTTCGGTTAACGTGAGAATAATGAATTGGGGCGCCTTGGGGTTCTAATTCTGCACTTTTTGTTAGAAGCAAGAGATAACGGTAATATAGACTATTCTTTTTATTACTCTCAACGTCTTACCAGACGTTTTGTGATTCATGAAAATTATTCTAGTTGGCCTCCGCTTGCTGTATAGCACGTCTGGCGGCATCACGCCATCTGTCGCGGTTGCCTGTTAGGCGCACGGCCTCATTAAAGCTCTTTCCCATCATAGACTGGAGGTACATGACCAGTCATGTGCAACGTTTTTAAAATGCATGCCAATCATATATATGAATGAAATTACCGTTGTTTATTTTTTTGTGTCTCCAGACCCACATCTCGAAAGCATCAATACACCGTATGTCCCTAACGGTTCAGGTCTCAGAGGCGTAAAGAAATATGGAGAAAATTAGGGCATTAACAAGTCTGATATCCCATCAACAAAATGAAAACTGCCAATGCGGTGAAAGGGGTGATGCTGAACACATTATTTTAAATTGTAATTTAAGGCAGGACTCGGTACACGAATTTATAAAAAAAAATAAGTAACAACCATATATCACATCCATTTCATTTGATTGATATATTAAGGTGAAATAATTTAGAAATATATTTAATGTTATATGAATATATCGAAAAAAATCAAATTAAAATATAAATGTAAGAAGTGCACAATTTTGTAATATTAGAAATTTAAGTCGCCACTGTTCTTGTCCTTTTTTTTAAATCTCGTGGTCCAGTGTTGTGATGTAGAAGCGGGCCCCTTGGAAAACTTATGGTCCTCGTTACGTCCTAATAAAAAAAAACGTACATAAAAGACATACAGATTAAAAAGAGAGAAAACGAAAGAAGAAAAATATGTTTTTTCATGTTTATTCAAATGCGTGCGTATATAATTATATACAACGTGATTTACCATGATATGCGGAAAATAAAATGGTGTACTAGTCTTCAATGTGGGAAAGCCCCTGCAAAATTTTAGAGTGTTCTAAGGTAATTTAGTATATTAAATTATTAGTAATTTTGCGAAGTTACACTACTGTTATTGACTAAGTCAGTAATAGGTCGACGAACTTACTTGTGAAAGAACGTGTTGGAGATGTTTACATTTCCCTAATTGGCATAAAAAGTGAAGCCGGCGAGTGCGGTCAAATTGCCGCGATTTTTACTTTCGATCGAACAATCAGGACACCGGTGTGTTATTGACGAATTTAAGTAAATATCTCTTATATCTACTTGTTTTTGCAGAGTTCATTAGCATAGGCTCAATGTCTTTTCGATTTATTTCGATTTAATTCGCTATTTTTGTAGTGTGATTTGATTAAAACCAAAAAGTCACTTCTACCCTCTCCAGCTTTGCTGTCAATAGTGTCAATTCCCAAGTCTGATGAAGTGATATGGTTGTACCGCGTTACGTCAGATTGGTTAAAGTCATTGGTGGCGCATTTCTACAAAAAAGTAAGGTCATTTTTTTTATTTTTCATTTTTTTAACTCCTTTCGGTGGGCACAATCTACTGCTAAATTTTCCGCATGTCATGGTAGATCACGTTGTACATATAAGAAATTATTTAATTTAGCTATGGACAGAATTTTAGTAGGTTTATAGTTTGTTGTTATTATTATTATTACTTGCCGACCTTATGGACTTCCTGTTCTGATACATTGATGTTGAGCGAATAGCTTTGCAGCCACAGCCATATATTAAGATATAGATAGTAGCAAGTCTGATCTTTGTGCGCCTCGTGATATTTCTGTTACGCCAAGTTCTTGTCAGCTAGCAAATTGCCGATCGTGCCATCTTATTCTTCGCCGAATATATTCGCAGTTGCCAGTTTAGACTAAAAGTAATATCACAGCTTAATATTAAGCTGTGGTAATATATTGAACATGAAATCCACTCCCAATTTCCTATTACACCTCCGCCGCTGCGCGCTTCCCTTATTACTTCCACATCCAGTGGAAGTATAGTAACGACAAAAAAATTTTTAAAAATTTTTATTGTTCAAATAGGCTTAAAATGTCATGAAACGTCGAGATTATAAGTTTGAGCGAAAAAAAAATTTCTGTCTGTCTGTCGGTCTGTCTGTCTGTCGGTCTGTCAGTCTGTAACTTTTTTTTGTGCTTACGTTTACTCTGGAACCGTTTAAGATATTGACTTGAAATTTGGTACACGTGTGTACTTTAACGAGATCTGGAACTAGATTGTATTTTCATGTTGTTCCGACGAAGGGTTGGGGGGTAAATTGGGGTAAATTTGGGGTAAATTGGTAAATCAAGCAGGTAAGAGTCGATAAAATTGGTATTTAGTATATACAAGAGAAGCTAGGGTCTCAAAAAAATTTTTGGCATTAGCCACCCCCATTATCACCCCCACCACCTTATTAAAGGGGGTGAAAAAAAATTGTGATTTAGTGTATGTACAAGAACCAGAAACCTCAAAATATTTTTTTACTTCATCCACCCCCACTACCACCCCCCCCACCCCACTACCGATGTGGGGTATCGTTTTATGGGTTTTTGGGGTAGAGGATTTCAAATATTATAGTATTAAAGTTCCATAAACAATTATTTCCACATGCAAACTTTTTTCGTTGTGAGTGACTTCGATAGAGAATCTGGATGTGGAAGTAGTGATTCCTTGGGCAGCGGTTTTTTTTACTCGTTTGCTAAGCGATGTATAGCTATAAACAGATCCAAAATGCAATAAAATTATTACCACATTTTTAAACAATTTTATGAAATTTTAAAATATTTCTTAACAAAAAAAGCTCTATATCCTATGTTATGTGCCTATAAAAATTTGTTGCTAAATTATTGATCATTTCTTGGAGAGAATGTTTTAAGTAAAGTAGTGTAAACAACAAGAACTTAAAATTTAGTTCGTTTTTTATTAGTTTTCTTGAGTGAAATATTTAACAATAGCTTAGAAACAAAATGTAGACAGCTCGTGGGACAAAAAACAAGAAAATATTATAAGCTAAATATCTGCGTTAGCTTCACACTGGCCACTACTTTTACAATACGCAGTGCACCTTAAATGTTGAAAACATTTGCATCTAGTTAGGCATTTTTTTACATTTACACTTTATTAATTCTTGGCAGGCTACGTGTGCTTCGGTTAAATCTGCCCACTATACACCGGGGCCAAATCTCAAAAAGCTGACCAATATTCATAACAATCAGTACGTATAGTAAAATTAATATCTGTAAGTTTTTGGACTTGCTGAATACGAATTCGACGTCGGAATTTGCAAAAACAAGATGATGGATTCAATATGGCGGACTGAAACCTTAAAAATTTATCAAAAATATCTGAAATAAAAATGTTTCAATGCGCTTCATCCCTTTAGTTAAAAATCTGATACTACAAGTTTGAAATATAAAATGGCTACTTCAATATGGTAGACTGAAGATTGTTTTTTAAATTGTTATATAGTCCACAATATTCAAGTAGCCATTTTATGTTTAAAATCATAGTATCAGATTCTTAACTAAAGAGATGAAGCGCACTGAACCATTTTTATTTCAGATTTTTTTGATATTTTTTTAAGGTTTCAATTCACCGTATTCAATGCACCATCATGTTTTTGCAAATTCTAATGTCGAATTCGTAATCAGCGAGTCCAAAAACTTACTATATTAATTTTAGTATACGTACTGAATGCTACGAATTTTGGCCAGCTTTTTGAGATTCGGCCCCACTGTACACCAGGGCAAAATGTTACTAAGGTTTTTGATTAAGCACATAAAAATACGAAGATGCAGAAGTCATAGAAACTGCAATAGACAGTGACTAGATCAAACTTTATGTAGATTAAATGATATTTGAATTTAACTTTAAAATATTACTAATATTTTTTAATAAGACTTTTATGAAACGAATGAAAATTGCAGTCGGGTGTTGCCGACTGGCATTTTCAAATGCTTCAAATTTAAGGTACATGTAAAATAGTATGGTAGAATTAAGTCATATCCACCATACAAGGTGATCTCCAGAGACGTGTGAACTGATTACATTAGGTGGTACAACAATTTTACTGTTTTAAATGTTTGTTTAATAAGATTTTACGAAACAATTGAAAGTTGCAATTGGACGTTGCTAAATGCCTATTTGAAAAATAGAAATAAAAAAGATATTGAGTGTGTGCTTAATTTCAATGGCACCTCGTAAAAATGAATTGCGTCGTGTTCGAGCAAAATGTTAGTCAAGTGGGTATACGCAGTCAGCCACGCCCGACTACGCCCTACTGGCTGTAAATGTAGTGGCTAATGTGAAGATAACGCAAACATTTGTTTCTTTTATCATGAGCTATTCAAATATTAGAGCCGTCTATACTTTGCATTTAATTTTTCAGTCTTTATTATATATTTAATCAAAAAGAAAATCATAAGCCGACACAATCATCACAATGTTTCTCCAAGAAACATTGTACAACGAATCTTGGTACACATGCAGACAATATACCTATAGAGCTTTTTTTTAATTTTGTGAGATTTTAAGAAATTCTCTGTTAGAAAGAAGATACCTGATAACAGTATGTAAAATAAAAATAAGATTGATTAAACTGATTGTTTAAACCCTCGACCAAAAATGTAACCGACAACTCTTAAAACAGACAAAATAATTCGGCTAGCAAATATTCTAAACAAGCTAAATAAACTTTTTTTAAAATACGTAAAATAAAGAAGAAGAATTTCTTCTTAAGTCATTGAATAATTGTTGGAATATGCTTGGACAAATAAATATATCATAGATAACATACAGATAATGAGGAATATGTAGAAAATTTGAAACCAATGCCTTGTGGCGGCTGTGCCAGCGAGTACGTTTCCACAATTTGATGATGGGCAGGTTTGCATTTTTTGTTTTGATTGAAATTGACCTATTTCACTTTAGAAAGTTTGGTAAAAAGTATCAAGGCGAAAACTAGATTGGTATCACTAAAAGTCACTGCATACACTGACTAACTCGTATAATTCCCAAACTTTGTAATAATGAAATACCTAACTTCTAAACTGACAACTCTGATAAAGTGATAAATGAATGATTTGAATTTTTTTAAATATTGTAGACTACAAAACAAGCCAATAAAGATGATCTCTAATCAATCAAAGTAGACTCAATATTAAGGATAATGAAAACAATATGATTATTATATTATGAGGGTATTTCATTTTTACAATGTTTGGAGATTGTTGTTGGTCATCATGTGCATAATTTTTTGGGGTGGTATTTTCTCAAATAAATCATTCAACAAAAAGGGAGGTAATCATATAAAAATGCGGAAAATTTTAAAGTTTTTTATATTTAGTATATTTGGAATTATGTAACCCAGCAAATACACAAACGGCGACCAAAATACGGTTTAATGTTGGAAACGATGGGAAAAGAATGGCACCAAATGCCAATTATGTAACATCGTCGCTACAACGGAGACATTAAGCTGTTGGTAGATGGATCTGCTTACAAGTGTAATATATAATAATAAGCTTTTTGGTATTTGTGTAGACTACTTCAGTATCAATAGTGTAATCTAGTTGCAATCAGCACAGAAATGGCTCAAAAACTTGGCAGTGCAAAGTGCAATGAAAATCGTATGTGCTGTAATAAATCTGCATCAACCAATAATTAATCAGCAAAATGAAATGAAATAATATATTTTCAATTATTATACAGAAAGATGAAATTAGTAGAGACGTTTTGTAATGTATTTTCACAAAAAAATATGCGTGATTGTAATTAACTATATCATAACACGCTTAGGTTTAGGTTCGTGTTGCTTGCTAGAAAATCAAGCACCATTTGCACGTTTACATGAGATAAATTACGCGAATAGTTTTCTGATATCCCAGGTGCATTATATATGTCAAATTTTAATGAACACCGCAGACGAACTTGCAGTAAGTATATGTAACATTAGTTGTCCCGCGCTTTGTAAGACACGCGCGTGCAGACTGAAGGCGGACCTTGTGTCCACTATTTGAAGTCAAACCTTTTCTTTAATTTGGCGGTTACACGCGGTACAATTTTTATTTTAAAACCCTCGTATTATGTGTTAATACAATAAAATGTTAGAGAGAAGATTATACTTTTGCGTATTTATTGTAGTTTTTATAAAATTGTGGAATATTTTATAAAACACTCGTGACAATTTTTTAAAATGAGTTAATTTTTTAGGCATAATTACTATATTTCTAATTATCATCCTCCGATGATGTCAGCTTTATGGAGAAATACTCATCAGTATACTATGGTGAATATATAAATATTGTAATTCTCTTCATGTGCATTTTTTAAAAATATTTTTAAATTTTATATTTACTGGTTGATTTTTTTTCAAAAACAATAGTGTTCTTCCTCTAGTCAATACTAACTTACTGCTCAATTTTCAATACAATCGAACTTTTTCATCTTAATTTATAATGTTTACAAGAAACGCGACAGACGGATGGACAGAGAGATGGACATTTTGAGGCAGGATTTGGTGACTAACACAATGATGTGAATCTTTTTTTTTTCACGAGCTATATTTAGGATTTCAGAAAAGTGTTTAGCAAATTCAATATAGTCTTCGTTTCTGCGACAAGTTTGAATTTTAATCAACATAACTAGGTCTTTTAAATGATTTTTTGTAAACGTTTTGAGATGTTTAAAAAAGGGGTTCAAACATCTGAGCTGGTTGGGGAATGATGTGTTATAAGAAAGTTATGTGTTGGGCATATTAGACATTTTACTCTCTGTTAGAAACTAAAAAATATTCGATTACTCAACAGCGACAGTTTATATACGTGCATTGTTATATTTTGCAATATTTCGAATATTTTGTTTCAAAGAAAATATTAAAAAAACAACATGTTATTAAACTTTTAAAGCTTTGTTCTTGTAACTTTTTGAATATCCTATCATGTGCAGATACAGGAGCAAGAATCTATATATGTATTTTCGGACAGCGCTTAAAGATCTAAGTTCATTTACTTTTGGGCCTAATATTGCCTGGGAATGGCAACAATTGACAAGGTTACCTTGATATGAATACCCTGCAGATAAACTGATAAACTGATATTTTCTACTGAATTTTATCTCCAGGTCAAAGACTAACGCAAAATTTAAAAACTTTTCTCAAAATGAAGATAAATAGTTACTCGACCTCAGCAAATCAGAAGTAAGGCTATTAACAGACATTTTTACAGATCAGTAATCACTGAGGTACCCTCTCATAATAATGAGCAATGATTTACTTTGCTTATGCGAGGTCCTAATCCGCCAAAGGTTACAACACTTCGAACACATTTGGAAGTGAAAATCCTAGGATTCTTTAGAACTCTAGAATTAGCTGGGCACATAGAGATCTAAGAGTATTCACAAAAGATAGGTCGAGTGGAGTGGGGGACAGGAGTTAGGTCGAGATGAAGAAAAAGGACCGAGGTGTACGAGGGAATAGATACGGGTGTTGTTAGAGAAAACCTCTTTCTGAGGTGGCAGAGCAGGTGGGAAGAGACATTAAAGGGAGATGGAACTTTTACATCACTCCAAGGGTTAAGACCTGTGTGGACAGAAAACATGGGGAAGCCATGAGAGAACACAGCTGTTTTGCCGACTATCTCTTAGGAATAAGAAAGATAGGGACTCGGAAGCGTGTTTATTGTAGAAAAAGATATGATGCGGAGCACACAGTATTTCATTGTAATAGTCAAAGGAATGGTAAGGAATAAGCTATCTAGAGTCCGCAGAACTGATTGAGTACATGCTACAGCCCAAAGACGACTGAAAGAAGGCTGAAGGGCCGATCACTTGGATCTAAGGTCTAAGGAAGATGACGAAAGAAATATGATCTGTACTCCTAATTGTTCGACGGAAGGTGGGAGGAGCGAAGAACATCGAACAAATAGTTAAAATGACATATCCTGAAGAAAAGCACAAACGGTGCCAGACTATGAGGAAATACTGAAGAGTAGATTATTAGATAAGAGAGAATCCAATATTTCCTGGCAGCAAGATCGGCTAAGATCTTGCTAAGGATCTTTTGAAGATTTCCCCCCTTTCCCAAAAAAAAAAGGTCGCCGTGAAGAGAGGACATCGCTCTCTAACGATCCGCCTGTAATTTAATCTAATTTAATTATGTGCAAGCCGCGTCTAATTTTTTTAATTACATATTACCCGTATGAAAAGAAAAGTAATTTTGTTACGTTGAATTGGTGTAAAAATATCTTATATGTATCGTGGTCCTTGCCCTACAATAATAAGTAATCGTTACTATGCAATTGTATCATTACAAAAAATGTTTTTTTTATCTTTAGTTTTAAGGAAAATCATAAAATAAACAGATGATATTCGAAAAAGGATTCTAGCACATCAGTAATTAACGGAAGACATTTTTTTATATTTAAGACAAACAATGTTATCTCAACTTTGCCCAAAATTTTAGTATCGACATGCTAAAAGTCATTGAAAAAATATTAAATACCGTACATCCGTACATTGAATATATGTATTAATGATAATTATTTTTTGCAGATATATTAACCTACTTCAAACATGATGGACGGTCCTAGTGACCTTGAGCTGAGAAGAAGACAGTTCAAAGGTCAAATGTCCACAGTTCAGACCCGGAGGCAACAAGCTGTATGTGTTCGTAGGGCATACAAGAAATATGGTACCAAAAGTAACCCTTACGCAATATTAGATGGTCTCAACATGACTGTACCCAAAGGATGTATGTAAGTACTTTATTAACTATTATTAGTAAAATTTTTAACTCAAATTTATGTAATTTGTGTTTGTTTGCCTCCGCAAATAACACAGCCCCACAAAAAAAAAGTTTTTGATCTGGATGACTGACCATAGTATTCCTATGTATTTTTCGACGCTGAATCCGAATCCGAGGTCAAAAAAATTCGTATACCCCCAAACTATTGCGCTACAGCCAGAAACAACCCCGAAAATGGGGTAAAACCGTCTCATACATCAGGATTCAATGAATGGATGTAAATGAATGGTGAAAAACATGGGAAGGGAAAATGTTTTATATTCAGCAGTCACTTACTTGAATATTGACTGGAAAACTACCCTGTACAAGCATAGAGTATATGAATGCCAATAAATCGCGAGAAATGTTAAAGTTTTTATAGTTTGGAATACAGTACATGAATTTTACGCGTGTCTCAAAACCACCCATATAACAGGGTGGAAACCACCCTTATATAAAAATAGACTGCGTGAATACCAATAGATTGTGGGAAATGGAGGAGTTTTCGATGTTTTAATTCCAGAATAGAATCTTGGGTGACCCTGTTCTACCTTATTCTTAGTCGGTACAAAATCTACCCCTATAATAGGGTGGAAACCATACTTATTACAGAATAAAGCACAAATGCCAATAAATCACGGGAAATAACTTTTTTATAGTTTAAGTACAGATCATGAATCTGGAGTGACTCCCAGGGCACCTCGCTTACTCGTGACCCAAAATCTCTTCTATAAAGTGTGGTAGCCACCCTTATATAAGAATAAATTGCATGAATACCAATAAATCGTGGAAAATGTTGGAGTTTTCATTGTTTCAGTTCCAGAATAGATTCTTGAGGGACGTTGATCTAACCTATTCTCACTTAGTACCCAAAATCATCCCTAAAAAACCACCCCTACATAATAAAATGTACTGACTTCTAAACAAAATCTGTTTCGACAATTTCCTTATTGATGTCCCCTTTCCCTATCAGTCTGTTATTCTGTAGCACTGTTAACCGAATTTTACAATAACGTCAATAACACTGAACGACTATCGTAATTAATACTACAACATGGTTTTATAGTAACTATGTTACACCGATGAAATATATACCCAATGATTTAAAATATTTGTCTTCAGAAAATAATTTTGTAGATATAGGTAATATTGGTAAACTAATTAAAAAAGTTGTTCCTTTAGGAAGCTTACTCATCATTGATAGCCAAAATACGCTTAAAATAATTTCTAAGGATTTTAAAAACAGAAACATCAGACGAGGCTCTTATAAGGCCACGTCAGTTTTTACGATTTACTATTAAATTCATTACAAAATCGAAACCTTACTTATGATCACACAATAAATCGGTAAAAATTGTGTGCTTACCTAAAACTAACTAACTATAATTTACAGAACATGAAATTCATCATGATAATATTTTTTTAATAATACCTTTACCATATAATTTCGTCAAAAATACATGCATCACCCATAAACCGGGTGTAAACAAAATCTAGCCAACTTCTCTTTCTTTATTAATCACTTTTAATGGGAATATTCTCCTCATTGAGCTGTAAAGAAAGTAAATTACATGAAATATGTTATATTTTGAGAATATTTTACAGGAAAAATTTTAAAAAGGAGGAGGTTCTCGATTCGACCCACATGTTTTTTATATGTTCCAACATCACTAAGGATTGGCTTAAACGATTTCTATAATATTTTTGTCAAACTGTAAGATGACAAAAAAAAATTGGAAAAATAGTCGAGAATTTGGCGAAGGCGCCGTTGTAAAATTTTAGGAAAAGCTGATGCCGAATCTGATCTAAAAATTAGAATTCGAAACGGTGAATTCAATATGGCTACCATAATTACAATATTTTTACAGTTTACTTGAATGAGGTTAAAATTTAAAAATTAAGAACGATGTGTATGTTCTTTTACTGTGTAGAAGCTAAATAAAGAAGTCACTGAAAAGGTGAAAAATGAAATTAAAAAAAAAAAATTGAACAGCCTTCAATAAAGGTCGCTAAAAATTATTAAATAAAATTTTACCGTAGCGTAGCCCACAACCGTAAACCTTATTAACTAATATCGATATTGAGGTTGGTGTAAAATTGAACAAATAACGAATTCAAGCTTGTTTTTAATCGACTTCAATATCGATATTAGGTAATAAAGTTCAGCTAACTGGGCGATAGTGAAATTTTATTTTATAATGTTTAGCGACCTTTTTTGAAGACGGTTAATTTTTTTTTAATAACAAAACATTTCAAAATCGATATGCTATGCTACATCATTTGCTTACAAATTATTATGCGAACAAAAACTTTTCAGAATTTTACATCTGCGACCATTTTTTCTGAATAAAAAAGTGGCAACTGCGGATCCCGTTCAATATGAGCAGTTCCTGCTTTATTCATTGCTATGTACATCTTGAAGTAACTTGTAACTTCAGAGTAGGATGAATCAGATTTGCTCTTTCTGGCCGTATAGACAGGGATCCAGAGCCCATTTACTTTCAGTCCTATGCATCTGTTGGACATACTTTTAAAATTAAGTCTATGTTATGTAAAATTTTCTGCCGAATCCATTTCCGGAGGGCGATTTGCGATACAAGCTGGCGTTCATCCCCTATATTAATTTTTCACCCCTTTTCGGCGATACACGATATTTAACATTTTTCAGATATATCTCGTGTTATCTCGGAAACTATAAAATCTACATGGATCAAATTTTAGACGGAGATTAAATATTGTATGGCGATTACGATAGCTGTACTAAAATGCTATTTTGATTATTGATCTTATAAGAAAAAAATAAAAACTGCGGGGATGCTGAAATATTGTAGGGAAAATTGTAGCATCGAGGTACTTTTTCTATGTGTAGAAATATTATATCAGTTATGTGAGCAGTATTGTAGTAGAAACATCAAATTTAGTTTTAGTGAAAAACTGTTTACAATCGGATCAGCCTGGCGGAAGATATAAATTATTTAATATCGGAGAACTCAGCGCGCGAAATGATCTTCACACAAGAACGTGTGCTGTATGCGGAGAGGAAATAGGTAATGAGTGGGTAGTTAATGAAATATGCTGTGGATACTTTTGCTTATGATAGGGCAGTGTTGGTTGCTAATGATACAGATATCTTCGTACTGTCATTGTACTTCGCTACAGTATTTCCTATTGAATTATGGTTATTCCTATCAGATAGCTATATATTATCTAATAAAATCATTGAAGAATTATCAATACATGCTGCAAAGTCATTTTCGTATGTTGCAAGTCAGCTTTTAGCAGCTTATGTACTCAGCGGTTGTGATAGTACAAGTTATCCGTTCAAGAAGAGCAAAAAAAGAGTACTTAAGACTCTCTTGCGAAACATTAATTCCAATGAAATGGTTCCTTTAGCGCAATACCCTCAGAAAGCGGATGTTTTTCAATTTACGGCAGCAGCTTCTTACTTTTTCAAATGCTTGTAGGGTCGTCCCAATTTTGAAGATAGTTTAGATCATTTACGAGCACATTTATTTAAAAACTGCAAAATGAATTTGTGGACGTTGCCACCTACTGAGGATGCCTTCATTCAGCATGCAAAACAAAGTGCCTATACAATATTTTTATGGAAAAATGCTAGTAATCCATCCCCTGAATTACTGAATATTCATGAATATGGTTGGAAAAAAGAGCACAACATTTTCATTCCCATCATGATCACAAAACACCCGAAACCGGAACAAATGGATGTGACAACCTGCAAGTGCAAAAATAATAGCTGCAGAATTAGGTGTTGTTTTAAAAACTAGGAGTTGATTGCATAATAAGCTGCATATGCATGGGAAATTGTAAATCTGACTAGAGTATTTATTGAATAAAATATTTTTAAACTATTTACATAGATATCTTCTTTCTGTACGATATTAAATAATGAGTTGAATTAAATTTTAACTGTTTGGTGTATACGCAAATAAATATATTCCCCATACAGAACAAATAATTGTATTTAAAATTAATAATTAATTTACTTTACATTTTTGTTAATCATAAAAAAAAATAGTTTCAGCAAATTCATCAAATCAAATTTTTTACAATTCTTTATTCATTATTCATTATGAAATTGTATATCGTTTATTTATAACAAATTTTTAGAACTTGCCACTAAAATATATGTTCATATGAAGGGTTTGTTAATTGGCGCTTATATATGAGACGAAATATTCTTGATTGAAAATTAATTTTATCTTTGTATACAGACAGACTTATCCGAATGCCACAATTCTTTCCTTACATTAAATTTGCCAACGAGCATTTTTGTATACACACGTTTCTATTTGCTATTTGAGTCTTATTCAAATAATGCCTTGAGATGTCGAATGATGCGAAGGGTGCGTTCTACCACAGTTTACAACACGTTATGCATGTGCGATCAAAGCGAAGGGTATCTCTCCCGATACTAAATAATTTATATCTTCCGCCAGACTGATCCGATTGTAAAAATTTTTTCACTAAAATTAAATTTGATGTTTCTACTACAATAATGTTCACATAACTGATATAATATTTCTACACATAGAAAAAGTGCCTAGATGCTACAATTTTCCCTACAATATTTCAGCATCCCCGCAATTTTTAATTTTTTTCTTAGAAGATTAATAATCAAAATATAATTTTAGTACGGCTATCGTAATCGTCATACATTATTTAATCTCCGTCTAAAATTTGATCCTTGTAGATTTTATAGTTTCCGAGATAACACGAGATATATCTGAAAAATGTTAAATATCGTGTATCGCCGAAAAGGGGTGAAAAATTAATATAGGGAATGAACGCCAGCTTGTATCGCAAATCGCCCTTCGGAAATGGATTCGGCAAAAAATTTTACATAACATAGACTTAGTTTTAAAAGTATGTCCAAAAGATGCATAGCAATGAAGAAATAAGCGGAATTTAGTTTACTGGATCCCTGTCTAGTATACTTTGTGGAGTTAAAGTTATATAAGCCTGAACCAATTTTAGACTGTAGAGAGCTGGAACACTTTCAAATAGTGAAACATTTTAGCAGTAGAATCGTTCACATCAGGGGCAGCAGGAAGACCTTCACAAATTCCGAAATAACGGTCCCAAATGTCTACGTCAGTTCGCATTTGCGTTTAAACCCATGAGGTACCGTTGATCATCTCATGCTTCCGATACTCGTAAAAACCCTTTGGCAGCTGGATTTTCCACATGTTGGACCCATTATTTTTAACAATTCTAAATGCTTTATCATAGTTGAACAATTTTTCCAGACGGACTTTAACAAATCTATTACATGTTCCACAAATTCGTTTCGAAGCACGCTGAAAATCTAAAGAATTTGGAGCCAGCTTTATCTCATATTTTGTCCAGTACATCGGTTCGAATAGTTAACTTTCAATAAAATGTAGCAACAGATTTCATGTTTGTTTTTTAATGTCCCACTTTATTTTGGCGTGTTGCAAACGGCTCTCAGGGTTTTGTTGGTGAGCTGAGTGAGATTTAATTAAACAATAGTTAACCAACCAATAGATTTACTACCACTAGTCCTAAAAGGAGATGTAAGAGAAATGAAACAAATATTAAAATCTACTATAATTAAAATTTAAGAAAAAAATATTAGACGCAATTGTTGCACGTAGTGCTGAGTAATAGTGTAGTATATATTTTACATCATTAATTTAACTCACTCCTTAAATATATTAGCGCGGCATACAGTATATTTGGCTGTACAGTTTTTTTTTTAATGCCTTATTATATTAACGTCCTGGCGAAGTTTAGCGATTGCTACTCTACCACTTAACCAGGACGGCACCCATCCAAGTGATGGACTCGCCCGGCCGTGCTTAACTTCGCCGATCGAGTCCAGTCACTGAAACCGGTACCGTACCTCACCTCACTTTTCTTGTAGGAATATTTTCAAGACAAAAAATATTATTATAAATATAAATATTATAAAAATCAATAAATCAAAGAAATTGATTATATTAACATTAATAAAAATATTCCATGTAAATCTATTTTGAGTATAGCGTTAGATTCTTCATGCTGATGGAAAAATATGGTGGCATCAGACAAAAAAAGGAGTAAAGAAAAATGGTCGTACAACCTGTGATATCTGGAACGAAATGAGCTTTTGTACGGGATCACCTCCGATTCCTTACAGGATGCAGCATACAGGATACCTTCAGATGTTGAGAAACTACTGCTAGCTGGATAGTGTGGAAAAATTTCGCTTGAAATAATAGCCAGAGTGGACTCAACAAAAAATTGGCGGGACTTTGTTAGGTTTTCGGCATAAATTGGCTATATCCACCAAAAAGGGATCATATCCTTTACACTATATCTAGGTATAATTTTGGTTCTACGTAACAGGCCTAAAACTAATTAGAAAGAACCTACTTATGAAAACCTGTCTAAAATGAACATGGAGGCATGGCACTTACCGTTGGTGTTGTATGACCTAGTAGTAAAGACAGCCACTTTTTTACTGAACGACACACAACTAAGGTTTGAAAAATTATTATTAATACAATATTTCAAAAAATGGATTGTCATCAGATATTATTGTTTGTTAACTTAATTTTAGTAGCTTGTTAATTTAGGTATGCTTTTGTATAATTTTAATGCATTATCCGAAAAGAATCTTTGCAGAAGGGATCATAGGTTATTTTGATTTATATTAACTCCATGTAATTGCTTATTTATTTCCATTTAGAGGGGCGAGCGTAGAGGCGACAAGTGGATGATTCGGATCAACGCCGAGAAGTCTGAGTCTATTCTCTTCACGCGCCGGTTCACAGAGAACCGCATCCTAACGCCAATTTTGTTGGGGGAGCAACAAATTCCAATTAAACGGTGCGTGAAGTTTCTGGGGGTTAACTTGGACAAACGACTGCAAGGTCTACTCCATATACACGCACCTGGCCAGGGGTAGCGGACTTAACAGGACAAATAGGAAACTGCGACCAGGCCGGCCATCACATACGCGGCACGGCACCGGTGTGGTGCGGCGTACCGGCCACGACATGCGAAAATTGAAAGTTTTAAAACATAAATTCATGCGCTTCATTTTTGATTTCGGCAGATACACCTCCCTTAGAGATGTATATGATCGTTGCCACGACATAACCCCACTAGCGGGCTACGTCCAAGAAATATCTCAAAAATTCTATCGATTCAAACGGGACAATACTCCGCTAACCCGCAACATAATCCGAATCAGACAGCATAATGCAATCCTTTTCGACGTTCGATACACTCTACCTTACTACCAGGCGTTCCCTATTTTCCGGCAACCTCTTCCCTAACTATACTTTCCTATACCATAACCTGTAATTTCCCCACCTTTGATCTTTACCTCAACTTTACTAAACTAACCCTTTTCTATCCTCTCTCTATTTGTTTAATTTTGTCCTTGTTTGTCCTTTTTGTCCTCTTTTGTTTTGAAAATCCCCTTTAGGGCGAAAAATTCCTTAAAATCTGAACATTTTATAAGACAACTTCTATTTCATCACATTTTCTTGGAGGCAGGAAGACGAACGGGTTATTTCGAGTTTTGTTTTCCCGTGCCAACAATTCAAATTTTTTAGTAAGTGTGTGCAACAATTAATTTTAAGAAGTTTTATTTTAATTGATTTTAAATATTTTTGTATATTATTTTTAAATTGTTTATTGTTAATGTTTTTTAAACAGGAGCATTGACTCAAAACTATCGTTAAGCCGAACCGGAACTGCCCCGTCTAGACCCACATTCACCACGGCGCTGCACGCGGTTGTTGTCTGGCTGGCTCCGGGCCGGGCCTCGGGGAGACACATAAATGTAATCTAATATTAATAAATTCTTGTTCCATTCAGTTCGTATTTCAGATACATACAAATAAGCAACGTTCTTCGTGGTTAGTACTTACATGCGTGGGAAAACAGGACGATCTCATCCCTCCCTCTAGCGGCTTGTATATCAGCGTATACACAGAAGCTATGTAATTTCAAGGCGCGGATAGCGTAGTGGATATACCATCCTTCGGAAGGGATGTAAAGCAGTCGATCCCTTGTCTATTAAATGTTAGGCAAGTAAAAGGTCCCTAGTCTTCGACAAAGAAGAGGTACGGTAAAAATTCCATTTTGGGGTAACTCGTCTCCTAATGTCGGTGATAGGCCTATAATGTATGTATTACATTTATGTTCTATACACGGTGTCCTGAAATTGTCACTTCCCTTTGGTTATTGATTCTAGTAAAAGACGTTCCCGAAAATGCTTCCTAAGGGAGCTACGGTCCGGCGCCTAAATATATGTTTTTACTCATTAACTTGGAAATAATTTGGGACAACCTGGAGACTTGGTGGATGATTTTGTATTATTAAATCTTATTTTTGTGGAGTACTAACTACGATAAATTGTATCCATAAGCGGGAGAAATGAGGGATAGCTACCATTTTTCTCTACTTTTTTTTTTTTTTTAGTGTATATTTTTAGTAATTTAAGACTTAATTATGATTTCCCGGCTAGTATTACATAAAGGAGGCCCTCTTGACAATTAGCAGTACGACAAACTGTTTTTAATAAAAAGCTGCTTAAACTAAATATGGATGTTACGTTTGGTAATGCGAGTTATGATTTTTCGCAGTAGGCTTATGTCATGTAGGATTATGTACCATTTTAATTTACAATCACTTTTCTTATTAGGTCCTCAGCTATACTTGACGATATTTTTGCGACCTTAACGCACGACATCACGCATGGAACTGCCATCGCAACAACGCGAACGGCAGCACTCTGTACGATTACGTCAGTAATTGTAACGTCGTACTGCAGTATCCGGACGATCATACGCATTTTCCAGATAACGGTACAACACCTTCCACCCTCGACATAGTGGTCGACAAGGGTGTGAGGAACTCCACGTCGCCGGTGTCGAGGGAAGACATTACACGCATCTTATAGGGATGCCGACTGGCGTCTCTATAAGACACACATTAATACACACTTAACACTTACAAACAACATCACAACAGCCGCCGAACTGGAAAATGCTGTGGGTGAGTTCACGAGGGTACTGCAGGACGCCAAACAGGGTGTTGCAAAAACCATAACTATAAATCCTTACAAAGACCGACTCGACGCAGCGGTCATACAAGACATCCATGAAAAGAACCGACTAAGACGACTTTGGCAGCGAAATCGCAATGTCGACGCCAAGGCCGAGATGGGTAGACTACAACGGCAGATCAGGACCGCCATCAACACCACAAAAAACCGGAAATGGCGGGATAGGCTGGAAGCGTTGAATTCTCAGGACAATTCGCTGTGGAAGCTGTCGAAAGCAATAAAAAATACGCGGGAAGTCATACCCGCCTTGACAAAACCAAACGGATAGACGGCTATGACAGACTCGCAGAAGGCGAATGACTTAACTGACCATTTTCAGGACATACACAACGTACTGATACCGAACAATGTTGAACACGACCACTTTGAAAATAACATTAACGAACTAATTGGCCATGACGTCCAATTGACACGAAGAGAATTTCTAAAAGTCATGGCCAAGCCCTCGGAGGTAGCCAAGATTATACGGACCTTACCTAATAACAAAGCCGCGGGTTCAGACGGTATCGAATATAAGCTACTCAAATATTTCCCGAGGAAAGGAAAGGTATTGTACATTGTACATTGTGAACGCGATCCTGCCACTGCAACATTGGCTCAACCAGTGGAAATGCGCAGTGGTTGTGCCAATCATGAAGCAGAACAAGAACGCGAAGCTCGCCGGCAGTTACCGACCAATGTCATCACTGTCGGCGATCTCCAAGTTGATTGAGAAGGTCATCCTGATCAGACTAGACTCTGCTCAGGATGAACTCCACATCGACGACGAGTACCAGTTCGACTTCAGGCGGGCAGGGGCACTGTGCAGCAGGTCGTCAGGATCGCGAATGACGTCAAAGTGCAATGCAACCTCGGGAAGAGCACCGTCATGGTGCTCCTCCTTCACAAACTAAACGCACTGGACTTTCCCATGTACATAACCAAACTTATTCACTCTTTCCTGACAGATCGATCGCTGCAGGTCAGGGTGAATAATAAACTATCAACTCGGCGGGACATTCGCGCGGGCGTCCCCCAGGGGTCGTGCCTGTCACCGAAACTGTACAACTTGTACGTCTTCGACTGCCCGGAGTTCCCTAATACGAACCTTGCCAAGTACGCCGATGACACGGCCATGTATGCGCATTCGCACAACGCACAAGCAGCTAACATGCTGCTGAAAGCACACATGGCCCGTGCCACGGCGTATTACAAGTGGAAAAGTCGGATCAACGCCGAGAAGTCCGAATAGATCCTCTTCACGCGCCGGTTCAAAGAGAACCGCATATTAACGCCAATTTCCGTCGGGGGACAACAAATTCCAATCAAACGGTGCGTGAAGTTTCTGGGGGTTTACTTGGACAAACGACTGACGTTTAACATACATATTAACGAAACACTACGCAAGGTCTACTCCATATCCAGGAGTCTGTATCCGCTCCTGGTCAGTGGTAGCGGACTTAACAGGACAAATAAGAAACTGTTGTACACGATGGTGATCATGCCGGCCATCACATACGCGGCGCCGGTGTGGTGCAGCATTCCGGCCACGACAATGCGAAAACTTAGAATTCTCGAACACAAATTTATGCGCCTCATTTCTGATTCCGGCAGATACACCTCCCTCAGAGATCTATACGCACGATGTCACGACATAACTCCACTAGCGGACTACGTCCAAGAAATCTCCCAGAAATTCTACATCTTCAAACTGGGCGATAGTCCGCTAACGAGCAACATAACCCAAATCAGAATGCATAATGCCCCATTCCAGATCAAACACCCCCTACCATACCTTTTCCCTAGCCATACTTTCCTATAACACAACCTACCATTCCCCCACCTTAGATCTTTCCTCAACTTTATCTTTCCAATCCTCTCTATTCTCTTTCTGTATGTTCTGTTTTTGTTCCTTATTTTATTCTCTTTGTTCTTTTTGTCACCAAAAATTCCATTTTGACCGATAAACCTTTAAAAATTCAAACATTTTATTATTCTCTTTCCACCAGTTCCCGTACGGGTTTTTTTCGTTTAGCTTTTCACCCGAGTCAACAGCCAAAATTTATTCAGTGTTACAACCAGCAACTAGTTCTAAGTTTTATATGCATTAGTTTTAGGCCTGTGTGGGCAGCATTGTTTTTAAATATATTATTAATTTTAAACCCACGCTAGGTGGGTAGGAATATTAATTGTTCCTCTTTTTTGTCATTGTCGCCAAGCCGAACCGAATCTGCCCCGCTCAGCCCTACAATCACCACGGCGCTGCGCGCCGCGGTTGTCTGGCTGGCTCCGAGGCAGGTTTCGGGGAGGCGCATATGTATATATGAATATTAATAAATGTTATTTGCTTTATTTGCTTTGTGTATGTATCCTCGATACTCCAAGTGAAGCAACGTGCAGCGCGGTTAGTACTTGGATGGGTGACCCATCTTAGGAAACACAGCGATCTCGTCACACCTTCTAGCGGCTTGTATATCAGTGTATACGCGGAAGCTATGTAATTTCAGACGAGGATTACGTAGTGGATATAGCATCCTTCGGAGGGGATGTAAAGTAGGCGGTCCTTTGTGTATTAAATGTTAGGCAACTAAAAGATCCCTACTTTTCTTACGAGAAGAGGTTCGACAAAATTTCCAGGTTGGGGGTAGCTCGTCTCCTGGCGTCGGTGATAGGCCCTGGTAGCGGAAATAGGCCGACGTTAAGTAAATAGATAAAAAAAAATAATGTAAACTGACAATTTTTATTGAAAAAAATTTTTTTTTAGAATTTCTTCCCCCCGCTCATCAATTTTTTTTGGAGGAATTATTTTTGTATTATTTACAGAGTTGGCTTATGAAGTTGGCAAATTTGAAAAATAACCCACCAAAAAAGTTGGCTCGCTACGCCCCTGGGGGTGTCTTATAGCAACACAGTGTGTGTCGCGGTTGTCTGCTAGGCGTACGACCTCAACAAACTCTTTTTTACTGGTCGTTTTTTAACAGCAACGATTCCCTGCGATATTGCCATCTGCTGCAGCTAGGCCCGAACTCAGTAGAGATAACAGCGACTAACCAAGTTGTTTCACTCAATCGCGGTCTAGGCCATTGCTACAGTTTCGTTAACTCGCTAAAAACGACAATAAACATCCATACTCTAGCCAGGAATCCTCGAACCAGGAAACCCGTGGTCTCAATGCTAACACGTAAACACTAAACCACTGAGTCGGTTAAGTTTCTTTCACCATTTTCCATCCGATTTTCCATTAACCATTAACCGTTTTGTGTTTTCCTTTTCGATTGATTTGGCTAAAAACCTCATAGGATGGAAAATCCTCGCTAGTAGGGAGATATAGGGGACCTCCGATCGGCTTCAATTATTCGCAATTATGGTCACATATTACTGAATTCACCGGTCACGAGTCTTCACGACGCTGCTAAAATCTTTCTATTTAGAGATTTTACTAATAAAATTATCGGCAGTAAATTTCCATTTAGCAGACAAGTTTTAAGTGAGTTTATTTCAATTTCAGAGAAGTTAAAATGACAATTTGCAAAAGAGTTTTGCATATTATTTACGAAATATTAATGTTTGGTCAAAAAGTCTGGATATTAACGTGTAATAAACCACATTGTCCAGAGATGGAACCTTATATTCAAGATAGAGGTGTCTATAAAAAACATTTGAAACTATAGCTAGAAAAGAAGAGAACTTTCGAGTAAAATTAGATAAACTCTCATTTGTCGGTCACATCAACCGAAGAGTGGACAATATAAAACAGTTGATATTTCAGGAAAACTAGATAGCAAAAAACGAAGAGGTCGATCTGATGAACGTTGTACTGATATCAGCGTTGAGTGAAAAGTTATAGACTCTTGAATCAACGATATCAGCAAGGAGCTGATGGGAAAAGCTTTGGAAAGGTTGTGCGGCACTGACAATGCCGGTGGGTTTAGATGTATGTCTGCGGACAGCCTTGGTTTTGGATTTAGTTATATGTGGTGTGCGCTCATGGTGTGCGTGTTACTTCAGAGTTAGATTTGATGTAGATAACTGAAAACAATTTTTTTTTTATTTCAAGCAATACAAATTTGAGAAGATCAGTTAGAGGTCGTTTGGAAACGACGTAGAAAATGAGCAAATAACGAGCCAAAATTACACTATGAAAATTTGAGAGGCCCATTTTATATGGCCAGTAGTATACAAAATTTCAATTGTAAGGTATTATTGAGAAGTCAATTCGAATAATTCATGGGATCTAAAACATCTGCTAAGACGTCAACAGCGAGAATATCAATGTTCTAGTACCTGTTTATGCAAATCAAAACTCCATTATTTCGAAAATTATTAATTGTACGAGAAAAATACAAATAAAAGAAGTTTTAGAAAATGAAATTTTCCTTTGATTAAAAATCGAGAAAATTTCGATATGATCAACCGGTAATGAGATACTTTTGAAAATAGGTGAAAATTGAGTATTTCAGTGACTACTAATGGCTTTGAGGTACGGGTTAGCGTTATCCGATCGAGTTGGAATTTTGTATAGTTCATTTTTTAAATAATCGGAACCACTTTCAGAGGTGAGACCGAAAAAAATAAGGGCTACCCTAATGTTTATAGAAAGTTTTCTTGCTATTTTTGCATGTAGAATTAGCACCTAAAGGACATTTTAGGTCACCCTGTAAAACAAATCAGCTATATATATTAATAATGTAATTTTCCACGTGTGAGGCTACTACTGCACACTGCACTACTTAGAAGTTAGCCCAGATGACAGAGATCATTTTATAGTGAAACCCACAAAAATTTGCAAACTGATTAATTTTTTTTTTAATGAGTTCGTGAAAGTGTATAGAGTAATATCCTGAAAAGTTTACATTTCATTCGGATGCAGAACATAAAAAAAAAGTGAAAAAAAAATTTTTTTTTAACCATTTTTACAAAATTTTTAAATTGAATCAGGGTAGGAAAAAATAAAAAATACAGGTGGATAGACCACGTGTTTCTGAAAAAATATTCTAATAAAATTTATCGCTAAAGCCATGGTATTCCTGAAAAAAAAATAGTGAAGTAACTTGGAACCTCTAAAAATTCTTAGCTGTTCTATCGAGTAAAATAAAGATTTTTTCTCTTTCTGATCACACGTTTTAAAGATTTTTCTTAGTGAATAGGAGGACAAATAGTGAGTATGGAGGGAAAATATATAATTATCATCGCATACAGAGACACTACACATAGATGCTGAATCGCTCGCATGAATTTTTACGTGCCTTTACTGTATTGTATTTATTACAGGTACACCTATCCACTTTCAGCTATTTCCAATGGATTCTTTATACATTTGTTAATGTATTGGAAAAGTTCCAGAATTTATATCCAAAACAATCAAAGATATTTTCATAGTTATAACGATAAGATCGTGAAAATCGCAATTTCTTATCATGATTTGATTGATCATATTTTAGAAAAAATGCATACAAGTAAACGATTTTGTGTTTGAACATTCGAAAAATATACATTTTCTCCGAAATAGTGATATTTTATTTTTTCCAATGGGTCAATTTCTCGACAAGTTACAGCCTCCAATATATATATATTTATCAAAAAAAATCATCAAGCAAGAAAATTAAAATGATTTGAGATGTACCTTTTTTTTTAATCCTCGTTACTACAGCGTAATAAATCATAATAATCATGAAGTCTACATACTTTTCAACAGTTCTCAATGAAGAAAAAATTTTTTTGAAGGGCTTTTATTTTGTCTATACTGTTTATTGCAACGATTGAGTTCGGGCGAGATAATATATATAAGTATATTTTTCCCATCCATCCTTTGCTTGTATTGTTTAAAACAAAAAAGCATCAGAAAGCTACAATTTCCATCTTTTAAACGAACTAACATTCGTATAGATTGAACAAATGCTGATTTAGCGACATGTAATCCAGTGCGTCGGTGTCACAGTCATGCGCATTCAAGCGCGTGCACGCATGGATCTCGCTCAGAGTTATAACGTTACACTTGACTATTTTTTTTCGGGAATACCATGGCTTTAACGATAAATTCTGTTAGGATATTTTTTGTTCATAAATACGTGATCTATCCATTTATATTTTTGATTTTTTTCTAGCTTAATTTAATTTTAAAATTTTGAAAAAATGGATGAAAACATTTATTTTCTTTTTTTTTTATGTTCTGCATCCGAGCGAAATGTAAAATTTTCAGGATATTATTCTGCACACTTTCACGAACTCATTAAAAAAAAGTTTACACAGTTTGCAAAATTTTGTGGGTAAATACCTTCATCGACTGGGCTAAGTTGACAAACTTTACAAACTGACACAATTATAGTTTTTCGAATACTCATCATAATTTTTTTTCATGACAAATTATCATAATAACGTTATTCTCTTAATTTAATCCAAAATTACCGGTTAATTTGATATACTTACAAATAAAATGCACAAAACACGATAGATTATGAATAATACCAGTTGGGGAAATAACCTGTTATGAATAAATTATAGGCTATTTATATTGTGAAGTAAGTTTTTTTTTATTTTAAAGACGTCATACCTGTCGCAGTTATTATTTGTTTTTTTAAGACAGATATTTTAACAAATTAATTGTGCGTAATTATAGTTATTTTAAAACAGAATCACTAATCATATTTTTATCTACGAATACAGAACTAATTTATTTTTCCACTTGCATATCATAGTCTCATAAACATCAAACATCACACGTAGCATGGAATTAATTGTTAAGAATATTTTTAATTTTCGAAAGCTGCCGTCAGAACATTTTTCGACAGCAACTGCTTACAATCTTACAAAATTAGTCGGAAAAAATGTTTCGGGATTTTAGTTCTTCATGCTTTATTGCCCTAGGATTCGTTTGAAATCAGAAATGGATTTTCTCTTTGGGTTTATGTCTGTGGTAAACTTTTTGTCCTTCAAAAACAGAACAGCATTCGATCATTAATTTTATTTTTGTTGTATTTTTCCGTATTTAGATGATTTTGAACAAAATTGGTTGAGCAGATGCTCAGATATTCGAAGAAAGACTCCACATATTAACGTAGGTAAATATATTTGAAAAATTTTAGTTAATAAAATCTTAATAGTTCTTTTTAAAAAAAATATAGTAAAAATCGAACTTCGGCGTCTTGCTGTTTCTTTCGTTGTATTTATCAGCAGATTTGGCGTACCTATATAATAAAAATCTTTATTAACTTTGTCTTACTGATAAGTGGTATACGGTACATAAGTTATTTTTTTATTTTCGAATTTTTATATCGCCTTATTATACCTGGGGCAAAAAAGTACTTAGTACCACTTTAGTTACCGCCAATAAAAAAGAAACCAACTCTCTAAAATACCCGACCAAACGTTAAGTTATTGCGGATGTTGGGTATGTGTTTCCCTAAATAAAATAAACGCAGATCTGTTCCAGATCAATACCCAGAGTTGTGATTATTACTTTTCTATCAAAGAAAACGTACACTCATCACTGAAACCACATCGTTCATAAAGTTATTAGCCGTCATTTCGAAAAATTTTAATCTTCGATTATTGTCGTGTTCATTTAGTTTTTGAAAAAGTTTGTCAACTATGTTTTTTTTATGCTCTTTTTCTTTTTTCTTTATTCTCTCCTTTGGGAAACTACCGATGCTAGGCATGTTTACTAAAGGATTAACTACTATCCGTTGGAACGTGCCCCAAACCTGCAACTTCAAGAGTGTCATTCATTATTATTCTTTATGTTTGTTATCAAGCTGTCTTCCATTAATTTTCGTCTTAAGTATGACATATTGAAGGCCCATCAACTTATCAGAGTAAATTGATTAAAAGCACTCGCTGTAGCTCATGCATAGTCGTCATTTCTTATATAAAATCCCATAATTATGATTCTTTTGGCAGTCTTGTGAATGCTGAGAATTTATGGTATTGTATGTTCAGAAAAGAAATAAGCTAGCATTTTATACTGTGAAAAACATATATTTTTCGCGAAAAATATTTTAGTAACTTGATGATAAGAAAGGTGTTATTTCGTCTTTTATTAGCTAATTTCTTTCATTCAACATTTACCATAATAGAAAATAGAAAGGCCGGTTGTACACATACACAACATGTCAACGACATTTTCGTTTTCGACGCGCTTTCGACACTTGTCGTATGAGAATGTATGAAACAAAATATCGAACCTTCATACTTAAACAACATATAGTCGGATGAAGAGAGTTTGATGTTATCCATTTTATTGCAAAGAAAAAAGAACAGAAAGACAAGAAAATTTCGGACTCGTCCATATGGCATCAATAATATTTATTTAAAAATTGTATTAATAAATATATGAATGAAGATCCAATGAAATTTCAGTCATTTCATAGAATGTCCCACAATACATTCAAAATACTATTGGAAAAAGTGTGCCCTTTTATAAGAAAATAGTTTGCTTTTTCTTACGCTCGACGATTACTACAGTCGTCCGAAGTATGATCATACAAAGCCTGATATTTTTTTACTATTTTTACCAATTTTATATTACTGTCATCCATTTTAGAACGTACTCACAGACTCCATAAAAGGCAAATGTAGTTTGAAATACGAACAAGTAGTATCGTATGGTTGTTTAGGGCCAGTGAATATATGTACAACATGTTGTCGACATTTTCCTTTTCGACATGCCTTCGACACGTCGTATGAGAATGTAGAAAACAAAATAACAAGCTTTAATTAAACAACATGTCGTCGGATGGACATAGTTTAATGTTATTTGTTTTATTGGAAAATAACAGAAAAGAAACACAAGAAAATTTTGGATTCATCCATATGGCACTACTAATCTTCATCAACATAAACAGTGTCGTATGGTTCTTGTTTAAGACATGCCGTATCTTGTTTGCGACGTGTTTGTTTGATGTGGACAGCTTCATAAAAATCTTAGTGTTGCAAAAGTAACGACACGTCGAAAGCATGTTGTAGATAAATGTCGTATAAGTGTGTAGCCGGGCTAAGACATGTCATATCTTATCTTCGACGTGTTTATTTGATGTGGGTAGCTTCATAAATAGATCTTAGTGTTACAAAAATAACGACATGTCAAAGACATGTCCTATCTACATTCTTTATTTTTCATTTTTATATGGCATTTGATCAGAAATGGAAGATAAATTGTGCATACTTCTTTTCTGGTATTCTAGAAATGTAATGGAGGAGGGTGGTGAATTAATGTCAAATTATTGTGCACAAACAGAAATTTTATTAAATTCACCCATTTCTAATCACGTGTGCGGATACAACAAATCAGATCAACATTACACTGAAAATTTTTTGCTCAAATAGAAATCCTATTAAATTCGCCTATTTCTAATCACTTGTGTGGAAATAACCAATCAGAACAACATTACACTGATAATGTCCCTAGGGCAATTTTCACTTATGTCATCCAGTCCGAAACCAGTTCTTATCTCAGTTTCCGAAACTGCGATAAAATTATTTCGAGGAAAATATGGTGCCAATTATTCCACTGTATATTTCGAACGGTGTGGCACACATCGCAAGGTGCCATTTGACACTTTAGAAGAAGTGACTATGAGAGCTAGGCTTAGTGTCTGATTTTTACTTAGAAATATGTCTTGATATTTCTGTTGCTATATCTCTGCAACTTTCAAATAAAAATAGAAATATGACAGATACTTGAAGTGACTAGTTTTCCTTGAAAACTCTGTAATGAATATGCCAGATTTTTGAATGGCTTTTCTTTGAAAAACCCTTGTTTATGTTAATTTCTTAAATGTTTATTTATTGTTTCAGATATGGTCTCCTAGGTGCTAGTGGTTGCGGAAAAACCACTTTACTGAATTGTATAGTAGGAAGGAAAAGGCTAAATTCAGGTGAACTCTGGGTTTTAGGTGGGACACCGGGGTCTAGAGGAAGTGGTGTTCCTGGACCACGAGTAGGATATATGCCGCAGGTAAACTAGTAATTTTTTTAGGGCGTTGCTAGCTATAAGGCTACTTACCACAAGCATTTTACAATATGGAAAATAAAAAATGTTTTTTCATCTCATTATTTTTAACATTTAATATGTTAAAGAAGAACACATTCAACCAAGCAATAGGCATTAAAGGTCTACAATAATAAAGAATTTAGTTATTATTATTTATTGGAACGGCTTCTTATCTGGAATTAGAAATATTTTGAAAATTTGCTTTTTAATGTTTCAAAATAAGTATATTGATATATACTCTACATATGTTTCGGCTTATTAGGCCTTTCTCAAGAGTAAATACAAAGATTACTGAGATACAGAGATTACTTTTAAGAAAGGCCTAATAAGTCGAAACATATGTAGAGTATATATCAATATACTTATTTTGAAACATTAAAAAGCAAATTTTCTTGTAATTAGAATTATTTATAAAATGTTTCACAAGGAACCTACCACAAATTCAGTTAAATGTATTATTTTTAGACATTTTCACAATTTATACAGCATCAACGCGTAAAAAGTTACTAATCTACATGAAATTAACGATTTCCTATATGAGAGAAAACTTAAATTTGTAAATTGTTGTATGGAATTTAAAAAATCCAATATTTATGAAACTGCATTGTATAATTTCCTTTGTCGTAGAAGTTGAATATTATCTTTTTAGACAGATAATGAGGGTGAGTTTGTTTTCTCTATATATTTCCTATTACTTT
Organism: Rutpela maculata; assembly: GCA_936432065.2. NCBI lineage: Eukaryota > Metazoa > Arthropoda > Insecta > Coleoptera > Cerambycidae > Rutpela > Rutpela maculata. The sequence goes on from OW386286.2 coordinate 163,792,071, forward strand.
TATTTACATACTTCGTTTATTTACATACATCTTAATATAAAATTGTTATAAATTAGCCATATGCTTGGTGCATAATAATCTTTGTTAAGCAATAAAACACATGGTTCAACTACATTATACGAGTTTCGATAGCCAGATTTAAATACAAAAATGCATTCAAGACGTCAAGGTTAGCATAGTGTTTTCATAATTCAAGATCGCCATAGGTTGGTTGATGAATTAATTAGAAAAGACTGTTTTTTGGAAACATTTTTTTTTCATAAAAACCACATAATTATAAAAATAAATATGTATACTTGTCATCTTGGTGCTAAGGCTCTGGTGGAGCTTTTGATGTGTCAGCCGGTTTCCGGGTCTTCTTCCGCGTTGACTTTGTTGTGTGCTTAACGTTTCGACCATCTTGTCGTGGTTTTTTTCTGAAACGAAGTGAAGACCACGACAAGATGGTCAAGACATCAAGCACTCAACAAAGTTGACGCGGAAAGAGACCCGGAAGCCAACAGCCAGACATATGTATACTTGTATTCTTCATTATTGTCTATTCCAGTTTGGAACGCCACTCTCAGTCAGAATAATCATCTATGAACTTTTCAGGCAGAAGTTTCGCCAACATTTATTATCCTTAAAATATCACTGCCTCCTTTTAAATAGTTTATATCCCATTATTAATGTACTCCTTGAACTACGGTTTATTAATGTTGAAAAATACGGGGATTGTAAATTGAGTTTCCTCATATCAGAAGATTATTTGAACAATATTAATTAGATAAATTAGGTATTAATACCCAGGTCATTGATCTAAACTTTATACCGCACGCTATTAAACGCCTATTTGCTATATATCTTTCTGTCAGATTAGCCGTTGCTAGGGCGGGGCCAGTGGGACACTCTATTGTCCACTCCTATTATGTGGCGCCCCTGCTGTAGATAACAATCCGTACTTTATTTATTTACTACTATTTTATACCACTTTTTAAAACAATTATCCCCTCCGCCACAGAAAGCTAGTTACGCCACTGATTAGCAACAACTATGCTTTTCAGTCCCTGTTTACCTACTACTCCTTACCAATCAGCAAACATCAGAAAACTTTCAAAAATTAAATATAGGGGCCTGGGATAATCAAAGGAAACATCATCGAGCCATACTATATGAGAGAAAATTTAAATTCATGTGGCTATTTACAACTTCTGCGTGAGCAAATCATTCCACCCTTAAAGCCCTTCTCTTCAAGCCAGGCATATTCAGAACAACTGACAGATGAAATCAGGTATGAGGATGATGGTGCTTCACCTCACTACGGATTTAATGTTTTTTCAATACCTAAATTAAACGTGTCCAGGGAAATGGGTAGGTTGAAGAGGACATATTAATTACCGCGATCACCAGATTTAAATCCTTTAGACTAATTTCTTTTAGTTGGAAGGCCGAATCCAAATGATAACCTCATAGGGCGGCTGTTTATGAAATATCCTCATATATTATTCAAAACGTTTTAAACGCCTTCGTTAATCGATTAGGATATTGTCAAGCAGATAAGAATTTCCAATTTGATTATTAAGCATTTTTTTTCCATTATATATGTGTTGTTAAATATTTTGCTTGTATTCTTTTTTATTTTATTATTTCATTGGATATTGTTAAATCATTATTATTGTTGAAAATGTATCTATCTATATGAAAACCAAACAACTGTAGCTAATCAAAAATATAGTAGTTGTTGAAAATCAAATTACATCATTGAATTAACTAAAGAAACCTACAAAGAGTGACCCCAAAAATCGCCCATTTTCTCCCCTGGAATTTTGTTTCAAACTAAGTGCCAAATTATTGTTAATAATGAGAACATCCTGAATAAAAAGTTTCAAGATGAGCATATCTTTGGTGTTTGAGATATGAGGGATTAAATTTGTGATAAGCGATCTCGCTATGAGAATATTATACTAAATTAAATTCTGTCACAAGGACGCTCTCCATAAAATTAATGTCCTATTGGTCTGTTTTCAAACTTCAAGTTAATTTTATAAGAAGGTGGAGGTGCGAGGGGGTAAATATCGCAATCGCTGTATCACATTAGCGAAAATTCTGAAGGCAAGGATATTCAAGAGTGCTCTTCTGGAATGTCATGGCCTCGTGATTCTTTCTCATCGCTCTAGAGAAATTCAGAGGGTGTAAATCTGAGCAATTTTACAATCATTATATTGTATCGAAAAAAAAATCTGACATAAAGGTAAGTGTCCTTTCCCGAACGCCATAGTCTTGAGGATCCCTCAAGTGGATTTTATGAGGGGGTAAGGGTGCGAAGGGATCAATATCGGAACAATCTCGTAATCGCTGCATTATATAAAAAAAATACTAATGTGGAGATTTCCAAGAGTGCTTTTCTCTTATGCCAGGACCTCTTGATTCCTTTTCATCCCCTAAGTGATATCGACGGAGGTCAGGGGGTGAAGTTTTCGTCTCGTTCTTTTATCCCATCGTAGGTGTGTCATAAAATAGTAGCAAAAATTGTAGATATCGTCCCACATTCATACCTACTGCAATCAAAATGCGATATCTGGTACATTCACTAGTTTTTCCCTGACTCAAAAGTTCATAATTCAAGATGAGGAGTAGTTTCTTACCCTCTTGTAATGGATTGTTTTCGTGTACTAGGTCGTAACAGATTTATGATTCATTCCTATTAATAAAGCTTAGAGGGTTCAAGCTTTTTCACCAGTTATTGGAGCTTGTGTGCAGTTTGATATTGTGGTGGGGTAGTTTTCACCCCCTTAAAGACGTGTCTCGATTTCTTTCGAATATTTTTTAATTTTTTAATATGTGATTATCGTTAATGAAAAGTGATAATCCTATGGTCAGCAAACTGGGTTCTGGACCATTTACGAATAAGCGTTTTCAAATATGTCGTAAAACGAATGTGTAAAAATTATTTTAAGAAAGCTGAAAGCCTACACTAATAAATTGATGAAATAATATGTGGAAATTAAGTGGTCAGCCGTTGGGACGAGTTCATTTAGGAGTGCGTCAAATATGTCAGAAAAATATAACAATATAAGGCTCAAGTACGTTAGAAAAGCTGAAACTGGTATATTGTTTATTTATAAAAAAACAAAGTACGACCTCTCGCTACTTCCTTGGGGAGGTAAAAACTTCATTTTCTTATATCAATCGACATTTAATGGCCAACAAATTTATTTTATTCATATTGTAAAGTTTTGAGTAAATGAGGTAGGTGGTGAAAGATTCGAACTTTGGTAATGTTAACACGACGTACTCATAACGTAACAAAATTTAAAAAATGATTGTCTGTTAAATATCGATTATGAAGGAAAATCTCATTTTTGCCATTTTTAGGTAGAAGGAAACTGACTTGCCGGAAAAATTTTTTCGTGTCCAAAATTGGCTTCAGCGCGTCAAAATACTTCAGAAAAGTTAGATCAGAACTTAAGAACAAGACCTTTTTTGACCCTTTTAGGGTATAAATCGTGTTGGTAGAGGGAAACTAATTCGATAGCAATTATTTTTGTGTTCAAAATTGAAGAAAGTAGACAAATTAGACGAGAACCTTAGGAGAAGACCCTTTTTTATTAAGATATTAGATAGAATGACCCTTAAAAGTTGTATTAATGAATAATTGACTTACTTAGGTATCACCTTGACCAGCATTCTTCAGGTATTCTCTCATGAATAATTATTTTGTAGGGCCGTGTAAAATTATGCGACAAAATCATGTGATATTACTTTTTTTATTGCTCGTAAAGCGAAAAAGATTAGTTCTCAAAAGAAAACTTTCAGGTAATTGGAGATGAATAGCGAATCACTATTAACCGAATTTTTCCATTTAGTCTAGGAGATAGCTACAAATATGGGGCCTGGTATATAATCTGTTGGCATTGCTGTTATGTTTTAGCAAATATTTTATCTTATGCGAGTCAGACCTCCTCACCTGACCGTTTTGGCGCTAGCCGCCTCCGAAAATATTCAATTGTGAAACAGAGTATAACACTTTGGGGCTTGGTGTTAGTTGAAGAGGGTATCTTGGCGATCAACATTCGATATATGCCAACATTTTTTCTCCGTGCAATTGGCAGCACTGGCGACATCAATTATGGCCAAAGAGGCAGCAGCTATTTCTCGTACTGTAGAATGGGCAATATCTAAACAATATAACCAAGTCGTCATTTGCACCGATTCTCAATCAGTTTTAAAAAAGTTAAATAATTTTCCTGGAGTTAACTGCATTTACCACAACCATTTTATTATAAGTATCATAGAAAGATTGGCTATGGCATCGACTCAAAATATCAAATTTCATTTTTTGTGGGTAAAATCCCATTCAAATATAGCAGGAAATAACAAAGCTGATAATATAGCAAGGTACACCAACGTTACCATGGCTGAAAAGGACACTTCTGCAGTCTTCTCTGTCGTCAAAAAAAAAATCTTAGAAAAATGGAACCTTCAATGGCAAGAATATGGAAAACTATCCAATACGTATTATTTTAAAATCCATCCAAGTATCCCGTCTTCATAATGGTTTAAAAATTGTCACCTTAGTAGAAAAACTATTATTAGCAGAACTAAACTTAACCATGGCAGATTCCCCGCCCACTTGCATAAAATAGCAATACGAGATCCACTCTGCCTCTGCGGCGAAATTGGAAACATTAACCACTTAATTTTCAATTGCCCTTTAACGGATATAATCTCTAAAATCCTTATCAAATATCTGAATGAAAATGGGTTTCCTTCACCTATATGGCTACCATATCTCTTAAGCCTCTCTAAACTTAACTGTATGAAACATCTTTCCTCCTTTTTTATTAATTGCAATATAGACATCTAGTTACATTGAGAAAAAATGTTGGCACTCACAGAGACTATTCCTTGGTACAAAAACTACAAGTCTGAGAAAGGGTGTCCCGTCAATTGGACGCAGATAATAGGACGCGCGACAATTGGACGCGATAAAATAGGACGTGTTACATTGGACGTGTTTATTAAAAATAATCATATTGAATAGCCTTGTCATGATTACAAACAGTGGTTGCTGATTATGAGAATAGAAGCATTTTATAATATATTTTATAAGTTTATCCTGGCCGTTCGCATTCTTTTTACTAAATCGCCATTAAACTTTAGTTAACATGAATTTAAGAAATGTTTTAAGAGGATAGTAAAAGGTCTCACACTTTTTCAAGTTGGTTAATTTTTGGGAAAATTTCCTTCCTGCAGTTTTGAGTAAATTTGATTTTCTCAGAAAAAGAAAACATCATAATCGAAGTCGATAGACATAGATGACGATTTATCAAGAAATTATATTTTTGAGACCGTGTATGATTTGGCTAATAATTATTTACCAAGAAAAAAATCGCTAAATTAAAGTAACTTAAGCAGTATCAATCTGAAAAAAAAAACGTATTTTATATTTTTTTTTAAATAACTTTTTCCATGAGAATTTAAAAAACTGTGCTTTTCACTTCTTTTGTGCGTAAAACGTATGTTTATGGTGATAGTGAAAAAATGGGCAGCCACTGGAAGGAGAACTTCCCTACCAAATGTTTGCAAAAATTTGTTAATTTAGTTAATAACCGACCTCGTTACCGCTAAGCTACGCGATGCATGTAGGCCTCCGTTCTGCGGGTGTTATAGCTTATTACTGGAGCGGATCTGGTGAGAAAAAGAAGACTTTTGAAACCAACTTTTTACATTTTTTTTTTATAATTCGGTTACACACATTCTCTTTTATCATGCTATCAAGTTAGTTCAGCTTAATCACTCGAGGTGGGGCAGGAATTCGCATTTAAAATTCGCAAAAACACGTTTTTTCATGATAAATTTGTTATTATTGACTTGACGAAAAAAGTTAAATAAAAAATTGAGGACCTCGCGGAAGCGCATAATCTGGTAAAAAAATTTCCAAATCGGACATTTCGTTAAATTTTTTTTTTAAATACGCGTCTTTTTGCTGTAACACTAATATACAAAAAAGTAATTCCTTGATTTTTTCCCGAAAAAAAGGAGTTAAGGGGGCGAGATGTTTTTGAGGTAAGTGAAATAGATAAGAATTGATGGAGCCGGAGGATGGGGGTGGTGGGCCAATTAGGGCAGGGGATGAGGTAGGGAAAGTAAAATTATTCAACCCCCTGAATTTTTTCACCTGTCGTGCGATTTTGAAAAACCAAAATTTAATTTGTTCGCTGTTATCTCTAATATTTGACTGATTAATTTTTTAAATTTTTTTCAAATAAACAAATTTGTGGGAGGAGGAAAAACTTTTTGCATTTTTTTTCAAATGCGTTTTTTTACGTAGGAAAGGGTTCAGAGGAAAAACTTTCTTACAGATAATAGTCGGGTGCCCTCCCTAGCTGTACGTGCACCCCCCGCCCGATCTTTGGGGACAATGTTTTTCATGAAGATTAAAGCCTAAGGAACAATTTAAGACATATCCTAAAAAAAAAGCTGGCTGTTCTTTCAAAATGGCGGCCATATGTTAAAAAAAACTGTTGCCGATGTTGTTTTTGTCATTTAACACAAAAACTAAAGAACTTTTTTCAAAAAAAACAACGTGCATAACATTTTTTACAATTTTGTATCTATACAATATTTTGATAGGAGTTACCATTTTCCAAATAAATGAGTCCAAAATTAAGAAAACATGGAAATTCATATATCGGTAAATCACTTACAGAAAATAACTATAACAATTATTGTAAGGCGTATAATATAACTTTATATTATTAACATAAAAATTAAATAAAATAAACTGAAAAAAATTAATAATAATAATATTATAATTTGCAGACATTTATCTCGAAAACGGTAACAGTGGTATCTAGATTGTATATATTGTATAGGAACAAAATTGCAGAAAATTTTATGCACTTTGTTTTTTGTGCAGAAAGTTTTTCTCCATTTTTTAGTTTTTGTGTTAAAGGACAAAAACAATATTTGAATTTTTTTTAAAACGGACGCCATTTTGAGGGTACAGCCAGTTTTTTTAAATTGTTCCTTAGGCTTTAATCTGTATGAAAAACATTGTCCCCAAGGATCGGGGGGGGGGTGCACGGACAGTTAGGGTGGGCTTCCGTAGTGTTACGTTTTATATTGAATATTATATTTTATTTTAAGAGATGAATCATTTATCTGGAAAATGGTAACTCCTATGCAAATATTGTATAGGAACAAAATTGTAAAAAATTTTATGCACTTTGTTTTTTGTGCAGAGATTTTCTCCATTTTTTTTAGTTTTTGTGTTAAATGACAAAAACCATATTTGCAATTTTTTTTTTAACGGACGCCATTTGGAAAGTGCAGCCAATTTTTTTTTTTAGGACATGTCCTAAATTGTTCCTTAGGCTTTAATCTTTATGAAAAAAAACATTGTCCTAAGGATCGGGGGGGGGTTCACGGACACTTAGGGTGGGGTCCCGTAGTATAAGTGAGGATCTTTTTTATCTTTATTTAAAAAAAAAATATCGCAATCCAAGCAATAAGAGGGAAGGGAATAAAGGGTTAAGGAAAAGGGCTAGTAACTTCGGACCTTGATATTCGGCAATATAAATCTTTTTCCCATCTTAATATTTTATCAATGTACCCTTTATCAAATAACAAACTGCAGAAAACGATAGTTTATAAATAAGTTGCGCTATTACTATAGTGTACACATCAGGGGCGCAGCCAGGGGGGGAAGCCATGCCCCCCCAGCCGTCCTCCATGAACCAAAAATAAAGACGTATAATCTCTATCAGTACAAAGCAGTATTTAAACTATCCCTTGAAATAAATACTTTGTAATTAATACCAATATTATCTAGTAGAGGAATCTATACACATCCATCTACAACAATTTTCTGAAAAGTTTTCCTCATCCTCTGGAGAGGGTTCTATTGCCCCCCCCCCCCAGATGAATTTTCTGGCTGCGACACTGGCACACATTGCACAAACCTTAGATTTGAACGAGTACTTTAACAACTAAATTGGCGTTATAACATTAAAAATGCTTAAAACAAACATAATTTATTTTTTAACAAAATCGATCGGTAAATAAAAAGTTATTAATCATGAATTATTTCATAACAATACAATATTAAAACGTAGATATGATTTTCAAATAGTGATATTATATTAGCAATATTATCGCTTTCGGAAATAGAGAATTATAGCTTGAAATCCAAGGATCGCAAGTTTGAAACACAGGCAGGTTATTATAGATGTACTTGCACCTTTTTACTTTTTTTATATACTGACAAGTGTTTTATTAAATAAGTCGTAAGATTTAAAATATTCAAAAATTAACATTTCCAAAAAACTGGGAAGAGTAATCTAAAGATTGTGCAACAATTATATAAAAAGTTAAACAAATCGGCGAAGAGCATGAGTTTTTTGAGTTCTTAATTTACCAACCGTGAAGAGGTGACACTTTTAGAGATTGAGGAGGGAATATATGCAAAACTGATTTAATGATAAAGAGATCATAAAGAACATGGAAGTCTAATAGCAATTAATTGCAGTACCAGGCCAACAATCACTGATTTGCAATTTTCTTGAAAACTGTTAATGCTAGAAAAAAGTTTCAAATAAAAAATTTACGCCAACCTTTTATCTTCATATGCCCTCGATATACTTATTATCTATTCCGAAAGATAAAAAAGTTTCCCGCATGTTATATTTGAGAATGCAAATTTTAGACATAGCCTTAGAAAAAAAAGTAATGATTTCTACACTTATTAAAATTTGACCTACATATATTAACACATTTTATTAACAATTATATAGTGATAACACGATAAAAATTTGAGAGTAATTCATTGTGCCATTTTTGTGTTAAAGCGAGTCAAATGGAAACATAATTGTTTTATATATCCAATAGACACCTAAAACTAGAGAAATGGGAAGCGAAAACTCGTGACGGCGTTAAATAATAAGTTGAATATTTGGTAAAGGTAGACTGATAAAATATTAAGATGGAAAAAAAATGTATATTGCCGAATATCAAGGTCCGAAGTCCCTATCCCCTTATCCTTAACCCTTTATTCCCCCTCCCTACCTTCCTATTGCTTGGATTACGATATATTTTTTTAAATAAAGATTAAAAAAATCTTCACTTACCTATTTTCTCCTCTGAACCCCTTCCTACGTAGAAAAACGCATTTGAAATAAAATGCAAAAAGTCTTTCCCCTCCCACAAATTTGTTTATTTTAAGAAAAATAAAAAAATTGATCAGTCAAATACTAGAGATAACAACGAAGAAATTTTATTTTGATTTTTCAAAATCGCACGACAGGGAAAAAAGTTCGGGGGGTTGAATAATTTTCTTTTCCCTACCTCCTCCCCCTTCCCTAATTGGCCCACCACCCCCCATCCTCCGGCTCCATCCATTCTTATCTATTTCACCCACCTCAAAGAAATCTCAGCCCCCTATTTTTTTTCGTGAAAAAATTAAGAAATTACTTTTTTGTATATTAGTGTTACGACAACAGAAAGCGTATTTAAAAAAAAATCACGAAAAGTTACCGATTTGGAGAAAATTACCAGATTTTTTTTTTCGTCAGGTCAATAATAACAAAGGTATCGTGAAAAAACGTGATTTGCTAATTTTAAATGTGAATTCTTGCCCCACCTCGTGTAAATAAGCTGAACTAACTTGATAACATGATAAAAGAGAACATGTGTAATCGAATTGTCAAAAAAAAAATTTAAAAAAAGTTGGTTTCATTTCAAAACCAGATACACTCCATTATATACTTAATACCCAGCGTCGCGCGACTCGCACAATTGTTTGACACAAAATGAACGAAAAAGAATGAGAGTGATATATCGTTGAAATCAGAATAACATTTGCTTTCGAAGGGTACAATAAAAATGGATATTAAATTGAAAAATAAGAAATTCTATGTCCCAAATGGACACGCAACGTCATCCTATCTGCTGAAGTACCTTTTTAGCTCATGTACCATGTATGGTACCAATATTACCTTTGTGTCTTTATCAAAATCGGTTTGCTAGTTTCGGCGCTATCATGTCGGCATACGTACATATATAAACACATGCACACAAATATTTTTTTAAAAACCACTTATTCATATTCCTGGAACCTAAAAACGTAAAGATCTGATCATATTTCAAGTTTATAATTTGGACCATGTGCAGTAACTTTTCCATTTTTATGGGTGTGAAGGTTAAAAAATAATTCAGGTTGATTAGACAACTTTTTTTTTTATAACTCGGTTGAAAATATATTTAATTCGATTTCATAATATTTTAATGCATGATTAGTTACTGCTACCTTATATGTTTACATATATGTTTTCATTTCATTAAGAGTCTATATGTATTTTTACGTACGCGTACGTTGTGCCTATTTCTATGCAAAATAACCGCTATTTATTGTAGTTCTACTGTCCTCCAGTTGAAATACTCATTCACAGAACATGATGGTACAAAGAATGTATTATAATTATAAAAGAACTCAGCGAAATATAATATTTGTAAATATAACTCATAATAATATAGTCATTAAAAAACAAGAACATTTATTTCAAGTATGTGACCCTTATCCGACTAAGGCTACAGTAAAATATATCCAACCAATTTCCAGCTAAGTCATTATTGCAAATGATTGCAATTAATATATCGTAATTATAATAATTATTATAAATTATTGCAAACTAAAAGCAGATATTGAAGTATATTTCTATGGGCTGTGGACAAGTTTCCAAGAGAAGTTTATGTCATTAATCACAGGAAGTTATTTTGGCAACGTGAAAATCTAATTTTGCTATGATCCACCTCTAGACGATTTTATTATCTATATTATATATAAAATTGAATGTGTGTATGTTTGTATATCCAAATATCCTGACAACTTCCAGATGACGTAGATACTTCAAATTTGACCACAGCCATAGGCTTTGGGGTCTTAATAACGGAAAAATTACTGCCTAAGGAATCATTACTTCCACAATTTACTATCCAAGTCTCTTTGTAACTCCTTCAGCGGACTATAATGTGACTTCTTGGATATTTCTATAAACTATTAAATTTCCAAAAGAAACGTATTTATTCATTTTCATTGGCATAACATCTTGACAATTTTATGTAAATTATTCACCTTAGTAACTGCGTTTTTTTCAGGCCAACTTAACTACTACTATTACTAATATTTCTACATGCCCCCCCCCCCCCCGCCTTGAAAGACGTAGTATTCGAAATTACTTGCCATTTACAGACAAGGAACATGATTTGGAAAACGCTTCGTTTATGGTCCATTTCGTTGTATTTACGTAAGCCCCCGCCACGTTATTGTTTTCTTTTATAACACTCACTACTCTACCCAATTTCCACTTCATGGGAGGCAAATTTTCTTCTTTCACTAACACGAAGATACATTCCTGAAGAGTAGTTTGCGTCGTTTTATATCTCGTCCGTCACTGGAGTTCGCTCCTTATTCTACCGCTCCCAAAATTGTTGCTGAAGTTGTAGTATTCTGTGGTATCGAGAAAGTCTGTTTTCTGGGACATGTTTCAAATCAGGTAAAGCGATGACCGATCTTCCTATCAGGAAATGAGCTGGAGTTAACGGTTGCAGATCGTTAGGATCGGCCGACAGAGAAAATAGAGGGCGCGAGTTAGGTATCGCTTCAATCTGTACCAAGAGGGTGTAAAAATCTTCTAATACCAAGGCCATATCTCCTACAACCCTTCGTAAATAGTATTTGGGACTTTTGACTCCAGCGTTTTAAATTCCTCCGAAGTGAGGTGCATAAGGAGGTATAAAATGTCACTGAATATCCTCAGCTATGGCAAAATTTACAATAGCCTTTGACCTATTAATAAGATAACTACCCAAAATTTGAAGCTCGTTTTTGGCCCCAACAAAATTTGTACCATTATCCTAGTAAATTTGAGTCAGCCTACCTCGACGTGATATAAACCATTTTAACGCTTGTAAAAACTCTTCCGTAATTAATTCACTTACCAATTCTAAATGAATTGCTCGCGTAGAAGAACAAATAAATAAAGATATTCAACATTTAACTTTTTACAACCGCGTCCCCTTTTATTTTTGATTTGAAAAGGTCCCGCATAATCAATCCACGTCACCTCAGTAGGAGGCCCCGGCCCCGGCTGGAGGCGAGATCCAGGCAAATTTCCCAAGGCTGAAAACAATTAGCATTGTACCTTGAACATTTAACACAATTTCTAACAATCTTCTTTGAAAAGTCGCATAGAAATAGGTAAAAAAATGTCTAATATGGGATAATAGCAATTGTGAGCCAACATGTAAAAAACTCTTACGCTCAAATTCAAAAATTAATTTGGTCAAATGATGCTTGCATGACAACAGAATCGGGTATTTTTTATTAAATGGAAAATTTGAATTTTCTAGTCGTTCTCCTACACAAATGATACCAACTGCACCCATAAACGGGTTTAATAAGAGATTACTGTTATCTCTATTAAGTGACCCCTTACTAGATAAATCAACGTATTCTTTCGCAAAAGATTCCCATTGAGCAATTTTGATTAAAAAGTTGAATGAATTGTTAATTTCAACATCAACTTCCGAGCGGGTGTGACAAATTTGACATTTTTACAATTTTGAATACACCTTATGACACATGCCAAGGCACGTTTTAACCTTGTCAAATAGGAGAAGAATCTATCAAATGGAAATAATTCTGTATTTTGAATAGCTATAAATGTATTAATGTTGAAATTGCGTAAGTCAGAAACATGATTATTCTTAACTTGCTCTAACACAAAAATAGACAAATTGCGATACGCTGTGGGTTTCCTTGAATACTATGGATGCGCAGTGATTATTCGAGCAATGGACTCTTCTGGGGAAATAAGAAGACACGTATTCGACGGTTTTCAAAAACAGCCTCCCCTCCGAATGGATGAGCAGGAACAGGGATGTTTTTAAGCATGAAATTTGACACATATCCGCCCATGTGCTCTATTGTCGATGAGAATAATTATTTTTTTCGTTTAACTCGCTCTAATACAAAAATAGACAAATTGCGATACGCAGTGGGTTTCCTCGAGTACTATGGATTCCCCGAGTACTATGGATGCGCAATGGGTTTCCCGAGAACTATGGATGCGCAGTGGGATTCCTCGAATATAATGGATGCGCAGTGGGTTTCCTCGAGTGCAATGGATACTCGGGGGGTTTCCTTAAATGCAATGGATGTGCAGTGGGTTAGTATGCCAATGTTCTTAATTTCACGCGAACGAAGTCGCGGGCATCATCTATTACAAAAGCATTCAAGCAGAACGGCTGGCTGGCCAAGAAAAAATGTAATGTTGCACCTAACAACTCTAGTGATTTTTTCTTGATATCTAGACTGAAAAATCTACATAAATTAATGGATAGTTCGTTTTTGGAGAGAAAATAAATGTCGTTTATTATCCAAATAGAGCACTGTATTTCTTCGAGAAACATCCGATCGAGACGTACCAAGAGGTAAAGTCAAGATAATTTTGTCAGCTTTGATTAAATTTCAATGACTTACATTCCCTATAATAGCCCAGTCGACGTAGGTATTTACCCACAAAAAATTGCAAACTGTGTAAACTTTTTTTTAATGAATTCGTGAAAGTGTGTAGAATAATATCCTGAAAAGTTTACATTTCGGTCGGGTGCAGAACATAAAAAAAAGTGAAATAAAATTTTTTTCCCATTTTTTTTAAATTTTGAAATTAAATCAAGCTAGAAAAAAATAAAATACAGATGGATAGACCACGTATTTATGAACAAAAAATGTCCTAACAAAATTTATCGTTAAAGCCACGGTTTTCCCTGAAAAAAATAGTCAAGTGTAACGTTATAACTCGGAGCGAGATCCATGCGTGCACGCGCTTGAATACGCATGACTGTGACACCGACGCACTGAATTACATGTCACTAAATCAGAATTTGTTCAATCTATGAGTGTTGGTTGGTTCATTTAAAAGATGGAAATTGTAGCTTTTTGATGCTTTTTTGTTTTAAACAATACAAGCAAAGGATGGATGGGAAAAATATACTTATATATATATTATCACACCCAAATTTAATCGTCGCAATAAACAATATAGAAAAAAAATAAAAGCCTTTCAAAAAAATTCTTTCTTCATTGAAAACTGTTGAAAAGTATGTACACTTCATGATTATTATGGTTTATCAAGTTGTAGCAACGAGGATTAAAAAAAAAGTACATCTCAAATCATTTTAATTTCCTTACTTGATGATTTTTTTTGATAAATATATGTATTGATGCTGTAACTTGTCGAGAAATTGACCCATTGGAAAAAATAAAATATCACTATTTCGGAAAAAATGTATATTTTTCGAATGTTCAAACACAAAATCGTTTACTAGTATGCATTTTTTCGAAAATATAATCAATCAGATCATGATAAGAAATTGTGATCTTCACGATCTTATCCTTATAACTATGAAAATATCTTTGATTGTTTTGAATACAAATTCTGGAACTTTTCCAATACATTAACAAATGTATAAGGAATCCATTGGATAGAGCTGAAATATGGATAGGTGTACCTGTAATAAATACAATACAGTAAATGCGAGCGATTCAGCGGGTATGTGTGGTGTCTGTGTATGCATTGATAATTATATATTTTCCCTCCATACTCACTATTTATCCTCCTATTCAGTCAGAAAAATGTTTAAAATGTGTAATCAGAAAGAGAAAAAAGTTTTATTTTACTCGATAGAACAGCTAAGGTTACATAGTATGCATTTAACCGTGCGCTAGCCGCGCAGAGTGACAAGGTTACTTCACTATTTTTTTCCAGGAATACCGTGGCTTTAGCGAAAAATTTTATTAGGATATTTTTTGTTCAGAAACACGTGGAATATCCACCGGTATTTTTTATTTTTTCCTGCCCTGACTTAATTTAAAAATTTTGAAAAAATTGGTAAAAAAAAATTTTTTTTCACTTTTTTTTTATGTTCTGCATCCGAGCGGAATGTAAACTTTTCAGGATATTATTCTATACATTTTCACGAACTCATTAAAAAAAAAATTATCCAGTTTGCAACTTTTTGTGGGTTTCACTATAAAAATGTTCTCTGTCGTCTGGGCTAATAATGTGTATTTTTCAAGATATTTGAAAAAATGAGAATACTGCTAAACACCAAATTTTTCCAAACACGTGTAGCAAGAAAATCCCTCTGCAATCGTTTAGCTGTAATAGTATACTTAAAGAAATACATTTTTTTATATACGCGTGAAAACATTTTTTTCTGACGATAGTTATAAAATTTTACATTTTTTCCCCTTAATTTTTACCAAATTCTAGTTTCCATAGAAGACGCTGTAATTAAGAAAAATAAACACGGCTGATCCTATTTGAAAAATAATTGAATTAACTTTACTTTACAACAGAAATTTGTAACATTTTGGTTGTTTAAATAAAGGTGGTAGTTTATAACAAATTCGGGTAACATATTAATATTTTTGTCATAACGCCATTTAAATTCGATTTTTATAAAAACGTAGTTTTTTAACAACAAATAGCCATAATTTCCCCAACATTTATAGTAGAGGATTCTTTTAAAAACCATATTGTAAGGAATTACATCTTTCAACTTTGTAATAAATATTTTCCTTATAGAATCCTTATATTAGTTTTTGAGATAATCACGAAAACCGGGCGTTGAAATTGGACTTTTACAATGCAAAAACACTAAGTTTTAGAAAAATCATATCTCTGTCCTCTGACCTAAATTCAAGGCAATTTCATTAGCTTCACGTTGTTTTCACACTTTTTTTAATAAAATTTGTAGTTTTCAAGATATTTGCAAAAAACATTCTTAAGACACTGCTCCCCCCTCCCCAAAAGTTTAATTTAAAGTTCATTTTGCTTTTTTTATCTATTTATGAGATTCTAAACAACAGTTTTCTGAAATAAAACTTTCATCGATTTCCAAGTCTCGATATATTCGATATACGGGCGACCCAGTCTCTATTGACAGACTTCATTGATTCTATTCCCGAAATCCTTACAACCGCTTTGGAATTGCTGTAATTATTTGGAAAATACTCCAAATTTGTTTCACCGAGGAACGCACGACATAACAAGCGCTCATACTAGTAGTTACTATACAGTGTCAGAAGATGTTTCATTTGGATCGGCAATGAGAGCAAGCGAGAACGAAGCAACTAGGCTATTCTTTTTTATCGTATAACACATCCTACTCGTGCCACCTGCTTTCCCCACCACATGTACGTGGGCAGCTCTGTCTGCGGGAAATGTAAAGAATTATTTGATTCGTTTTGAAAGTATAACGAGTTAAATAATTTTAGTTATTAAACCACGTAATAATATTACCTATACTGAACAGAGCCAACTACAATAAATGGTACTGAAATTTTTAATAGCAATGATGTACGTGTTTTCCTGATCGCGCGTCATTATTTGCTCCCTCTACTAGAGCACTGGTACACGCCTTTATTGTAGGCGGTCTGTCAAGCCGTTGAAACTATGCCTGCTACCCAAATCCAAAATCTTCCGATACTGTATACAATTTTCTTATTTGTTACAGGAAATTGCCCTTTACGGAGAATTCACCATAAGAGAAACATTGAAATACTTTGGTTGGATTTCTGGCATGACGACTGCACAAGTAGAAGCCAAAGTAGACTTTTTCATAAATTTTCTGATGTTACCTGATGCCGACAGACAAGTAAAAAATCTAAGCGGGGGACAGCAGAGACGAGTGTCTTTGGCTGCTACACTTCTACATGAACCTGAGCTTTTAATTCTCGACGAACCGACCGTAGGGGTTGACCCACTTTTAAGAACGAATATTTGGAATCACCTTGTCGAAATAACCAAACATGGAAGGACCACTGTTATCATCACTACACATTATATTGACGAAACCAGACAGGCGCATTTGGTAAGTAAAAGGATCATTTATTTCATTCAGTTATATCTTATATCTCTCCAATTTCAAAATAAAAGAATACGTTTTAGTAACTTATTTGTTAGGTAATCCAATATTTTTTTTTAATAATCATCGTAGAAAAAAAAATCGCTCATAACAAACTGAACTCAAATGTGAATAAAAAATAATTTCCTGTGTGTGTGTGTGTGTGTGTGTGTTTTATTTGAACTTTAGAACAAAATGTTACTAAGGTTTTTGATTAAACAGATAATAATATGAAAACGTACAAAATTTGTAAACTGCAATACACGGGGGTCTCTCAGGTTTGAATCAATTTTATGTAGATTAGATGATATATCAATTGTACCCTAAAATATTGTTATGGTATTTTTAATAAGACTACTATGACATGAATAAAAATTGCAGTCGGCAGTTACTGACCTACACAATGAGTTCTTGGGACCAAATTTGTAGGGATGTAACTTTATTAAATGCAATTATCTCTGACCATTTAATTTAGTTATGTTTTGAGTAGCAGCAGGTTGTGGGAGAGATCTTTTCGGACATGTATCAAAATTCTTACGCAACAGACTTTTGAGATTTTTGGTCGATCATGATTCATGATGCTTCTGCATCTATCACAAACATTACCATTTGTATGCCATTTTGGAACCCAAAATTTTATCCTATTCTATATTGGGTTGCAATAACAGAAAAGTCTTTACACATTGGTCAGCACGGAAAACACAATGTTGATTGGTTCAGCTGTTCATTTTGGGTTAATTATTACGCGAAAATAAATCATCCACAACTGATTTTGACGTCTACTTAGACACCAGCTTCTCACTAGACGTTCACTGTCGAAACTATGTCATTTTTAAAGCAAAATTGTCATGGTACTCGTCGTACAAAGAAAGAAGAACTTTTATGGGGACTATAAAGTAATGACTAAATGAACATTAGTCACTGGCATTATGCATAACGCAAAAAATCAATACTAGCTACATTTGTTATCTTGCAAATAATTGCTTTCAAAGGAAATTTGCATTTCTTAAACACACAAATTAGAAGGAAAGGTGTTTATTATGTGACATATGAACTTGAAAATACATAACGTATTCCTTTTAAAATCGCATACACACGTGAACCGCCCACATTGAATATTTAAAGATGTTCGTGTTTCTATCTATAAATTTATTCTAAATCAATATTATAATTGTGTATTAAAATGTCAGTAATATTTGTATATAAGTAAATAATAGACACGTCTTACAGCTTTATATGAACGGATTAAACCTTGTAGATTAATTTGTGTTTTAGAAATTTATAGCGCACTGAAACTTGACAGATTTCTAAAAAGGTTCTAGATGTATTTCACAAGGTTTACTCATAATTATCCAGTAATATGCAGATTATCTAAAACACAATGATGTACAATACATAAGGAATAAGGGAATGAGAACCTGCGGGTTATTATATGTAAAATCCGAACCACATCAATAGAAGTGTATCCAATAAAATGAGAGAAAACAAGATAGCAACTTCCGAAAAATTAGGACAAACAATTTTTCATGTGGAATTACTAAAGGACTTTACCCAAAATTCATGCTCGGCATCCCTTCGACATAAGAAGCTATTCTGAGAGAATGGCCGCAAAAACAGATCCTGCACCTTTGTTTTTGTATAATCAAAAGTTTTTGAGTTGCATCCCTGGAAGTTTGTATTGTTCATTGTAAATAGTGGTAAAAACTTAGTCAAACTAAAAAAAAAAAATTTTACCCATTTGATACACTGAATCTTTTGTCCGAGCTGCTTGGACTGTTTTTTGAAATTTGAGAATGAATACGTGTTTCCGATAAAAATCTTCAGCTTCTGAGCTAAAAATGTCTTGGTTGAAAGATGATTAAATTTCCAAGAGAACGTTATCACAATAATAGCCGGGATCTTTTCCAAACAATAAAGGTAATTATACTCAAATTAAAACCCAAAACGTGGTCAATTAAGGACTCCACCGGTACTCTAAAAACTGACAAGGATTAGATTACTGAGGTTTGGCGCCAAGGGCGCAGCGAAGGGGGGTACTTTGTCAGATTTTGCAAACTAAAAGTTGGAAATTTGAGATATAAGTTGACAATTTTTATTTCGGAGGAAACAATTTTTTTGCAGTAGTTTCCACAAACACCAAAAACACTTGAATACCACTACTCGACGCGTGTTTTCCCAACTATGTTGGCCTCATCTGGAGACGATTAAAACTTTGCAATGATTGGAATAGCCGATATCGAACTATCAAAAAGCGACGTCGCTATGAACGCTTGGCCGCCACAAGCCAGTTATCTGCGGCAACTTTTCTGGCACCTCTTGGTGAAAACTCTTCAAGCCAAAAGGATCGATAGGCCATGTTTTCGCAGTCCCTATCTATGCGTACTGAAAATCGGGATCAAGTCAGCTTTTGTTCTTTTGCCCTACGCGAGGTTTCTGCCCTCGCTAACCTGGCGACAAGGATGCTGTACATTATCCTTAAGACACCTGCGTTATTCTTTGACAGAGGTCCTCCAGAAAAAATATTATCTCTCTCTCTCTTTCTTGGCCACCTTAGGTTCCACGTGATAAATAGTTTAGTTGATTTATTATTAACATGTCTTTATTAGGTCCACCTGTAACTATCTACGTAAGTAATAAGGTCTAAGGAACTAAATTTCACCCACTTCTTATTCTTCTATCATCATGTTTTACAATTGTGTGTAGCTCTAATAGACCAGTGCCAAACCGGTTTCCAGAGGCCAAAAATCTGAAAAATTCTTAGCAGTATACGGTTGGTGGGAAAATTTAGAATTAATGGTATATAAATGGGAAAAAATCGATTGGACCGCAACAGATAACCGGAAGAGGGGTGGGGGTGCGAAAGGGTGTGTTTTTGGGGGTAGAACGTGGTTTTTTACAATTTCTGGCAAAAGTAGACCCCCTATCGAAAAAAGTTTAATATAAAAGTTGTAGATAACACTTCTATACAACGTTTATTTGAACCATATTTTTTACATAACTTACGTTTTTCTCAAAAATTTTGAGAGAAACGCCAAAAACCAATTTTTTGTTTTTTTATTTTTATCTTCCACAAAAATTATTTAATTTTGATGAAAGTCGGTGAAGATGTACATTTTTATGCATCAAAAAAGCTGTAATATTTTTGAGGCGTAATATTAATTTTTTGATTTTTTTGCGAATTTAATTTGAAAAAAAAGGCCTAATTTTCAATCAAAAAAGTTGATTAACAAAGTTTTGATTTGTGAAAATTTCAGGACGGTATTTTTTTCGCTGAAACCTCTACTTTAAGATGGTGTAAACACTGTTACTGTGGAAAAACATTATCAAAAATGGAAAAAACCAAAAAAACACTTTTTTCAAGATCGATTTTTCCGTAAATGTCACTAATTCTTCATTGTTCATTTAAATGAAGTGTTGTAAGTGGTGCAAAACGATAATTTCAAAGTAATATGTAGTAAGGGAACTTTAATTAACCGTTTAAGGTTCGGACTGCTGAAAACCGAAATGTTTAAACAATAATTCTATCTAAGAAATTACTAAAAATTACCATTTTCAGGCAAGAAAAAACTTTTTTATACTTTTTGGGCACACATACATTGAAACAATTTTATTGACATACATATTTCAAAATATTCAAAGTTCAAAAATTGAACTATGGCGGGGCAGTTTTTCTACTACATGCTCTCGAGTGCGCGCGCACTTCTTTTTCGTTCTTTTCTTCCAGCTCCTCGCCTTTTCACGAGTTCACAACTGGCACGTCGTTTTTTACACCGTAATTTTCAATATTAACTTCTGTGAACATTGTTGCGTTCCTCCACTGTTTTTCTGGATGCGACACGGAAAAAAACAATTGTAAAATCATTACTGGCTAACCAAAATTTATTAAAGCTCACAGAAAATGGATTGAAGATAATAGCGTCTATTTATAAATGTAAGAAAAATGATATGCCACTGATCGAATTGAGGTTTGAAATGTATCAAACCGCTACGGTAAGGACTTCATTTAATTTAGAAAACTACCACCAACTGAGGGAGCAGCTGAACAACACTGCTACAGGGCTTATTGTCAAATTCAAACTTGGCTTGGTAACAAACTTACAGCTACGGATTGGGAATGGAAACACCATCTAACCGGAATAATGCCTAAATTGACAGAAAAAGAATTAATTCCTGAAAGTTTGCTGAAATCTATCTGCTGCAGCTGTGAAACTGGTTGTAGTAGTAAAATATGCGGCTGTCGAAAGCATGGAGTAAAATGCTCTATTCTATGCTCGAATTGTCACGGGGCAGAAAACTCTCCTAACTCTGAAATACAACCATTAGAAGAAATCAGCGATTCGAAGGAGATGTGTGACGAAACAAATGTTTAAAATAATATTGAAGATAAAGATCTTGATTAACTTGAGGACCTTGACGAAGTCAAAAACCTTATAGAAGTTCCTGAAGAAACCGAATATGTCGAATCTGATGATGTAGAGCAGCATCCCAAAAAAATGAGATTATTATAAATTTTGATTATGTATTTCTGCATTGTACATTGATTTAATGTAAAATACGTAATAAACTTATTTTTAATGTGAGAGTGCCCATAAAGCATAAAAGTTTTTTTCTTGCCTAAAAATGATCATTTTTAGCAATTTCTTAGGTAAAATTATTGTTCAAACATTTCGGTTTTCAGCAGTCCGAACCTTAAACGATTAATTAAAGTTCCCTTATTACATATTACATTGAAATTACCATTTTGTACCACTTACAACACTTCGCTTAAATGAACAATGAAGAATTAGTAACATTTATGGAAAAATCGATGTTGAAAAAAGTGTTTTTTTTTTTTTGGTTTCTCCATTTTTGACATGTTTTTCCACGGTAACAGTGTGATTTTTTTACACCATCTTAAATTAGAGGTTTCAGCGAAAAAAATACCGTCCTGAAATTTTCAAAAATCAAAACTTTGTTAATCAACTTTTTTGATTGAAAATTAGGCCTTTTTTTCAAATTAAATTCGCAAAAAAAAATCAAAAAATGAATATTACGCCTCAAAAAAATTACACCCTTTTTGATGCATAAAAATGTATATTTTCACCGAATTTCATCAAAATTAAATTATTTTTGTGGAAGATAAAAATAAAAAAACAAAAAATTGGTTTTTGGCGTTTTTCTCCAAATTTTTGACAAAAACGTAAGATGTAAAAAAATGGTTCAAATAAAAGTTGTAGATCTCTCGATTATCTACAACTTTTCTATTAAACTTTTTTCGATGGGGAGTATACTTTTGCCAAAAATCGTAAAAAACCACATTCTACCTCTGAAAACGCACCTTTTCGCACCCCCACCCCACTTCCGGTTATCTGTTGCGGTCCAATCGATTTTTCCCCATTTATATTCCATTAATCTTAAATTTTCCCACCACCTATATACTGCTAAGAATTTTTGTTCTTTCAAAAACTATTGGCACTAGTCTATAATGACAAGACAATATAGCATACTCAATATTATAATATGTTCAAAATGGCCGCCGCCCCAAGATGGTGGATTATCATTTTGTTTACAATCACCTTGATATGGGTATCAAAAGGGTTTGATAAATAAAAAACAAATATGTCACCAAAACTTAAAAATTCAAAATGGTGGCGTCAACATGACGGATAGGCTTTATCAATTATCGTCGGATTCAACTGAAAATCGGTATCTGTGGGTTATCGAGGTTACAGATTACAATTATCAGGTCCAATATTATAATATGTTCAAAATGGCCGCCGCCCCAAGATGGCGGATTATCATTTTTTTATAACTCTCTTGATATGGGAATCAAAAGAAAGGGCTTGATAAGTAGAAAACAAATATGCGATCAAAACTTAAAAATTAAAAATGGTGTCGTCAACATGGCGGATAGATTTTATCAATTATCGTCGGATCCGACTGAAAATCGGTATCTGTGGGTATCGAGGTTGCAGATTGCAATTGTCCTGTCTATATTTAATAAATTGTTTGTTTTTTCGAAAGTGCCAAAGTATATTTAAGGAGCGAACTCCTTAAATATAATGAGTAAAAAGTAAAAAAATAAAATAATAGTTTAAAAAACTAAAAAAACATACCTTTATAAATACTGCACTAATGATGTCTTTAGCGTTTTAATTATTGAACCTGTTCGAAATAGCGTTCAAAAAGCGCCCCACGCTTTTATACTCAAATATTATACTTAACTACAAACACGGCTTACACTAAGGCCCTTACGGGGTAGACAGAGAAAGCAGGTTCGATGATAATTTTTTGCTTTTTAGTGCAGTATTTATAAAAGAATGTTTTTTACATTTTTAAACTATTAATTTTTTATTTGAAAGTCGGAGTGTTTATTTTGCTGGGATTAATTGTGTTTAAGCAACAACATGATCCCCTAAGAGAAAAGTTACACAGGACTGCGACAAAATGGCGCTTTTAAAGGCAGCTACCATTTTGAGTTAATTTTGATATGTAGAATACGAAAATGAGAGCCAATTTTTTCTATCATATATAATGTAAGATCTTTTGCAAAATATAAGGAGCATTTGCGGCAATACAAAGGCAGCGAGTGGTATCCTTGTCGGTATCTTTTTAGTAATATTTTATGACAGTGACTAGTAAATAGTAAACACTTGTAAAAGAAATAAATATTTCTTATATTTTTAACAGACTTCATAAAATTTAAAAAAGGAGGAGGTTCCCAATTCGACCGTATGTATGTTTTTTTTCTTTTACTTCCCTCGCTTACCGAAAGGAAGTATTGTAATCGTGAGCACTAAGCACTAAGCACTCAAAAAAAGTGCTTTATTTTTTCGAGCACTAAGCACTGTTAATAGTAGAGTGCTCGCGACTACTAAGCACTCTAAAAAAGTACTTTAAATTCAGGAGCACTAAGCACTAAGCACTTTTTAAAAATTTAAATAATGGAGCATCTATTGATTGAGGCTAGAATTTCATTGAATTTATGTTATTTATAAAAAAAAAGTCAACAAAAACAACCTAGAAAGAAATTGAGAGATTTTTGAGAGGAAATATGTTACAGGAAACAGTTGTTTCTAGTGCCAATGAAAGTTCAGATGTGAAATTTAAACGTCGGCGTCGTATTCCAAAATTGATATTTTTGCTAAAATTATTATTAAAATTATGATTAAATAAATAAAATTGAACCAAAATAAAATTGAAATTGAATTGAACCAAAGTGCATAATAACATGATAACAAATCAATCAATAGAATAGAAATATTATATATTTTTTTATTTTTCATATTTCTTTAATTCATTTTTACTTCCACATCCAGTGGAAGTATAGTAACGCAAAAAAAATGTATTGTTCAAATAGGCTTAGAATGTCATGAAACGTCGAGATTTTAAGTTTGATAAAAAAAATTCTGCCTGTCGGTTAGTCTGTCTGTAACTTTTTTGTGCGTACATTTACTCTGGAACCGTTTAAGATATTGACTTGAAATTTCGTACACGTATGTACTTCAACGAGATCTGGAACTAGATCATATTTTGATCTTATTTCGTGTAAGGTTGGGGGATAAATTGGGGTAAATGGGGATAAATAGGTAAATCAAGCAATAAGAGTCCGTAAAATTGGTTTTAGTATATATATAAAAGAAGTTAAGGTCTCAAAAAATGTTTTGGCATTAGCCACCCCCATTACTACCCCCACTCCATTATTAAAGAGGGTGAAAAAAATAAAATTTTAATTTAGCGTGTGTACAAGATCCTAAGGCCTCAAAATTTCTTTTTACTTCATCCACCCCCACTACTACCCTTCAAGTAAATTGGATGCAGTGGGTTACCTTGAGTAGTATGGATGTGTAGTAGGTTTCCTCGAAGAAAATGCATGAAATAGACTCTTTACTTCTATCGTGTAGTCCACGGCACACAATGATTTTTTATTTTTTTATCATGCCATTTTCTGCGTATTAATTCCACATCCAGTGGAAGAATACTGATGCGAAAATGATCTCTTCCATTTTTTATGTACAACGAACGGTTTAGGCATTGTACGTAAAAAATGAATAACATATTTTTCGTTCAAAATTTGTGTATAATGTGTAAGCACATTATACAAATTTTTATTGTACAGTACAGTAATTTTGATTGGATTTTTTTCTTGTATATATTATATTAACTAAGGTTATTATGAAAATGAAAGATAATCAAATTTTGTACGAAAATTCGTTGTACATAATAAATGGAAGAGATCATTTTTATGTGGAATTTCATTATCTTTCATTTTCATAATAACCTCAATTGGCCTCCGAGCCATAGAAAGCGCAATATTCGCAAAAAACAGTTTTTTGTGAACTTTGACCTTGAATAATTTTTTATGCCGTAGTGATCTCGTTGTCGATTTTTAATATTTTCTTTAAAACACTAAAATAATTTGATTAAAAAAAAACGAAGGATATATTTTGTTAGATCAAAAGCCATATTTTTGTCTAAAATGACTGGAGTATTAATGAAAGAGACAATTTATCACTATCTCATCATGCTTTTAGGTAGAGGGTATAGTTTGTACCACCGATAATCCAGCGATATAAAAAAATTCGCAGAAAAACTTAAAAGGTACCAACCATGTATCAATTTCAGTCTATTTACATAAAAGGCCATAAGAGTGTTCGGCTTCTTTATTATCTCACAAAAAAATGGTCACATATTTCCGAACAAAAATGTAGACCACTCCCACTGAATATAATTGGATGAAATTTTCTCTACCGGAATTATGATAGGTTGGAATAAAATATGTGGTCAACGTGGACTAGCGTTGTCAAATTGGACCGGCGGGCGGTACACTAACTAGAAGCGGTCGGCGTCCTTTATGCTTTTTTGCGAGCTTTTTAGATCGCTGAATTATTTGTGGAATTCACTATAGGAAGGTACACCATTTGTACTTCTGACTAGAACAGAATATAGTTAATAATATGATAAATGATAAAGGTATCATCTTTACGTGAATTTGGTAGGTATGCTTATTGTGCTTGTAATGTAAAATATAACATAATATGATGACTGATGATGATTATAGATGAATTTGATAATCCCTGCCGTTTTCGAGTAAAAATGAAACAGGAAACCATCATTGACTTGGCACACACCCAATTTAGAAAAAATTGTTCGAGACTATTTTGAAAAAGTAATGAATGAAAACAATTTATTATAAAGCATTTTCTTGAAATTATTATTATTGCACGATATCCGATGTAAATCAATTTTTGATTTAATTTATATATTTTTTCTTCGTCAAAAAATAAATTCTCTTCAGTCTAAAATTTTTTTCACAAATTTCATGCAGAAATGATTCTTTGCTTGCGAAAATTTTAAAATGCTCAGAAGTGCTTGGGAGCTTACTGGAGTGCTCGCTAGCGCTAAAAAAAGTGCTTACGAGCCTTTTCCAGTGCTTGCGAGCACTTTCGAATGCTCCCGAGCACTAAAGTGCTTGCGAGCCTCTTTTGAGTGCTCGCGAGCACTTTGTGGGATTACTAAGCACTAAGCCCTTTCGCAAAGTGCTCGAAGCACTAAGCACCGATTTTAAAAAGTGCTCTTAAGCACAGTGCTCCCGAGCACAAAAGTGCTTAGAGTGCTTAAACAAGCACTAAGCACAGTGCTTAAGAACTGCTCTGATTTAATTCCGTCACTCTGTCTGTCTGTTGGCCCTATATCTACAAAATCTCTTGACGGAGAAGGATAATATTTGATAGGTAGTTGATGCTACCGCCAACGAAGAACTGAGATACAATTCCGTTGAAAAGTATCAGGGTGGACCCCATGAAAATATAATTGAGGAAAAAAAACGACGGAACACAGTAATATTTGACATTCAGCTCACACAACTGTCAAGGAAGAAATATATGAAAGAAATACAGGATGTTCATTAAAAGAAAAAAATTACAAAATGTGGCGGAGCGCGATAATATTTCGCATGCAGTTAACAAAACTGTCGAAGAAGTAAAATATGAAAAAAAAAATGTACAGAGTGGTCACTCAATTTTTTTTTAAAGTGACGGAGGACGATAATATTTCGCATGTATTTAACACGACTGTCGAAGAAAAATACGAAAAGAAAAAATATAGGTGATCATCCAAAAAATTTAAAAATGCGATGAAGGACGATAATATCTCGCATTCAGTTAATACAACTGTCAAAATTGATAAATATGAGAAAAATTACAAGGTAGTGAAAAAATGTGACAGAGAATGATAATATTTGGCATGTAGTTAATACAACTGTCAAAAAAAGATATAAAAAGTTGTACAGGGTGGGCATTCTAAAAAAATTATAAAAAAATGTGAGGAATAATATTTCGCATGTAGTTAACATAACTGCCAAAGAAAAAAAATATGAAACACAAAATATGCAGGGTAGTTACCCAATGAAAAAATTAAAAATATGTGACGGAGGATGATAGTATTTCGCATGCAGTTATCACAACTGTCAAAGAAAAAGAATATGAAAAATGTACAGGGTCACCCCAAAAAAATTAAAGAAAAAATGAGATTGATGGCAATAATGTTTTGCATGCAGTTAATACAACTGTTTAGGAAGAAACATTTTAAAAATACACTAAAAAAATAATGAAAAAGTATGATAAATACAGAGGGAAGTTTTGGGTAAATACCTTTATCGATTTTTTTTTATGTGTTTTTATGCTTAAGGAATTTCTATGAAATGTTTCTCAAACTGTAAAATATGACTTAGAGGTGGTCCGATATTAATTCCATCCAGCTACGTCTAGTATAAGGTGAGCAAAAATAAGAAAAATAAGATTATTCTTTTCGTCGATAATTTGGCGAAGTCGCCAGTGATAATTTCATTAAATTTAATTTTGTGATAAAAAATTCAAATTCCGTCAGAATTGCACTAAAACTGGTAGTTAGGTATTTTAGAAGTGACGAATAATGAATCCGATGTCAAAAGTTACGAATTCAAAATGGCTAATCCAGTATGGCTGCGATAATTGCAAATTTTTTGCAGTATTTAGTTTTAAATATTCGAGGAGAACCCACGTAATAGAAGAAAACTGTAATTATATTTGAATTCAATGAATTATGTTGATACACCGTGACCATAAAAAATGAAAAGCGTCGAAAAAATTTGTTTTTTTTGCAAACCTTTGGCTACATAATAGTATTTTATATAACAAGTGGGGCGTTTATAGTACGAGCTGAAGGCGAGTGCTATAAACCACACGAGTAAAAAAAAAACACATTTTAGTCTGGAGTTATATACAAAATTTTTTGCATCGCTATTCGAAATTAGAAAACAATATAATTTTTTAAAAATAGACTAAATTCTATTGGTGTTTCCATAGAAACCAATGAGCTTTATTTCACACTGTGAAATAAAATTTATTTATTTCACTCTTTTTCCTTTATTTTACACATGTCAATAATGACATTGTTTTGATTCATTGAAACAGTCAAATAAATGTCATTTTAGGATATGGCGTTGCAAAAATACATTTACACAATATATCGAAAATAAATTAACATGTAACGCTAATGACAGATAAAAACGTATTTGTTTTTATCTATTGATATAAAAAAGCTCAATCATTAGAGATGTTCATTTCATTTCTTATGCGTTGAAAGATATAAAATTGTAGATTATAGAGGAATAGAAGAATATTTTGTATGTTGCTGGGAAACATTGACAAATGACATTTCTGTCAAAATTCATGCAAAATTTTGAAGGTGTCGTTAATTACTTGTTGCAGATAAATAAAATCGAATGAGCTTCTAACAATTAAATGAAATAAATGTTTGCGGGCCAAGGATGACGTATTAGCAATTATTTGTATAATTGAATTCTTATTACAAGTATATTTATACTTTGTTTAATTTATTAGTTAGTGAAGCATTTATCTAAAATACGAATATTCATTACATGGAAAAGTACTTAGTGTGTAATTGATTTACTGGTTAACGACAGTAAAATTTTGTATTAATAATAATCGATATTAATTGACAAGGGCAATAACATCATTAGACACGAATATTATAATTAACTTTTTCAACAATAGATTTTTTAGTCTTTCAGTAATTTTGATGTTTTAAGCAAACCAATGATGATGAATTTTCTAACAAGGGGTACATTTTTCATGAAGAATCTAATGGTTTTATCAAAAAAGACTGTAGAGGACTCTGGTCGTGCGAGCCGGGTGAATGTCGCCTCAAAATTTGCCATATTTTTTTTTGCTTTAAACTTTTTGGATTTTTGGTCACTGACGTTGGATATGTTGGACAAAATTACGTAAAGGATATGAAGCCGTAGGATATATTTTTAAGAGGAAAAAACACCAAATAAATTACTGAAATGATTTTTTTTTTTAAATCGGAGTAGGTGTCTGTCAATGAAAAATTGATATAATTTGATATAATGTGCTTCTACCAGTTTACATATAGTATAGGAAAAATAGATTAAAAAAAAAATGGGGATTCAACGATTGAGGGTTTGCAAATTTCATCTTTAATTTTAAGAAACCGATGAGTTCCTAATTCCACAGGGAGCAAAGGGATATTTTTGGGGATGTAAAGGGGTGAGAAATGCATTTTTTAAATACTTTTGAAAATGTGGTTTTAAGACAAAGATATCATTTTTATCCATAGCTGAGTGAAATTCCTTCAATTTGAATTTTGTGATATATTACAAAAGTAGTATATACTTGTATGGATTAAATTTGATCATAATTATTTTTTAAATATTTATTTATTTAAAAAAACTGTATTTAATATAGCTAAAAAAATATAAATAATTTTATTCTTCACAATCAGTAGTTTCAGTATCAGTTAGGGGCGTAGCGACCCAACTTTTTTGGGAGGTTATTTTTCAAATTTGCCAACTTCATAAGACTTAAAAAGCCAACTCTGTAAATAATTATATAATAATTCCTCACAAAAAAAAAATTGACGAGAGGGGGGGAAAAATTTTCAATAAAAATTGCCACCTTGCACTTCGAATTTCCAACTTTTACCCAACTTTTTCCCAGCTCTGCCGAAAGAAAAGTTGATGAGCGGGGAGGAGAAAATCTAAATCTAAATGAAATTTTTTCAATAAAAATTGCCAACATTCTCAAATTTCCAACTTTTGCCAAAGCTACGCCTTTGGTAACAGTTACGACATACAGACGAACAATTTACCCCAGCTTTTATACAACGACATCTTACAGTAGTACAGTCTCCTGTGCATGATATTAAATTTAATACGGATTCAGGTGCTGCTACCAAAGTTGTTCTTATCGTTTGCAAAGATACATTTATTCTAGTCTAGTCCCACGTTCTTGATTGATTGATTTACCAGCGTGCGGTAGGCATTGCTGCCACTCCCAGGTTATACAGCTGGACCTGCTACGTCCACGCTGGGTTGGACTAAGGTCATGCTTGTTGCCAACAGCGAGAGCCATATGGCGCATGGAAAAGGAATGTGGGATGGGAGGTGTAGGTATTTGTGAGATGCGTTACCCCATTGTGTCGTGAGGGAGCGTTTAAACTCCCTTTTTTGTGTTTTTGGTTCTGGACTTCTGCCTCTTCTGAGTCTTCTTTTGAAATATGTGTTGTGTCGTGATATGGAGTGTTTATATTCCTCTTTTTATATTGCTGCTTCTACAAATCTTCTTCTTCTTCTGATTACTCCGTCTCTGATTTTGGTAGAGCATATATCGATGCGATTTCTTTGTGGAATTCATTTTTCCACTCGCTCTTTCCCAGTTACCTTTGCCTCCCCCCGCGCTTTAACGCTCCTGGCCCGCGTCCCTGCTCACTAGGATTCGGTCCATTTTTCTTGTGTGTAGATACCATTTCCTTGAGAAAAATCATATAAACGTTTCCAGCCTTGCTCCTGTGTCCTTTTGGCTCCATAGTGCATTAATTCATTGTTTATTTTGCCTGTTCCATGTGCAGCATTTCTTCTTGCTTTACCGTGATTTCTAGCAGTTATTTCTTGGAATTCTTTGGATGGTGGCTTATTGAAGGACCTTCTTGTATTAATTTGATTCGTTCATTTTTTGCTTTCTCTTCTTCCTCCGGTTTATCTCTACTGTTGCCGTGGTATACCTATTCTCATGTATGTGTTATCATTTTTTCTGTATCCCCTCCCCCCCCCCCCCCGCTTTAACGTCCCTGACTCATTCTCCCATTTCTGTGCCTACCGTGATGTGATCTTTCGTTCCTTCGTTCTGTATTCAATCTGTCATTCTTGTGTATTTTCCTGGGAAAATCTGTACATTTCCATTGAACTGCAAGAGACTCAGCCCCGGCGTATTATACCAATAGTACGCCACTTATCAGGTTATTCATTTATTATCCAAGTCACCGCTTGTTTATCTAAGGAACCCTGTTTATCTTAAGGAATAACATGGCCAAACTTCAACAATCCATTTGCCTTGCTAGCACATTTTCAAGGGTTTGGATGTATAATCACTTCTCAAATATTCTAAGAATGTTGTTTGAATCAGTCTCTCACCAGTTTATTACAGCATTTATAACACAAAGAATATGCAACACCACACAAACAGACTCTTTTTAATACAAATACAAATTATGTACGAAATTAATCACTACTCACAGAATCGCTAATCGCACGTCCTAAGATGTGTATTATTCCTCAAACCTATCACTCACTTGACATCTTAAAATTATATCTTTTACACTTTGTATCAAATTTTTATTATTTTTAAATTAATTTAGTTTGGCGCCGTGTACTGTTCCCATAATGATACGCCCCTGGTTGAGTCATATGCAATTTTGCTGGAAGATAATTGTTTATAAATTCATTTGAATATTTAGAATAATTATGAAAAACTTATTACTGATTATTACGGGTTTAATTTATACCAAATTCGTTTGAATATTTCTAATAATCATGAAAAGAGAATTGAAGGTTTACATAAGAAATCTATATTATATGACCATCCTATACGAACAATACGTTATTGATTACTTCGGGCATAACTTAAATTAAACTCGTTTGAATATTTTTATAAGAATTGAGAAATAATTTAGTTGAAGGTTTACACAGGACTGTTATGGCCATATTTTAATAGTTTTGGGGCGAGCGTAGATGCGTCTTCACTGTGTATGTATCCTCGATACTCCAAGTGAAGCAACTTGCAGCGTGGTTAGTACTTGGATGGGTGACCCACCCATCTTGGGAAACACAGCGATCTCGTCCCACCTTCTAGCGGCTTGTATATCAGTGTATACGCGGAAGCTATGTAATTTCAAGACGAGGATTACGTAGTAGATATACCATCCTTCGGAGGAGATGTAAAGCAGGCGGTCCCTTGTCTATTAAATGTTAGGCAAGTAAAAGATCCCTACTCTTCTTACGAGATTCGGCAAAATTTCCAGGTTGGTCGTTCGTCTCTTGGCGTCGGTGATAAGCTCTGGTAGCGGAAATAAGCCGACGTTAAATAAATAGATAAAAAAAAATAATAATTTATTTCCCTCCCATAAATTTGACTGCAAAACTAAAAGGAAGCATCTGTAATTTTGTTTTTTTTTTAAGATTTTAGAAATATAATAAATATAGATTTATTCCATATTTCTATTCTATTATTCTTATTCGCCAAGCAAATATTACTGGACGTCGGATATTAATACGGGAAAAATAGATTTAGAGAAGCAAAAAATAGGGATTCAATGATTTGAGGGTTTGTAAGTTTCATCCTAAATATTAAAAAGCCAATGAGAAATGCGTTTCTTAAATACTTTGGAAAATGTTTTAAGATAAAATCAGTTGCAAAGAATCATTTATTTTAATCCAGCTCCACTATTCTGGCGACATATTACCAAGCCATTGTTGCACTTGATAGTAGGTTTTATAAAAATAGTGCGCAGCGACTGCAGTAGTAAGAGAAAATATTTCCAATTTTGTGTTTTTTTTTTTTCGATGAAAATTCATATTCACCAAGCAAATATACTCCGCCCTTCGATCCATATAAGAACAGGAAAACAGTATCTCTTGATTTTTGAAATTCATCATTAGAATCAGCACTGTTAAATGCTTTCATTCTTTTAAGCTGTTTTCTTTTTCCAAAAGTGTAAACAGTTGTTCCTTGCCCTTTCCGAAAACTGAACTAGTGGTATTGTTATAGAACCCAGGAAAATCGGGTTGTCGATATATGGCAAAAAATTACCTCAGGAAAATTTCTCTTCTCATTTCACGCCTTATGGCAGGTCAAAGTCTCAGACGACGCGCGACGTATGGCGCCAAAGAAAAAAGTATAAAGTACGCCAAAATTTTAAAAGTCGAAAGTATGATGAAGTTAGTCAGTTATTTTTCAACGTTATTGGCACAGAATCCGGAACTACGCCGAAGTTTTGCTTCAATATTATGTCGCTTAACAACTTTAACTTATATTCACAAAACAACATGTGACAAAGGCTTAAAAAATTATAATAGTTGTAAAACGGATAGGCAAATTACAAAGTACGAAATCGAGGATAGTGAAAGTTGCGCGTAATCTTTAAAACGAATTTTAAACAAAAAGAGTCAAAATTGCCAGGGCCGATTCTTACCATAAAAATAAATTGAAATCAAGCCGGTTGGTTAACCGTGGGACACAAGCACCGGATGGCCAAATATCTTTGTGTTGTCTATCTACAAAAAGAAATACCTTCGTGCCGGAAGGCGCATTTTGAATTTTGAAGGAGATATTGTAAAAAACCCTTGGCACATGAAAATTCTTATACGGATATTTGCATAAGGTAACTCGAAATCGATCCCTTGGTACTATACCCTTATTGGGTTCTATATCGTTAGTACGTTTTTGCGAGAAGGTAGAAAAACCTCATACAACTCATATATAGCTATAAAACGCGACTATCAAAAAGTACTATTAGGAACTTTTAAGCCAGCCACAAGCGAACCAAAATTTAAGTGAATATATTGTTGCCGTCAGTTTCAAGTCAAATATCCAAAACATAGACTTCTAAGAAATGTATTTGCTTATATTGCTTTTTCTGTACGAACTCTTAGTTCACACAGAAAAAACAATTCTGTTAAAATATACGTAGAGGTCTTTTTGAGTACGCCTTTTAAAAGAAATAATTAAATAGTTGCCTGTAATCGTAATCAAGTGATTAGACTGCCGGGAAAAATAAAGCTCAATTAAATTGGTCTAAAAATGGAATGGACGATGAAATTTTAGAAATGGAAATCTACGTAATTATTCTGGTGAAGCAGTAATTTTTCGTGTTTGTGTCGGTCTGTTCTCCCTTGTTTGTTGGGCTTGTGTTAGGTTGTGTTGCAACCAGGGTTACAATAATAAATAGTTGGTAAAACCAAAAACCCCGTTCCAATAAGTGTATGACGTTAGTTTATTGGGCAAATTATTATTATTATTTAATTCTTCGCAAATACGAAAACGAAGAGTATATGACATTTAGTGCATTGATTAGCACATTTCTAAAACCATAAATGTCGCTCATATCACTGTGTTAGTGAACGAATTTTGAACAACTTTCAAAATGTCCGTCTGTCTGTCCGTCCGTCACGTTTATTGTAAGCAAGATAATTTAAGAGAGAAAAGTCTGATTGTTTTGAAATTTTGACAGAAATTTACTGTTCGCTGGAAGAAGAACCCAATTGTTTTTTTAACAATATTGATCCTTAACCAAAAAAGTTTTTTTTTTTTTGGAACCATCGCATCGGTGTGACGCTACCTCTGAAGTAGTTTCCAAGATACTTGAACACTGTACTCGAATACTATCACTCGACGAGAGTTTTGCCAACCATGTTGGCATTATCAGCTGAGTTTCAATTGAAGACAGGGTAAAACGGTGGAGAGAATTTATGCAAAATTTATTTAATACTGAAGAACGGGGAAATCTAATAACAATAGCAATTCATTGGAATACTTGGCCAACAATCACTCATATGGAAATAGCTAAAAAAACTGCTTTTCCTAGAAAAAAAGTTTCATCCATCCTTTATCTTCATTTCTCTTCGATGTACTTAGTATCTATTTCGTAAAATAAAAAAGTTTCTGGTTTGCTGTATTTAAGAATGGTAATTCTCACAGAGCATTAGAAAAAAAAAATATTTTCTACAACTATTAAAATTTGACCTTCATATTAACACATTTTGTTAAGAAATATTAGTGATGTGATGACAGTTCAAATTTGAGATCAATTCATAGTGTCGTTTTTGAGAGCGAGGTAAATCAAAAAATAATTGTTTCATTTATCCAATAGACACCTACAACGAAAGATATCCGCGAAAATTCGTGATGATGTTAAATAATTATTTATAACAGTTAAACTACTAGACTGTTCATTATGGAATTTAATGGGGTTCTATTATGATAATAGACGAAGCAATCCGTAATGGAGTGCGACCTAGAATGTTTCTGTACGAACGTACGTACGTACAGACCAACTGACCTGAAGACCTATGGCAATTTTCAATAGCAATGTTAGAACTAAATAAAAGTTTAAATAAATCCAAAAGTGGTACCATTTTTTAGAGTAGCATCTTCTCTTTTCAAAAAGCTATAATTAAAATCGATTCCTTGCAGAATTAATCACCAATGAAAACTACCTTCATCGGCGAAACTGGATGCTGGTTCGCTAAGCGAAAATATAGCACACACCCAGTGAGATGTGCAATGAATCGTGGCTGAATGGGCTAAGTGGATAGCCAAATATTTAAAAAAATACCAACAATTTTGAGAGTTTATTAATTATACTGTCCTAAATTGTTGGTCGATATTCTTAGTTTTTAAAGTTGTCTTTTGTGCAATAAAGCAATTATTTATTTATTTATTTCAAACTGTTTAATATAAATAACCTAATTACAGAAAGTATATCATCTGTAAAAACGAATATGTGATGTGGTATGGAATATTAGAACATAGAAGATTTATCTCTTACTCTGTTTTAAGCTAAGTATGATGAATTTGCTTGTCAATTAAAACAGAACCTTGCAGTTTATTGTATTTTTATACAACTATTCTGTCTTCCACCTTCAAGAAATGATAGATGATTCATACCTATATACATATATGTTTTTTTATAGGTCAACAAGTAGTATTTCGCCAGAACTAAAAATTCCAAATTAAAAGTAGGTAATATCTGCAAGGATTTTCTGAGAATATATTTAAATGTTGCTACTGTCAATTTCTTTTTCTGACATTCATTTCATTCTAGTTTCTTTGCTGGTTTTCAAAATTAAAACGTCCTGTTGCGTAGCTTTCTAATATTGTGTGTTATTTTGTAGAAGGAGAAATCCATTTAAACTGACGGAAATATTCCAGGATACACATCAATTTTTAAATGTGTCCGAAAATGTTCCTAAAGGAACTACGGCCCTTTGAGCAAAGCGCCTAAATATAGGGTTTTACTGATTATCTCTCAAGTATTTGGGGAAATTTTATGAGACTTGGTTAACGATATTGCATTATTATAGATTTGTAATTAAGTCTCTAATTATTCAGTTTAGCTATAAATGTATTTTACATTTTACTTCAATAAATGTCAACATAACTTTATATTCAGATGTAAGTGTGAATTTATACAGTGTAAAATGACTGATGCAATACAAACATTATTATTAATTGTAAATATACTAATAAATTTTTATTTATTTTTATGCTATTAACACTTACCGGTATATTTACTAAGAAAACCACGAGATTATACTTTATGATTCACTCTTAAAGATAGGATTTTGCAGATTGAGAGGGAAATATGGGTTTATTTTCGGTTTATTACAAATATTTAAAAAATCATAAATGGTTTAATATTTCAGTTACTGCCCATTGCTGTAACGAATACAACCATATATAATTTTTATCGTGGATTTTGTATATAATTAAATGCCATAGTCTAATAAAGAAATTAGGAAATATTCTCATTGACAAACTACGATATTTACGTACAACAGAAATTTACAATAAAAAATATATATAGTTGTATTCCTTAGAACAATAGCAATTATTTAAAACAGTTTTTAAGATTATACTATGTTTGGTTTTTTAATTATTTAAAATAAATCGAAAATAAACGCATATTTCCCTCTTACTCTGCAAAATTTTATCCTTAAATAGTAAATGAAACATTGATTGATTAATTGATTTGATTGATTTACCAGAGTGCATTGCTGCCACTCCCAGAGTTATACAGCTGGGCCTGCTACGTCCACGCTGGCTTGGACTAAGGTCATGCTTGTTGCCAGCAGCGAGTGCCACATGGCGCATGGTAAAGGAATATGGGATGGGAGATGTAGGTATTTGTGAGATGCGTTACCGCGTTGTGTCGTTAGGGAGCGTTTAAGCTCCCTTGTTTTGTGTTTTTGGTTCTGGGTATCTGCCTCTTCTGAATCTTCATGTGAAATATGTGTTGTGTTTTGATATGGAGTGTTTATTACTGTTTATGCTCCTCTTTTTGTGTTTCTGCTTCTTCAAATAATCTTTTTCTGAGTTTTCTAATTCCTCGATTTCCGATGCTAGGTTGGGTTTTGGGTTTTGGGTCATGTTTGTTGCCAGCAGCGAGAGCCATATGACGCATGTTTTTTTTCCATGTTTCCCTTCGCTTTTCTTTCCCAATTTGCTTATGATTCTCTCGATTGTTGTTATCCACCTGTAACATGGTCTCCCTATTTTTAGTTTGCTGCTGTTCAGTGTTAGCGTTTTCTTCAGTAGGTTTTCCGTTGTCCTTTTTGCTTTAACCTTCTTAATCCTTTCTCTTATCTCTTTGCTTACCAGGATATGGTCTATTTGTATGATTGAGCTTCTATTACTCTAGGTGTCAATGCGTGTTTGACTTTTGCTCCATGTATTTATTATTGTTAAGTCAAATATGTGTGCTAGGTTTTTCAGCGCGTTTCCATTTTCGTTAGGCCATATGTGGAGTAAATGTGCATTGAAATCTCCAGGTATACGATTTCACTGCACTATATATACGTATATAAACTACGATTTACTGCGTTAGAGGGAAGCACTGTGGAAAGTTTTTGTTTGTATACCTAATTAAACACTAATATTTCTTATCAAGCTGACAATATTCCGAGGTATAAATTATTTTACAAACACTTTCACTTATACAAACTTAAATATAACTTCTATACGTTGTCACTTTGTATTTAACTTTTACAAGCTTTTATGGGTATCCATGGTGACAGAACACTATAAGTCATCTCCCTGCCTACCACGATATGATCTATTTATTGAGTTGAGTTTCCGCTGCTGTAGGTATCAAGATTGCTCTTTTCTGTGTGTATTTTCTTGGAAACAATTTTCCTGAGAGAAACCTGTATCACGCATACCTACATTGAGGTGCCATAAGGATTCAGTTTGGACGCTACACACCGACGGTGCCCCATTGATTATTTCTAGTCTAATCCAAAATTAAAGTCGTTTGAATATTTTTAGCAATTATGAGAACAAGGTATACTTTAAGAGTATTGCGCCACTGATCATTACGTGTTCAATTTTGATTTTTGTTTGAATATTTTTAGTAATTATGAAAAACACACTTGAAGGTTCACACAGGAAATCTGTATAATCACACTTTAATAGCGATGCATTACTGATTTTTCGGGTTATTATTATCATCATTTTTATCATGCGTAATTCTCTTGATTGGCTTAAAGAAATTCGGTTTTGGCTATTAATTATTATTTGTATTATTGACTTAATAGTATACCTCTGGTTTACTCAATACTATTTAAAATATTAGGTTTTGAGTTAATAAATTAGGCTAATAGAGATTAAGTTGATAAAGTTATTAAAGTAATTAAATTTAATAAAATAAAATTAATTAATTTATAGCTTAGCTTTCTGTGGCTTTTGGCGTGGTGATTGTTGTTTTTTATTCCCTCTTCTTTTTGGGCTTAGTACACTTAGAACACTTTCCACTGCATACACAAATTTATTATTTATCTATTTATACTTTTACGTTTAATATGTATGCCTTGCTTTGCTTTATAAGCACGTGTTGTTCACTTTTGACACTGAATATTTATTGCTTTCTTTAACGCAATATAAAGCACTTGAAAGGGTCTTTTAGGTACCTATATAGATAGGTCTATTTAGGTCGACCGTCAACTAAGGCACAGCTTTACAGTTTATTTTTTGGTACTATTTAAAAAACACTAATAGTAATTTTCAATTTGTTAATTGTATATGAACTTTTTTTCCTATTATGACATGGCACGTTAAGCAAAATTTCTTGGCTCTCCGGTGGCTTAAATTTGATTAAGTTTACCGTGGTTTTAACTGATTTTTAGCACTTATTTCGGGAGCGTCTTATGATGCGTCTATACACACCGTTTGTCCTATTCTTAAATAGTAAATGAAACATTAAAAATATAATATATTTAAATCTTTCAATCAGATTCATATTTTACAGTATGAAAGATACGTTTTGGTACTGTCATTTTACCTGCTGTCGTTTTTGGAAATATTGTATTTTTTTTATTTCAACGATCAGAGATTCCATTCATAATTTTTTATCCATTCACAATGATGAATTTTATTCTCTCTGCATATTATTGTTTTTAAAAGTTTATTTTACATTCTTCAGTTAGTACATTTCCTTATATATTTGTATGTACTTATTATCTCCTGTCCTGTAATTGAAATGCTCTGTTGGGCAGTGTATTGTTAAATAAAATGAAATGAAATGAAATTAAAATTAAATGCCGCAAAAATTAATTTGTTCTTAGTGGCAAAATTTTATAAAAAACTGAAAAATTATAAGTAATTTAAGAAATGTTAAATGCACTTTTTTCTAAAGAATTTTGTGCTCTCAAATATGACTAACTTGATTTAAATCAAATTTATACTTACAGTTTGTTTTTTCAACTGATGTATCCTATGAGAAAAATTTTTGAGAAAAAAATTGAAACGCCTTCAAAAAACGCCCTAAAAATTATGAAATAAAATTTCACTGTGGCCCAGTTAACTGAACTTTATTACCTAATATCTATAATATACCGGTTAACGATACATTTGAATTTTTTATTTGTTTATTTTCACACCGACCCTAATATCGATATTAGGTAATAAAGTCCAATTAACTAGGCGACGGTAAAATTTTATTTCACAATTTTTAGCTATATTTTTCCCCCCTGTTTTTAGTGACCTCTTTATTTAGCTTATATACAGTAAAAGAAAATATCCACCATTTTGAATTTTTAGACAATCCTGAAATCACTATATATCAAATTTTATGTAGATCTGCAAAAATATTGCAATTATGGCAGCCATATTGGATTCCTCATTTTGAGTTCTTAACTTTTGACATCAGATTCATTATCGGCCACTCCTAAAATGTCTATTTAACAATTTAAATTCAATTTTGAGGAAATTTTAATTTTTTTTTCACAAAATTAAATATTTTATCACTAATGCATTTGCCAAATTTGCGACTAAAATTTTGTTCTTTTTTTTTTAACTATTTAACGTCGGCCTATTTCCGCTACCAGGGCCTATCACCGACGCCAGGAGACGAGCTACCCCCAACCTGGAAATTTTGCCGAACCTCTTCCCTTAAGAAGAGTAGGGACCTTTTACTTGCCTAACATTTAATAGACAAGGGACCGCCTGCTTTACATCCCCTCCGAAAGATGGTATATCCACTACGTAATCCTCGTCTGAAATTACGTAACTTCCGCGTATGCACTGATATACAAACCGCTAGAAGATGGGACGAGAACGCTATATTTCCCAAGATGGGACCCCATCCAAGTACTAGCCGCGCTCGACGTTGCTTCAACGGAATATCGACTGATATTCACATTGAAGTCGCCTCTACACTCGCCCCAATTTTGTTCTTATGTTTGCTCACTTTGCACTAGACGTAGTTTGATTAAATTATTGGACCACCGTTGAGCCATTACAATTTGAGAAATATTTCGTAGAAACCGCTTAAGTCAATACAAAGTGATGATTGAACAAATATAAAAAATAAAAAACATGCATACATGAGTCTAATTGAGACCCCCCTCCTTTTTTAAATTTTGTAAAGTGGGTTAAGAAGAGGTAACGTTACATCAATAATCTCCCACAATGAATATTCTAAAG
Source organism: Rutpela maculata (assembly GCA_936432065.2). Lineage (NCBI taxonomy): Eukaryota > Metazoa > Arthropoda > Insecta > Coleoptera > Cerambycidae > Rutpela > Rutpela maculata. Next base: position 163,833,062 of record OW386286.2, read on the forward strand.
GGAGATAAAAATTTAAGTTGTTATAATTTAAACAATCATATGTTATTATATATTTCATAACATATTTATACTGCACATAAAAAACTCAAAGCTTCCTACCGAGCTACTATAAGAGGAGCCCGGGGCATGCTTTGTTTTTCTACACTATATTAAATAATAAATTTAATGTATTACTTAAAAGATAAAACATCATTACTCTTATGTAAAGTATGTTCTAGCATAATTAAAATAAGAGATGAACCTCTTTTAATTAAGGTTTCTAACTTTTGCGATATAGTTATAGTCTAAGCTCCCATAGCACAAAAGGTACCCCATCGAACACTTCAAATATAAAAGGTGAAAAAGGTTGGAAAACATATAATAAACATGTTCCACCCGCCAGACTAGTAAAAATGCTATTTTTAATTAATTTCTGAAATTAGCTAAAAAAAAATTAATTTATTTTTCAAAACACCTGCTTGAAATTTACACAATTTATGGTAAATAATGTATCATTTAAAAAAAAATTACCTATCTGATAGTTTTTGTTAATTAACATCTGACAAACCTTTTGTCTTAAATTATTTTTTCATGAAAGTACACTTCAAAACACCTCCTTGGTTTTTGTTTAAAAATTAAGTTTGAGATTTGCCCTATCTATTAAAACCTGTCTGTCTTGTTAATTACCTTGTCAGACTTGATTTTGAATGCGCAGCACCATGCATGAGATAGATGTCAGGCTGAACTGCTAGCATCTCGTAACACCTCCTCTATATTTCTGTTTTTTAAGATCTTCTCTATCCATAAAAATCGATCTGTCAGCGAAAAAATGTTTTTTACTAGTCAGATTTAATTCGTAAGCGCCGTGCCAACATTTTCTTTTTTTTAAATAAGCTTCTACGACGGCCGCGTCAAAACACCATCTTCATTTTTTACTGAAATTAAATTTGAGATACATACCTTTTATGCATAGAAATTGGTCTGAAAAAATGATTTTTACTATGACAGACTCAATTTTTTAAGCACCGCACCACGTTTTTTAATTAAGAAATGCGGTATGACCGATGCCAAGTAAAAAATATTATATTTTTTCTAATTCTAAATTAATGTCTAAGATCCATTTTATGTATTAAAATAGGTTTTTTATCAAAACATATTTTTTTATGATAAAAAACCTATATTAATACACATAAAATGTGTTTTTATCAAAAACATGTTTTTTATAATAAAAAAACTTATTTTAGTACATAAAATGGATCTTACACATTAATTTAGAATTAGAAAAAAATATAATATTTTTTTAGTTGGCAACGGTCATACCGCATTCCTTAATTAAAAAACGTGGTGCGGCGCTTAAAAAATTAAGTCTGTCATAGTAAAAAATATTTTTTTGCTGACAGACCAATTTCTATGCATAAAAGAGATAGCCCAGACGACAGAGAACATTTTTATAGTGAAACCCACAAAAAGTTGCAAACTGAATAATTTTTTTTTTAATGAGTTCGTGAAACTGTATAGAACAATATCCTGAAAAGTTTACATTCCGCTCGGATGCAGAACATAAAAAAAAGTGAAAAAAATTTTAAGTCAGGGCAGGAAAAAATAAAAAATACAGGTAGATAGACCACGTGTTTCTGAACAAAAAATATCCTAATAAAATTTTTCGCTAAAGCCACGGTATTCCTGTAAAAAAATAGTGAAGTAACCTTGTCACTCTGCGCGGCTAGCACACGGTTAAATGCATACTATGGAACTTCTAAAAATTCTTAGCTGTTCTATCGAGTAAAATAAAGCTCTTTTCTCTTTCTGATTACACGTTTTAAACATTTTTCTTAGTGAATAGGAGGATAAATAGTGAGTATGGAGGGAAAATATATAATTATCAATGCATACACAGACACCACACATACCCGCTGAATCGCTCGCATGAATTTTTACGTGCCTTTACTGTATTGAATTTATTACAGGTACACCTATCCACATTTCAGCTATATCCAATGGATTCCTTATACATTTGTTAATGTATTGGAAAAGTTCCAGAATTTGTATTCAAAACAATCAAAGTAATTTTCATAGTTATAAGGATAAGATCGTGAAGATCACAATTTCTTATCATGATCTGATTGATCATATTTTCGAAAAAATGCATACAAGTAAACGATTTTATATTTGAACATTTGAAAAATATACATTTTTCCGAAATAGTGATATTTTATTTTTTCCAATGGGTCAATTTCTCGACAAGTTACAGCCTCCAATACATATATTTATCAAAAAAAGTCATCAAGCAAGGAACCAACATTCATATAGATTGAACAAATTCTGATTTGGTGACATGTAATTCATTACGTCGCTGTCACAGTCATGCGTATTCAAGCGGGTGCACCCATGGATCTCGTTCCGAGTTATAACGTTACACTTGACTATTTTTTCTAGGAAAACCGTGGCTTTAACGATAAATTTTGTTTGGACATTTTTTGTTCATAAATACGTGATCTATCTATCTGTATTTTTAATTTTTTTCTAACTTGATTTAATTTCAAAATTTTGAAAAAACGGATGAAAATAGTATATTATATTACTAGGAGTAGAACGCACTCTTTTTTTGTGTTGAGCCCAGGATTTGCGGCTGAGGCGAAGCCGAAGCCGCAAACTGGGCGAAACACAAAAAAGGCGTTCTACTCCGTATAATATATACTATTTTTTCTTCAAGCGTATTAAAATGCAAAAATTCATTTATTTATCATAAATGTACAAATATTCAAACTACAGCCTTACATGTTGACACAATATGACAAGTGGCTAGTGGATAGCGCGCCACCGGTGGCTTTCGGTATTAACATTATGTTACTAGTAAAACAATACCCACTGCGGTGGCGCTTTCGGAACTAACATTATGTTACTAGTAAAACAATGTCCACTACGGTGGCGTTCGGTACTAACATTTTGTTACTAGTAAAACAATGTTCTACTTCTACTTCTGTTTTTGGTGACATAATTTAAACATTTTAATACGCTTGAAGAAAAAAAATTTTTTTTTCACTTTTTTTTATGTTCTGCACCCGAGCGAAATGTAAACTTTTCAGGATATCATTCTACACACTTTCACGAACTCATTAAAAAAAAGTTTACACAATTTGCAATTTTTTGTGGGTAAATACCTACGTCGACTGGGCTAAGATCTCAAACTTATTTTCAGTAAAAAGTGAAGATAGTGTTTTGACGCGGCCGTCGTAGAAGCTTATTTAAAAAAATATGAAACGTTGGCACGGCGCTTACGAATTAAACCTGACATAGTAAAAAACATTTTTTCGATGACAGATCGATTTTTATGGATAGAGGAGATCTTAAACTTCATGTAAAAACAGAAATAGAGGAGGTGTTACGAGATGCTAGCGGTTCAGCCTGACATCTATCTCATGCATGGATGCAGCGCATTCAAAATCAAGTCTGACAAGGTAATTAATAATAATAATAATAATAATAGTAATTGCTTTTATTGATAGATATTAGATTACATTGTTAATAAAAAAAACATAAATAAAAATAGATTATGTACACTATATATCTATCAAATGGCAGAGTTCGCTGTTCATCGGAGTACGAGGAACCGCGCTCTTCCACTCAACCATAGACACCCACCGGAAACAAGTAGTACATTAAAGATTTATAAATTTGTAGATAACATTGACTAAATACAATACCACTTGCCATGGTGGGTCAAACATTACAATTAACTAATTTACTTAATAAAACAGTAGACTGGGAATATCAAAACCAAGATAGAGACATATATATTATACAGGTTAAGTAAATTCGAAAGTCCCTAATGTAAGTATTTCTTTGAGTTTCTTTTTAAATAAAAATACAGGTAATCTTTTCAAGTTATCAGGAATCGCGGTGTAAAGGTTCGCAATGTTGTAAGAGAATGACGATTGAAAACGAGCGGTGCTGTGTTGAGGAACTGTTAGGTAACTTTTGCGACGTATATTTATATTATGGACATCTGTACGAAATTTGAGCTTATTATAGAGATACGATGGTTTTTTTAGAGAAATAATTTTGTGGAAAAGAACACAGCTATGCAATAATCTCCTATTTTCTGTATCGAGCCAACCGATCCCTCTTAAATGAATGGTAACATGGTCACGCCTTCTTATACCACAAATTAATCTAACACAAGAGTTTTGTATTAGTTGAAGTCGTTGAGAGTCAGATTTAGTAATACAAGGGCCGTACACACTATCTCCGTAGTTTAAATGTGACAATACTAATGAGTCGCATAGGAGTATCTTACACTTTTTACTAAGAATATTTTTGTTAGAGTAAATTAATTTAAGGTTGCAAAACGCTCTTCTGGTTATCATTGCGACGTGCTGAGAAAATCTAAGGCGATTGTCTAAAACTAATCCTAAGCTTTTTTCACTTACTGCAAGTGTTAATTGTTCATTATTTACTTTTATGTCAACTCTATTTAAGCATCTATTACGAGCGGCATCTCTTCCGAATAATATGACCTTAGATTTAGTAGGATTTATTGAAAGGCAGAATTTTTCAGAAATAGAGACTAATGACACCAGATCTTCATTTAGTTTAGTGCAAGCCATCTCTAAGTCAGTGTCAGGAGAAGCTAGATATAATTGTGTGTCGTCAGCGTAAAAGTGGGAACTAGAGTATTTTAGATGTTGACAGAATTGAAATGTATACAAGGTGAACATTAGAGGTCCCAAAATGGAACCTTGTGGGACACCATTTTTTATAATTGCAAATTCAGATTCTAGGCCGTTCAATGCAACAGATTGTCAACGATTTATCAGGTAGTTTTCCATTAAAAACATCGCATTTCCCGTGAATCCGTGCAAGATGGCCAAAAGTAGCTGATGTTTAATTTAAGCTTTAGAATAATCTAGTAAAACAAGTAAGCATAAATTATTTTGATCGACAGCAGTGAACAAATCATCAGTCACTTTTAGCAATGCGGTGGTACAACTATGTCCCGAACGAAAACCCGACTGATGCAAAGGTAGAATATTAAATGTATCCAGATGTTCTCTAGTTTGAATGTTAATAATTCTTTCAAAAACTTTTGAGAGGCAACAAAGAATACTGATGGGACGCAAATCTTTCAACTCTTCTGGGTTAGTGACTTTCGGTAGAGGAATTACTCGTGTTTGTTTCCAGATAGCAGGATAAACTCCTTTTTCTATAGCAAAGTTGAAAATATGACTAATATATGGTAGGACATGTGGACAGGCATATAATAACATGCTTATACTAACTTTGTCAACCCCTACAACTTTTGATTTAAAAGATGAAATCGTTTTAAGAACTTCAGTTGGCATAAATGAGAAATCCTCTGCATTTTCGGCTCTATTGTTTGAGTAAAAATTAGCTGTAATGACATCTAGAGAAGTATCGCTATTTGAGGAATTTATAAAATATCTATTGATTGATTCTACGTTACTTAAACGATTTGGAATGTGACGATTTTTTTGTTTAGTATGGATATCCAAATCTTTGAGATGTTTCCAAATATCTGTTTACTTTCTCTGTTATTACTCAGATTAAATTCTAAGTATGCTTTTTTTTCTCGTTTTATTGCATAGTTTGTTTGATTTTTTAAGTCCTTATAGTAATTCCAATCACGGGCATGTTTGCTTTTTTTATATTTGGTAAGTGCCTTGTCTCTAAGAGACATTATAAATTTAATATTCTCAGTTAGCCAAGGAGCTCTCTTTTTGCGGATCATTACAGTTTTTACTGGGGCATATTGATCAAATAAGCCGAGCAAACGATCATTAAAACAATTCACTTTATCGTCAATATTACTGAAAGTAAAAATTTGATCAAAATTAGTATTTTCTAGATCAGCATTAAAACGGATGTAATCAAAATGTCTGTAATCTCGGAAGGTGTACTGAAAGGGTTCATATTTAATTTTCCCACTGCCCACAATATAGGATACGAGACAATGATCAGAAAAGGTAGTGGAGGCGGCTGATACATGAGCACTCCTGACTGGAATGCCATCTGAACAGCATATAATATCAATTAGCTTGGAATTATTGGGACTATAACGCGTGGGTTCATCAATTATTTGCCTCAGATCAAAACATTCTAGTAGATCACAAAATTTTTGCAATGAGCTGTCGGTTGTATCTAGCCATTCAATATTTAAGTCTCCAGTACAAATTACATAATCATATTTTGGAGAAATAATGCTGAGGGCCTGTTCAAATTCATTTAAAAAAGTATTTGATGAGAAGTCTGGTGGCCTATAAAGAACTCCCAGTGCATATGTGTGTTCATTGAACTTAAAAGACAACCATAATTGCTCACTATCAGTGTGTTGTAAATCATTTATTAATGTTACTTTAAAATTATGTTTTAAATACACAGCAATGCCTCCTCCTTTTCGACCCTTGTGATCCCGTCTGAGTAAATAATACCCATCAAGTGCAATAACGTCTTCTGTCAGATTAGAATTTAACCACGTTTCGGACATAGTTATAATATCGTATTTATTATATAGTAGTTCTTTAAAGTCACCGAAATGTCTAATTAATGATCTAACATTTATATGTGATAAATTAAAATTAAGGTTATTCGACATGATCGAGTAATTTGCAAATTAGTGCAACGTTTTAATTAGAGACCACAAGAAAAGAATACCCATTTACTAGTGTATATTTAGCATAGAAAAAACTTTTAGAAACATGTAGAAAAACATCGGTATATGCAAATGTTAGACGTTTTTCTATCTTGTAATATTGTAAATGAAAATAGTCGATCTTTGTGACCAACCTAATCTCTCATAAAAAGTGTATTGTAATGTATGTAGTTTTACTAATCTCTCATGGTTTTTTGTTTCTAACATTCTACTAAAAGAAAAAAAACTGAAAGGAATACCGGGTGTTGTTAAAATATTATAACAACCACCAAACTTTGCCTAGATCTAAATTTTAAAATAAATTATGATAAACGTATAAATTTTTTTCGGTATAACATAAAATTAACAAAAATTTCCAGTCAGACAGGTTTTAATAGATAGGGCAAACCTCAAACTTCATTTTTAAACAAAAACCAAGGAGGTGTTATGAAGTGTACTTCCATGAAAAAAATAATGTATGATAAAAGGTCTGTCAGATGTTAACTAACAAAAACTGTCAGACAGACAATTTTTTTTTTAAATTATACATTATTTACCATAAATTGTGTAAATTTCAAGCGGGTGTTTTAAAAAGTAAATTCATTTGTTTTAGTTAATTTCAAAAATTAATTAAAAAAAGCAATTAACACATTTTTACTAGTCTGGCGGGCGTAACATGTTTATTACATGTTTTCCAACCATTTTCACCTTTTAAATTTGAGGTGTTCGATGAGGTACCTTTTGTGCTTTGGGAGCTTAGACTATTACGCGAATTGCCCATACTAGAAAGGCTCGGTCTTTATTGTAGGCGTTAAACCTAGAGTAACTGACAAACAGAATACTTTGAATGTATCTGTCAATGTCGCGAAAGACGGCAAAGCCTCCACCAATACATAAAATATTCCTATCTTGACATAAACAAAACAGAGTAAATTTTAATTAAGTTTCTATTTATCGAAACCACTCTTTTTAAATCTCTAGTATTATTTTGTTCATTCTAATACACAAAAATTTGAAGTACGGCTCTGAAGTGCTCTTGTCAGCATGTACTTTGATATTTTTATGGGCAGTCATTGCGACCTTTTTAACATGCTTTTATTAGGTCGACCTGTTTATTTGCATGTTATAAAGTATTAATACCAGTTACTCGTAATGGAATTATAGGTATAAATGGGATATTCCCTTACTTTTCAGAGTCAAACATCTTTATCATAACATATCGTTGGGAATGGGGTTTCCCAATACCAAAATCAATAAAGGTATTCATGACAAAAATGACCACGCACCGTCCGGAAATAGATGCGATGTTTTACCCAGGGTCGTTAATAAAACTGGTTTCTATTAGATCAGAAACCTTAAAATTCCCAAAACTAATTAAAAATATAATTGACCTTTACAAATTATTTCAAAAGTATTTGCAAATTGCTATATGCATATATCAATTCTTATGGATATGTTTTCCGACAATATTAATGTCTGAATAAAAGTTTTATTATTTATCCTTTGAAATCTGTTTTATTGCTATTCGGAAAAAAACAAGATTGTTTAGTATTAAGAAATAACTTTAAAATTATAATTAATGATACGCCTTTAAAAATTTGGACAGATAGTGCTAAAAATCTATTAGTTATTCTTGACCCCTCACTACGTTTTCGTCAGCATACCCAAAAAAATGTGCAGAATGCTTACAATGCTCTTAGACTTCTTTATCCGCATAGGCGTCATCTGCAGGCAAAGGTCAAAAAATCACTATGTAATGCTCTCGTGCTCTCCCAGTTCACTTATTGCTCTCCCGTATATTCGCTTTGTCTGGATCAAGATCATTTGAACCGCATTCAAAGAGTTTTATTTATGGAATACGAAAATTTCAGCACATCTCTCATAAATTCTCGGAGCTCGGTTGGCTTAAAATGAAGGATAGATTTAAAGTACATACACTCTGCTTGTATCACAAGGTATTAATCTTTAAGGCACCTCCATATTTGTACAATAAGATTACCTACAGAAGTGATGTCCACAACATTAATGTTAGATTTCGGGGTTTAATTACTCCTCCTATACATAAAACCAGTCTTTATGAACGAAGTTTTCGATACAATATTGCTTCTCTTTATAACGGTCTTCCTCTTGAAATGAAATCCCAGCAAACATAAATATATAGCATATACGTAAATGCTACATAAACTAAGTTTAGCAGAAGTAACGTGCTATGTAAAATGTGACGCATAATCATATGTGCATACTCTGCGAAATGTCAGCAACATGTGCATATGATTTTTATATAGTGAAGAGGTAACACTGTGACCTCACAGTATGGAACGAATGACGTAGCGTATATGTATATTCAACCACTTGCTATGTAAAGCATACATAACTAATTTTATCTCTTTATGATGAAGCATGTATATATTTTAGCTACCTAATAGCATATCCCAGCACTTTTTAAATATTGGTACTACACAACTGGATTTTTAAAGTTAGATATATGAATAAAGTTCCTTATAAGTTATACAGAAAAATATATTTCTTTAAAAAATTACCGAAGTTGACACCAAGTCAGGATACCTTATTTAGAGAGCCGAGTAGTTTTATATTTTGAATGAAAATTTTTTTGTAAAAAATGGTTATATTTAAAATATAAAACTATCTAACTTTCTAAAAATGTTCAGAGGTATTCCACTTAAAAATAAAAGTTGATGTCTCCTCCAGTTATTTCCTAAAGAATATCAATTTTTCTGGACAATTCATGAGGAATTTATATTCATATATTTAATTCCAAGAATCCAGTTCTCTAGTATCAATATTTAAAAAGTACTATAGGGTGCTATTTTGAACATTATGGTAGGTATATAAAACAAATACATGCTACATCAACAAGAGATAAAAAGTATATAATGCAAGATATGGTTGTCTGATTTGTCAACATATATTAGCTTAGGAAAGATTCTCGAATTGAATGACAGTTTAAACTAAGTTAATTAGTATCAACAAAGTTTCAATTCCATCTTAATCTCTGCATATCCCAGTAGGTAAACCAGGCATTAGGCGTTCTCCTCGACGTTGTCATCTATTCATATATTCTTTAGAAAGCAGCTATACGATATTTTTTCTTCTCCAATGATGTATACCCACCTACCTACCTTGCTTTGCATTCCTAGTAAATTTAAATTTCATTTAATTTATTTTATTAACTGTTGATTTAGGAGAGATTAATACTAGTGTCTTTTGTGTAATTAATCTATATTCAAGTTAACTAAGTATCTACAATAAGGGTTGAGCATTTCTCGGGTCGTTTCTGATTGTACTCGTTCTTTGGTCAGCCTTCGTCACTCTGACATTTGCTACTTGAACATCAGTTACACAACCTGTGAAAATAATTGAAATATTAGTCTATTTCATATACGGGGTGCATCATTTAAAACTCCCCAGGCTTGTAATTTTCTTATTTTTTAAGGCACATCAAATTGTAGATATTTTTAAAGCATTTAAAAAAAAATTTTTTGAAAAAATTGTTAAGAAAGAAATCTTAATTTCCTTGAATATTTGTTTACGTCACCCTGTACACGAACTGCGTTAATGTTTTCTTATAAAGGTTTTAATTAGCTTCAATTTATGTTATTACGTCATATCCGAAATTCTTTTTGGTTTTGGAGAAAGGAATTAAAAACATTCCAAACTGATTTTTTTTTTAAATTACTTTGAAAGGAATGTAAATAATAATTTTATGCTTTATCTGTAAAAGACATATCACAAACAATATTCAGCGTAATAAAACAGTAACAAAAAATAAAAAAAAAGATTTTTAAAACTAACTTACATTAAAATGTACTAAGTAGGAAATTGCAAATTTTTTATTTTTTAAGTTTTTTATTTTAATAACATAAATTGAAGCTAATTAAAACCTTTATAAAAAAACAATAACACAGTCCATGTACAGGGTGAGGTTAAAAGATATTCAAAGAAATTAAGTTTCCTTTCTTAACCATTAAAAAAAATTAATCACTCTGTATGGATATTTAAAGGCTTTAAAAATGTCTACAAGTTGATGTGCCCAACATGGTCATCGCTTCGAAAATATAAAAGTTACAAGTCTGGGGAGTTTTAAGTGGCGCACCCTGTATAGTGTAGTAAATCTGGTTATATAGCTTGTATTCCTTTACTAAATTGTGAAGAAAACTAGATGCAAACTATTTTGATCAATTTGTTAAGTTATTAAACAATTTATGATAGCATAAATAATAAAGTATATATCTTAACAAAACTTTACGAAAACACGCTTCCAATGGAATGGAAAATTTGAGGTCGATCCGATAAGTTTCAGAAGTATACTGCTTTAAACATGAACCGATGTGCTCAAAGTGCTGTCATTCAATCCGAAAGTCTGCCTCAAAGTTGAGTTTACACTGTTAAAACCCAGCTATTTAAAATCAGATTTGTCTAATCTGCCAGAGATGGTGATTTGGGGACTATTGGAGTATTTCAATATAAGAGTATGCAGCATATAACTGCCGAAAAAAAGGGGAATGAAAATGCAACTAGGAGTGAATGACTTTACGCAGCGTCTATATTCTTGATTAATTTTAAAGCCTCTAGAGATCTTAGAATATCCTGGTTTTTTGAATTTCGCTCTAAAATTAAGAGATTTTTTGCAAAATGTAATAAAAAAATATGCTAAATAAGCCCATTAAATCATCACACCAAATTTCAAGTGGAAATGTTTATAACAACGCCAAAAAAACAATAACAAAGTCGAAAATTGAACCGTTGACTGATTAAATGCATCAAGTCATCGAACAATTTGTTTTAGAATGTAGATTTTTCTCCTACTCTTCAGTGGTGTTAACACAATTTTTTTAAACTATTTAAAATCATTTTAAATTTTTTATAAAGAATTGTTTTTCTCAGAATTAAACAATTAAAAATTATTAGAATGCTTCAAAAGATCACAAAAAAGAAACAATTTTAAAAAACGGGGTTTTCTACGCCAATTGGGAGCCGTGAAGCGTGAAAAAAATGCATTTGTTAAATAATTGCCAAAAAATTGTTTTAAATAATTTTAAAATACCTACTTATTTATGCAACAAGTGTGTAAAGCAGTACTTTTTTCATGCATAAGTTGTAGACGAGTGCATCAATCTTGTGAGAATCCCATGATAAAAGTAGTTTCTTTAATAGTCATATAAACAAATTGTTAATTAATGCCACTGAAAAGTAAACAATCAACGATTCAATTTTCGAACTTGTTACTGTTTCTTAAGCTTTTTTTGTATAAATATTAAATTATTATATCAAATTACTATTACATTCACCGAAAGCCATTTGACATAGGAAAATGTGCGGGTCCTTTACCAAGATAATTTAATTCTACCAGAAGCATATTTTTAATAATGACAAATCTTAATTGTCTTAATTTATTGCAACAAAACTAACTATAAAGGTTCAGACAATTCTAGTTTTCTTCGTAGTTTTATAATGATCAAATTAATTTTTTTAATGGCGATACAAGCAATATCATTAATCACAAGACAACAAAAAAAACGGGCTGCGCTTTTGATCATCATCTAATTCTGTTTTTTAACATGTTGAAACCGATTCTGATATTAAAAAAAAAAATTATCAGTTTTTCGTTACCACCCTTATTATCCCCTAAAAAAGGGGCAATGGATTTGTCCTAAGGTTCTGATCTAATTTTTCTGAAGTATTTTTACGTGCTGAAGCCAATTTTGAACAAAAGAAAAATTCAAGGAAAATATTAGCCTACTTTACACATACAAAACCTTGAAATATATGTACAATACAATAACGAACACAAAGTAGGTGCTATAAGATGTCGGTAAACAATAACCATACCTATGCATAGTACTTCGCAAAAGCTTTTGGCTACTATTAAGATCTGGGTTTCCTTGAATTACAACTTCTTACGCTGGATTCAGTTGAACTTAATAATGTGTGAACAGCACGAACATACAGCTTTTGTGTAACAAAATCCATGTAATGATATAATTGTCTGTCAAGAATAACGATTGCCAGTGATATAATTCTAACCTATAAAAAGATTATGTTTCATTTAAATAAATATCTTTATAAAAACGGTACAACACAAACTTACTTTTGGGTCATTCACTGGAAAATGGTGCACTTTCCAACATAGGTATGTACACCAAATTCGCAAACAAGAGGGCATGTTTATGTTTGCACCTAACCTCTACACTAATAAAACGTCCAAATAAAATAATATTTAAAAAAGTCACAATGCTTTACGGTTCACAGTTGTGCATCAAACTTATTAAAAGACATCATCCACAATTTTTCACAGAAATTATAAAAAAACACAAACGTCAGATTTTACATCATTTTACACTGGCATGCTGCGTGAGCGTGACGCGTTCCATGTCGTAAAATGAAGTAGGTATAGGTAAACATTTTTAAGTAAAATTATGTAGCAAATATGTAAACTTGTGTATAAGTAATTAAGTTAATATGTTGACTTAAATATGATATTATTTTACGTATATGCTATGTAAAATTATGTAAAATATTTTATATAAAAATGTTCTATTAATCTTACCTCTCAGAGAGGTAAAGTTACATTAATGTTTACTGGGATCCCTCAAATTACCTAAGTTTAAAAAAGAAATAAAAAAATATATCACAGAAATATAGTAACTAGTAATCTTGGAGGATTAATTGTGTCAGTCAATTATCATTTCTTGTCTAATTTCTGTCTTATTTTGTTATATTTACATTTTTTATACTTATCTTGTCAAATGAGTCATATTAGCCCAAGAAAATTGAAAGTACTTTACTAGTTACTATTGTCCTTAGCTTTATTATAATATATTAGGTTAAGTGGTAGAGCACAGTTAATTGTGAACTTCGCCTTTTTTCGGTAATTTATTTGTTCTCAATGTATTTGATTGCTTGTTTGTTAATTACTGTACATTGTTACCGAAAATAAAGACATTATTATTATTATTATTATTATACTAGCCTATCGACTCTAAAGTTTTCATAATAAAAATAAAATGTCTCCATAATTGCCTCAATTTTTTTTGTACATAATTCGACCAAATAAATATTTCTTAGTTATGCAGTATGCCCACCTATCTTCCTATGTAGACTTTATGGGCTATTTATAATATTGTAGTATATTTGTTTGTTTGTTTGTTTATTTCATTTACTTTCGACACGTTCTTTTGTTTACATGACACAAGTCAAAATTGAAAAACTCGGACTGTATAGTAGAACGAAAGATAATTGACGATTTGCACGAAATAAAGTTTGGTAAAAAGTGTCTAGATTGGTATCACTGTAATTCACTACACATGTTGACCAACTCGTCTAATTTCCAAACTTTGCAACAATTAAATACCTATAATATAATAATCATAACATTGTTTTCATTATCTTTAATGTTAAACCTACTTCCATTGAATATAAATCATCTTTATTAGGTTGTTTCGTAGTCTACAATGTTTAAAAAATGTCGAATTATGCATTTTGTCAATCACTGCTGCCAACTCTTCTAAACTGAGAGTTGGAAACAGTGTTTGACAAATTGCATAATTCGACATTTTTTAAATATTGTAGACTAAGAAACAACCTAACAAATATGATTTATATTCAATGGAAGTAGGTTTAACATTAAAGATAATGAAAACAATGTTATGATTATTATATTATAGGTATTTAATTGTTGCAAAGTTTGGAAATTAGACGAGTTGGTCAACATGTACAGTGAATTACAGGGATACCAATCTAGACACTTTTTACCAAACTTTCTTTCGTGCAAATCGTCAATTAAACTAACAAAATATTAAAATCTAATGGAACCGTTCTACCGTTCTACCATAACAATATCATGAAATAAATATTTATATTAATAATTTTATGAAGTAAAATACTAAATTCATAATAAATGTAATACTTAATATCGAAGAACAATATTGTTCGATAAATTAGAAAACACTCAAAATAGAGAAGAAAACAAATAAATCCAATATTTTTATTTATTTACATTAAATAGATAGATACATTGTTTATTAAGTAGAAATTTCTAATACAAAAATAAAAAATAAATATATATATATATATATATATATATATATATATATATATATATATATATATATATATATATATAATATATATATATATATATATATATATATATATATATATATATATATATATATATATATATATATATATATATATATATATATATATATATATATATATATATATATATATATATATATATATATATATATATATATATATATATATATATATATATATATATATATATATATATATATATATATATATATATATATATATTATATATATATATTATATATATATATATATATATATATATATATATATATATATATATATATATATATATATATATATATATATATATATATATATATATATATATATATATATATATACACGTATACAATAAGAACAGCGAGAAATAACAAATACAATAAATTAAAATTACCATTTACATTACATTTACATTATAGGTATATATGTACTATTCGATGTAATATCTTTATATTTGCACTACTAACTTAAATAGGGACTACATTTAACAGTTTAACAACTGACGGACCTCATTGTAATGTAAAAACATTTTTGATATATATCATTAGTTTATTTTTGAAAACAGTGATAGAAGAACTTGTTTTAATATAATTTGGCAATTTATTAAACTTATCAAAACCTTTAAATAGCAAGAAATTCATGGTACTTTTATAATTAGTTCTAGGTATGTATAGGTTGTTATTATTATGGGTAAAATGGTAATGTATGTCAGAATGGAGAATAATATAGTTTTGAAAATAGGAAGGTGATAGATTATTTAACATTTTGTATATCAAAATCATAGTAAAGTAAAATAATCTTTGAGAAACAGAGAGCCACTGTAAAGCATTCAACATTAAATTAATCGGTGTATAACGGTTGCTTCTTAATATATTCCTCATTCCACGATTTTGGAGTTTTTGTAGTTGTGACAGTTTGTTTGAGTTAAACTGATACAGTACAGTTACAAAGTATTCAAAGTGTGGTTGGATAATAGATCTGTAAACTGTAATCCTAGTCTCATATGATAAGTTATTGGCAATTCTAGAGAAGAAATAATAAGAAATATCACACTCGAGTAAAATTTATACTAAAATAATTAAATGAAAAATTGAAAAAGTCTTTAGCACTGTGACTTGGGGGCGCCATTATGCTTAGAAAATGTTATAGATGCTGCAACAAACTTATTAATATTATTATAAATACTATACTACTTTTAAAGAAATGACCAGAAAAAATATAACAAATCCCTTGAATAACAAATGGCTTATTAAAGTCTGTGTATCTATAAATGTTCAAGTATTTTCAAAGATCCTGTCAACATCGAGTTGAAATTTTTTTATAAATCATAAAAATAAATGAAATACTCTAATACATAACACTAAAAATAATTGTTATAGAAATGAAATAAATAAAAATGCAGACTCGAAAAGTCTTAGGAAAGTAATGCAGAAAATAAAAATAAATTAACATCAAAAACTAAATATGATTACATACCTGACATATACATATATCACAAGACAAAAAGGTAAATGTATTATTTAATATACGTTAAATATTATATTATTTCCTAGCTCCTAAATTATACAATTCAATTCCAGAAGCAATGAAAAGAATAAAATCCATATATTTATTAGCAATAAAATTAACAATTAATAATATATATGTCCAGCTCAATATGATTTAAAAAAAGTTGACAAATAAACTGACTCAGGCAGGAAAATATAAAATCAATAAGGGTCTCAGGCAGATGAAAAAATTGTAATTGCGTGTTTTTTCTGCATCTTTTATATTTCTAATGATAATGCAGTATAAATGACCTATACATAATATAATATTGAGAATTTAGAACATAAGTAAAACATGAAATTTATTTAATCAGAAACTGTTTTATGTTGAATTGGCTGTCATTTTTTAAAATACGATACTAATATTTATAGAAAGCTGTGACAAAATATTATTAATAAAGCCTCTATAAATAGTCACTTTACTATTATTAGTGAGATGGCTTATTGAAATTACCGTTACCTGGCTGATAAAAGCACAAAATTTGGCATGAAGCTACTACTATATACTAATAAATATTAGCCTAGAGCCCTCTGGAATTTCTAAAAATTTTCATGTACAGGATTATTCATTATATTTAGGCCACCCTTTATGATCGCTATTATTGTAGATAGAAAAAAAATTTCGGACAAAAGTTGTAGGGCTGTAACTGAACCACTTTAATAAGTTAATAGAAGCACAGTGGCGTGCGGAAATTGAAGAAGCAATAATATTTTTTTTAATGGAATGCCCTGTGTATTGTTGAATTTTTCAATTACTATTTTTTTCCTGATTTCAAAAATATGACATATGATAGTCCTATCTTTAACCGTTTTCGAGTTATGAAACATTGAAAATCGTTTTTAAGCTATTTATTATACGATCTGAAATTACAATTATTATTAAAGTAGTCTATGAAAATGTCAAGTATTCTGTTATTATATGAAACGCTGACAGATTTAATAACAGAATACTTGTCATTTTCATAGACTACTTTAATAATTGTAATTTCCGATCGTATAATAAATAGCTTAAATACGATTTTCATTGTTTCATAACTCGAAAACGGTTAAAGATAGGACTATCATATGTCACATTTTTGAAATCAGAAAGAAAAGAATAATTCAAAAATTCAACAATACACAGGGCATTCCATTAAAAAAAATGTATTGCTTCTTGTACCTCTTTCTCAATTACTGCATGCCACTGTGCTTCCATTAACTTATTAAAGAGGTTCAGTTACAGCCCTACAACTTTCGTTCGAAACTTTTTTTTCTATCTCCAATAATAACAGTCATAAAGGGTGGCCTAAATATAATGAATAACCCTGTACAGCACTAAAATCCAAAATGGCCGACAAAAACGACAAAATATCACATTTAGCCTAGGAATTTTAGTTTTTGACCCGGAATTAATTATTGTACAGCTGAAAACTTGCGGGATTGTAGTTCTGGTCAAGGATAATAACCAGTGAACACTAAACCATTTAATAAACGTTTTTTTTTTGTTTGTACCACCCGTATAATTGAAGTATATCGAGCCGTTGAATATACTTCAAAATGTCCGCCCTTTATATTTCGTATATGACAAACAATCAATAAACATATATCTGAGACGTCTGAGTTTTGTATATGAAACTCCACTATTAAATGTATACCTAAGACGCATGATACTATGAAATATAAGATACGCTCGGTACGAGTACCAGCTGTCGACCTATTGTGAGCATAGCGTCACCCTCTAGTCAACTTCAAATCGAGCCCGCGCCGGCGACCATCTACCTAAAACCGCTGCCCAAGGAATCACTACTTCCACATCCAGATTCTCTATCCAAGTCACTCACAACGAAAAAAACTTTGTATGTGAAAATAACTGTTTATGGAACTTTAATAATATTTGAGATCCTCTACCCCAAAAACCCATAAAACGATACCCCACATCGGTAGTGGTGCTAGGGGGGGTGGTAGTGGGGGTGGATGAAGTAAAAAAATATTTTGAAGTTTCTGGTTCCTGTACATAGGTACACTAAATCACAATTTTTTTTCATCCCCTTTAATAAGGAGGTGGGGGTGGTAATGGGGGTGGCTAATGCCAAAAATTTTTTGAGACCTTAGCTTCTCTTGTATATACTAAATACCAATTTTATGAACTATTATCTGCTTGATTGACCTATTTACCCCAAATTTACCCCTATTTACCCCCCAACCCTTCGACGGAATAAGATGAAAATATAATCCAGTTCTAGATCTCGTTAAAGTACATATGTGTACCAAATTTCAAGTCAATATCTTAAACGGTTCCAGAGTAAACGTACGCACAAGGAAAGTTACAGACCGACAGACAGACCGACAGACAGACAGAAATTTTTTTTCGCTCAAACTTAAAATCTCGACGTTTCATGCCATTTTAAGCCTATTTGGACAATAAAAATTTTTAAAAAATTTTTTGTCGTTACTATGCTTCCACTGGACGTGGAAGTAAAATACACCTAATCGAAAACCGTAATATAAGACATATCATAGAATTCTGACTGCTTTTGTCAGCACTTTTCATTTCGCATAAGGCCGTTGTGGGTTTAAATGTTTGTGAAAACACCTCCAAAATAATTGGTGCAAGCACATATGATCTTTTGCACCGTTGATTTTTCAACGTGTAAGTAAGCTATTTATTTTGTTTTTATTTAATATCAAATTTTAATTCATTTAATTAAACACAATAAATAGTAGTAGTAAATAATTAGTTAATTAGTTTAATTATGAAACAGTGCATTTATCTAACATTATTCAGGAAAATAGACAGTCAAGAATGAGAAATATTATTCCATTATTTAGAGATAAATTGCCGGATTTTTTAATGTTTTTATTATGAAAAACATTTTGCATCTGCAAAATAGCGTTTTCGCAGTATGACTTAATTCAATAGCGCGGGATATATCAATGTGTTCTCTCATGGTAATTATTACAAATATTTAATAACCTCCATTGATTTGCTGAAACATCTCAAGAAAATCTGAATTCGATTTCATTAAACAACACTAACGTACCTACATTAGTTCTCACACCGCATTCTCTGCGCTGTATCGTTCGCGAGGAGTTCCGTATACTTAATTGCAATTTTCTCGAAAACTGTTAATCCTAGAAAAAAAGTTTCAAATAAAAAAGTTAGCTCCATCCTTTATCTTCATATGCCCTTGATATACTTGGTATCTATTTCGAAAGACAAAAAAGTTTCTCGTTTGTTATATTCCACCTGTAAATTTTCACAGTTTATCGACGTAGCCTTAGAAAAAAAATCATGTTTTCTACACTTATTAAAACTTGACCTTCATATTAACACATTTTGTTAACAAATATAGATTGATCACACGGTAAAAATTTGAGATTAAATCGTTCTCCCGTTTTTTAGTTAGAGCGAGTTAAACGAAAAAATAATTGTATCTATTATTTTACAATTTTCTCACATTTTTGGCTCTATCCTTTGTCTCGAATAACCAAAAGAGTCGTAATTTGTTATTTTATCGAAGGATAAGCTTCTAAACACTTCGGTTAAGGTAATTTTAGTTTACATCTAAACTAAAAATTGACCACTGAACTAGTTGACTTTTACGTGGCGTAACAGCGGGAACTGCAGTAAGGGGAGGTATGCGTGAGAGCGTATCTCTATTTCTTAGTATCATGCCTAAGACGTCTATATTCCGTATATGACACCCCACTAATAAACGTAAATCTAAAATGTTTATGTATTGTATATGGTACCGCAATAATAAACGTATATCTTACATACCGGGTGACCTACCCCCCCCCCCCCCCCCTCTTTTTTAATAAAATTCTGAACTTTGGAAAATCAAATATAGGTATCAATGGCCACATTTTGACAATTCAGTGGTAAAATCACTTTCGGTTTGGCCGGAAATAGCCACAACTTTCTTATTTTAAATAGCACCCTGTATATTTAACTCACTTTTCTCATAAAGGTGTAATTTCTCTTTCCAACGCTTTTTTCAGATTTAAAATCGGATGAAAAATAACCTTGGAAATGGCATTAATTTGCTATTTCTAGTTGGTTTTGGAATTCAGGAACAAATTTAAAAAAATTCGAAGTAGGCTTTGAATTTGAATACAAAGGTACTTCTCAACAAATTAAACGTAAAATTGGCCTATGTTCATTTGCTTGGATTTAGAAATGTTTTTCCCATTTTTCCATTTCATGGAATTTCAATTTGTCATAACTCCAGTTTTTCAAGTAGTACCCTGTATGTTTTATTTTTTTATCAGATGGAGTGGTAAATTTGCTATAGACTGGTTTAAAAATTGAATATAAATTAAAATAAATATTGAGCTTTCTGTAGAAGCGTTTCGAATTATGAGTCCATATCAAGCTTTTTTAAATTTGTTCCTGAATTCCAAAGCCAACTAGAAATAGCAGATAAATGCCATTTCCAAGGTTATTTTTCATCCGATTTTAAATCTAAAAAAAGCGTTGGAAAGAGAAATTACACCTTTATGAGAAAAGTGAGTTAAATATACAGGGTGCTATTTAAAATAAGAACGTTGTGGCAATTTCCGGCCATACCGGAAGTGACTTTGTACCACCGAATGGTCAAAATGTGGCCATTGATACCTATATTTGATTTCCCAAATTTCAGAATTTTATTTTTAAAACTGAAGAAAAAAGTGGGGGGGTAGGTACTTTCTGAGTCACCCGTTATATGCCACACCATTAATAAACGTCTATGTTTTGAATTTACAGTCACACAAACAATTTATAAACGCATATGAGATATATCTATATCACATATATTATATGTGGCATGTATGTCATATAAATATATGCCATATGCATTTATTGTTTGTGTGAATATAGAATACAAAAATACTTACAAATGTATTACTTATTTATTAATTCACCTATGCGTATTGACGATTCTTTCACGTACCTATATGAAACCTAAGTTATAAACTTGAATGATTCTCCTATTATTTTTTATTTTATTTTCAGTTACTTAAGATACTAATGGCTGACAACAGTGTACATATTTATTACCCAGTAACCATTAGTCATAACAAAAATAATAAGAAAATCATATAGCCTAAGCAAACATTTACGGTATATTTTATGAAACAACCCGGTCTTATTTTGTTATTTTACTTACGTTTAAAACTTGAGATTGTCGTAATAAAAACAAATCACTTTAGAAAATAAAAATATTGAATGTCCATTGCATTGCACTGAATACTAATTAGAAAATTTTAATACTTTTGTAGCAAGAGAATTGAAGAAAACGTACCAACGAATCTCATTCAGTTATCATTTTGGTCTCTTAGCAGAATCCTCTTCAGAATCTGCTTTCAGAAATTGAATATAGTTAAAATAGAAAATATAAGCTAGAAGCAAAAAAGTCTATATTAAGTAAATTAACTATTTTAAACGAAACAATAATAAATTAGGAAATAAAAAATCTCATTTATTGCTATTAGCATATCTAGATTTAGCTAGTTTCAGTCAATCTTGCACGGCTGCTTTAATTGCAATTTCACTGACCTGACCTGCTTCCCTGGAAATATTAAAAAAGTGTTAATTTTTCTTGGTGAAATTATTTTTTTCATTTTAAATTAATTAAAAATCAGAAAATAACATGTAACGATTACGCACTAAGTTCACCTTTTTACATTTTTCAAAAAAAAGAGTGAAAATATGTATCTAGGCTTATTTTAACATTTTAAACAACTTTTTCAAATAACGCGAAAAATAAGGATAGTTATCTTTTCAACTACTTTTATATTTTCTATATTTTTGAGCACCTTGTATGTATTTTTGGCCATTTCACATACCGCCGATTGTAAAGTACATATTCTGTGAGCAAAAAAATAGTTTCTACGAGGAATTTTTTGTTTGTATAATGCAGAGAAATTGCCACAGTCTTTTAATTAATCCGTGAGTTCTATTATTCATCGATTACACAGGCTCACAAAAAAAAGTGTCTGCGACGGGGTACTGACCATACCTATCCCTTGTATTTTGAGCCACTCAACAGGAATCTGACCTTAGTTTTTCCTCAGCACGTCAGTTTTTTTTTAACAGCAAATAAACATATAAATATTACGATTCAACAGACTTTTTTTGCCGTTAAAAAAAACTGGACGTGTTAGGGAAAAACTAAAGTCAGATCCGTGTTCAGTACTCCCGCGCAGTTTGGCACAATCTATAAAAAAAGTGGTCTGCGCGGGGCTATTGACCACATCTATCCCTTGTATTTTGAGCCGCTCAACACGATTCTGACCTTAGTTTTTCCCCAGCACGTCAGGTTTTTCGTTTAACGCAAATAAATCTATAAATATTACGATCCAACAGACTTTTTTGCTTAAAAAGAAAACCTGGCGCCCTGGGGAAAAACTAAGGTCAGATTCATGTTCAGTGGATCAAAATACAAGGGATAGGTATGGTCCGTACAACGGCGCAGACAACTTTTTTTTTGTGGGCCTGTGTTATTCATCAGATGTTTTGCTATATATGTCTCTTTAACACTGTAAAAAAGGGACGGATGGATGTCTGCGCACGACTCATCCGATGAATAAGAGAACATGTGGAATGCGGAATGTTTTCTACAAAAATGTCATGCCGCTACATCCGCCATATGGAAAAAATTATGGTCAATCTATGTTTTTTTCAATTATTTCCTTTCATGTTAGTTCTACTTTGAAATTAGACATTACCAATACTGTAGAAAGTAAAAAGAGATACAACTTGAATTCAAACTATTTTTTCTATTGTTAATATTTTACCATTTACAGCCGTTAATATGGTGAAAATTTGTGTTTCACTGCAGATTTTTGCAATTACACCTGTCCCCGTTGCTCCTACGTAGTAATTAGTTATCAATATTATATATTTTCTAAAACCTTTGTTTAAGCAATCATCTTCCTAGGTTATACAAACATAAAGGTCCTTGTAGGAATTATTCACGGGTCAAATGACAGATTGACTAGAATAATTTTTTAAACCTTAACTGCTATAAATAATAGTGATTCTTACCTTGAAGGGAACAGGTAATAATACCTTTAATACACACTCACAATGATAAACACAACAGTGCCACTTTTCGCAAAATCTAAGAAGAAATCGAAGTTCTAACGTAACAGGTCAGTCTGATAGCCCTGATGTCTCACCACCTCACATGATGCAGATGCAGCTTCGTGATTGGCTGTCCAAGGCGCACTGCGTCGGGAACATTCATGGTAAACGATGAATCGGGAAGTTTTGGTATAAATATTGTATGTATCATACCATTATTATACGTATAAAATAGACATTTAAAAAACGTTCGTTATAAACTGGTTCAAAACAATAAATATGATTTTAACAAGATTTCTTCATTTAACTCACATTTGTAAAACTGTTGACATGTATTGAAATTAACTAGAAGAATTTTTCATAACATAAATAAAAACATATATTTCACTGGTTTATTATATACGTGATAAAACGTTTATATTATAGACGTTTACAGAAAACCTATAATAAATATACGATTACGAAAATTAAACCATCATTTCGTATAATTTTCGTAAAATAAACGTTTTCTAAACGACTGGGTGTTCACTGGGTAAGTACCAAAAAGTCCCCTACTCTCCCCCGTCGGCTTCCCTGTTTTTGCGGAGCAACAAGGGCCTACGCCGCAGAAATTGCAGAGCTGGCTATAAGTGCAGCAGAAATGTTGTTAATGATCCGATTTGGGTCGAAATGATCATAAAAGCTTCGGAGAAGCATATCCGTTGATATTTCAGATGTTTCCATGCATATTTTGTTCATAATTTTCCGTTATAGTGCTGTCAAAATTTTAAAACTTCAAAAAATTCCGAAATGGCGCCATTGGTATGGCTACTTTCTCTGTAGTGTCACCCATTACGGAGCTACGCCACTCCAAGTCTCGCCGCGCGGCGGCCTCGCCCGTCATGCACCCGGTAAAACTGCCCTGGCTGCGCTGGTTTGACCTGTTGCGAATTCCTGTTTATATATTATTGGTGTTTTATAAGATTTACTGAATTAAATTTAACTTGTCAGACTCAGAAAATGACTTTATTCGGCAAGACAATTGTAGTTCAGTAATATAACGATTTATATAGGTCAAAATTCATAAAATTTTGAAAATTGGCAGAAATGTTAGCAGCGAAACTAACAGCGAAAAAAACAATTTTTTTAATTGTATTTTTGAATACATATATTCGTAGGTAATGATAATATCAACATTTTAACCTACAAATTATGACCCAAGAGCTAATAAGAAGGTTATTAGCCTAAAATTCTCAAAATGATTTTAACGACCAACGCGTATTTTTCAGGTAAAACTCATATTAAAAAAAAAATGGACCTCGTCGGACCGATTTTAGTTGAAAGCTGTGCTCCTCTAGCTTTAATTTAAAAAAATAAATAAATAAATAAGTCGTCAGCGTTTTCGCTGCTAGAGCGTAATTTCTCAAGTAATATATTAGTAAAAAAAAACGAATAATCTGGCCTTTTTCAGACCACTTTTACTCGAAGGGTGGGTTCTTTAGTTTTAATTTTAAAAAAGAAATTAAGTCCCTAGTACATCTAACTTTTTTCAGATTTGGTGTAGTGATATGGAATGAAATATTCAATTATATGATGTAAAGACCAAAAATGGCTGACTTCCGGTTTCGATCTAATTGACACGAAAACCAAATTTTTAAATGGGACAACCTGTAATTTTTTGCATATTTGGATCCTGCTGGCTAAAATGCATATGATTTGACCTTGAGGGTCAAATCATATGCATTATTTTGATTTTCAAAAAATAGAATAGAAGGCCGCGATTTTACTAGAATTGTTAAAAAGTGATCTGTAAGCACCTTTAAAATAGTATCTCCTCAGATACTAACATTAAGCAGGATTTATTCTTCATTAAGTTCAACGATATAAGTTTTTCAACGAAAACTATTTTTTTTAATGGAACCCCTATGGGACAACCTGTTATTTAATTAGATCTTTAAATTACGAAGAAAATGATATGCAAAATGTCTACTTCTCTTTGTACTTTTATAATTAAAAGAAAAAAATGTTTTGATATAATTTTTTTTAATATCTTAAATTTTAGTGTTGTACATTAAAATTTTTAGAAATTCCAGAGGGCTCCTAGGCTAACATTTATTAATATACCCCAAGGTACCTTCATAACAAATTTGGTGCTTTTAACCGCCAAGTAACTGTAATCTTGAAATACAGCTCTAACCGACCCCACTATATATCCGGTGTTTCCTAATTTTGAATTTCAGCTTTTTTCAACTACGGTATTTTAACTTCGTTGTGACTATATTTCTAATTATGTCGATCTGTCCGTAGTGTCTGTATGTTGTATTTATATAGTTGCTCTGAGTGTGTTCACTGTATATATTTCATGTCAAATTAATAAATTTTCATAAAATTTCCAATAGATTTGTTGCACATTAATGTTGATGAATGAACCACCACTAGAAATAATACGTTAATTGAAGAGATATTTGATATTTGGAAAATTACTAAAATGTGGTAGTCGTATTAAAAGTTGCATGCATTTTAACATTCGTTTTTATTTCAGTTTTGATTGTCATTGTTTAATTAATAATTCAATAATATTCAATAAATTACAACCTGTCTTTACTTTACATGCCGACAATATCAATAAGTTACCAGAGTGTTAAAATAATTTTTTCCATTTACTAACATGGCAGGTAAATTCTCAGTTTATAATGTTTTCGTTAAAATGCTAATGAATATCGAATATAAATTTTCCGATATCTTAATTACATATTTTTGCAATCATGCTATATAAAAAATCAGAGATCAAGGACCAAGGTAAACTTCCGTTTAAAATAGTTGTCAATACCTATTAAACATGCAAAATGACATAATTGCATTAATAACAAATAATAAGCTATAGGTAATAATTTCAAAATAAATTTAGTATATTAACGTTTCATTATATATTTTGCAACAGACGTTTTTACTTCCACATCCAGTAGTAACGACAAAAAAATTTTTAAAAATTTTTATTGTTCAAATAGGCTTAGAATGTCATGAAACGTCGAGATTTTAAGTTTGAGCGAAAAAAAAAATTTCTGTCTGTCTGTAACTTTTTTTTGTGCGCACGTTTACTCTGGAACTCTTTAAGATATTGACTTGAAATTTGGTACACATGTGTACTTTAACGAGATCTGGAACTAGATTATATTTTCATCTTGTTCCGTCGAAGGGGGGTAAATTGGGGTAAATAGGTAAATCAAGCAGGTAAGAGTCCATAAAATTGGTATTTAGTATATACAAGAGAAGCTAAGGTCTCAAAAAAAATTTTGGCATTAGCCACCCCCATTACCACCCCCACCCCCATTATTAAGAGGGATGAAAAAAAATGTGATTTAGTGTATGTACAAGAATCAGGAACCTCAAATATTTTTTTTACTTCATCCACCACCCCCACCCCACTACCGATGTGAGGTATCGTTTTATGGGTTTTTGGGGTAGAAGATTTCAAATATTATATTATTAAAGTTCCATAAATAATTATTTCTACATACAATTTTTTTTCGTTGTGAGTAACTTGGTTAGAGAATTTGGATGTGGAAGTAGTGATTCCTTGGGCAGCGGTTTTTAATATGCTCCACCCAGCCCAATTTCCTCTAACGCAAGGATATTAATAGCCGGATAAGCATAGTGAAAAACTTGGACTCTATTAATAAACAGTTTCAGTCAAGTTTTAACTCCGCATCCCCACTGTGGGCCGGTCACAGAAGGAAACGTGATTTTCAGTTTTTATTTAATTTCGCTTCTCCTGTTGCATGGGAAATATTGAAGAAAATCAGGGTAGATACGGTCTTGTGGCTGCATGTCAGAAATTTTTTTCAAATGCAGCTTACCAAAAATTTTTTAAACTTTCAAGCTTCAAGTTTTTTTTATGATTTTATCAAGTGTCTATCTTTATTTTTTTACAGTAACAATTACTTCATATGATGGAGGACGACAATTCTCCGTTGTCTGATATACTTTTTATTGGATATGGTGTGTTTCGTTATTGTTATTAATTTTAAATGTATTTATTAGAGCTCTGTAGAACCGTATTGCTCTCATTTGCGCGTCCGTCCGTTGGTACATTCGTGTGTTACCACCTTCAAGTTTTAAACTATAAATGTTATATTGACAAAATTCGCAGCAATTATGTAAAATAATAGCCCAAAGCCAAGACCGGCTTTACTTTGTGAAACAAATTTTAGAATATGCAAATGGTAAAGTAAGAAATGTTCCGAATATACACGTGTGACATATCGTTGAAAAGAAATGTTGAGTTAGAGTGTAGAGTTCATCATGCTTTCTTTAGAGTTTTTCAAATTTAAAATTTGAAATATGCGCTGTGTTGGAGGAAAATGAGTGAAATTAACAACTTCCTTTCACTTTTCAAAGCACATGACTCAAAAATTTAAAAAAAAAATATAATAATAAAATTCTTTGAGCTCATGTAACGGTTTATTTTTGACCTCTAGAAATTACTAGTTCAAATTACCAAATTTATTACTTTTTATATATTTTCCATGTTAAAAATGTTTTAAGTCCGACTCTGTGCCCACAATATAAAAGTAAATAATACATTTAGTTTAATATCTCGCATAAGTACCGTATCTAACGCGTCAGTTGCTTTCGCAATATAAGAAGGGTTGCTGAAAACTTAATAAAATCCTACCTATCCTATTAAATAGATTCCAAAAAATAGGTATAAGTGATGAATGTGGAAATTATATATCCTCTGAATGGCGACTTGTTTAACAACTGGTGTGATAAAAATATGCTCGCACTGAATATTGAAAAAAACGAAATATTGCAGTTTCGTTCATCTTATCATTCTGGAGAAACAGTTCAAGTACAAATTGATAACACGAAACTGCAAGATGATCAAACTATAAAGGACAATGTTAAAAATAGGCGATTTTTGACCCTTCCAGGCAACGAATGTCGACATCAAAGTTCGATTCTGTATGGTTCACAGAAACAGAAAATGCATATTAGACACCCTAATTTTCCGGGGAAAATTAGTACGCTACCTTCAAAGTATAAAATCCACCCTCAGACCAGCAGTGGTAATGTAATACAAAAATTCAACAAAGGTGCCATTGTAGTGAGGACTTATATATATTTGTGTGTAAAATTACAACAATAGGTATCTACAAAAGTACTTGAAATTACTTGTAGACCATGTACTACCCCCAACTATCCCAACTAGAGATGTCAAGCAAAAGACACGTTTAGCAAAGATTGGCGATTTTTTGGCACTGATGGGAAACGACTTTAGACCCATAATAGCGATTGTATACTGTTTATGCATATAAGTAGTGCACACTAGAAACTCCCATTAAGCGAGACAGTTGTTAAACTACCCGTAAAGTACAAAAACTACCCCAAAACTTGCAACGGAAACGTAAAAATCATAAATATTCAGGAAAAGTAGTAAGAGTACGACGACTTCATTATGTTTGTATGTAAAATAGCAACAATAGGTGACTACAAAGATTCAAAATTGTTTGTGCATAATGTTTTATCCCAAACTACCCCATCTAGAGCAAGCAAGAGAGATGAGTAAGGCGATTTTTGGTAACATTGAGGTATACGATTGCAAACTGCAGGAAGAATTGATAAACTACCCTAAAAGTACAAAAACCAACCCCAAACCAGCAATAGAAACGTGAGTCAAAAATCCAATGGAATGTTCCAAATACTTATGAGCGAAATAGCGTAAATTGGTTTCAAAATTGTTTCTAAAAAAAAAAAAATGAAAACCGGCCCTAATGTCAAATGCTGGGTATGAGAAGACAAAAACTAAGAAAGTTGAAACGTTCGTTTATTATTTCTCATATAGAATATTCGTTTTGATTTAGATTGGAAAGAATTTGTACGAATACTATAAACTATAGAAAACTTCAAAAATGTGTCTTACATGGATCATTTAGCCACTGATTGTGTTTCCTAGAATGCACCACGAGGAGGCGATCCTTTCTGCATCCCTTCTTTTTTACTTTGTTTGTTCTTTTTCGTTTTCGTTTTTGTTTTTGTTTTTTATTTTTTATCTTTTTTTTAGTTTTTTACTTTTTTAAATTTTTTTAATGTATTCTTTAGCATTGCTTTTAAATTAATTAATTAAACTATTAAATCTTTTTAATTTTTTTTGAAAATGAACATGTGTATGATATTAAATTGGTTTCATGTTCATCACTGTCATTTTCATTGTCACTTAAAAAATTGAAAATCTCTGAATGATCTGGTGTTTTAGGTAGCTGATCTAGATGTTGTGCAAATCCAAAATACCACAAAACTAGCATTACGTTTCCCATCAGTGCCAAACAATCGCCAATCTTTGCTACACGTCTCTTTTGCCTGACACCCTC
The DNA here is from genome assembly GCA_936432065.2 of Rutpela maculata. Lineage (NCBI taxonomy): Eukaryota > Metazoa > Arthropoda > Insecta > Coleoptera > Cerambycidae > Rutpela > Rutpela maculata. The sequence goes on from OW386286.2 coordinate 163,862,756, forward strand.
TAGTTGGGATAGTTGGAGGTAGTACATGGTCTAGAAGTAATTTCAAGTACTTGTAGATGCCTATTGTTGTAATTTTACACATAAATATATATGTCTTCACTACAATGGCACCTTTGTTGGATTTTTGTATCACATTACCACTGCTGGTCTGAGGGTGGATTTTATATTTTGAAGGTAGTGTACTAATTTTCCCCGGAAAATTAGGATGTCTAATATGCATTTTCTGATTATACCTTGACTTATCAAAATTAACGTGGAAAACGCATATCCAAAAATTAACTCCAAAGTTAAGTTTCTTGTGTTATCAATTACGTACCCTTAGGAATAATGTCAGTGTTGGTGTATGTTTAAATGCGTATCATTCATATTTTATGTCAGTTGTCAAATATGCTATAGTAATGTGGTGAAATTCGGTTGAAATGGACAGAATAAATGTTCTACAAAAAAGATATATAAAGTCTGTTCGCTGATAGAATCCAGGTCGTATAGTGTAAGGAGTATCGTCCGGAGCTATCCTTCCGTGTCTTTATTGAAATATTGTTTGTAACCTAATCTGCAACATAAGTTTTAATCTTTCTGGTCAAGTTACGCCTGACGTGCGGCATTTCTATTGTTCGACAGCAAATCAATTTGTGTAACGCGTGTCGTCGTCGAATGCGGCTGGCGATTCCAGAGGCCGGTCGATTTTCTCGGAAGTCGGGTAGAGCAGGTATATTGCACTTATTTCAATTAATGCTTAAGAGGGCAATTTTAGTCTTGTTCTATTGTTAAAATGGTAAACATGAATCCTGGTGAATTTTTAAATCCGCAATCACAGCACTTAATTTTTGAATTTGTTGGAATATTTTAGAATGTATTCTTTTCTGTTGGGGTTATATGGTATTTGTCATATCTGCCGTTAATTTGAACAAACAGAATTTCTTTCGTGAGTGCGTCGTGCTCTCCCCTAACAACTTATGTAGGTAGCTATTTTCTAGTATAACACATCTATAATGTTATAATGTGCACAAGTACATTATATTTGTTTATATAAATTTTAGTTAAACATGCTACTATGCATTTAATTTCATTTGTACGTGCCTTTGTTTACTTATAAAGATTTGTTTATTGATTTAAAAGCATCAAAAAATGTTGTCAGTAATACTTAGATTAATGCTTTCTTTGATTAATATATAGAGCTGGTCAACTAATGATCTATTTTTTTGTAATATTATTATGTCCTTTTCGTAAAACTCAATAATGGAATGGAATAATCATAACTTTAAAACCATTCCTTATCAAATTACACAACTAGTACTACCACAAGGGTGAGGGCCATGATACGTCCAAGCCCGACGAGAGAAGGGGGGGCTGGGGGTGCAAATTTCCCGACCCACGCCTCTTTTAAGGGGCCGTCTCCGGGCCCACTCAAATATAGTTTCGCACTTAAGATATTTTAACACGTATTTCTATTCTATTTTATTCTTTTATTTATTTTTTGTAACCTAGGCCCGCGATTACTCTTACTGCTCGTCTCTGGATAGCGAATACAGATGCAGTATGTGAAGAGTGGCCCCAAACTAAAATTGCATAGGTGATTACGAAATGAATTAATCCGTAATATGCCGCTAATATGGTTGTCTATGATATACAAGGCAACGTAAAAGAAAAATATTTTTGGAAACTTTGTTACAGATAAAATTTGAATGTCTTTCCCACGTTAATTTATTGTCCAGCTGGACGCCTAGAAATTTTACACAATTGATGGAAACAAGGAACAACACCGTTTAATGTCTGTTTCCTTAAACTAAAAATTTTTGTTTCGGTTTTGGTCTTGTGAAATGAAATTATGATTTAGTGTGAATACAAGAACCAAAGGCCTTAAATTTTGTTTGGCATCAGTTATCCCCACCCGATGTGGCATATCGTTTATGGGTTTTTGGGGTAGACAATTTCAAATATTATATCTTAAAGTTCTATGAACAATTATTTCTGCATAATGGAGTGTAAATATAGTATCAACATTTTCTTCGTTATAAGAGACTTGGATAGAAAATCTTAATGTGGAAGTAGTGATTCCTTAGGCTAGGCAGGAGTTTCTTTAGGAGAAAATACAAATGTGGTAGCAAATCACAGAAAAAAAATTAAGAAAATGCAATACCATTTAGACATTTTTATGTGATATATGAGTAATTACCTTGCCATTATCAATATACCATGTTTTAAACTTTTGATTTTTATTACTTTCAGATTGGTTTAATGCGAGGCGGCTACTTTCTGGCAGAAGAATCTCCAGAAAGACTAATATCGCAATTTGGCGCCGACAGTTTGGAAGACGTATTTCTCAAGCTTAGTGTTATCCAAAACTTGGGCAAACGTCGTCGATCCAGTATCCTTCAAAGCGTGACGGATAGTATCCACGTCCCCGCTATTGGAGGAAACGTCAACGAAGCAGCAGTTCTTGACGATGAAGTTGGCGAAATATCCGGAGAATTCGGAGACAATGTGTCCATGTCAAGTAGAACAGGTATGTAATTTATTGAGCATTCTTACAAAAAGATACTTTTTGAGCTAATAATATATGATTCATGAAATTAAAAGTAGGTATGCCGAGGGAGAAGATTTTTTAGAAATTTGCGGAAATTATTCAGAATTTAATTTTTTTCTTAAAGAGAAATTGGTGAATTCAAAAGTACCTACATTACAAATATGGATTAAACAATTCCTCTTTGGTTGAACGAGATTTAAAAAAAACGCTGCCTAAAGAATCACTACTTCCATATCCAGATTTCCTCTTACATCGAAAAAAAATTTGCACTATATTTGCACTTCACCTTGTGGAAATAATTATTTATAGCGCTTTAATAACATAATATTTGAAATCCTCTACCCCAAAAACTCACGAAATGATATATCACACGGTAGTGGATGTGGTAGAGGGAGAGGCTGATGCCAAAATAATTTTTGAGGCCTTTGGTTCTTGTATGGGACTAGTAATGGAGCTGACTTCAAAAAAAATTTAAAAAGGAGGAGGTTCAATCTATTGCAAACTGTAGGATATGGCTCGACGGTGGTATCATCATAGATTTATATAGTCACGTCTAGTATAAGGTGAGCAAAAATTGTAAACAAATTTTTTAATGCAAAGGCGAATGCCTGGGCCACAATTCAAATTTCGTCGGAATTCCATTAAAATTTGTAGTTAGGTATTTTCGGAGTAGCTGATATGGAATCTGTTATCAGTAGTTAAAGATTAAATATGGCGAATCCAACATGGCTACCATAACTGGAAAAATTTTTGCGGATTTACATGAAATTTGCTATATGAAGAATTCAGTATTATTTTATAACGAGCCTGATTGTTCTAGCTTAAAGAATTCAAAAACAACGGATATTTTTTTTACAAATGTAGACGCTAAAGAGGCCACCAAGAAGGGTGAAAAAAAATTAAATCAGCTTCAAAGAAAGATTACTAAAAACAGGGGCGGCTGGTGAAATTTCAACAATTTTTTTCTCGTCTGTGGCGCATGGGACCCATACGAAATATGGGAAATAACATCTAGAGAAGCATTCCTCTAACGACCCCTAAAAAATTTTGAAAAAGCAGTTTGCGAAAATTTTTTTCAAAATTCGATTGACCCCCCTAGGTCTAGGGACGACTCCTGTTTAAAATTAATTTTTTTTGTCATATACATTTTACTTTTCATAAAAATACAACAGGTTTTGAAGTTTATGAAAATATTTTCGGAATCAATTTTATAACACCGTTGCTTGCTTGCCTTACCTATTTACTCATTTACTCACCACTCTTCAATGGAATAACATCAAAATATAACTTAATTCCAGATCTAATACATAGGTGTACCAAATTTCAATATCATAAACTGTTCCAGAGTAATCGCACGCACAAAAAAGTTACAGACACGCAGACAAACGTCCTGAACTGGGTTACTCCAGGTTTAGGACCTCCTGTGGCAATTGAGGTTGCCCATGGATGTCTTCAATGCCATAACTCATGGTTGCCCATTTATAGTTGCATCCCGTTATCCATGGTATCTACACACAGGATCATAATTGATCTTCCTAAAATATCGTGATTGCTGCGGACAATTTAAAATTCTGGGTATACTCACCTTTCCTTGCGTAATAAATAAATCTCATATTGCAAATATACTTTCATAAAATATGCATTTGCAAGATGTGCATTTCCTGCGTAATGGATAGACTACACAACCTGTACTTTTTTTGCTTTTGGCAGTTGTCACTGCTGACTAGTTGCTACTTACCACTAATAGGTAGAGAGGTGTTTGCAAACCTGAGTGAAATTTTATTTCTTACTTTTTATAGATATTTTTTGAAGGCGGTTTGATTATTCTTTTAATTTTTTTCGACCTACTTAATAGCTTCTTTTATTTATTTAACTTCTACATAGTGAAAGAAACTACTGTGAGAAAATCTGTACAGTGGTCTTGGTGCGAAATGGAAAACCGCTGCCTAAGGAATCATTACTTCCACGTTCCACATCCAAATTTCCGGTGGGGGTGGTAGTGGGGATGGTGGAATAAAATTATTAGGTCTTTGGCTCTTATACACACACATTAAATCGCAATTTTATTTTTGTACCCTCTTTAATAATGAAGTGGGGGTGGTATTGGGAGGTAGCTGATATCAAGACAAAAGTTGAGGTCTTTGATTTTTGTACACATAATAAATCACAATTTATTTTTTTCTCCCCCTTTAATAATGAGTTGATTTCAAGAATGCTACCATAGTTCTAAGTTGGGTGGTAACAGTTCATAAATTGCAAGGCATCAAGTTAGAGGAAGCCGTAATTGATTTGGGAAAAAAGATTTTCACAAAAGGACAAGTCTATGTCGCTCTGACCCGAGTTAAAAATGTATGTGGTTATTATATCCAGAGCTGGGCAGTACTCGAGTACAAGTACTTGACTTCTGTACTCAAGTACTTTCTTAAGTCAGTACTTGGTACTTGTACTCGTAAAATAAAATACAAGTACTTGTACTCGAACTTTCAAAATTCAAGTACACGAGTACATAGTACATATAAAGCCAGTCTGATCATATCTGTAACAGAGACGGGGTGCAATGAAAAGTACTCGAATACCTTGAAAAGTACTCGGGTCGGTATACTGAAAAATATTCGATTGTATAATCAAACAAAGCCATTATAGCTGCTGTGGTGTGCCCAAAATTTAAACTTTGCTGGTACAATTCAGTAAAAGACGACACTGAGTTGACCTTGACCATTGACACATTAAACGAATGGTTGTTCTTGGTGCTGATAATTTCACTTCTCCAGCAGGGCTAAATAATTTAGATATAATAAGAAATCAAGAGGAAAAGGGTGATGACAGTTTTTATGACTTTAATGAAACCAAAGAGAATGAGGAAATGGAATCCAATGCGACAAAATCAAAAATTCTATGTTAGAGTTAGTGCGATAAGTACTTGGACGATAAGGGAAGTAATATAGATATTTTGACAGATTACCTCATTATCAAAAAGCTTTTTGTTAAATATAACACTTGCCTACCTTCATCTGCCGCTTGAAAACAAATGAGTCATTTGGAAAAATGTGATTTTAATGAGTTTACAGCACCCTGTATGATGTATTATTGGACATATTGACGTTTTCGTATTTTTTATATGAATTACATTGGAATAAAAATAATTTTAACATATTCGCAGCCATCTAGATTGACAACTAAAATTCAAATTATTTTTCGTGCAACACTGTATAAATTGTTCAAAATAGTACAAATGTATCCAAAATGTGATCTTTATTTCAAAAATGTAAAAACATACAGGGTGGTCCATTTAGAAAAGACTATTGGGGCCATTTCCGGTGAAACCGGAAGTGATAAATATAGCGGATAGGTCTCAAAAAGTTGGAAAGCTTACCTAATTTCACCATACAAAATTTCATCCCGATATCTTTAAAAACAAGGAAGTTACAGAGGTGGCCCACTATTCGTTTACACCCGGTATATCTGATTTTTGAGTGTGACTTCAGATCAAAATTAATAACAAAAAAACTCTCATGTATCAAATTCCAGGAAAATCTACAAAACATTTTCAATTATGCCTGCCATATTGAATTCGTCATCATACTAGCTGTCGCCGAATTCTGAAATCTCCATGTACCAGGTTTCATGTAAATCTGCAAAAAAATTTGGTGGCATTATCACATCTCAAACACCATTATACAATGAAATATTTGTTCGCCGGCGTAAATATCGGTCAAGCCTAAAATGTAATTTCCTTCTTATATGATGTGCTAGGAAGTTATAATAATACTTCGTTGTTTGTGAAAAATTATCATTATTATAAAATTATAAATAAAGAACTAAAGTTTTTAATTCAAATCACCGGCGACTCCGCCAAATCTGCGAATATGCTCGTAATATAAAAAATTGTTTCCAATTATTGTTTACCTTACACCACATGTAGCTTGATGAATTTTTTCGTTGATATTCGTGCATCCTCATGTCTAATCGTCACCGAAGGTTGTTGTGTTTCTCTTTGATTGGCCAGCGCCTGGCTTTGGCTCCTCGTGATAGGTCCCCTTGTGGCAGGTTGTGTTCTCTTCATGATTTGTCACTACTCGAACATATCTCCTCCAGATTGGTTCGTTTATGAAATCACCTAAAAATAAAATTACGCACTGCACAAGTGCACAGCGTGTGTATAGTAAGTCAAGGTGTACACTTTCTGGAGAACAAAGAAAACCTGTAAAAGTCAGAGAATTTATAAAAATGGCCCTAAATAAAATACAATACAATAGAAGATAATAAAAGTGTGCTACGATGTGACGCCACTGGTGAAGGGGAGGGAGATAAATCAGAACAATTTAAGACAGAAATTTCGTTATTAAAATGGTGCATGCAGGGAAGGATACCGCTGATTTTAGGTCGCAACATTTTGATCGGCAAGCAGCATACTTTTTATTTTACAATTAAATGTTTTCGCAGATAACTTTTTAATGTTTGGATCCAGCCTGTTCTACATATGGATTGCATTATATTTGAATGACTTTTGAGAAGCGGAGGATTTGTGTTTCGGTGTTCTTAAATCTTGCATATGCCTTGTATTTTGTTCATGATTATGGACTAAGAACTTGTTTCATAGGTAGCGGGGCTCACCAGTGGTCATCACTTTATAAATGAGTTCGTACATATGTGATATACGTCTATTTTTACAAGCTTTTATTTAACTTGCCTTGTTAGTATGGGTTAAATCTTGCAACTGAAGTTTAAAACAGTTATCTCCAACCGATTGAGCTGAAATTTTGCATAAACGTTTAGTTTGGATGACCATTCATGGTTAGCTAAGTGACGTCATTCTAAATCCAATATGGCGGACTCCTAAAGATGGCGTCCAGTTATTTTTTAAAAGCTTGTTTTTAAAAAGTTTTTTTTTAATTATAATTTATTCATATTTAAGATAGAATTTAGATTTAAGTTATACTCCAGTCGTTTTAGACAAAAATATGGCTTCTGATCTAACAAAATATATCCTTCATTTTTTTTAATCGATTTATTTTGGTGTTTTAAAGAAAATATTAAAAATCGACAACGAGATCAATATGGCATAAAAAATTATTCAAGGTCAATGTTCACAAAAAACGGTTTTTTGCGAATATCGCGCTTTCTATGGCTCGGAGGCCAATTGAGGTTATTATGAAAATGAAAGATAATGAAATTCCGCACAAAGATGATTTCTTCCATTTTTTTATGTACAACGAACGGTTTAGGCAAAAATGTGCTTGAAAGTTTTATATGGGTACAAAGGTACAAACCTTTTAAGCGACTAAATGCCAATCTTACTTTATTGGAAATATACGATTGAAAAGTAAGCGGATCATCCATGATTATACCTAGATTTTTTGCTTCACTTAATTTGGGTATCTCATCATTACCAATCTTAACAACAAAATCAGACAGTTTATCCCTGGAATATTTTGAACCTGCTATCAATAAAACAGATTTAGATGCATTCATTTTTAAGTTATAATCCAAGGAATTTTTTTTAATTTTTGTAAATCTGTCGAAATATTTTCATGTGCAACTATACTTTATTACTTGAGCAGACATCGAGAATCCTCTGCATACTACATTACACTAGAATATTGAATTTCACCATTCATGTCTGTAGTAGTTGTTCCCATCTTGCGCCCCCCACTGCTCATTAAAAAATTAAAAAATGTTTCCCTTTCACCCCCCGCTCATCAATTTTTGTTGTAAAATTTTCTGGAATTTTTATCGAAAGTCCTGAAAAAACAGAAAAAGTCAGCGAATTTAAATATTGTGAATTGGTATACACCCTGTACTTTACGCACGATTGTAGACGAATGCGATTTCAATTGTTTAAAAGTAAGTTCAAAACTTGCATTCATATTTCTTTATAATGTGCACTTCAGATTCTAGCAGAGAAATTCCCCTCCCCAGACACTTTCTTTATTTCGATTTTTAACTTTATTTCTACTCCTCACACACTTAATTTACTTATTTAAATTATAATATCGAAATTCCGAACATTCGCTCAATCTTCCTCAAACTGTACTAATTTTTAAAGAGTAGCATGCATATAATGCAGCTTTTTTTTTTTCAGGACGAGTTTCAATAGCCCCAGAACCTTCTGCTGAAACACATCCTGAGCTTCCTCCCGATGAAGAACCTGAAGTTTCATTTAAGGACTACTTAAAAATCGTCAAAATGAATCACATGCGAGCATTAATTTGGAAAAACTTTTTGTGGATGTGGAGGAATATACCTGTAATGCTGTTTATCATTGGTTTACCAGTTGGTAAGTAGCAAACAGAAATAATTTTGTCATAACAAGTTATTAAAAACACGCTCAACAAACATGTTTATTATTTATCCGAATTACGAACACCGGTTGACGAGAAAGCTGTGTGCTTCTAAAGATGTTGTTGAGGTAATGTCTCTTCATTGTTGAATATCATTCATCTATTTTAAGTTCAACAAAATTCACCCTCATATGGAATATATTAATTCAAATATACAGGGTGTTTCATGAGGATGGAGGGGTGATAGAGGACCTCAATACGCATCGATTTGGCCCCATGTATGTTACGCGAAATTTGTTTGTTTAGGAGTTATTTAGGTTTTTGTGTATTTTTAGCTAAACTCCAGTTTTGCTTACAAATTTTGTCATTCTGGCTTAGCTATTAGTACTAGATGAGCGTCATGAGTTTTTTATGAACCTAGTCCCAGAATTTTTTTTTTGTATATTATTGAAACCGAAGCTATTTGGCCAAAAAGAAAATAATTTTATTAAAACAAAAATTATTTCTTAACTTTAGCAACACTCTAGCGAAAAATAAAAAGATAAAAAAAAATTTAGTACCCATCTTAAAAATCTCTCTAGTTTACTATAATAATGGTACTAATAGTTAAGCCAGAGTGATGACTTATGTGTGTGAAACTGGAGTTTAGCTACAAATACATGAAAACCTAAATCACTCCTAAACTAACAAATTTCGCATAACATACGACGTCCTCTAGTTTACTGCGCCAGCTGGTTCGTCCTCAATGAAACACTCTGTATATAAAATTTTATGTTTATAGCACAAACTGTTCTATTTTGCTGGTCTATTGGACACGATCCGCTTGGCATTAGAGTGTCCGTTGTCAACAATGAAATCAACTATCCAAATGAAACATGTAAAGAAGTACCTGGTTGTAATAGTCCAAAACTAAGTTGTAATTATTTGGATTTCATAAAGAAAAATTACTCTTTGCAACTGGTAAGGATATTATTATATTCTAAGAAAAACTGTTCAAAAGAAAGTTTGCTCGAAGAGATCTATTTCTTGTTTATGTGGTATGTATGTCGACGGCATATTATACAGGGTGGGTCAAGAAAATTGTTCCCTTGGATCTTCCCTTATAACTTTTTTTTTATTATTTTTATTTTTTTATGTTAAGCTTAAATTGAAGCTGAGATCTTACTATTTATATTTATATACTCAATTTTAAAAACAATGTGGCAAAAACTTTCAAAAATCGTCAGTATTTAAGGCCAACTGGGATTTGTTTTCTAAATTAGTCGATTCTCAAAGCAGTCTTTTATCTTTAATTTCTCTTAAGAGAATTGCAATTAGATCTCAAAAGTCAACATTGCCGAATAAATCTCGAGTCAGTGTTTTTGCCAAAAACTTTTTGCAATATGTCTTAAATGTAAAATAGTTCAAAGTTTACCAGTTAAAAACAATTGGTCTTTTTGGATTTATACACGTCTTTCATACCGTCCGAAATATGCATCCGTATATATCCGTATACACATTCGGAAAATGTTGGATTTGGGTGGCACGCATAGTTTCAACGGCCTGACAGACCCGCCTACAATAAAGGCGTGTACCAGTGCTCTAGTAGAGGGAGCAAATAATGACGCGCTATCAAGAAAACACGTACATACATCATTATTGCTATTAAAAATTTCAGTACCATTTATTCAAAGGAAGGATGTAGTTGGCTCTGTTCAGTATAGGTAATATTATTACGTGCTTTAATAACTGAAATTATTTAACCCGTTTTACTTTCAAAACGAGTCAAATAATTCTTTACATTGCAAGTGGAAGACGGAAACAAATTGAAATTCCGCAAGCAGAGTTGCCCACGCACATGTGGTGGGGAAAGCAGGTGGCATCAGAAGGATGTGTTATACGATAAAAAAGAATAGCCTAGTTGCTTCGCTCTCGCTTGCTCTCATTGCCGACCCAAATGAAAAATTTTCTGACTCTGTATATATATATATGTTGTTTCTTAGGTTTTCGCGGGTGTGAAATGTTGGTGTACTTTAGAGTGTTTTCCCGCGTAGTTGATAGGCTCGTGCTGGAGCCACGGTTGTCTAAACGACATTTCGGCAGAATCCCATCTGCCATCTTCAGGTTCTCGTTGAAAGCTGTTTAATGCTGCTCCTCGTTGCTCAAACCGAACTCAGTTCAGTTCGCTGGAAAGATTCCCATAAAGTGGGGATTTTTTGAGAAATACATGTCATATTGTTAATTCTTACGTAAAATCAGCGAGGCTTTCTATTCCAGAGGAATTAACCTACAAAGCAAAATAAAAATCATTAAAATCGGACAAACGGTTTGGAAAAAATCAACTTCAAAACCATAGCAAATTTTGGATAATGCGATAATTTTATCTGAGTATATAAAAAATGTCCTAGTGCAGTTCTTGTCCGTTTCGCCTCTCAGACAATGTATGGGCTTGTGACATCCTTGTTTACAGTATGGAATCCTTGACGCGTGAGTCCGACTCGCACTTATCCGGTTTTTTTACTCTTCGCAAATACGAACACGCAGAAAACGCATTTGATTGGAATTTCTAAAGCAGTAAATATCGCTCATTGTGTTAGTCGAACTCTCAACAACTGTCAAAATGTCCGTCTGTCTGTCTGTCTCTCCGTCCGTCTGTCACGTTTCTTGTAAGCACAATAAGTCAAGATATAGGAGACTGAAATGTGGACAGTAAGTTAGTATTAGCTAGAGAAAGAATCCTATTTTTTTTTTTTTGAAAAATCGAGTAAATATAAAGGTTATAGAACTTAAAAAAAAATGTACATGAAGAATATTTTAATATTTGATAAAATTCTATAAATACAAAAATACTATATAATACACTGACGAACGTTTCACTAATCAAGATGGCATCATCGAGATGATTCAGATTAATATAGCAATCATACCTAAGAATCATTTTCAATCATTTTCAAAAAACTGCGGTCTATACTATAGAATATTCAAAATTCAATAATCCGACGATGATTATAATTATTACCCCAGTCAATCTGTCGATTCGTAGGCCCTGAAAATATTAAATACAGAGGATTTTGGTATGGTAAGAGGAGGGCTTTCATTAACAATCCAAGTTTTCGATCATGAGAGGGGGCATAAAGGGGAGTATAATCAGTTTACAGGCTTACAGGAAGTTCTAATACTAATTTTTAAAATACACATTATTATTCTTTTTTGAGTAATGAATATTTGGTTGGCCTTAGATGATGATACCCAGAAGGTAATACCATACAAGATAATAGATTGCACATATGAGAAGTAATAAATTCTTTAACTAGCCTTTGAAATTTGGTCTCTTAGACAGCACACAAATTGAGCTTAACTCAAAAAATGTCGGCGCTTTTGACCATCAAACACGCCGCATCGCACCGCCGAAGACGCCGACATTTTCTACACGTCTAACAAGTGTGCAGTTAAGCTTCTCAATATGAATGTTCCAATTTAGACTAGTGTCTATAGAACCTCCCAAGAACTTGACGCTTTTCTAGTCCAGTGGCGGCTCTAGAAATTTCAATAATTTTTTTCTCGTCTGTAGCGCATGGGACCCATACGAAACATGGGAAATAACATCTGGTGAAGTACTTCTCTAACGACCCCTTAAAAATTTTGAAAAAGCAGTTTGCTAAAAAATTTTTCAAAATTCGGGTGCTCCCCCTGGTCTAGGGACTCCCGTTTAAAATTATTCTTTTTTGTCACATACATTTTTCTTTTCATAAAAATGCAACAATAGGTTTTGGACTTTATGTAAATATTTTCATTATTAACTGAAATACAATGAACTGAAATTTTGTAATTTACAACTTAACAAATTACAAAATTTCAATTCGTTGTATCTCAGTTAGTAATGAAAATATTTTCATAAACTCCAAAACCTATTGTTGCATTTTTATGAAAAGTAAAATGTATATGACAAAAAAGAATAATTTTAAATGGGAGTCTCTAGACCAGGGGGAGCATCCGAATTTTGAAAAAATTTTTCGCAAACTGCTATTTCAAAATTTTTTAGGGGTGGCTAGAGAAGTGCTTCACTAGATGTTATTTCCCATATTTCGTATGGGTCCCAGGCGCCACAGACGAGAAAAAAATTATTGGAATTTCTAGAGCCGCCACTGTTTTCTACTGATCTATATTGTAGACTGGCGTATAGGGATTCAATTGGATTTTGATTTCTGGGTTTATTGAAAACTATAAACCAGTTTTTGTAGGAGTTTAAGAAAGTTTTTATTACACCAGTTTACCGTCTTTCAATGCTAAGAATGAAATTCAAGGAATTCAATATACCAAGCTGCAGAAGGTGTTAATGTTTTAATAATTCAAACGGTTATCGAAATGTCCTTGACGTGCGACTCCGTTGTCGTCATGGGCGAAACTATAAATCTCTTGGTAATTTATTTATTTATTTACCATCGCACAGTGGCACGAATCGTGATTTTTTCGTTCAAAATTATCTAGAGCACTTATTTCGCAACCGATTGGGATATTTTTTTTTTAAATACTCGTTATTTAATTTCCAAAAACGTAAGAGAGCCAATTTCGGCATAAACTTGAACAAAAATATTTAATTTTTCATCATTTTTTAGCATTTTTATAGCCGTCTTTGATTCCGCCATCTTGCAGGTTGGTTTATGACAATTTGGATGTCAGATTCGTAATCAGCGACCTCAAGAACAACCAAGTAACAAGATTTATGTAAATTGGATAAGAAAAAAAGTTTTTATTTGTAAGTAGCATGGTGATCACAGTGTAACATGGGCATTTTGGCTAAGCTGTATAATTTTGGTTAGCATAATTAAAAAATCGGCTCTCTTACGTTTTTTGGGAATTAATTAAGGAGTCTTTAAAAAAAAATTATCCCAGTCGGTTGCGAAACAAGTGCTCCAGATAATTTTGGACGAAAAAATCACGATTCGTGCCACTGTGCGTCGGTCTATTTTCGCTACCGATGCCAGAAGGTGAGCTACCCCCAAACCTGGAAATTTTACCGAATCTCTTCTCTGTCGAAGAGCAGGGATCTCTTCATATTCACAAGATTGGAAAAATCGCACAAAATCTACTTCCAGAAACCTGCAAAAGGGGGTCTTAGGAATACTCTGCAATACTATAAAAAAAAATCCTTATATTTAATGTTTTTTCAAATGTATATATTGAATGGAGTAAATGTTTATATTTAGACTATAGCCTGAAATACGCCGTGTTTGCTCAAAACGAAACACACTGCATATAAACTTGTAAGTAAAGATGACATCTTATGATTATGAAGACGATACAGCAAAACAACGAAGGGCGGTCTAGATTATCACATGAAAACTCCAGAGCAAGGAGCAGTCGGTTTTTTTTTTAACTTGAATATGTAGGCGCGATCTCTTTCATACATAGTACAAGTTAAACGATGGATGTCATTCCATATAGTACGTTTCCCTTATGCCTTCATGTATCTAGTTGGGTTTTCTTGATCATGCATGTCTACGAAATTAGAACTCTTTCAGATGGGGATACTGTATACGAGATACGCGTATCCGAAATACAGGCAACACATACAGTATCGCAATACCAAATTTCTGTATCCCGTTCATATCATAGGCAGGGCTGGATTATCTATAAGGCTAACAAGGCTAGAGGTGCCAATGCGTGAAGGGGCGCCACGGGCTTTTGCACCCTCTGGCCCTCTGCTTATTAAAAAAAAACCGCTAATCAATTTTCGTTTTATAGATTTTTTTTTATTTTCTCCCTCCCGTTCATCAAATTTTTTTCCCATTTTCTCCCCACGCTCATCAATTTTAAAACTTCTTAACCTTGCCTACGAATAAGAGGGCGCAAATATATGATTAGCAAGGGGGCGCGCCAATCCTTAATCTGGCCCTGATCATAGGCCCAAGGTAATGTTTAATTAAAATATACCACAGCATATTTTCTTCAACATTTACGACTGCAATGGACTGCACTGTGATTGTTTTCGGACTTGATTAATTTATTGGAGGCCCGTGTATTCGATTCAGTATCCTCATTTGAAACAGCTCTTATTTAACTTCAAATATCAACCACTAACAAACCTATTTTGAATTTAACTATTAAATGAGTGTTTTACGTACTTAGTATAATGTTATTTAACTTTATATAGCAATATTATAACACCGAAGAAGAGGGCCGAAGAATGGTAGAAGAAGGAGAAACTTGGGCTTTGTTAGTGGTCCCTCACAATTTCTCCGATTCATTAAGATCCAGGTTAGACAATGGAAGAGATGTACCAGACTGGGATCTCGTCACTTCCACAATTGGTGTATTTCCAGATAAATCTAGTAAGTCATATCAATATCATTTATTTTTCATTCATTTTCAAGTAAATTCAGGGGCGTGTTCAATTAATGAGTACGATGAGGGCCAGGGCCGTGGAGAGAAAATACGGACCCGGCGCGGCGGGGAGAATTTTTTTTTTGAAAATTAATGAGCGAGGGGCAGAAATCCGAAAAAAATTATTTTGGTTCGAAAATTTTTTGATGAGCGAGGGGGAGAAATCCAACAAATTTTTTTTTAATCCGAAACATTTTTTTTATCCAAAAAATTTTTTTGTAAGCGAAGACCGGGCCCCTTAAAACAATCCCGGACCCGGATGGAATCACCCCCCCTCTCGAAAGGACTGGTGAGAGCGGATCGAACCGTTCAGATGGAAAATCGGAAAACCGAGCGAACAGTTTTTTACTTCACTCGACACCTGCAGGAAAAAATAATTAAAAAATTAAACCGTCCTCAAAAAAAAGCTATTATGATATACAGGGTGTAAACGAATAGTGGGCCACCCCTGTAACTTCCTTGTTTTTGAAGATATCGGGATGAAATTTTGTATGGTGAAATTAAGTAAATTTCCAACTTTTTGAGACCTATCCGCCATATTTATCACTTCCGGTTTCACCGGAAATGGCCCCAATAGTCTTTTCTAAATGGACCACCCTGTATGTTTTTACATTTTTGGAATAAAGATCACATTTTGGATACATTTATACTATTTTGAACAATTTATACAGTGTTGCACGAAAAATAATTCGAATTTTAGTTATCAATCTAGATGGCTGCGAATATGTTAAAATTAATTTTGTTCCAATGTATTTCATATAAAAAATACGAAAACGTCAATATGTCCAATAATACATCATACAGGGTGCTGTAAACTCATTAAAATCACATTTTTCAAAATGACTCATTTGTTTTAAATATTTTGATATGGGCCACCCGGATATTCAGAAAGCTCTATTTAGTAGGGTTTAAACGGTACCAAAAGTTCCGTAATGTGTAATCGTTACCGGCAGGAATGACAATGTTTCTTAAAAGAAATTTATGATTTATATCTGACTTCAATTAAATTTTGTATATTTGTGTTAATATTTTATGATATGCAAAAAGAATGAGCCAGAGGCCCATTCTGTCTCCTGCGGAGGGTGGCATATCATAAAATGTTAACACAAATATACAGGGTTGATCAAAATTTAAATGAAGTTAGATATAAATCATAAATTTCTTAAGAAAAATTGTCATTCTTGCCGGTAACGATTACACATTACGGAACTTTTGGTACCGTTTAACCCCTACTAAATAGAGCTTTCTGAATATCCGGGTGGCCCATATCATAATGTTTAAAACAAATGAGTCATTTTGAAAAATGTGATTTTAATGAGTTTACAGCACCCTGTATGATGTATTATTGGACATATTGATGTTTTCGTATTTTTTATACGAATTACATTGGAACAAAATTAATTTTAACATATTTGCAGCCATCTAGATTGATAACTAAAATTCGAATTATTTTTCGTGCAACACTGTATAAATTGTTCAAAATAGCATAAATGTATCCAAAATGTGATCTTTATTTCAAAAATGTAAAAACATACAGGGTGGTCCATTTAGAAAAGACTATTGGGGCCATTTTCGGTGAAACCGGAAGTGATAAATATAGCGGATAAATCTCAAAAAGTTGGAAATCTTACCTAATTTCACCATACAAAACTTCATCCCGATATCTTTAAAAACAACGAAGTTACAGGGGTGGGCTACTATTCGTTTACACCCGGTATATATATATATATATATATATATATATATATATATATATATATATATATATATATATATATATATATAAATAATTAAGTATCATGATATATAATTTCACAATCGGTGTCACCCAGTGTTGATTGAATCTTATTATAATTCGGTATTGAAGTCGGTTGAAAATGTGTTTGATTTTGTAATTTCTTTATTTTTACACCTAGTGGCTCTATATTCACTTACTTACGAGACATTCTATACATGCTGATTAGTCGCCGTTTACATTAATATGCATATTTTTTTTTTTAGATGAAAATATAGCCACATTCCTAACAAGAGACTTGCTGTTTGGTTTTGAACGTTTCTTCTCTTCTTTCCTAAGTTCTTGTGAGATTGACACAAAAATTGCCAGTTTGCCAATCAGGGTAGGGTTCATTAAAGTACATACTTATTTGAAGATACTCATTATTCTTATATTTTTAGTGGGAAAAACCAATTTATGGATATGAGGATCCAGATTTCACTGATTTTGCTGCTCCTGGAGTAGTACTAACGTAAGTTAACATTAGTGTTTTTTATAGTCTTACGATAATTGAAGTTTTCAAAAATTTTAATTTTTGCATGATTTAAAAGACTGTTCAAATTGTATACCTTTTAAAATTTTCGGATCATTTCTTGGCCACCCTAAATACGCGTCGTTCACCCCCTGCATTCCTTTGAAGGATGAAATATTTACTCTTTAAGTTAGTGAATTCGTTTGACATTAAAACATTCGTACTTTGAAGAAAAAAAAAATTTACAGAATTTGTCATCAAGCAAACTTCTGACACATTGAAAATGAACATGTAGTTATCATGAAGAAAGTAAAACACCACATTCCTGCTACATAAATTGATTTGTTGAACACATACGTAAATAGTAAGAGTTGAACGTCGAGGATCAGACCCATCAAACCTTATAGCAGTTTGCTTGCAATTTTACAAGGAATTCAAATATGTAAAAATATACAGGGGTCTCATTTAAACAAACACACCTTTGTATTACAACTCGATGCATGATCGCCCTGTATATTACCAACTATATTTTAATTGTAGTCGGTTTGATGCCGAATCACGCTATATGTTTATATTTTCGATTCAGTTATTGAATGGAAAATAATCCCAATATTGACTTTTATCACACCATTTGACTCACCCTGTATGTAAATATCCTATTAGGTCGCTTTATTTGTATTTCGTCGCGTTTAACTTACCGTACAGTACATTCTCCATCCACTTAAAACATATCACAAGATCATAAAGAGTAGAAGTTGCAGTCGGGCGTGGTCGACTACGAATACCTATTTGATTCATATTTTACACGAACACGGCACAAATCACTTTTAAAAGATGCCACTAAGATTAAGCACACAGTCAACATATTTTTTACATTGTTGAAATAGTTATTTGCAGTTGGCAACGCCTGACTGCAGCAACTCTCATTTGTTTCGTAATAACCTTTATACATTTTAAAGTGAAATTAATCTACCACAAAGTTTGTTCAAACCTGAGAGCCTCGCTATATATTAAAATTCCAATATATTATACATTTTCGTATTTTTTGTGCTTAATTAAAAGCCTTGGTAATATTTTACTCTAAAATTCTAATAAAATATTACTTATATACAGAAAGACAGTTTACACTCCTATGGCGATCACTTTGTATGACGGATATATCTCAATTTCAACCAGGGTATTTTACCGCGCTATACTACCTACATTATTATACCAGGAGTCATTGTGTTTGACAGGTATTCAGCAATACCCGGTTGCAATTCAGTTCGTATTGTAATAGTCTTATTAAAAATACCATAATAACATATTAAGACAAAATTGATGAATCATCTAATTTACGTAAAATTCGTTCAAACCTGAAATAAGTTTTGTATATTGCAAATTAGATATCTTTGACAACTTTGTATTTTTATATATTTGGATCATTTTGCTTTAAAATTATAAGAACACATAGTAAAATTTGATAGTTTCCACACCTCTGATGATCACCCTGTGTGACGAATATGATCAATTTCACGAGGAGGTTATTCTACCATGCTATTTAATGTATGTAAAAATTTTGAAATACTGATTTTAAGTTCAAAGAACCTTTAAGCTAATCATAAGCGAACCAAAATTTTTTAGTGAAATATTTTTATATTATTTTCAATCAGTCATAATTACTAAAAATACAAAATTTTAAATTCTTTTTAGAAGGCTTGCATTAAATTCTGAGGAAGTTAAATGAATCTTTTCCACCAAATCGATTGTCAGCGCACGCTCTCATTTGTATGGTTAAAAGTAATTTGCCTTAGTTGGGTAGGCGTGATTCTTTCACATTATATACGTATTGCAGAATTTCACTCAAAAGTTATTATGTTTAATAGAAATTCGCAGTCGATAATACCTGTGTTCACCTTTTATTCATTTCATAATAGTCTTCTTATACATTTTAAATAAAAATATGTCAGAAGTCATCGTTTCTATTAGATATTCGACAACATCCGACTGCAAATTCCTTTCATTTCGCAATAATAGTCTTATTAAAAATATCTTAATAACATTTTAAGGTAAAATTGATATGTCATCTAACCTACATAAAGTTCGCTCAAATCTGAAAGACGTACTGCACATTTTTTGTGTTCTTAATAAGAACCATTTTTTAAATTTTGATTAAAAACCATAACAAACCATAATTTATATAAAACATGTACTTCACATGCCTCTGACGATCACCCTGCATGACTAATATGATCCAATTTCAATAGGAAGTATTCAACCATGCCATTTTATATATGTTCCAAATTCGAAATAAAAATTTTTAGTCTACCAGAAATTATCACATTTAATAGACATTCGTAGTCGGCAACGCCCGACTGCAACTTTAAATCATTTTATAATAGCCTTATTAAAACCGCTGCCCAAGGAATCACTACTTCCACATCCACATTTCTTATCCAAGACACTCACAACGAAAACATTTTGTGTGTGGAAATAATTGTTTATGGAACTTTAATAATATAATATTTGAAATCCTCTACCCGAAAAACCCATAAAACGATACCCCACATCGGTAGCGGGGTGGTGATAGGGGGTGGTAGTGGGATGGATGAAGTAAACAAACGTTTTGAGGTTTCTGGTTCTTGTACACACACTAAATCACAATTTTTTTTCATCCCCTTTAATAATGGGGTGGGGGTGGTAATAGGGGGTGGCTAATGCCAAAATTTTTTTTGAAACCTTAACTTCTCTTGTATATACTAAATACAAATTTTATGGACTCTTAGATAGATAGATAGATAGATAGATATTTATTTCTGTGACTTATTTACATAAGTATAGATATTGTCATGGGGTTAATTCTAAAAACAAGATAACAAGATAATATGGACAAATATAATTTAAATTACCTAACTTTAATTAATTGAATTCATTAAAATTTCAAATAAAAACATTACAACACATTTCAAGTAAAACTATATAAAAAACAAGCACTACAGTAATTTAGAGTTCCAAAAACTCTTCCACGGAATAAAAGCAATTATCGACTAGAAACCCTCTTAGTTTTCTACCTCTTACTTGCTTGATTTACCTATTCACCCCAAATTTACCCCAATTTACCCCCCAACCCTTCGACGGAACAAGATGAAAATATAATCTAGTTCCAGATCTCATGAAAATACAGATGTGTACCAAATTTGAAGTCAATATCTCAAACGGTTACAGAGTAAACGTGCGCACAAAAAAAGTTACAGACCGACAGACGACAGACAGAAATTTTTTTTTTTTCGCTCAAACTTAAAATCTTGACGTTTCGTTTTGAACAATAAAATTTTTAAAAAATTTTTTTGTCCTTATACTTCCACTAGATGTGGAAGTAAAATTGTCAAAGGCGATTCCCCATGGCCAAAATTGGTAAAGGTCCTATTTAGTTATATACAATTTAATAAAACCAGTGCCGGCGCCAGGGTATTTGGCACCTGAAGCAAATATTTGCTGGCCGCCCTAAGAAAAACATTTGCAAGTTACTTCTGTTAGGACAAATTTGTTAATAAAAACTTATAAAAAATAAAAGAAACATTCCAATAGACAAAAATAAATTAAAAAACATTTTAGACAATTTGAGACAAAAGCGGCCAACGGCCAGCGCGGCGTTGACATGTTGACGTGTTAACGAGTAAACGAATAAGTACAGAGTACGGATTAGAATATTGTAACCCCTACTTGGTACAAGTAGGAGTACGTGCGTGGCGGCAGCCCTTCGTCGGTGAACTTTAGGGTGGTTTCGAATGAAATTTTGGTAAAACTTGGGCACCACTTTGTCTTTTAAGCAAAACTAAGAAAACTCTTTTACATTTTCTACTATTAAATAAATTATATGGCTTTTCAAATTTTTATTAAAACACTATTCTGATAAGACAAATTTCAAATAACTAGCGGAGGCTAGCAAGAAGTGAACTTATGTAATTAATTGTATTAAAGCAAAGTTTGTAACATTATAAAAGAACCGTATGTAGATCTACATTCTTTAAAAATTGTGATTAATTTAATTATTTGATTTATCGGAAAAACAGTATAATCTATTTAGTTGCCAAATAAATATTGATGTTCTTATTGCAGAAGTATAACTGAATTTATTTGTCAAAAAATTAATTTGATTTCTCGCAGCAATACAGGTTTCTCTCGAGGTTTCTCTTATCCCAAAATACTTGCATAGCATTAATTAGGAAATATATGGTTGGGTCTGACCTTAAATATTCTGAACTCCGGAAGAACGTCTGGTAGGGTATTTTCCAGCGTTCCACAGTGCTCTTATGCCATAAATTAATTATATTAATATTAGTGGTAATTGTATAAGGCGTATACAGTAGTGTGCATATGAAAGACTGGTGGTAATAATTAAACCAGTAGATAGGTAAGGCAAACTCCACGAGCAAACTCATTCAAAAAAGTTAATTTTAAATTAAAGATAACATACCTTCTGCTTGAGAATGGCCTATTAAATTAACATTACGACACAGTCTAGCACACATTAATTTCAATATAATTTTACGGGCAAGTATGGCTGTTGCCTCGTTCAGTTAATCTTTTTTCAAAACCTATCGGCTCCACTTTCGTTAGAAATCCTTTTAGAAAAACGCCTGTTAATTAAGATTAGTATTTGCGCATGAAACGTCACTACGTTTCCGTAGCAACCAAAATAGTTTACCTCGTTCCTGTAGTTTCTAATTAATTCCGACACTAGGCAACTCATAATACTCTTTAAATTGAAAAAGGTGGCAATAGAATAATCACTTGAGCTGCCGTTGACACGTATTAATCATCAAATAAAATAAATACAATTCTGAATCTTTCTAGCCAAATTTAGTCATATTAGCCAGCATTTTTTGAAATGGTAAAAAGTAGCGTTACACTCACCCCCTTCCATCGGAAGAAAAATAGAAGTGGAACACGACTATTTTTCGTCACTAAACTAACCTCCGATAACTCATCAATTCTAACTCTTGCTGTACATTTATTAACTACCCCTTACAGATAAACAGTAGAAACTATCACTTAAAAATTAAAACTTTACTAATACTAGGAATTTAAGGATAGGCCGGCCTAATTTTAATTAATATCTAACTTACATACTAACTTAAACTAATTTACACCTACAGATTGCGCAATCTTAACCTAAGTTATCGTAATGTTCTTTAGATTCTTACCTTCAAGGTACTCTAACAAAATCTACTAAATTTCCCAATTATCGAGCAGTATAAACGTAAATAACAGATGCGTCTGGCAGACTTCTGTATACAGTGGCAACGCATCTGGAAAAATATTAAATTTTCCCTTGCGATGCACGCTATCAAAATCAAACTGACTAAGTTTAACGCTCCATCTTGCGAGTTTCCCTGATGGATTACGCATTTTATTTAGCCATTTCAGGGAAGTATGGTCTGTAATAATAGTGAAGTGCGCACCTTCTATATATGGGCGAAATTTTTCACATGCATACATACATGGCAAACATTCCCTTTCCGTCGCGCTGTAATTTCTTTAGCTCCTCGAGAGATTCCTTGATGCAAATGCAATGACTTTTTCCTGTCCACCCTGTACTTGCGAAAGTACATAGTCTAATCCTGTCGCTGTTTTCATAAAATGAATCTACATTAGATAAGTCAATGTCTAATGAAATACAGTCATCCGGATTATTAACTACCGAGATCTCCAAATTTTCACAATTACATGGACCACTTAATCTTTTGTCCCTTCTTCTTGCCTTTTAAAAAATTATTAATAAGTGACATAAGCGTTGAGAAGTGCGGAATAAACCGTCGGTACCAACTACACGTACCTGTGAACCGTTTTATTTCAGTAATTGTCCGTGGCCTAGGAAAATTTACATTTACAAATTCACATTTGTGAGATTAGCATCCTTTAACCGTTTTAATTCTTCCCGTAATAACTCAATATGTTCTTCAAACGTCGACGATACTATAATGTCATCTAAGTAAACGAAGATTTTTGGCTCTAACTCAGGACCAAACACAGCGTTCATTAAACGTTGTTGACATTGCGCAGCGTTCGAAAGGCCAAAAGATAACACATTGAAGTGGTATAGACCTCGGCCCGGAACAGAAAAAACAGTCTTTTCTCTCGAATCCTGGTCGAGTGGAATCTGCCAAAAAGCACTACGCAAATCCACCGACGAAATAAATCGGGCATCCCGCAACATATTAAGTATCCTGTCAACAAATGGCAGAGGATATGAATCTTTTTTAGTTAGTGCATTCAACTTTCGACCGTCAAAGCAAAAGCGGAACTCTCCATTAGATTTTTTTTACCAAGACTACCGGCGAAGAACATTCACTCATTGATTCTTCAACTACTCCCAACTCAAGCATTTTATCCAGCTCCCTGTTTAAATGGCTTAACATATACGGCGACAAAAGGTGCTGTCTTTGTTTTATCGGTTTCGCGTCCCCTGTATATTGATACAGGGTGAACTAATTTTCCTATTCTTAACTCATAATTTATTTCGTTCACTAATAAGTGATTAGGTTTCATTTCCCCAGCCATTTTTTGTTAAAAACTACGAAAATGTTTGACCAACAAACTAATAAATAGCACTAGTAAAAATTTAAATACAAAAATAATGTATATAATAAAAGACGAATGATTTAAATTTCTAATAAATTTTGTAAGAATTTCCAAAATACAGGAATTTTACAAGTCTGGAATTCGGTGCACCCCGAATACTACTAACAAACACATTTAAATTAAAATTGTGCCATAACACCACTAATATTTTCAGGCTTCTCTAATATATTTTATTTGTCCACCCTGCAAATAAAGTATTTAGCCTAGGCTATTTTATTATTGTTTCCGTACAGTGAATAATAATTTCCCTGACACCCTATATATCAGAACGAATTATTAATTAATCGTATTTAACACCTGCATAAAAAACGCTACTAACAGATGTCGAATTGAGTGTATTTATTTTAATCATGAAACGATTTTACCTAGGTATTTCTTTTCCTACTTAATAACACGACTTGAGAATTTAATAAATGATGAGCGGAGTTTTTATACCAACCAGCTCAAGAAACGTATCTATCGCTGCCCAAATTCTTTTTCTTTCGATTATTCTTAATACTCAATAAAATAAGTAGGTACTTATGAATTCCCCACTTCGTAATGATTATAGATATTCAAAAAAATTCAAATATAGTACTTATAGGACTATGATGCAGGTAAAAATTATAAACAATAGGAAATTATTTAGGTATCTGCTGTGCAAGATATTTTTTGTACATTATCAGTGTCCGCGGAATTAATATTATGAAAGTATTTGCTGCTAAATTGTATTGTTAAAATTTATTTACCAAAAAAAAATTGAAAGCCCCACGTTGGGCGCCACTTGTGTAACCCCTATTTGGTACAAGTAGGAGTACGTGCGTGGCGGCAGCCCTTCGTCGGTGAGGGTGGTTTCGAATGAAATTTTGGTAAAACTTGGGCACCACTTTGTATTTTAAGCAAAACTAAGAAAACTCTTTTACTTTTTCTACTATTAAATAAATTATATGGCTTTTCAAATTTTTATTAAAACACTATTCTGATAAGACAAATTTCAAATAACTAGCGGAGGCTAGCAAGAGGTGAACTTATGTAATTAATTGTATTAAAGCAAAGTTTGTAACTACACTATAAAAGAACCGTATGTAGATCTACAATTGTGATTAATTTAATTATTTGATTTATCGGAAAAACAGTATAATCTATTTAGCTGCCAAATAAATATTGATATTCTTATTGCAGAAGTATAATTGAATTTATTTGTCAAACAATTAATTTGATTTCTCGCAGCAATACAGGTTTCTCTCGAGGTTTCTCTTGTCCCAAAATTCTTGCATAGCATTAATTAGGAAATATATTCAAACACCCATTCGGTCAAAGAATGTTTTTTTGAAATTTTTGTGCAATTTTGAATTTCTAAAATTTGTAAAAAGGTAATAATCAAGTCTTAAAAAAATGCCGCCTGAAACATCTGCTTCGCTATTTGACCCCTTCCGCCGGCCCTGAATAAAACGGTATAATCTCGGTCCAATTTTACTCCTCTACTTATCATAATATCGGGGATGGGTTACTCACTACAAAATGGCACCATTCTCGAATAAATAGATGTGTCAGGCCCCCCGCATCAAATCATGGACCCCGGTACCAAATTCACTGGCGGGCTCCCGCGCCTAATAATTGATGAGCGGGGGAGAGAAATTTGAAAAAAAATTGTCAAGATCTCTGGCAGGCCGGGCCCCACGGATCCAACTGGTTCCCGCGCTTAATAATTGATAAGCGGGGGAAGAAATTTGAGAAAAAATTTGTCAACATCTCTATCGGGCTCCGGGATTAATAATTGATGAGCGGGGGGAGAAATCTGAAAAAAGAATGTTTGTCAAGATCTCTGGCGGGGCCCGCTATGGGCCCCTCCTAAGCCCATGTCCCTAAACTTTGTACCCAATAGACCCCCCCCCCCATACGGGGGGCGGATGTGAGTTAATGGGACCTAAGAACATTGGGCTATATTCTTTTCAGAAGTTCTATTTGTCTAAAAATCAACAATATTATTTTTCTGAAATCGATCGGCAATATCTACATTTTCGGCGCCATTTCAGATCGAAAAATGCACAATTCCAGTATTTTAGTCCATTGCTAAGAAACTATCAGAAAACAGACTGGAAAAGATCTGTTGCCAAACAACGGATCAACAAAACCGTACGGCAAAGTAACATTCCCGTATGGTTTTTTATGTATATTTTAGACAGTAAATAAAAAACGCAGACAAACCAACTCACATTAAAATTGCATTTATTAGTAAGCAGTTAGATTGTTATGAAGAAATGTTATGCATTAGTACAAATTCCTTAATTTATAATAATATTTATTGGGATTTCAGAAAAAATAGTATGTGTACTTCGGTGTGAAAGCACATTGCCGGACTTCGATGCTTGTTGGCCTCGCCTAGCGCCTCGGCTAACAATTTGCATTGTCGTCCGGGAATGTATTGCTTTTACACCTAAATACTCAATATAGTATATTTTAGAGTTATCAAATGTTATATTATAAAAAAATATACCAACATATATACCAACGTATACCAACATGCGATCATCCACATATTTCTAATGGCTTATTTTTTCAGGATTATATTTTTCATGGCTGTTGCATTAACATCTGGGGCTATGTTGCTTGAAAGAAATGAAGGAATCCTTGAACGTTCCTTGGTAAATGGAATCAATGGTACAGAACTTCTGTTCTCTCAAGTCATCACACAATTCGTTGTTATGTTTGGCCAAACCATAATGGTACTTGTATTCGCTTTCGTAATTTTCGATCTGACGCAACAGGGAAGCTGGGTACTGCTTTTTGCTCTTACTGTTTTAGCTGGCGTATGTGGCATGTGTTTTGGTAAGTTCAACTGCTAAAGTTCCTGCAGGTGGTTACTATGTAGGATGTGTTTTGGGAGAGGGGGCATTCTCAAAGATTGCAATGTGAATGTTAAGATAGGACGTTACTAGTTACACAAAGGACCACCCCGCACTAATCTTATGGAAAAGTGGTCCTGGCCAAATTGGCTGAATTTTTAATATGTTGTAGATTTCCACTTTCTGATCAAAAGCTCTTATGGGCCCAACTCGATCCTATGTCTAGTTTCCGAGATACAGCTATAAATTCTTGTAAAATTCTATGTCTTCTTGAACTTCTAATTTATTGAGGTGAAAGGAGTAATATCCGAAAGGTTTCCAATTAAAGTGTTTTGATCAGGAAGACACATACTTATTTTTATATATAATTCCCGGCGCCTTCACCAACATTTTTCAAACTTTAATTTTTTTCTCACGCTATTTTTATTAAAACAACAAATCTTTTTAGTGCACAATATTATAAAGAACTATTAGAACATATCGCAATATAAAATGTGTGAAAAAAATAATGAATTCGAACATTTTTTAATTGAACAAGAAGTCATTCTTGTACATTTCTCGGATATTAGACATAGGATCGAGTTGGGCCCATGAGATATTTTGATAAGAACGTCGAAATTAAAAATTCAACCAATTTGACGGGGGCCACTTTTCCATAAGATTAGTGTGGGGTCCTTTCCATTTAAAGAAACTAGTACATACATCAAATTTCTATTTATATATGCAGTACAAATAGTAGGTATAATTTACGAGACGCTGGCGCTGGCGCATACCCAAACCAAAGATTAGAGAATTAACCTAATCTTTGCCGAAACGCTAAGTTATAAACAGGACAGTTAAAATAAGGCGTATTTTTGTTAGTTGAAATGGGATTTAATCTTGAATCGATGAAATATTTAATACTGTTAATACTTTCAACCAAAGTGAAGTAATATTTTTCGTCCCTCATTTCTAATAATATACTACAAGATTTTGAGGAGGGGGAATCTGCCCCACTTATATACGCTATTGTCTATAGATTTGACAATATTCAAGAAAGTAAGAAAGTAAACCAACAGAAACATAGTGCCATTTATACATATATTCTATTTTAATGCTGTTTTCTCATCTCTCTGCCCTGTGTAAAAATTAAATGACCAGTTATATCAACATTTTATGTCATTTGAGACGCTTCAAAATTTGTATCAATGGCACCATATGAACATCACAGTTTGCCCGGTGCTAATGGGGTCTTCAAGGACCACAAAATAAATTCAAACTTTCAGAAAATTCAAATAATGAAATCGAAACAAACGAAAGTTTGAGATGATCGGCAAAAAATAGTACAGATTAGTACTAATAGTCTGGGAGCTAAGTGACTTTTTTTCCAAGTTCATTATAATTAATCCATAAATCATAACAATATAAACTTCTGGCATATGTCACCCCATCAGTTTGGTCATAGTTCAAGATGTAAGAAACAATGAAATTATGTCATCCCCAGAATGAAATGACCGTTAAACAATTTTATGTGAAGAAAAAAATTGCAGAATTTGATGCGATCGACATATTTCGTAGTATCTTAAAATTCAGATACTACACCCAAGCAACACAGTTTCGTATAATAAACGTAATAAAATCGTTCCGATTTTCTGAATATGCGTTATATGTACGTGAAAATCTCCGCGCGATAAACATATACTGCCGGTATATTATGAACTATTAACAAAAATAAAAAAATAAAACTGTGAAAATCAATAAAAAAAATTGATTTTCCATAAAAGAAGTTATTAAAAACGTATAAAAATTATATTTGAAATATTACTTATATTGTAACATCGCATACACGGTTCTTTTAAATATCAATACAGTATCGGAAAGTGTTTGTTTCGGTACGGCAATAAGAGCTAGCAAGCGAGAGCGAAGTAAGCAATGATGTACATAATTCTGTTGAAGGGGCGTGTCACTCTTTGCCTCTGCTAGAGTATTGGTAGACGTCTTTATTGTGGGCGGTCGGTTAATAGCGCAATGCCAAACCCAGGACTTTCCGATTCTGTATATATCAAACGTTAAAAGGAAACGTCATGTAACAATCTTTTAAGATTGATTGCAAACCTTGTAATAAACAAGATTCAAATACCAAAACTGTAGGTTTTATTATTTAAAATCAGCTAAAATTTTGTAATTTTCAATTAAGGTTTAAGGACGTGATAAATATCCGTATATATAAAAGAATACCCTAACTGACCCACTGACTGACTGACTGACTGACTGACTGACTCTATCAACGCATAGCTCAAACCGCTGGGTCTATAAACTTCAATTTTTGCATACAGGTTTCTCGAATGACGTAGACAACCACTAAGAAGGGATTTTTTTGAAATTTGATACCTAAGAGGGTGAAAAAAGGGGTTGAAATTTTAAGCTTTTTCGGAAACGGTTAGATCTGGAAAGATGCGTGAAATTTGGCAGAAATATTGTTTGTTGAAATCTGTTAGATACGTGTAAAACGAAATTTGGATTTTCACTTGGTGAAAATGGGGGTGGTAGATGGTTTAAAGCGCACCCATATTTTTGAAATCGCGTAAGTTAGATTTAAATTGAAAATTCGGTTTCAGTACAGAAAAATACTGAAGGCTTGATAGGCTTAGTCCTTGGAGCAGAACATTTTTTTTTTTTTGTAGACCTGGGTAATTTACGGTTACTTTAGTAATTCAATTACTTCCAGATGATGCCAAATTAGTTGACAACTGTATAAAATAGAAAGTTTCGGTGTTTATGTCATTTTTTAATTTTACAATATCTAAATTTCATTCCTTTTTTAGGATTTGTTGTGTCCTGTATTTGCGACAATGAGCGCTCAGCAACATATGTGGCTTTAGGAAGTTTCTTGCCAATTGTTATGCTTTGTGGAATCATCTGGCCAATAGAGGCCATGAATGACTACTTAAGAATTATATCTTATGTCTTGCCACTTACTCAGGCCACTGAAAGTCTGCGATGTGTCATAGCTAGAGGATGGGAAATAAGTAATCCTGCTGTTTATGGTGGTTTTATTTCCCTTCTTATATGGATCAGCGTGTTTCTGACAATTAGTATACTGCTACTCAAATTTAAGAAGGGATAAGTTAAGAATTTCATGTGATTTTTTCTAGGTATAATACAATTTTACTGTTTGTTAGTTATAGGTAATTTAATTATTATTTTGTACTTAATGTCATTAAATTATTTAAAAATAAAATTGTTTTTCTTCCTCCTTCGAAATTAAGAGCTTAATGATTAACCTCCGTTAATATTTCTCCAATCATTTAAGGCTAAATTGGTAAAAATAAAATAACAAGTAAGAGTTGCAGTCGGCCGACTATGAATACATTATTGATTAACATTTTGCTTGAATATGACATAATTCACTTTTGGTGGTGCCGATATTTTTTTAAATTTTAATGTTCAAATAAGGTATTTGCAGTCGACAACGCCCGATTGCAACTGTCATTAGTTTCATAATAGTCTTATTAAAATTATAAAACATGTCTAAAAATTAATTGTTTTTCCATAATGCGCCTTATCCATCAACTATGCTATTTCAGAGTGAATCTAATAAAATTGGACCAATTAGGGAATCAACCGACCTGTCAAAATTTGGCATCATTGGCAAACACTGGTTTATTTTTACTAAATTCCGGAAACGTAGCCAAGCCAACAGAAAAACACAAACGCTTAACGAATGAAAATTAATGTTTGCCCTCGACTCCATCAGACGCTATATTGGATGTCACGTGGTTTGGTTTGCCTAATTGACCTATTTCACGTTAGAAAGTTTGGTAAAAAGTGTCATCGCGAAAACTAGATTGGTATCACTAAAAGTCACTGCACACGTTGACCAACTCGTCTAATTCCCAAACATTGTAAAAATGAAAGCCCATAATATAATAATTATCTCTTTGTTTTCATTATCTTTAATGCTGAGTCTACTTTCATTGATTAGATAGATTAGATATCATTCTCATTAGTTTGTTTTGTAGTCTACAATATTTTAAAAAATTCAAATTATACAACTTATTGTCACTCTATTAGAGTTGTCAGTTTAGACATTAGGTATTTTATGTTTATAAAGTTTGGAAATTAGACAAGTTGGTTAATATGTGCAGTGACTTTTTACTAGGTTTATGCTGCCAATCTAGTTTTCGCCACACTTTTTACCGAACTTTCTATCTTAAAAAGGTCAATTAATTATAAGGATGTATTTTGATCATGCGATTCAGCATATGCAGGGAGTGCAAATTAATTACTTTCAAATCTAAAAACTTCGTTGGACTTATTTTGAGTTGGATTCGAAAAGCAATCCCGAATGTGATTTTTTTTTGCAAATTCATGGAGAACTTTAAGCTACGAATGATTCCAATTAACATGATTCTCTGGCAAAACAAAACGAAGATTTTTCCTGAGTCTGTTTTAGAGAATCTAAAGATCTTAGAATTTAAAGCCTTTTATTTTTATTATATTGCTCTTTATATCATTTTTACTATGTAGTGTAGTTGCATAAGAGTTCAAACATATCTTATTTTAACAAACTTTCTTTCTATACCTACTTAACCCAAATAATATTTTCAAAATGTGCCTTATCCAGTCTGTTGCTACAAAATTCTTATCCAAATTTAATTTTAAATTTTTGAGAATACAGAGCATAAATGATTTAAAAGGCTTGCGGATTTTTTTTTTTTTTTGCCATCTGGCCACTAGCCATACAGCCAACAACCGCTACCCTAAAAACCATTTATTCCAATTAACCTATGTCGACAATGAAAAAACAAATATTGAAGATCTGCAAAGGAGAAAAACAGGAACACACGCTTCTCGTCCTGGGGTCTATCAGGACATTTATTTTTTTAAACACAAAAAAAATAGAGGACCACTATAAATTAAGGGATGCAACGAAGGAAAAACAACAGAGGATACGCAGCTAACCTACTAAAACATTCACTCACAAAGTTTATAATAAAATATTCGTTTCTTCCAAAAAACCGATGATACAATCAAATATTTGTTTATTATGGAGGCTGAAGAGAGAAAGTATATTAAAAGGAGCCTGAATATTATAATTAATAAGATTGTTATGTTATGTCGTCACTTGCTGCTTTATATTTAAAACACTGGAAGAAAATATGATCCAGGTCACCTTTAATATTACAAATATCACAATTCTCTGAGGGCACAACATTTATTTTATGCAAATGTGCTGGATAACAGGCATGTCCAAATTTGAGGCATATTATTGTTGTGGTATATTTTCTTGGATATTCATAATTTTCGTGTCAAAACTTAGATGGGGGGTCAGGATGACTATGCGTATATCTAGTAGGATTGGAATGACAGAACTCCCGCCACAGCTCTATACCATCCATTTCTAAATTTAGATTTTAAAATGTCAAAGGAGTCAGATAGACAGATTTTTTGTTCTAATGGGAATCCTGAGATGATGCTTTCCTTGGCCAAAGAGTCGACAATTTCATTATTTTTTATGCCAATGTGTGCTTTTACCCAGGGGCGCAGCCAGGGGGGAGCCATGCCCCCTCCCCCAAGCCGTCCTCCATGAACCAAAAATAAAGACGCATAATCTCTATCAGTAGTACAAAGCAGTATTCAAACTATCCCTTGAAATAAACATTTTGCAATTAATGCTAATATTATCTAGTAGAGGAATCTATACACATCCGTTTACAACAATTTTCTGAAAAGTTTTCCTCATCCTCTGGAGAGGGCGGTTCAATTCCCCCCCCCCCCCCCCCCAGATGAATTTTCTTGCTGCGCCACTGCTTTTACCCATACAAAATGAACCTCTTTTACCATATCTAAAACATTGTGTAGCAGTTCTTTATTTTTAGAATATAAGGGTTGGTTTTAATGCTGAAGGAAAAAGTGTGTTCTAATAAAGATAAAACCGATAGAGAATATGATAAAATTATGGAAGTATCTGCATTAGAAGAATAAATAAATTCGAGAGCCTCGTATATAGGCAATTGCTTCCTGCTGTAAAAATGGAGCATTAGAGACGGCAATTTGAACTTGCGGTTTAATGATCTACTAATAATACTCTTATAGCAAAATCTAAAAATCTAGCTGGGAACAAAAAGATGTGTTAATAACGGAACACGGTGTTTTTCGATTTTTTGTAATTTTTGTCTAGTGGACAAGGCGCATTTTGAAATAACCCTCCTCAAATACCTTAATAACAAAAAATAAGTTTGACTAGAATATATTTAACATTTTAAATATAATAATTTTGAAAAAAATTGCCAAAATTTCTGGCGGGCCCCCTCTACGGGCCCCTCGGAAGACCGGGCTCCTAAATTCAGTACCCAATAGACCCCCATAGGGGGGGGAGGCCTGCCTGTAAATAAGAGGACGCAAATATTTAATTTGCCTAAAGGTGAGCCAACCCTTGCCCTGGCATGAACTGTAAAATTTTGAATTTTTATATTCAATTCATTAGCGTAATTTATTTGAGATACTTTTTTCCTCGACCTCCCTTTTCGGCTGAAACTTAGATATGCTACTGAAGGGCGCTTGTTCATATTTACACGACCGCACTCGAGAGGCTTGG
The DNA here is from genome assembly GCA_936432065.2 of Rutpela maculata. Lineage (NCBI taxonomy): Eukaryota > Metazoa > Arthropoda > Insecta > Coleoptera > Cerambycidae > Rutpela > Rutpela maculata. The sequence goes on from OW386286.2 coordinate 163,896,202, forward strand.
CGCGGCCCTGATTGGGTTTACTCTGCTCCTCCATCATTTAATTCTAGTTAATATTTGCTGTGATGCTTCCGCCATCTATATGTCAAGTGCCTAAGTTTACTATAATATGTAACCAGAGATAGCAAATTTCTGTAGATATATTTTTCGAAGTAGTAACGGTGACGTTATAATTTAGTATCGTGATAGACTTCGTCCGCTATGTGTTACATCTTCTCGAAGAGGAGAGTAGAACTAACTTCTGGTTTTGAAATCCTATTTCCCACATCCACAAAATATAATTTAAAAATATTAGTCACACTTTTTCCTTACCATTATTTGTTAATAATTTCATATTTTAATAATCCCTAATTGTTAATTCATTTGCGATTATTTTATTGCTTTTTTTTGTTTGTTAATAAAACCAAATTTTCAAAAGTTTTATTAACTAATTTGACAAAATATTTCGAATTTCTACTATCAGGAGCACAGGAAATTGAAAGATGACTTTAACATTTTTCACTTTATTATATAGATCTGCAACAGATGTCACTACAGTACAGGTTGATAGGTTGATTTCTTCCCGTTGGCAGAACCGGACCAGTAATCATTTGGCCCACCGGGATCGCCTGGGATCTAAAATATTCTATTGGCGAAAGAGTGCTTTAATCCATTGAAATGTTATAATTTTTGGGTCAAGGTTTTTTTTTCGTTGTACTTGCGGTACTCGCGCATTTCCACATTGACAGCTGCAAAAGTGGTATAACTTTTGACTAACAAGACCAAATGACAAAAATCAAAATAGTTGTTTTTATACCAAGATTGCGAAATTCCTTTTTGCGTACCGAGAGCCGAGACCGCGTGCAGCCGAGACAAGATAATCTCGACGGCGCTAAAAAATTTCGCGGTATAAACACTATTCTTTGTGCAACCGTAAATTATAGTGAGATGGTGAAAATGACACACCGTTTATGCTATATTTATCGGTGGCCTTAATGTCACGGCGTTTTTATGGAAATGGTATAGTCTGTATGTATACAAAACATTTTGACAGTTCTTGAAAAATCGTAAAAATGACTGACAGCGATAATGATATTTCAATTTTTTCCACTCCTCCAGAGCAAAAAGTATCGTAAATTCGACGTTTGCCGATTTAATACCTGAAAAATCTAAACGGCAATAGGCAATAGGAAAAATGTTATAGCGACTTTAAAGATTGGCATGAGAGACAAAATGTTAACACTGTGTCTGAAAACATTTTATTGGCTTATTTGATGGAGAAATCAAAAGTTATAAAGTGACTTTTAGTTTGGCGGCCTTTAGTAAGGGTAACGGCCGCGAAATTGAATTTTGCGGACTGTTTTGAGAATGCGAAATACTCACTTCGCATACGGCTGCACAAAAAACACTTTAAAGTCGATATTATCATATAATTGATGTATATATTTGTTTTCCAAAAATCTTTCTAAATTATTAACTATTAATAAATTACGAGATATGAAATTCATCACTTATGTTGGTAAAACAGCTGTCATTCTTATATTTTTTTTATTAAACGACCATATTATAGGATCCTCCTCTTGAAAGACTAAATTATAAAATGAAAAAAATTACAAAAATTTATTTTGTAAAATTCAGCCCTTTGAAAGACATAAATTAAAGAAAAAAATCATTTCCGCCTCTCATACATTAAACTTCAAATGGAGCTAACGTAGTTAATAAATAAGATATCAACATTTTGTTGAGCAAACACTGACTTACTTTCATATGTTATGTCGATTTTTTTATAATAAAAACAATTTACTTATTGTTTTCACGAAATTCGAGAAAAAGGTCCGAATAAAAAAATTGTATGCGCTAAATTTACAAATATTTTAATAGCTGTAACTTTTACAAAAGAACATTTAAAATTTGTTCAATACCAGGATCTTATTGCTGAGGTCTCTTCTTTCGTTGTCTATATTTGTTGTTATTATTTTTTGTTCTTTAAACTGGATTTTTAATTATGGTCAGGTGTGAAATACGAGCAAATCTGACAATTCTGACTTCGAATTCGGATTCAGCAGGTCAAATTACACAAGGATCCACTGGTATAGTCCGTCGGACAGACCACTTTGTTTTTGTTTTGGGGGTGCTTTTTGGGGTTGGGGGTGAAAAACTAGCCAGTCTGACAATTCTGACATCGGATTCGGTTTCAGCAGGTCCAAATACATAAAAGTACACTGACCTAGTCCGTCGGACAAACCATTTTTTTGGTGGGTGTGTTTTTCGGGGTTAGGGGTGAGAAATGAGCCAATCTGTCAATTCTAACTTCGAATCCGGATTCAGCAGGTCAAAATACATAAGGATACACTGGTATAGTCCGCCGGACAGATCACTCTGTTTTTGTTTTGGGGGTATTTTTTGGGGTTGGGGGTGAATAACGAGCCAATCTGACAATTCTGACTTCGAATTCGGTTTCAGCAGGTCCAAATACATAAGAATATCAATATATTCAGACCAATGTCTGGTCCGCCGGACGGACCATTTTTTTTTGGGGGGGGTGTATTTTGGGGTTAGGGGTGAAAAACGAGCCAATCTGACAATTCTGACTTCGGATTCGGTTTAGCGGGTCCAAATACATACGGATACATTGGTCGGGTCCGCCGGACAGACCACTTTTTTTTTGTGGGGCTGTGTAATTATTTAACACCGTCACTAGTTTTCGCGGCGCATTTTTCTAGTTTTAGGTGTGTATTGGATATATAAAACAATTATTTTTCCGCTTAACTCGCTCTAACTCAAAAACGGCACAATGAATTACTCTCAATTTTTTATCGTGTTATCACTATATATTTGTTAACATAATGTGTTAATACCTAGGTCAAATTTTAATAAGTGTAGAAAGCATTATTTTTTTTCTAAAGCTATGTCGAAAATTTGCATTCTCAAATGTAACATCCCTGTCAAAAAATTCTATTTCAAACTTATAGATAATTATACATTTTTTATGGGTAATCATAAGAGCCTATCTGGTTTATAAGGTTTTATACAGTACATTAATTTTGCCATATAGAAATTATATTGGAATGAATAAGTATCTAAAGGAGTCTTAATTGAGTTGGAATACCCATGTTGTTATTGGTATGTTTCCATAAGTGTTTATACTAAAAACAGTTTTTATATGGCATTACAACTTTTAATTTGATAAGTTCTCATGGGATCTGCATAGTGTTGAAACTGAAAAGGTTTCATCAGTAAAATCAAATACGAGTTCTGTAATCTTTTATAAGAAACGATTAGGATATGGTTTTTGGTTTTTGTAAGATCTGAGGGGTTGTTATCAGTTTTAGTTTATATAATAATTTAATGAGGATTTATAAGGATACGTATTAAAAAGTATTAACAAGGACTTACATCGAATCATTTTGTTACTTTTTTTGGGATCTGAAGAGTAATGAAATTGAAAAGAGTTCCTAGTAGACATTTTATACATTTTTATAAGGATATATTTGTACTTATTTTTATAAGACTTCATGGGTACATATCAGTTTATATAAGAATTGTGAGGTGAGGTACGGTACCAGTTTCAGTGACTGGACCTCGATCGGCGAAGTTAAGCACGGCCGGGCGAGTCCATCACTTGGATTGGTGATCATATCTCATCTCACCATCCTATTTAGTGCGCGCCTGCGACAGTGCGCGTGTGTTAAAAATGCAATTGTTTCTTCGTAGTTCTAGCTATTTCTAAGTATTTTAATATCTTCCCGGATTATTGTTCAACGAAATTGTTAGGTTTAAGTTTTTTATATATGTTAAACAGGAGCCCTAATGCCCCAATTTCATCTGTTATTACAACCGAAGCTAAACCCCTCCACCCGATCACCTACCTACCGCGACGTTGCACGCCGCGGTGGGGTGATCGGCTCTAGACTGGATCCAGCTTAGGCGCATTCATGTCTTTAAACATTAATAAATATCTTTGATTTGATTTGGTTAAGTGGTAGAATAGCATTAGCTAAACTTCGCCAGGACGTTAATATAAATAAGGCATTAAAAAAAATAATGGAAACGTGTAAGGATGCATGTTAAAAAGTATGAATAAGGTATTATCGAATACTTTTCTGAGTTTTTTTTTGGAATTTGAAGAATAATGAAATTGAAAAGATATACCAAGGAGTTCCTAGTAGGCATTTTATACATTTTTATAAGGATATATTTGTACTTATTTTTATAAGACTTCATAGGTCCATATCAGTTTAGTTTATATAAGGATTTATAGGGACATCTATTATAAAGTATTAATAATGATTTACAACTATTAATTTGATAAGTGTTCATGGGGTTCCAATAGTGGTAAAACTAATAATGTTTCATCAGGAAACCAGGGATGAATTTTATAACATTTAATAAGAAATAATTAGTACATGGTTTTTATAAGATTTGCAGGGTTATTTTTAGTTTATTTTTATATAAGAATTCTATAAGGATTTCTCAGTGCACCCACCCACCCATTGAAAAGTATTATATACAACTATTAATTTGAAAAGTTTCCATATGATTTCAATAGTAGTCAACCTAAAAAAGTTACAATACTTACTAAACTAAACTTACTAATACGCTAGATTTCATATAATTTACATTAAAATCCATACACAAGTATATACACATTGTATTTTAGAAAACCCTCTTCCCATAAAAGCATAGAAGTCTTACAATAGGCCTTAAGCGAGGAATATACGTTAAAAACTCACAAAATCTATAAAATTTTCGTGTTTCAAACGCCATAAAAACTTATAAATACTTATAGACCTCGTACTGAGAATTTACATTAATAACTTTCTCATATAAAAACCTATAAAACTTCGCAATTTAATTACCATAAATACTTATAAACATACTGATAGACTTCATTCAGGGAATTTACTTTAAAACCCCATTGCATATCCTCATAGAATTTTATAAAAACTTCGTGTTTATTATTAAGACGTGTAAGTGTTGATAGACTTCAGGCAAGGAATTTACATTCAAAACACATTTCAAATACTTCAAAAACTTAGATACATCTGAACCTATAAAATCTTAGTATTTCAAACACCATATAAGAACTTACAAATACTGATAGGCCTCGTATGGAGAATTATTTTCATTAAAAATACTTTTCAAATACATATAAAATATCTGTAACACTTAATATTTCAATTACCGTGAAAACGTATAACTACTGATAGACTTCATAAATTTACATTAAAAACCCATTGTAGGCAGCAAATCTTATAAAAACTTCGTATTTCCTATTAATATATGCAAACGATGATAGACCTCAAGCAAGGAGTTTACATTAAAAACACATCTCAAATAGCCACATCAAACCACATTCAGAACTTATAAAAAACTTTGTATTTCAAATACTATAAAAACTTAAATATACTAATACATATAACTACTGATAGACTCCATATAGGTAATTTACATTAAAAACCCATTATACGCAGCAAATATTATAAAAACTTCGCATTTCCTATTAATATATGCAAATGCTGATAGACCTCAGGCAAGAAATTTTCATTAAAAACACATCTCAAATAGCCACATCAAACCACATTCAGAACTTATAAAAAAACTTTGTATTTCAAATGCTATAAAAACTTACGTATACTAATAGCTTTCATATGAGGAATGTACATTTAAAATTAAAACACACACACACACATAATTAAAACTTGTAAAAGTTTAATGTTACATACCACAGCCTCCAGTAGAGGGAGCTGTTATACATGTCGCTAATTTATATCTAATCTAATGTGACCTAAGAAACTAGTGTGGCTTGTTAAATTCAAACTAAAGCAGTCTCTTTTACTGCTAACTTATTAACTGCATTTAGGCTAGAACGCTAGAGGAAACAAGGACTTTTGCAGTATTTAGTGTTTACCACTATATTACTATTGATATTTGAAATATTACCTATGTAAGTTTATGGGATTTGGCATTAAAATACACAGCCAAAATCTGTAAAAAGCCTACCAAAAAAAAAATTTACTTTCAGAACACTATACAAACCTATAAAAACCTATAGAAACTTTTAATTACATGTACTTTAAAAACTCATCAATACTAATAAATATCATATGGGAATTTACATTCAAAACACTAGAAAAACCTATAAAAACTTTTAATTACATATACTGTAAAAACTTATCAATACTTGTAGACACCATATGAGAATTTACAATTAAAACACATTTCAAATACACACATCAAAAATTATAAAAACTTATACATTTTTTTTTATAAGATTTTATAAGGATTTTTTGACAGGGATGCGGGAAACTTTTTTATCTTTCGAAATAAATACCAAGTGTATCGAGAAGTAACGAAGATAAAAGATGGACGTAACTTTTTTATTTGAAACTTTTTTTTCTAGAATTAGCAGTTTTCGAGAAAATTGCAAATGTGTGATTGTTGGCCAAGTACTGCAATTAACTGCTATTAGATTCCACGTTCTTTATGATCTCATCACTAAATATGTTTTGCATGTATGCCCACTTCAATATCTAAAAGTGTCACTCCTTCACGGTTAGCAAATTAAAAGTTTTAAAAAACTCTTTACCGATTTGTTTAACTTTTTATATAATTGATGCACATTCTTTAGAAATCTCTTCTTAGTTTTTTGTGAATGTTAATTTTGGGACATTTTAAATCTTATATTGACGACCTATTTGATAAACCATTTGTCAGTATAAAGAAAAAGTAAAAAGAACCAACTACATCTATAATAACCTACCTGTGTTTCAAAATTGCAATCCTTGGATTTCAAGCTAAAATTCTACTTATTACAAGACCATACCCTTTGAAAAAAAAAGAGATCATAAAGAACGTGTGGAAATCTAATAGCAACCAATTGCAGTACCTGGCCAACAATCACTCATGTGCAGTTTTCTCGAAAACTGCTAATTCTAGAAAAAAAAGTTTCAAATAAAAAAGTTACGTCCATTTTTTATCTTCGTTACTTCTCGATACACTTGGTGTCTATTTCGAAAGATAAAAAAGTTTCCCGCATGTTACATTTGAGAATGCAAATTTTCGACATAGCCTTAGAAAAAAAATAATGCTTTCTACACTTATTAAAATTTGACCTACATATTAACACATTATGTTAACAAGTATGATAACATGATAAAAGTTGACTTAAATTTTGGAAGCCATATTGGAGTCGCCATTTTGAAATTTTCAAGTTTTTGTATTTTTTGGGATTCGTGAAGGTTATTTCCTACCTTCATATCAAATTTCAAGTTCGTAGCTCGTCGGAAAATACCTAAACAATTCATAGACAATAAGTATTTTCATAGTTACTACTTTTATACAGTATCAGAAAGTCCTGGATTAGGTATTGCATAGTTTCAACGACTTAACCGACCGCCCACAATAAAGGCGTCTACCAGTGCTCTAGAAGAGGGGCAAATAGTGACGCGCATCAAGAAAGTCATATGTACATCATTGACCATTTAATATCTGAACCTTTTCAGCAGGCGTATAAACTGACATTTTGAGTAGCTACGACATAAAAACAAATCAAACTTTTGCTTATTAGGCTAAACGAGAAATGAAGGAAGACGGAAACAAATTGAAATTCCGCAGACAGAGCTGCCCACGTACATGTGGTGGGGAAAGCAGGTGGCACGAGTAGGATGTGTTATACGATAAAAAAGAATAGCCTAGTTGCTTCGCTCTCACTTGCTCTTATTGCCGTACCTAATCAAACGCTTGCCTATACTGTATAAAACACAGTGTAAGAAACTTTTTACCTCTATTTATCTGTCCGGTGAATTGTTTGGGTACTTCCCGATGAGCTAGGAACTTGAAATTTGGCATGAAGGTAGGGCGTACCTTTTTGACCTCCAAAAAATTCCAAAAATTTCGAAATTCAAAATGGCGGCTCCAATATCGCTACCAATATGTAGATATGCAGTATACTTAGAAAACAATTATTACCTACATTAAAACGAAAATTCTGCCAAAATGGCAAGAGCTGTGAAGGACGTCCACAGGATATCTTGCTCATCCTCTAAATATGACCACTGGTTGTCCTAAAGCTATCGAGTGCTGTGTGGGCTGCCACATTCATATTTTCGTAACTGTTTCAGAGGTTAATGTCATGCGCAAATCATTTCATCCGGCCGTCGCGCGTCGGAGACGACGTAATCATAATACTACGAGTCCTGCCAATGGCACAGCTAGTCACATGCTCAAACCAGGGGCGTAGCGAGCCAACTTTTTTGGGGAGTTATTTTTCAAATTTGCCAACTTCATAAGACTTAAAAAGCCAACTCTGTCAATAATTAAATAATAATTCCTCCAACAAAAAAAAATTTGATGAGTGGGGGAGAAATTCTAAAAAAAAATTTCAATAAAAATTGCCAACTTATACACTGTGTGTAGTGGCGGACTGGGCATAGGGAGTTAGAATTGCAACCACGCGTATGCCAGCTGGCTGAAATGAAATAACTGAGAACGGGGTCTAGCGCCGACTCTTTAATCTATGCCACCGACGGGCGAGTTTGCTGTTAGCTGGGTTGTCATATATCTCGCGCTACGTGGAAGTACATGCCCAATCCGCAATCACACGCACTGTATCTCGAATTTCCAACTTTTACCCAACTTTTGCCAAGTTCCGCCGAAATAAAAATTGATGAGCGCGGGGGAGAAAATCTAAAAAAAAATTTTTCCATAAAAATTGCCAACTTGTGTCTCAAACTTCCAACTTTTGCCAAGTCTGTCAAAGTTGGGAGGGCAACGTACCCTCCCCCATATCCCCCCTCGCAACGCCCCTGGTTCAAGCCATTTTATTCGGCAGCCGGAAGCGGCGTAGTTGTGCTAAAGGAGGAAGCTCCCTAAGGCCTGTTTTCGGTCCCCTATAATTTTTGAGAAAAATTCTTGAAGTTTGTCGGGACTTCTTTAGCAAAAACAAGTTCCAGATAAAACAGAAAATATTCAACCCTCTCCCCCCCCCCCCCCTCCTTTACCACCACTTCTTTAATTAAATTGGGTAAATAAACTATTAGTTGTTAAAAATAACTGGAGTGATATCTGAATAAATGGAGGTATAGTAGTAAAATACACAGAACGCAAGAAAAGAAAGAAACGTTACTCTATAATTTAGCAAAAATGGCGTTAGCGGAATTATAAAAAATAATTAAAATCGTGTCCAGAATCTAAATTTTGACTAATAATTTATGATTTACAAAACTACAAACGAATAATGTTTATCTGACAAAACCTAACCCATAAATATAAATATTTTCAATTTTGTCCTAATCTAATGCAGGAAATAACGTTACGAATTAAACTTTTTATTTGACAATACTGTACATCTAATGCATGTAAACAAAAGTCTTATAAGGAATAGTGTTTTATAATTTATTCTTCTCAAATTTGATACAGAAAATAAAAAAATCCGCAACAATATACAGAAAGTTACGAAGGCGTATAAGGGCCAACAAATTTATTACTTCCACATCCAGTGGAAGTATAGTAACGACAAAAAAATTTTAAAAAATTTTTATTGTTCAAATAGGCTTAGAATGTCATGAAACGTCGAGATTTCAAGTTTGAGAGAAAAAAAAATTTCTGTCTGTCGGTCTGTCTGTCGGTCTGTCTGTCGGTCTGTAACTTTTTTTGTGCGCACGTTTACTCTGGAACCGTTTGAGATATTGACTTGAAATTTGGTACACACATGTACTTTAACGAGATCTAGAACTAGATTATATTTTTTCATCTTGTTCCGTCGAAGGGTTGGGGGGTAAATTGGGGTAAATTTGGAGTAAATAGGTAAATCAAGCAGGTAAGAGTTCATAAAATTGATATTTAGTATAGACAATAGAAGCTAAGGTCTCAAAAAAAAAATTGGCATTAGCCACCCCCATTACCACCCCCTCCCCATTATTAAAGGGGATGAAAAAAAATGTGATTTAGTGTGAGTACAAAAACCAGAAACCTCAAAATATTTTTTTACTTTATCCACCCCCCACTCCCACCCCCTGTCACCACCCCCACCCCAGTACCGATGTGGGGTATCGTTTTATGGGTTTTTGGGGTAGAGGATTTCAAATATTATATTATTAAAGTTCCATACACAATTATTTCCAGATACAACATTTTTTCGTTGTGTGACATGGATAGAAAATCCGGATGTGGAAGTAGTGATTCCTTGGGCAGCGGTTTTTTTATATAATTATGTCGAATTGTCACTTCGAATCGACAATTGTCACTTGGAATCGACAATTGTCACTTGGAATCGACAATTGTCACTTTGAAGTGACAATTCCATATGTAATGGTAAACGACATACTTAGTTGAGGATCCACAACGCCCCCCCCCCCCTACTCTACCACACCATTGCATCTTCTTGATACCTGTGATGTATGTGGGGATAAGGCGTGGGGAATATTTGGCATGCCTTCTCCCTCCACCCCCTCCAAATTGGGGATACCCTCTAACTCGATCCGGATGCGGTTTTCGGACGTTCTGACTGGATGTTTTAAAGTGGGAGATGACTCGATGGATTTTTGAAGTGGCACCCTACCCCCTACTTTTCTACACCTCCTCCGGACCACTGCGCAACAATACGCGCTCATCGGATCTTCTTCATACCTGGTATGTATGTTAGGATAAGGCATGGGGAATATTTGGCGATGCCTCCTCTCCCCATGCCCTTCCAACTCAGTCCGGGTGCGGTTTTCGGACGTTCTGACTGAGGGCATCGAAGGGGGAGATGACTCGATGGACTTTTGAAGTGGATACCCCGAGTCAGAAAATCCAAATTCCGCTCCACGGCCGAGTTGGAGGGTGGCCTCCACATTTTGGGGGTACAGGGGGGAAGTAGTCATCGCCAATTATTCTCCCGCCTCATCCTAACATACATACCAGGTATCAAGAAGATCCAACGGGCGCGTGTTGGTGCGCAGTGGGCCAGAGGAGTTGGAGAGGGGGTAGTGGGTGCCTCTTCAAAGTGTCACCTCCTCCTTCGATATCCCCAGTCAGAACGTCTGAAAACCGCACGGAGACCGAGTTAGAATTTGGAAGGGGGTGGGGTGAAGGAGGCATCGCCAAATATTTCCCATGCCTTATCCCCACATACATCCCAGGTATCAAGAAGATGCGATGAGCGCGTGTTGGTGCGCAGTGGGCCTGAAGCGATGTAGAAAGGGAGAAGGGGATAGTGGGTGCCACTTCAAAAGTCCATTGAGTCATGTCCCCCTTCGATACCACCAGCCAGAACGTCTGAAATCCGCACCCGGACCAAGTTATAGGGTGCCCCCCAATTTGGAAGGGGGGGGGGAGGAGGCATCGCCAAATATTCCCCACGCCTTATCCCAACATACATATCAGGTGTCAAGAAGATCCGACGATCGCGTGTTGGTGCGCAATGGATCGGAGGCGATGTAGAGAGGGAGAGGGGGACAATGGATGTTACTTCAAAAGTCCATCGAGTCAACTTCCCCTTCAATACCCCCAGTCAGAACATCTGAAAACCGCACCCGGACCGAATTAGAGGGTGTCCCCCCAATTTGGAAAGGGGTGGGGGAAAGGAGGCATCGCCAAATATTTGGTGGGGCCTAAACTGAATATGTCATTTACCATTACATATTATGGAATTGTCACTTCGAAGTGACAATTGTCGATTCTAAGTGACAATTGTCGATTTGAAGTGACAATTCGGCATAATTATATAAAAATAAAGTTGTTGGCCCTTATACGCCTTCGTAGAAAGTACGTATTTTCATAATAAATAAAACGTGTGTAAGTTGTGATTTGCATAATACCTAATAAATAAATAATAAATAATATTCTCTAATCATGATAAAAGCAAATAAATAAAAAATAATTAATTGTAAAAAAATCCATTTTGTAACAATTATTCTGCTATGTACATACGAGTATATGTTTTAAATAGGTTATTATTAGACAATTTTTAGGATTACCCAGGTTCAGCGTCGGATTGTACCACCGGGAAACCGGGAAATTTCCCGGTGGGCCCTCGACTTACAGTTTTGGGGCCCCTGAGATCTCTGGCGTCGAGAGACCATAATATGGTTATTATTCTTAATAAAAATAATATTAATGTTGAAAGTAGAAAATATATAAAACTTTCGCCCATTTTTCCATATAAAACGTATTTTTGAAGACATACGCAACGCGGCAATAAGCTCTATTATTGCTGTCGCTTGACGGGCCTTCAGTTCACACTTGTATTTGCTTGGTGATGTATACCTGTTCCTAAATTGCGTTTAACATGCGTACCTCGCTTGGTTTAGTGTTTAGTTGATTTTTCGCAAAAACAAAGAGCAACACTCGCAAGGCCGAATTATCCATAAGGCTAACTAGGTTACAGCCTAGGGGGCGACAATGCGTGAAGAGGTGCGCGCAATCAATTTTTGTTTTCGAGAATTTTTTTCCATTTCCTTCTCTCTGCTTTTCAATTTTGGTTAAAACAAATTTCTCTAGATTTCTCCCACCTCCTCATCAATTTTGAAACTAGGACGAAATTTTTTTTTTCATATTCCTCCCCTACTTTACTGATAGATAAAAATAAGGATAGTTTTTAATCTAGTAAAATCATATTTTCAAATTAAACGCAACTAGTAACGAGTATCTGGAATATCGTAATTTCATTTCTTCGAAGGATCGATAGGATGCGAGTAAGAATAAAGATGAGATCAGCATCAAAAGACCCTGAAGAACAACTTTTGATCACTTAAACTTTATTTCACTTGAATCTCGAATTTTCAACACCTTAAACCTTCAACTCCTATTTTAACCCATTAAAAGGGTTATGGTTAATAGTTAAAAACGATTCAAGAAACTTAAGCAATTAACTTATGATCCCATAAAAATGAATTTGGTATCCAATCTACATGAACACTACTTCATTTGTTTATGACTCTCGACTAAGGAGGTAAACGCGGAATAAAGATAAATATCTACAATTTTTAGGTTAGGTTGAGCCAAAGCCACTTAGGGCCGGTTATTCAACACTCGCACTCGCACTTAGTTTAAGCACTTTATCATACAGATAAACTAACTAGAAGTTCAGAATGTGAAGTTGCAATATTAAAATGTTTAATAGAAGCGCAGTCTAAACTTCTAGTTAGTGTATCTGTATGCCCCTAGTCGCAGTACTACTCTAAACTACAATGTCTTAAAGGTATTTTCCATTTTTTTTTAGTTTAAATTTATTGATATATCTACTGTCGGCAGATTTTTGTCCAAAAAGGGCACAATTTTTCCACTGTGCGCTGGGGTTCCAGACTTTCCACATCTCTGGTCTGGGGCCATCCTACATTTTTCCCGGTGGGTGGGCCCTTGCGTCCACAGTCCGACGCTGCCCAGGTTAGACCACGAGAAGGTAGAGTCTCTTCGTAACCCGTATGTTTTTTTTTGTTTTTTCTTTGTCTCTTTTTCTGTTTTATTGTATTTTTTATTTTTTTTTGTATTTTTTTCTGTATTTATTTTTATTTTTTATGGTTTCCTTGTTATTTTATTGTAGATTTTTCTGTTATTGTTTTGGTTGTCTAACTGTTTTTCTTATAATCAGACGCGTGCTGGTCCACCGGGATACCGGGAGTTGAATAATTCAATTTTTCAAGTGAGGGGATTTTTTTTTTGAGACTTGAATAGCTTCTTATATTTAATATTATAAGGAATTTTAAAAAATATCTTTTTTTCTATTCTGTATTTTTCAGTTATATTATCTTAAGTTTGTGAGTATTATTTTCCAAATTAAATTAGGGGGGCTGTCATCTTGATGCTCCAATTAAGTTGTCTGCTTATATCTCGCTAACCATTAGCGATATCGAAATTATGCTTCCTGAAATAAAATTCATGTTGTAACACAATATGAATACATACGATGGATACTTTAAAGTTATTCGGAATTCTAGAACTAACATTTCTAGAATTCCGAATAACTTTATAAAGTATCCATCGTATGTCCATCTGTTTGTCAGCTTGTCCGTTTGTCCGTCTGCCTCTCTGATGTCAGCCACGTTTTTGTGAGCACGATCGAACCGTAAATATAAAGGTTATGAAACATTTTATGAAAAAGAAATCGGCAGCTACTGGAAGCGGCTGGAACCTCCCCGCACAGTAGATCTCAGGGCCGGGCCCAAGGGGGGGGTAGGGGGGAGCCTCCCCCCCAAAGTTCGGGCAGTTGGTTCCAAACGCGGTTGGCGTTGGCAAAATCTAACTATCATCACATACAAATATATAATTTGAATTTTGCACTAACTCCCACAATCGAGAAATTAACACAGTAATTATTATTAAGCGATTGGCAACCCTGTAAATATTTTATTTTGTCAGTAGTGTGTTTTCCATTGAAGCTAGGAAAGCTTCCCTTACATGACACGGAATCCCTATTTTTAATATTAATTTATTATACATAAATTCATTTACTAAAAATACTAGAACTAGCAATGATTTTTAAATAGAATCTATATGTTTCTACTACTGATCTAATATAATATTATCAGGTCTACATACCTATTAGTTTTGTTTGGTGGTGTTTTGATATTGTGATATTAGACAACAAAGTCTAACTTGGTATTTATGGAACTTTTTCCTGTTTCCACCTATTGTAATAATTTTTTATTGTATTGACGACTTTGGTCCATCATTTCGACGTGTCCCACACCATGTTTACTGTATGGTCTTTTGGACAATAAAGTTCATTATTATTATTCTTTTTCTTTACTTTATTTAGGCTAATTTTTTTTCTCATTTTTAATATGATCAAAGACCTATTTTTGTTTAACAGTTCTCATTTTTTTATTTTATTAAACCAAGGATTTTTTTAATTTCTTTTAATTAGTAAGTATTAGGTTTAGGTACATGATGGTCCAACGATGATTGAACAAGGCCATTTTTCAAATGATACAAATGTTTATGTCGAAAACCAAAAAAGGCATTCGATATATTTTTTTTCGCAGAAGCCAAAAATGATCATAAATGAAAACAAATAAATTGAAAAGAAAAGATTTATGAAATCTCAATGAATTTTAAATATTTCGCAAAAATCATGGAATTTTGAGGCACAATATGAAAAACAGTAAACTACTTACGAGTTCCTACTGTTATTATACTCTTCGCAAATACGAAAACGAAGAGTATATTGTATTTGGTCGGCACATTTCTAAAACCGTAAATATCGCCCGCAGACAAAAAATTTTCATATCATTGTCTTAGTGAACTAATTCTGAGCGACTTTCAAAATTTTCGTCCGTCCGTCCGTCACGTTTCTTGTAAGCACGATAACTCGAGAAAGAAAAATCCGATAGTGCTGAAATTTGGATAGTAAGTTAGTGTTAGCTAGAGGAAGAACCCTATTGTTTTTGAACAAAATCAATCAGTGAAAAAATGTTATTAATAATTAAAATTTGAAATTTTTTTGTTTTTTATTTTTATGTTTTTGTAATTGAATAGAAATCTGGTGAAATGATTTCATTTTAATATTTAAATATTTATATATTTTACAAATATACATTTCATAATGTAATATACAACCGTGGAAATATGATTTCAGCTCGTCTCTTATAATGTAAAAATTTACGTTTTTTTACGTGTTAAGTGGTGGTGTAGTTCTTACGCTTTTGACTTGGAATCCAAGGGTCCCGGGTTCAAAACGCAAATGGGGTATGGTATAGTTTTTTTTTAATTTTTACTTTATTTTACATTAAGTCTTTTACCAACTAAGTTAGTACTATAAAATTAAAAATGTCTAAAACTAACATTATTTACAAACAACTGCAAAGAATATCCTATAGAATGTGTAACAGTTATATAAAAATTTCAGTGAACAGGCGAAGAGTACGTTTTTAGCTTATTTTAAATTATATTTAAACTGCAACCTTCTGACGCTTGTATGAAACAAATCATTTTTTTTTTATAAAATCGAAAATTAAAATAAAAAGCACCTTTAACATATTAATAATTATTATTATTTGTCATTGAAAAACATTTTTTTGTCATGGAAAGCCTGGAAAATTCAAGGATTTTTTTCAGCTATGTGAAATCTGAACCATGAAATAGCATATTTTATATTCGTTTTTTTATTATAACTTTTGGATTCGGCGGAAAAAATACATCAAATGGTAATTTTAGTTTTTGTTATAAACGTTTCTATCGCCGGAAAAATGTCCTTGTTCCGTCTTTGGTTAGGGCACCCTGTACATTGTACATAGTGAATTTGAATTCGATTTAATTTTTTTAGTTTTAGTAGCTTTTCCCATAAAAAGTTTTTATTTTATTGAAATTATGCAATGTAAAGGTATATGAGTTGGCTTTTTTTTTCATCTTCTCCCCCCCCCAAAGTAGTAGGCTTCGGTACGGCCCTGGTGGATCTTTATAATACATCGAAAATCAGAGTACTGAGCAAACAGATAAATTACACGTGACTTTGAAGCCATTTATTTCATGAACAAATATCGAACGAACTGAAGTGAACTACAAGCAATCTGTTAATGTTGTCATGTTTGTTTCTGTTGCATGTTAATTAACTGCCGGATATTATAAGGGTATTAACAGATAACGTTTCGAAGATTTTGTAGAACATTTAATAGCGAAAAAATATAACAACACAGAATTTAGCCAAAATGACACTCTAACCTCAACAAGTCAATAACATTATGGACAATCCAAGCAGACTACGCATGCGTCAAATTAAAATCTTCCTACTCGATCAAACAGGTCCGAGCAAGTCGAGCTTCGTTTGAGGGCTTTATTTTGTAATATTCGAACGTTTCAGATTTAGCTCAGTTGTGACGCGTCCCATCAATCAGACGTAATATCCGAACACGACTATAAACAATTATTATCTAAAACAACTGAAATCAGTTTTGACATCTGTCAAAAATATTAGGCAATCCAACGACCTGTCAAAATTATTTTTCAATATGGCGCTGAGGGCAAACATGGGGTTTATTTTAATTAACTCGCGGAAACGTAGCCAAGGCAACCGAAAAAAAACTCATTTAACGAATGAAAATAAAGGATTGCCGGATGTTTGCCCTCAGCGTCATGTTGGAAGTCACGTGGTTTGGATCGCCTAATTGGGGTTGATTGGAATGTTGATTTTTAGGTTATGAAATAAATTTAGAGACAATCCATGGGGCATCTGCACGTGACGTCATAGCTAACCTCAAAAATATATATATTTCTTAAAATTTACAAGTATTATGTAGCTACTATTAAAATTTCTGCCTGGTTCCCGTATTTTCAACCAAAATCTAGTTCAATTTAATGTTTATGAAGTTTTTTTTAAATAGATTGTCCCAATAAAATAAAACGCATTTTGCAGGTTAGAAATCTAACCTATAATTAGCAATTAGGCAATCCAAACCACGTGATATCCATGCAACATGGCGTGGGGGGCAAACATTAATTTTCATTCGTTAAACGCGCGTTTGTGTTTTTTTGTTGGCTTGATTACGTTTCCGGAATTTAGTAAAAATAAACCCGTGTTTGCCAATTGTTTGCCAACCACGTCATATTTAAAAACAATTCTGATAGGTCGTTGGATTCCCTAATCTATTTCTATTAATTAACGATATTCAAAATATATTTGCATGAATTTTTAAATATCCGCTTGGCCAGTATGGCTCCAAGCTTAAAAAGCGGATACAAATATTAAACAAGATTACTAACTTAAAAAATCTTAAACTTTGAGGTTACATTAGTTACATGAAGCACATTCCCATAACCTATAAATAAACATCCACAAATGGTTACCAACCCAAATACTTTTGACAGATGGCAAAATACATTTTCCCCTAACCATAATAGGAATAATATTTTTTGGATGCTGTCATGTGTGCACATATACCTAACAAATTCTTTTTAATTTTTTTTACGAAAACCAAATCGAAAGGGTGCATATATCGTTGAAATAGGAATTTTTACTGCTTTTCTGTGGTTTGCTTACAAATCGTAAGTAATTATAAAATAAACAACTTGTCATGCCAAAACGGCACTAAACGTAATACGATCTCAACCAAAACCTTTTCAGAACTTCTGGAGCACTAAAGAAACCCTCATGCAAAGTTTCATCCAAATCCGTTTAGCAGTTTCGCCGCTATCGTGTGTTCACATACATACACACACACATACATACACACATACACACACACAGATATTTTTTAAAAACCTCTTTTTGGGGTTCCTGGGGCCTCAAAACGTAAAGATTTGATGTTATCTCAATTTTCGATTTTGGACCAATTTCAGTAAATTACCACAATTTTATTGTGGGGAGGTTAAAAATGCACGTGAAGAGTATTGTAACACATTTAATAAAATTCTATAAGCTCAAAAATACTGATTAGTATATATTATGTTAACCACCGTTTCGACAATCAAGAGATGATTAAAATTATAAGTAAAAGGTACTTAAACCTACAATCTGATCAAATATTCTCACACTTTTCACCAGGGGCGTATTTAAGTTCAATGCCTCCTCGGGCTACTTAAAATTGGCCGAAACTAACAAATTGACAAATCACTGTCATTCTGTCATTTCAATTTACCGTTTATTTGGACAACTAACTATACGACTTTCATTAAAAGCGGTACTTTGGCAGTATGGCGGCATACTATAGGGTACAGTCAAAGCCGTCAAAGAATGGTGATGTTCCCCGCACGGTCAGCCTATCTTTGTTTGTTTATTTTTTTTGTTACGTGTTTTGTTACGTTTTTTCTATTATATTTATCGTTTTTGGGCTGCACTAGCCTATTAGCCTACTAATTTAGCCACCCTTACAATTCTGCCGTCCTGGGCTATAAATAAATACTAAAGCCATACATAAATACCCACACAGCACACATAGTAATATTTCAGAAATGTCCCAATGTTGCTCAAATCTTACATTTCAGTGCCTATATTTCTGAAATATTTGTGGGATATGCAGTTTGAAATATTTCATTTCGTATGTTGCTGACGTATATCTTATAACTTAAAAATGTAATATATATCTGCTAATGTTTCAGATATCTTGCAGAAATAAACTAATTTTTTTTTATATTTGTTATGAGTATACCTACATTAAATTCTTATTTTATTTTAGAATTAATCTCTGTATTGTTGAAATTATGAAATTTAAATATTTTTTTTAATTTCCCTAATAGCACACGCTGTCCGCCGGACGTCCGTTTTATGTCCATTTAATGTACTGATGTCCATGGACATAAATTGGACGTCTACCGAACGTCTATCACCGGATTTACTTTAATTGTACGGAATGACGTCCTCTGAATATCCGTTTTATGTACGCGAATTATTACATTTTATGTCCGTACACATACCAGCGAATACCACAATGAATGCCAACATATGTGCCGCAACCGACGTCCTCTGGATGACCAATTTATGTACCTATGGCAAGTATACACACATTTTAGGTCCTTATAGGGACAGCAGCAGGTCGTCTATTTAATATAAAAACAAAAAAAAAACGTTAACAAAACTGGTTTTTCAATTTAACAATGTTTTTGTTTATATTTGACCGTTATTTCTGTAAAATTTGTAGTTTATTTTTTGTAATAATTTGAAATTTGTCATTAATAATTTAATTTTAACCTTTATGATATTATTTGATGTTAAACATGTATTAAACATTCAAATGTTTTCTACATTTTGAAATAAATAGGTATATTAGTCTAAGATTCGGCAACTTATTATACTCCCAACTATATAAGTCTTTAGGCGCGTTTGCATGCATCCAGTAATTTAGTCGAGTAGAAAGACGGTCGAGTAATTTAGTAATTGCCTTCCATTGCTTCCCACTAAATTACTCGACTAAAACACGCTGTCCATATTGGTCAAGTACTAAATTGCTAAACGACTCGACTAAATTACTGGATGCGTGCAAATGCGCCTTTTAAGTAAGTAGTAGTGTCCGAGTGGGTTAAAGAGTTGAGTTACGCTATCACACCTACGCGGCGCCGGTATGGTGCAGCATCCCGGCCACGACAATGCGAAAGCTAAAAGTCCCAGAACACAAATTTATGCGCCTCATTTCAGACTCGATAGGTACACCTCCCTCAGAGATCTCTATGCACGTTGCCACGACTTAACCCCGCTAGCGGACAACGTCCAAGAAACGTCTCAAAAATTCTATCAGTTCAAACTGGACGGTAGTCCGCTTACCCGCAACATCATCCGAATCAGACAACATAATGCCATATTTTTTGATATAAGACACCCCCTACCATACCAGGCGTTGCCTATCTTCAGGCAAGTCCCCTAGCCACACTTCATTCTACGATAACTTTCCTCTACCCTTACTCTTATTTTTCCTCAACTTTACATCTTTCCAACCCCCCTCTCTCCTCTTCCATGTTTGTATAATTTTGTTCTTTTAACTTTTTTGTTGTTTTTGTTCCCTTTTTGTCTTTCTAAATCCCCTCTAGGTCTAAAACTTTTCAAAATCCTAATTTTTTTAAACCACAATTTTATTTTTACCCTACCTTCCTTGTCGGCGATCAGACCACAAGGTCGTCATTTGTTCGAACGGGTTTTTTCGTTTAGTTGTGTTTCCCGTATCAACAATTAAAATTATGAAGTGCGTCCGCCTACGACTTTAGTGTTCTCAGTGTTGTGTTTATTTTTAAATTATTTTTAGGTCCATGTGGACACATTTTTATCTTATCCTAGTTTTTAAGTTTGCCTACGGCAGACAGGAGCTACTAGCCCACATCCTCTATTTTTCTCAAAGCCAAACCGTCCAGCCTCACACCCACATCGGCGGTATTTGCCATGGTTGTCTGGCTGGCTCCGGTTAGGATCCGAGGAGGCGAATATATGTACTAGAAGTATTGAATAAAATATTGTTGTTGTTACGTTGAGTTACAATTACAAATCATGAGGTCGGCGGTTCGATTCCTACTCATTACGTTTTTTTTTTTTTTTTGATAAAATAATTGCGAAAAAAAATTTCAGTTTTTTTTTTTCAAAGGTAATAATTAAACCGATATACGACTGTACTTTTTTTCAATTTTGCAAAACGTTGCTAATATACAGTGTGTCTACTTAAGTTGGCGGCATATGGAAAACTTTTTTATTTTGAGTTTTAGGAAAAAAAGTTATTCTTTATAAAAAGTTCTGCATGGTCTGAAACCTAAAATGAAATAATAAAACCTCAAAATTTATCAGTCATATACGGGATTTGTCAATAATTATGAATTTGGTACAAGAGTAAAATACTTTTATTTTTGACAATATCGAAAATTGTAATTATGAAAAGTTGTTCATAATTTAAATACACGTTCAAATATCCAATCATATCCATTTACGTTGAAAAACGATTTTTTTTTATTAATACAGTTTATTATTGTTATCGTATGTATTATTCTTTTAAATGCATTACTAAAATACAATTAAGCAATTGAAAGGTTGCCAAACTTTTATTAAAAATTCTGATAAACAGAAGAGATTGCTGTTTATCAAAATTTTTAATAAAAGTTTCTTGTCAGTGCATCCTAGATTAAATGTAATTAATGTCAACACTTAAAGTTTCAATGTTATTGTAGAGAAAAGTTTAGAAAAAATAAAAAAAAAACGTTTTTCAACGTAAATGGATATGATTGCATATTTGAACGTGAATTTTAATTATGAACAACTTTTCATAATTACAATTTTCAATATTGTCAAAAATAAAAGCACTTTACTCTTGTACCAAATTCATAATTATTGACAAACCCCATATATGACTGATAAATTTTGAGGTTTTATTGTTTTATTTCAGATTTTAGACCATGTAGAACTTTTTATAAAGAATAACTTTTTTTCCTAAAACTCAAAATAAAAAAGTTTTCCATATACCGCCAACTTAAATAGACACACTGTATATTTCAGAAATGTAACAATGTTATATTACGCAGGGCGAACATCGGCATGTTTATATATCTTTCAGAAGTATTCCATAAACGTTTCGAAACATTTCAGAAATATTGCCAATGTTTCAAAGTCATATACCTGAAATATTTCTGAAATGAAGTTGTGCTGTGAGGGTAGGTGCCTGCTGTTTACGCGTATCGTTTTCATAAAATGTTTCATAACCTTTATATTTACTGATCGTTTTTTTTTTTTTTTTCAAAGTCAATATGGTTCTTTCTCTAGCTAACACTAACTTATTATCCAAATTTTAATAAAACCAGACTTTTCTCTTATTGTGCCTTCAAAACACGTAAGGGCCCGAAAGACAGGCAGACAAACGGACAGACAGACGGACATATGACGAACATTTTGAAACTCATTCAGAATTTTATGACTTAGCGATATGATTTTTTCTCTCCATGATGTAGATTTACGGTTTTAGAAATGTGCCGATCAAGTGCAATATACTCTTCGTTTCCATCATTAAAGTTATATTCTTCATGGTTTTTAGATCTTTTTTCTTTGAAACAATCAATTATAGATAATGGTTACACATATAGTCTAGAATCACATCCAAAAATCCACTTTCAATGTCCATCCCCATTATCTGTATGGTAGCCCTTCTGGTCTGTCCGGTCCTGTTCGTCAGTGATGTAATATTGTTGTGTTCAAATTATAATGACTAATGAGATTAGTTGGAATAGTTGGAAATACGAGTAGAATTGAATAGTAGCACAATTACACACTGATTCAACTTTGTTGTTTTTTAAAAACATTTAAATCAGTTTATGGGATTAAACTGCAACTGCCTAACGACTGGAACCATCGAACTGGAACCATGGCACTTAAAATTTTGCAAACTGATCTTTCTCTCTCATTTAAAAACAGTAAAATATTTTTATCTCTTTTTAAAATGAAGCGCAACTCTTGATTGGTTTTTGTCCCACTTAATTTAGTAGAATGATACAAGAGTGTATATTATGACTCAGTAGGTACTTACTCAACTCACTCAGTACTGTTAATACAGAAACTAAGTAGAAATATTTATTAAATCACAGAGTGTTATTGTGTTGCTTCATTATAATCATAAGTCATGATAAAAGAAAATCTGGTTTCATTTCATATTCTTGGTAAGTAAATATATTATTTTACATTGATTTATTGTGTTCCTTTAACTTTTACTAAGTAGGTATTTTTGAATAGGTGGTAACTAATTTTATTGTCGATTTACAGAAAGGGAAAGTAAACAACAAACTCTTATGACATGGACCTATCCTACAATAACAGAAGAAATGAAAACATATATAACTTCCAAATGCTTTTCAACTCCAACGCGAGAGAATGGTTTATTTTTTTACCTCAAGAAAAATAATTTTTGGATATATGTAAAACATTTTAATAACAGAGACAACCCTGGCGCTCTCATTGTGGTAGCAGTGGATCTGGTACCTGCTAAGTACAAAGATTTGTGTGATATTTTAGTTAATAAATATATCAAAAATTATAATCCGATAGATTTAGTCAGATTGTATTTAAATTTAATTATATCCGGATCTGTTTGTTATCAAGAAAATGGGAATGAAATTTTACTTGATTTAAAGAACTATAGAAGAGAAACTAAAATTAAAGGTATGTATTATTTAACTGGTATAAAGTATAGTGATAATAAATTAATGACTCTAACGAGATAATTATTTTATAATCATGCAAAAATGCGTTGCCTCACATATTTGTTTTTATCTTTATCAAGTATATTAATATATCAGTACAGTACCTAGAGGTAAAAAACCGCTCCCAAGGAATCACTACTTCCATATCCAGATTTCTATCCAAGTCACTCACAACGAAAAAATTTCGTATGTGGAAATAATTGTTTATGGAATTTTAATAATATAATATTTGAAATCCTCTAACCCAAAAACCTATAAAACGATACCCCACACCGGTAGTGGGGTGGGGGTGATGATGGTGGTAGTGGGGGTGGATGAAGTAGAAAAATATTTTGAGGTTTCTGGTTCTTGTACACACACTAAATCACATTTTTTTCATCCCCTTCAATAATGAGGTTGGGGTGGTAATGGGGGTGGCTAATGCCAAAATTTTCTTTGAGACCTTAGCTTCTCTTGTATATACTAAATACCAATTTTATGGACTCTTACCTGCTTGATCTACCTATTTACCTCAAATTTATCCCAATTTACCCCCCAACCCTCCGACGGAACAAGATGAAAATATAATCCAGTTCTAGATCTCGTTAAAGTACATATGTGTACCAAATTTCGATATCTCAAACGGTTCCAGAGTAAACGTGCGCACAAAAAAAAGTTACAGACAGACAGACCGACAGACAGAAAATTTTTTTTCGCTCAAACTTAAAATCTCGACGTTTCATGACATTCTAAGCCTATTTGGATAATAAAAATTTTTTAAAATTTTTTTGTCGTTACTATACCACTGGATGTGGAAGTAAAATATGTAACATTTCGGAATAATTTCATATGTAATGATAATTTTTCTTTAAAGGTTGTTATTGTAGTAAAAGGTATCGTCTTCAGTTTCTATATGGTCCGGATACTTGCTGTTACTCTCAAGGGGTGAAAACTACCCCTAAATTTAAATATTCAATATTTGAAAAAGTATCACTAATTTATTTTTGAAACGTAGAATGGTTATGTTTTTGGGATCACCGATTACGAATCTGAAGTCAAAATTAAAGGATTCAAAATGGCGGCTCTAATATGGCGAATGGAATTTTTTTCTGAAACAAGTGTGAATGTAGCTTATTACTTCCACATCCAGTGGAAGTATAGTAACGACAAAAAATTTTTTAAAAATTTTTATTGTTCAAATAGACTTAGAATGTCATGAAACGTTGAGATTTTAAGTTTGAGCGAAAAAAAAAATTCTGTCTGTCGGTCTGTCTGTAACTTTCTTTTGTGCGCATGTTTACTCTGGAACCGTTTAAGATATTGACTTGAAATTTGGTACACATATGTACTTTAACGAGATCTAGAACTAGATTATATTTTCATCTTGTTCGGTCGAAGGGTTGGGGGGTAAATTGGGGTAAATTTGGGGTAAATAGGTAAATCAAGCAGGTAAGAGTTCATACAATTGGTATTTAGTATATATATGAGAAGCTAAGCTCTCAAAAAAATTTTGGCATTAGCCACCCCCATTACCACCCCCACCCATTATTAATAGGGATGAAAAAAATGTAATTTAGTGTGTGTAGAAGAATCAGAAACCTCAATATATTTTTTTCTCTATCCACCCCCACCGCCTATCACCACCCCCACCCCACTACAGATGTGGGGTATCGTTTTATGGGTTTTTGGGGTAGAGGATTTCAAATATTATATTATTAAAGTTCAATAAACAATTATTTCCACATACAAAATTTTTTCGTTGTGAGTGACTTGGATAGAAAATCTGGATGTGGAAGTAGCGATTCCTTGGGCAGCGGTTTTTTAGTCTTCTATGGATTTAGTAATTTTTATATTTTTTATACCGTGCCAATTAGGAAGTTTCCATTTTTCTCATTTTCTCATAATAAAGAGTCGTAATAATCTAAAAAATATCTGTAATTTTTTTTTTAAATTATCTCTATAAATAAAAAAGTTATGGTCCTTCCAAGTTTAAAATGCCGCGATCATCTGGGCTGAGCTCGATTACGTCACAATACATGATTCCGCCAACAGCGAGCGGGCGCGGACACCTTTATACTCGCTGGCAGGCACCGGCAGTTTATAGCCAGCTTGCATTTGAGAGCCGAAAAAATTGCTAAAACATGCAATTTTGGCACGTTCATATTTTTCGAAAAACACCATTGGGACGGCAGTACGATGTCGCGACGTAAAGAGGAAGTTTTCCAGATAAACCTGATTGTAAATTGCACGGCGAAATTCGAAAATTCGGCTCGGCACGAACGAATCAAAAGTGACATTTTGTGACATTTCAGAAAATCGAGCATATACACTAAATAAAGGGAACATACGGCGCGCCGCCGGCATGGCAAGTCAGCGCGTTATGTATTGTGACGTCACGGTGGACTTCAGCCGAGGCGAAGTATTCAAATAAGAAATTGAATAAGTTCGTTAGTTTTTCAGATATCGAGATAGTTTTTTTTTTTGTTTGACTAGTTATCTGAAAGACTACTAAATGAGGTTGAATGTACATGATATTTCTAAAATAGGAAACTTCCTAATTGTATAATTATATTAGTTTAGAGAAGGGGGGACGATCGACCCTGTCGCCTTGCCCTAAAATCCGCTCCTGCTTTCCCTCCCTTCGATTTAACGTGCGTATACGACATAAATGAAACGTGGAAGCGTCTCTCACTCTTATCGATTTAATATATTTGTTTTTTATATTTATTTATTTGTTTATTCAGGAATCTGTAGTGCCAAATTCGATCATAAGGTGTGAAATAGAAGATATAGTTTTGATAAAATACGAACATTGTCTGGAATGCCTTGCGGATCTAAATGTGGAGGGAATCATCCTGGCCGCGATTGCAAAAAGGTGTAAAAACCGCTGCCCAAGGAATCACTACTTCCACATCCAGATTCTCTATCCAAGTCACTCACATCGACAAAATTTTGTATGTGGAAATAATTGTTCATGGAACTTTAATAATATAATATTTGAAATCTTCTACCCCAAAAACCCATAAAACGATACCCCACATCGGTATTGGGCTGAGGGTGGTGATAGGGGGGTGGTAGTGGGGGTAACTGAAGAAAAAATATTTTGAGGTTTTTGGTTCTTGTACATACACTAAATCACAATTTTTTTTCATCCCCTTTAATAATGGTGGGGATGGTAATGGGGGTGGCTAATGCCAAAAATTTTTTTTCACCTCTTGTACATACTAAATACCAATACCAATTTTATGAACTCTTACCAGCTTGATTGACCTATTTACACCAAATTTACCCCAATTTACCCCACAACCCTTCGACGGAACGAGATGAAAATATAATCCAGTTCCAGATCTCATTAAAGTACATATGTGTACCAAATTTCAAGTCAATATCTTAAACGGTTCCAGAGTAAACGTGCGCACAAAAAAAGTTATAGACAGACCGACAGACAGAAAGTTTTTTTCGCTTAAACTTAAAATCTCGACGTTTCATGTCATTTTAAGCCTATTTGAAGAATACAAATTTTTTATATTTTTTTGTCGTTACTATACTTCCACTGGATGCGGAAGTAAAATTTGTTTTCCGAAAATTTTTGTATTATTGAAAAAACCGCTGCCCAAGGAATCACTACTTCCACATCCAGATTTTCTATCCAACGAAAAAATTTTGTATGTGAAAATAATTGTTTATGGAACTTATACTAATAATATAATATTTGAAATCCTTTACCCCAAAAACCCATAAAACGATACCCCACATCGGTAGTGGGGTGGGGCTGATGATAGGGGGTGGTAGTGGGGGTGGATGAAGTAAAAAAATATTTTGAGGTTTCTGGTTCTTCAACACACACTAAATCACATTTTTTTTTCATCCCCTTTAATAATGGGGGTGGTAATGGGGGTGGATAATGCTAAATTTTTTTTGAGACCTTAGCTTCTCTTGTATATACTAAATACCAATTTTATGGACTCTTACCTGCTTGATTTACCTATTTACCCCAACTTTACCCCAATTTACCCCCCAACCCTTCGATGGAACAAGATGAAAATATAATGTAGTTCTAGATCTCGTTAAAGTACATATGTGTGTACCAAATTTCAAGTCAATATCTCAAACGGTTCCAGAGTAAACGTGCGCACAAGTAAAAGTTACAGACCGACAGACAGACAGAAAATTCTTTTCGCTCAAACTTAAAATCTGGACGTTTCATGACATTCTAAGCCGATTTGAACAACAAAAAATATTTTAAAATTTTGTTGTCGTTACGATACTTCCTCTGGATGTGGAAGTAAAATTGACTCATTTTATGTTTCCACCGCATTTACAGGCTTATTACTTCCACATCCAGTGGAAGTATAGTAACGACAAAAAAATTTTAAAAAAATTTATTGTTCAAATAGGCTTAAAATGTCATAAAACGTCGAGATTTTAAGTTTGAGAGAACGGTCTGTCTGTAACTTCTTTTTGTGCGCACGTTTACTCTAAAACCGTTTAAGACATTGACTTGAAATTTGGTACGGATATGTACTTTAACGAGATCTGGAACCAGATTATATTTTCATCTTGTTCCGTCGAAGGATTGGGAGGTAAATTGGGGTAGATTTGGTGTAAATCAAGCAGGTAAGAGTCCGTAAAATTGGTATTTAGTATATACAAGAGAAGCTAAGGTCTCAAAAATTTTTTTGGATTAGCCACCCCCCACCCCATTATTAAAGGGGATGAAAAAAAAATGTGATTTAGTACATGTACAAGAACCAGAAACATCAAAATATTTTTTTACTTCATCCACCCCCACTACCACCCCCACCCCACTACCGATGTGGGGTATCATTTTATGGGTTTTTGGGGTAGAGGATTTCAAATATTATATTATTATAGTTCCATAAACAATTATTTCCTCATACAAAGTTTTTTCGATGTGAGTGACTTGGATAGAAAATCTGGATGTGGAAGTAGTGATTCCTTGGGCAGCGGTATTTTTAATACTTCTTGATGATTTTAGAACCAAAGCTTATTCTATCTAGATTCAGGTGGTGCCCAATTATTGTCGAAATTGTTGTTAACAATATGCTACATAAATTATTTAAACAAAGCATACCAGAACAATGCCGTGTAAATTTCATCGAGGCGTTTTTAAAATTATTGCAGGTTGTAGATGCATACTTCTATGACATGAAAATTCAACATTGTAAAATGTTTAACGCAAAGAACTACAACGTTACTAAATTACTGTCAATCCTTTTAAAAATTTTGTTCGTTATTACTTCCTCATCCAGTAGAAGTATTGTAACGACAAAAAAATTTTTTTTAAATATTTATTGTTTAAATAGGCTTAGAATGTCCAGTCAATGAAAGAGTTGTAGAGAACATTGAGAAGGGGAGAATTTTTCTCTTCAGAAATGTGTTGGGGGTAGTTAGGAGGTAAACATACTAAAAGTCCCCGCTCCTAACCCCGCCGCTTCAGGGGGAGAGGGGGGTGGAAAGGTTCCTTTTTTCGATTCTTCGCTTGTAACTCGGAAACGATGCGTCATACGGAAAAAGGTAATCTATGCAAAATTAAACGTAATTAAATTTCCCACAAGAATATTTATATTCATTTTCTTCCTATGTGTTATAGGTTACGACATATTCGCCAGCGAAAATCGATAATTAATTAAAAAAAAATCAATTATGTACCTAGAATATTTCTATCAAAGCGGTTTACTGTGGTGTGTTAATAAATCACATGAAGATACTAAGGGTATCTTCATTTACATAACTTTTTTATTTTGCTTCCGATTTGAATCAAATTTTACTCAAGTATAGAACAACTTAGAATCTACTTATGACCAGAAAAACATTCGGCTTCTACAAAGGCAAAGCCACCTGCGGCTCAAAATATGCTGAAAAAAAAAATATCTATATATATATATATATATTGAATGTTAGAAATTCTAAAAAATGCATCCGATCGGCGCCACAAACATACATACACCAAAATTTGATTTGGATTTCTCATACATACATAAGCTCATCTGGTAGAGGGATCCTCAGTTTCCGCAATTTGTGGTGGCTACGTGAAATTAGTCAAGACCTGTCAATATGATTTTTAATCTTCTTTCTCATATTTTGGTACCGCAGGTGGCTTTGCCTTTATAACAGGTGAATGGTTTTCTGGTCATAAGTAGATCCTAATTTGTTCTATATTTGAGTAAAATTTGATTCAAATTGGAAATAAAATCAAAAAGTTGTAAGGGTATTTTCATTTTAAGTGAGTCACACTGTATATTTAAGGAAATGTAGAGATTTCGACAAAATATTACCTTAGTAAATACGTCCAGTGTTGTAAAATAAAGATTGTTTTGTGACTGTGATTTATTAGCAGACCACGGTAAACCGCTTTGATAGAAATATTCAAGGTACATAATTGATTTTTTTATTAATTATCGATTTTCGCTAGCGTGTATCTCGTAAACTATAACACATAGGAAGAAAATGAATATAAACATTCTTGTGGAAAATTTAATTACGTTTAATTTTGCATAGATTACCTTTTTCTATACGACACATCTTTTCCGAGTTATCGAAAAAAGGAACCTTTCCACCCAGGGACGGGGACTTTAAGTATTTTTACCTCCTAACTACCCCCAACACATCCCTGAAGAGGAAAATTCTCCCCTTCTAAATGTTCTCTACAATCCCCTTTTGGGCATTCATTGATTGGACTGTCATGAAACGTCGAGATTTTAAGTTTGAGCAAAAAAAAATTTCTGTCTGTCTGTCGGTCTGTCTAACTTTTTTGTGCGCACGATTACTCTGGAACCGTTTAAGATATTGATTTGAAATTTAGAACACGTGTGCATTTTAACGAGATCTGGAACTAGATTATATTTTCATTTTATTCCGTTGAAGGGTTGGGGGAGGGGGTTATAAAAGGAGGGTGAAAAAAAAATTGTGATTTAGTGTGTCAACAAGGACCCAAAGACTCAAAATATTTTTTTTACTTCATCCATCCCCCCCCTATCACTATCCCCACCCCACTACCGATGTGGGAAACCATTTTATGAGTTTTTGGGGTAAACTATATTATTAAAGTTCCATACACAATTATTTCGACAAATAAAATTTTTTCGTTGTGAGATACCTACTTGCATGGGTAGCAGATCTGGATGTGAAATTCCTTGGGCAGCGGTTTTTGTTTAGAATTTTGTTGTATGGTGGGCCATCATTACAGGTAATTTGAATAAATTATGCTCAACTTTATTTCATACTTGTAAGTCTGGTATAAGAAATCTACTGAGGACCTACTGAGGATTTTTTAGGAACACATTTTGCGAGCTGCATTGCTGCGTATCAAATAATTCTTTGGAAAAGTGTGACTGTGAAGTTAATACTACCTATCAATGTTTGTGCTAATGTATCTTTTGAAAATGTATTTTGCAAGTGTAAAATATTTTCCAGTGAAATTTATTTTTTGTCAGAATGTGGGAACATAAAATTACAATATTCAATAGGTAATAGGTAGAAACATGTTCGGAAAACATTCTGTATGCCTTTTTGCAATCGTGGCCAGAATGACGCCCTCCACATTTAGATCCGCAAGGTCATTCCAAATAACGTATGAATTTTTTCGAAACTATATCTTCGAGTGCATACAATGACATTTTAGGAGCGTTTTTCGAGAAAGGTAGATTCCTGAATATTTACAGAGACAATATACTATTCTATTGTATCTGCTATTTAGTAATCCAGGGCTCAAATGGGGGCGTGCCGTAAATAAGCAGCTCTATTTCATTACCTTAAATATCATATCGAAATTAATTTATTATTAATTTATAAATGAATTAATTTTTGATTCGGTGTTTTAGGTGATGAAATAGAGCCGCCTATATTAACTCACTTTCTGTTTGTTGTTTGTAGTCGAATAAAATTGTGGTTTTTTTCAACGTTTGTTTGGGGAGGGCCATTTTTTGAATTATTAAAAAAATAATAAAACTTGAATTTATAGATCTTAAAAAAATGTTGCGCAAAATGACGAATTAAAATATTTATTATTTTCTTTAAAAAACTAGATTTTTGAAAAAAGACTTTTTTACTTAAACTGAAGCTTTTTGACCGTGCTTAACAATGGTGATAAAAATCAATCAAAAAAATGTATCCAGCGAAATACTTTTGTCATATTATGTGTTAAAAATGCTTAGAAGTAGATCCTTCGTTACATTCATTGGAAGATATATTTTTAGATCTAATATTTGTACTACTTATTTTTTAATGTATAAGAACTTAATTGAATAAAAAAAAATAAATTCTAATCGTTTTTACGATGAAAAAAATGCAGGACAAAAATTGCATTTTACAAACATGCACGTAATATAATTTTGCAGTAATGTAAAAAATTGATTTTTCTCTCCATTGTAAAACATGTTCATAAAGTTACAATTTAAAGGAAAAAAAAATCTTAGTTCGACCAAATGGTAATTTTATTTATGAAGCTCCAAACATTTTTTTAAAATCCCGTTTTTTGGGAAAAATAATATTTTAATTTGTTACTTTGTATGACAGTTTACATCTACATAATTTATAAATTTACCAAGTTTCATTGAAAATTATGTATTATTTTTTTTTTTTTAAATAATTTCGATTTATATGTAAAATTAGAAATTCCTTTTTTTTTCAAAAAGACAAAATAGCAGATCGGATTTGCACCTGTGTAGTTTTATTCATAATTTATTCACAAACATTTTGATTTCTGTTTTGCCTAATCCGATGAGTAGCAGAAAGCGAAATATTAAAAAAAAAAACGACACAAAACACCTTTTATAAAATTAATTTCCAAAGAACGCTCACCTCCCAGATTGGACGAAACTTTACTGTAACTTGCTGATAATATACAGACTGCAAAAAAATGACCCCCCCCACAATTGTTTTTAAAATGTTTTTTCATAATATATGAAAACATAATTGCTGAGATTATATTGACTATTATTTCTTATTTAGATAATTTATTTAAGCAATTCTCCATTTTGCCAAATTCAACTGCTTGTAAAAATCAGTACAGGTGCAACAAAAAATCTATTCGCTTACTTTTATTTACTGATATATATGGAATTTTATAATTTCTTACTGAATGTTGAAAATTTATTAACATGGTGATCTTTTTTACATAAATAAGAAGAATTTCGGGCCTAGAATTTTTAAATAGGTATTAATTATGTAGTATATCACCTCCCTAATAGCACAACATTGTCCTATGGATATTGTAACGATTAAATTTAAAAGGAAGGGTGTAAAATCATTTCTTTGTAAATATTTACTGAAATTCTTTTATTTAAGCCTTAAATTTTAGGCAGGTCCGCCCCTGTGCCGTCTTGAGGTCGGCCCAAAAGACACATATAGTTCTAAAATGCAGTTAGCTTTTTTAACAGTTTTATTCGCCCGCGTAAACGAGCGTATTTCTTCCACTAAATGGAGGCGGGTATTTAAACTATTATAACTAACTTTTCGGGGAAGAAGTTGGGCAAGATTCCGAAGAGACCACGGCCACTATGCCGCTTCGGCGGTATAAGGCTTTTAGTTTACTAGAATTTGAATAAAATATAGATAACAGACAAGAACCTTTGTCTAAAAGTCGTCTACAAACGCAGAAAAAGTAGAAGAGAATTTATCACTCTGCAGCATGTAAATATTAATAATTTAATTGTAAATATGTTCCTGTATTTTAGAATAGAATAAGAACTTTTAAAACAAAGTGAGTGCTACGAACCAGCTCATCTATGAAGACATTCTGTAAGTAGAAAACATTTTCTTAATGAGTTTCTGTTCTCGTGCTGGCCGAAAAGCCTAATTCCGTATATTACCAGGAGAATATTTTCCAGTTTCCAGATTTTTGACGTACATTTTGTGTTAGTGCGCGTAAACGATTTCGTCGTTTTTGATTAATAGTAATGCACTTTACTAGTTTTTTGATTTATGTAGCTAACAGCCGATGCTTTTTTACTTCCACATCTAGTGGAAGTATAGTAACGACAAAAAAAATTTTAAAAATTTTTATTGTTCAAATAGGCTTAGAATGTCATGAAACGTCGAGATTTTAAGTTTGAGCGAAAAAAAATTTCTGTCTGTTTGTCGGTCTGTCTGTAACTTTTTTTGTGCGCACGTTTACTCTGGAACCGTTTAAGATATTGACTTGGTATACATATGTAATTTAACGAGATCTGGAACTAGATTATATTTTCATCTTCTTCCGTCGAAGGGTTGGGGGGTAAATTTGGGGTTAATAGCTAAATCAAGCAGGTAAGAGTCCAGAAAATTGATATTTAGTATATACAAGAGAAGCTAAGGTCCCAAAAAAATTTTTGGCATTAGCCACCCCCGTTACCACCCCCACCCTATTATTAAAGGGGATGAAAAAAATTGTGATTTAGTGTGTGTATAAGAACCAGAAAACTCAAAATATTTTTTTACTTCATCCACCCCACTACCGATGTGGGGTATCGTTTTATAGGTTTTTGGGGTAGAGGATTTCAAATATTATATTATTAAAGTTCCATAAGCAATTATTTCCACATACAAAATTGTGAGTGACTTGGATAGAAAATCTGGATGTGGAAGTAGTGATTCCTTGGGCAGCGGTTTTTTTGTGTAAAGTAAATTATTGTAATTACTTTTAAGATTTTGTAGTTTTGAGTAAAGTTCTAGTAGAATCTTGTCGTTTATAAAGAAATCATTTTCAGTTGGCCAACAATAGTTTTCGAGGTTTCGAGTAAAAATAACATTTTAGTTTTTTGATTCTTTCTTTATTGTTATATTTCTAGTTCTAGTTAGGTAGGAGCAAAATTGACCTGGCCTAGGGGCAATGTCAGTGTGGTATTCAGTGCTGGATTACCCTATACGCCAATTACGCACTTGCGTAAAGCGGCAGATTTTTAGGGGGGGAAATATTGACTTTGAGTCTACCATTAATGACTTTGCCGCAAGAAAATCACGGCGAAAACTGTTTTAATACAGATTATTTTTTCAATTACCTAATTATTTCTTATTCATTTGCTTTTAACATGTTAGAAATTATTATTTAGGTATTAAGCAAATCACAACTTACACTTTTTTTTTATTTAATATGAAATTAGCTACTTTCTTATTATTATTAGAGGCGCAAATTTTAGGTTTGCGTAAAGCGGCAACTGCTTTAATCCGTCACTGGTGGTATTCGCTAGTATGTATTGTATATATACATATCTCGGAAACATGTTGGAGAGAAAGTGGTATGGGAATATTTTCATTTATTACAAAAATATAATATTTAAATCAACGGATACGAAATGGACGTCCATCTCCTGTCCCTATATGGACTTAAAATGTACATGCTTCCCGTACATAAGATGGACATTCAGAGGACGTCCATTCCGTACAATTTCAAAGTAAATTCGATGATAGACGTCCGGTGGACGTCCAATTTATGTCCATGGACGTCAGTACATTAAATGGCATAAAACGGACGTTCGGCGGATATGCGTGCTATTAGGGCTGTGATACGTACACAAATTTTATAAAATTTAAACAAAATCTGACTAATAGTAAAGTAGTTCTGGCCAAAAGGAATGTTGGCCTTAAGTATTTTATCACCCTGTATCTCAGTACTTAATTAATTGCTACAGAAATAATATTTCTGGAGCCGTTCGTTATTATTATATAAATAAAACATTTTACTGATCTAGGTACTAAGTGCTTAAATATAGATTTTAATTAAGTAAATTTTTAGATTTGATAACCAGTTTTGGATTAGAAATAATTTTAATATACAATGCTATTTTATTAAAAAGACGAATTTTGGTTTTCCATAATGACATTGAGAAATTACAGCAGGTGAGTTAAAAAAAAAAGAAACATGATATTTATCTAAATTATTTATTTACTACTCCTAACAGGAAATGATAGATATGGCTAGCCTGGTTCCCGTTAGAAATCCCAATGATTATTTGCAGCCACTAATCGAGAGTATTAACGAGTTGAAGGTTATACACACTTTTTATTCATAAAATGCATCCAGAAGTAATAAAACTCTTGAAATTTTGTATGAACTTTGATCTCTAGCAGATATACAAATCATGAAATAACTACACCAAGGGAAAAATTATGGTTTTAAAAGGAATATGGCTCCCAGTCGATTTGTACCT
Organism: Rutpela maculata; assembly: GCA_936432065.2. Lineage (NCBI taxonomy): Eukaryota > Metazoa > Arthropoda > Insecta > Coleoptera > Cerambycidae > Rutpela > Rutpela maculata. Next base: position 163,931,877 of record OW386286.2, read on the forward strand.
AATAGGGAACTTGCCCAAAAAATAAAATACTAAAAATCGTAAACTAACATCATTAAAAACCCCATAGACAATAAAAAATTAAAAAAAAAAATCTCTTCCAGAAATATAAGCGATTAAAATAAGCCGGATTTTACCCAGTTTTGAAACGTGACGTCACTAGGTGAAAGTCGGATGACGGCGTCAAGCGACACCGATTCTGCTTTGGCTTTGACAATTCCACATGCGCACGCTCATTTGTCAGAAACAACTAGCAGTGAACACAACCTAACCTAAAATTTAAATACTACTCCGTGTAAAACTTCTTCAATATTCTGAAATGTCACAAAATGCTACTTTTGATTCGTTCGTGCCGAGCCGAATTTTCGAATTTCGCCGTGCAATTTACGATCAGGTTTATCTGGAAGACTTCCTCTTTACGTCGCGACATCGTACGGCCGTCCCGTCCCAATGGTGTTTTTCGAAAAATATGAACGTGTCAAAAGTGCCTGTTTTTGCAATTTTTTCGGCTCCGAAATGTAAGCTGTTTTTTGCTATTTTTCGCAGGTATCTCCGAAACGGTGGGAGTTGGCTCGAAATAAAAAATGAGATCAAACGAGTATTTTCCACCACGAATCTGTTGCTACCATCAGAATTTTAATTTTCTTTTTTTCGTTTCGGAGAAATGTCTGCCATGTATGTAAAAAATCGCAAATTTTGAGCTTCTACAGTTGGTAACTTTCTAATCTTGGCTCCTGCGCCAAAAGACCACTCTAGCTAATTTAAATAGAATTAAATTTGCTAAAACTCCTTTTTTTTATTTTTTGAATTCCGACAAAAATGAAGGAATTAGAGGGGGCGGGATTTGGGACTTTTTTTCGGTAAAATTTCTCCATTTTGCCACCGTAATTAATCGATAATTAATTGAAATCGATCTCATATACAATGTTCACTTAATATCATGTACTACTTTGACGCTCCGTTAATCTCGGCCCTTCGGAACAAAGGTTTCTGAGAAAAATTATCCAGTGGAAGTATAGTAAAGACAAAAAAAATTTTTTAAAATTTTTATTATACAAATAGGCGTAAAATGTTATGAAACGTCGAGATTTTAAGTTTGAGCGAAAAAAAATTCTGTCTGTCTGTCTGTCTGTCTGTCTGTCGGTCTGTCTGTCTGTCTGCTTGCCTGCCCGCCCGCCCGTCCGTCCGTCCGTCTGTCTGTCTCTGTCTGTCTGTAACTTTTTTGTGCACACGTTTACTCTGGAACCGTTTAAAATATTGACTTGAAATTTGGCACACATATGTACTTTAACGAGATCGGGAACTAGATTATATTTTCATCTTGTTCCGTCGAAGGGTTGGGGGTAAATTGGGGTAAATTGGGTAAATCAAGCAGGTAAGAGTCCATAAAACTGATATTTAGTATATACAAGAGAAGCTAAGGTCTCAAAAAAAATTTTGGCATTAGCCACCCCCATTACCACCCCCACTCCCTTATTAAAGAGGATGAAAAAAATTGTGATTTAGTGTATATACAAAAACCAGAAACCTCAAAATATTTTTTTAATTCATCCACCCCCACTACCACCCCCCTATCACCACCCCCACCCCACTACCGATGTGGGGTATCGTTTTATGGGTTTTTAGAGTAGAGGATTTCAAATATTATGTATATTATTAAAGTTCCATAAACAATTATTTCCACATACAAAGTTTTTTCGTTGTGAGTGACTTTGATAGACAATCTGGATGTGAAAGTAGTGATTCCTTGGACAGCGTTTTATTTTTAAGATTTACATACATTCTATAGGAAAACGTGTAATTTCCTACATTTCCTCGAATATCTCGATAATTATCGTTTTTTTCGAAAAATTTGTAGACAGCTTATGTAAAGAAAATTGATTGAGCTATTTTTTCTCTAACATAAAAAACAAAAGACTTATGACCGAATATGCGGACGTCTCAAAGCCAACCGCCAATTATTTATTTACTACTCCTAACAGGAAATGATAGATAAGCCAAAATTGCATATTTCGCCTACCATTCCTCCATATTATTACTTCTTTAGTAATTCCGACTTACAATTATGAATTCTGAGATACAACTATAATATTCAAGTACAACAGAAATTTACTATAAAAATTTACTATAAAAATATATATATATATATATATATATATATATATATATATATATATATATATATATATATATATATATATATATATATATATATATATATATATATATATATATATATATATATATATATATATACAGTTGTATTGGTTAGAAGAATACCAAGTAGTTTTAAAGATTATACTCTGTTTGGTTTTTTAAATATTTATAATAAATCGAAAATAAACGCATATTTCCCTCTCACTCTACAAAATCCTATCCTTAACATAAAACTATGTATTATTTTTACTTGAAAGAGGCAGCTTCTATTTGTGATGTATTTAAGGGATAACCAAAGTAATCTAAGGCTCCCTTAAACATCATACAATAGTGAGTAGTTGAGGTCAAAGGTAGGGGTAACAACAATGGAAAGAACAGCTTTAAATTATTCAACACTTTTGACATTAGAATTTTCGAATATACTCTAAAATTAGAGCCAGCATTTTCTCACTTTTGGTTATGTCAGTTGCACTTGTCCACATTGTGACGGCCAACCGGACATCGTGTCATACTTTTTCACATCGGAGTCTCAGGTTCTCACATCCGTGAGTTTTTTGAATCCAGATGTCCACTTAGCCTATTGATATTAGACCTAAAATCGGCGAATAGCGGAAATAAAATATAATCTTTTGCCCTTTGAGGATTATATGCTTCATAGGGCTACCTTTAAGAAATAAAAAAGTTTCCAAGGCATAAGTGTGAGCTTCACCATTAAAAACCAAATCTGTGTCCCACCGTGGTTGTTTACATTTTCCCGCGAAATAGTTAACCCCCACAGAAAATTTTAAACTCACTGATAATATTCTACATAAAATTTGCTACATGTAAGGTCCTATACATATTTCCTATAGGCGCAGTAGTTTTTGAGCAATAAGCGAACAATCTAGGGGGTTGATCCCAATAAACGGGCCTTCACGTATTCAACGCAAATCGGATCTTGCTCAGCCAGATCGCTTACCGCAGCCTTCCCTACAGTTGCAGGTTATCAGTGATAAAACAGAAGCTGGGGTCCGACCGGTGCCTCTGTAGTGTAGAGAGGTGAAATAGTGGAGTCAAATTAGAACTAAAAAATTCGCAATGTGAATTTTCTGGTCAGAGCAGTTTTTTGTTTTAACGTGTTCAGGGGATCAACTAAGTTCAGCGTTCAGTTTTGCAGTATTGCAGTTTCTGCGAGGTCGGCGTATTGTTTATTTAAACAATTTAATTTTTTATACCGTGTTTTCCATCGGTTTTCTTTGAATATCTCGAAATCTGTAAGTCCTATGGAAAACAACAAAAAGAAGGAAAATGTTCGTTATGAGCTGTACAATAAAAGCACATAAACATTCATTCCAATTGTTATTATTTAAAAAAAAATGGATTTTGCAAAATTATACGTTTCTAAACAGATCACTGTTCTGTCAAAAATAATGGATAATATTCTATGAAATTTTAGAGAAATATAGCTCCTTATAAAGTACTATTTATTATCACTTAAAATTTCAAATAAAAAACGACTCAAATATACAATTGTTACTAAAACTTTGCACCCTTGTGAAATCCTGCCATCAAATCAAGAACTGGTACGATGGTTCTAATTGGAGCTTTTTATAAGTACTTTAATATCACAGAGAGATAATTTTATTTTTTTCAAAATTTAAACCTTTTTTATTGCAGTTGTTTATAATTTTCGAAATTGTAGTTAGAAACAAATTCAAATAACTCTGTTTTTTTTATGAAATCAAAAACTGTAAAGGAGTGATGAAAGTGGATTAAAAAAGCCAACTTAAAAAAAAATTAATGGTCTATTTGCATTTGGAGCTAGGATATGTTAGTTTTTATGTTTAGGCCACTTGTAAATAAACAAATCGGTATTTCTCATTGAACTTAGAACTGGTAATTCTCCAATATCTATTATTTTGTCTCTGCTACTTGAAAATAATTCAAAGCTACAATTGTACAAAGATACTGTATAGAGGTCCGAGAGTGGGATCTTTAGCGATTTTGTTAAAGATCCAAAAATCACCAAATATGTTTAAATGTTACAAACCGGACTTTAGTCGCTAGATAGCCCGTGGGTAAGGCGACTAGCACTTTTTATTCAGAATGCGGACGTCTCAGGTTCAAATCCTGCCTACGAAATATATTTTTTTATTGTATCAGTAATATTAAGAGCTTTACAAAGCTGTATACATGAACGTAAGGGTAGTTGTTCAAGTTAGGTTGGTTTACCATTTTCATGACAAAAATTAAAAAAGATATAAAAAAAATTGAAAATGTGCATTATGTTCTCAAAGCCGCTTTATTCGATGTTACTTTAACAATTAATTGTAGATTTGGATTATCTTCAAATAGCAGAAACAAAATAACAAGCATTGAAGAATAACCATCCCAAATTTCAAGAAGAAATATAGATTAGTTTATTTATAAGTGACCAAAAAGTAAAAACTAACGTATCTCAATTCCAAATGCAAGTAAAACATTGATTTTTTTTAAAAAGTTGGCTTTTTTGATCTATTTTCATTACTCGTTTACTGTTTTTATTTCATAAAAAAAACAAAGAGTTAATTGAATTTGTTTATAACTAAAATTTCGAAAACTATAAACAACTGCAATAAAACGGGTTTAAATTTTGAAAAAAAAAAAATTTTTTTCTCCGTGATCTTTAAGTACTTATAGAGTGCTACACTTTGAGCCATCGTACACATTTCTTCGCGGGATTGCACAAGGGTGTAACGTTTTAGTAACAATTGTATATTTGAGCCGTTTTAGTAATCATTTTGATTTGAAATTTTGGTGGTACTTAATTGTACTTTATAAGAGCTATACTTCCAAAATTTCATTGAATATTATCCATTATTTTTGAAAGAACAGTGATTTGTTTAAAAACGCATAATTTTGCTATGTTTAATTTTTTTAAATAATAATATAATACTAATTGGAATGAATTATAATTGCACAGCTCAAAACGAACGTTTTCCTTCTTTTTATTGTTTTCCATAGAACTTATAGATTTCGAGATATTCAAAGAAAACCAATGTAAAACACGGTCTAAAAAATTAAATTGTTTAAATAAACAATACGCCGACCTCGCAGAAACTGCAAAACTGAACTGTGAACTTCATTTGATCTCCGAACACGTTAAAACAAATGTTAAAACAAAACGTTAAAAGAAAATTGCCCTGGCCAGACAATTCACATTAAAATCCTAATTGGGGCGAGCGTAGAGGCGACTTCAATGTGAATATCACTCGATATTCCCTTGAAGCAACGTCGAGCGCGGTTAGTACTTGGATGGGGTTCCATCTTGGGAAATACAGCGTTCTCGTCCCAGCTTCTAGCGGCTTGTATATCAGTGTATACGCGGAAGTTACGTAATTTCAGACGAGGATTACGTAGTGGATATACCATCCTTCGGAGGGGATGTAAAGCAGGCGGTCCCTTGTCTATTAAATGTTAGGCAAGTAAAAGATCCCTACTCTTCTTAAGGCAAGAGGTTCGGCAAAATTTCCAGGTTGGGGGTAGCTCGTCTCCTGACGTCGGTGATAGGCCCTGGTAGCGGAAATAGGCCGACGTTAAATAGTTAAAAAAAAAAATTCCTAAATTTATTTCACTAATAGTTTTATGTTAACTTTTAATTATATCAATCTACCCCCCTGCTTTTGAAAGTATGGGAGCTGAAAGCTCCAAAGGTAAACTCTACAAATAGAATAGGCATACCTTATAACTTTGTTGATAGATTTTTTGAATTATTTTTGTCAGCTTTCATTATATTGTAGTTATAAGCCTACATCTTTTTTTTTTTCATCTTCTAGCCCCTGTAGATCGAAATTGAGCCATTTTCGAGGATTGTGCCCATGAGAACTTTTGATTAGCACAACTCGAACTGCAACATATCACAATTAGACACAAATTGACTGGGAGCCATGTTCCATTTTTAAAACGTACGGAGTCCTTTGTCAAGTAATTTGTAGACCACCAAACCAGAACTAAAACTACTAATAGGCGTTTTCACAGGATACTGTGCCCACTGAGAAACCATCTCAAAATACTGGGTAAAGCTGAGAATGAAATGTGTCGCTTTGTATAGAGACGGCTGAGACTGTGGAACATATACTTGCTTATGGAAGGTAATCCACGCCTTACCCTTGTAGAAAAGAGCACCTCAATATATCACGATGACCACAATAATACAAGATCAAATAACATATCAAAAAATTCCTAAGAAAAACAGAGTTACAAATTTTATCTTGACCGCCAAATCATCAGATTCATCTATTTAAAAAATAGAAGATTGTGAAATAAGATGGGTTGAATATCCCTTAACCAATCAATTTAAGTTTCGATGTACATAAACTTATCAATGAGTATATTAATAACATAAATGAGAAAAATAGCTATTTGTGTATTAAGAGAGCAAAGTGCCACCACATTGTCGCACAATAGTGTAAATTGACGCGCGACGCCAAGCTTGTTTAAGTGCAGATGCCATGGTATTTATTTCAATATATGCCTTACCATTTGAAGCTTTATAATAGACCAACATTTGTACAACATTTCAAGAACATAAGAGTTTTACCTATTACTTCTGGGTCGTGGATTTTTTTAAATGATATAATTCATTAAAAAACAATATTCTTTTAGGGTAACTCATTTTATTTAGCTGGTGGCACTGATAAGAATCTATTAAATAATGAAAAATATTATGATCTGTATGTAAATTTAATTTCCCATAATATAATCATTTCTAAAGAAGCAAAAGGTAAGTCTGTTCTTTTAATAATTTTCTTAACTTGAATAGGAATAAATCTGTCAATATCTGCAACCTGAAAGGTACCTACAAAAAAAAAAGAAATAAGACAAAATAATAAAGTAGGCAGAAGGCTTTGAAATTTTGTATTCTTGCTAAAGTTTTACTCTCTGAACTACTTTTCTTATTAATATTTCGCTGTATGTCCTACAGAAAAACTTTACTAGTGGGAAAATTATCTATTTTGTTAATTTCCACAGCATTAATCCCTGAGACACTCTATTTTTTTAATTTTCGAAAATTCAAGAATAAATAGGGTCTTAAACGAGAAAAAACTAAATAATTCAATATCTCAGTTCAAACAATACTAACATCTAATAGATAAAAAGAATCTGCCTTCAAAATCTTTTGACTTTCTCGAGAAATATGTGGTTTGTAATAAAATAAAACCATTTATGCTTTTAATTTTCTAGGTTGTTTTGCAATAACAAGAATCCACAGGGACATTGCACATTTTCTGGTGCAGTCATCAGAAAGTGATTTAAGTGAAACAATAATCATCGAAGAAATTAAAGTGAAAACTACTGATATTCTGGAACAACTTAAGGCCCTGGCTACTTGTAAAATAGAAAATAAGAAGATGGTGTCAATTGCCGATTTAAAGGCTAAAAAATATAGTCCACCTGTGGAAAATTTTCTATTTAATTTAGCATTAGCTGAAAATATAATGATATTATGAAATTTTTATATGTTTCGGTTGCCAAGGAAGTTGAGTTGTACATATTTGCATTGGAATATCACACAAAACATGAATATTCGTTTGTTTTCTCATATGTAGGGGCTACCCTTATTCAAATATAAATGACAATCAGACAAAATACTTATTCTTGTGGTTTTACGCGATATATCATTTCAAATATGTTCATTTCTTTGGTAACTAAATAGATGTACAAATTTCGAGATTTAAAATTGTTATCACAGAAACATTTTAGACATTTTACAGAACATGGATCAGTACAATACTAACAACACAGCGACAGCCATGACTATCGCTGTGTTGTTATAGTTTTTATCATGATAAAAGATAATAAAATGCATCTAAAAAAATTTGTGATATTGAGATTTACTCCTATAATCGACCCGTATTTGCTCCCAACAACCATTTATTTCTAATACAATATATTGTGTTAGTGAGTGATGGATCTTTTTCTGTTAAAATGCATTTGAAGACCAACATATAGAGAGTTATGTAAAATAAAAAACATTTCATTCATTATTGATAATGTTATGAATCAATTATTTTTACAATTAATTATTTTTTATTTATTTGCTTTTATCATGATTAGAGAATATTATTTAGGTATTATGCAAATCAAAAGTGTGTAAGTTGTGATTTGTTATCATTTATTAACATTAAGCAATTTATTAAAATTGACCTATACATGATTTAATTACTTCCACATTCACGTAGTTGGGTGGAAGTATGGAAATGGTAAAACAAATTTTGAAAAGTTTTATTGTTCAATTAGGCTTAGAATGTCTTGAAATTTCGAGATTTTAAATTTGAGCAAAAAATTTTTTCTCTCTGTCTGTAATCTTTTATACACATGATTATTCTGAATTGTGTAAGAAGCCAAGATCTCAATATTGTTTTGGCATCGGAGTCATCCCCACTCCATTATCAGAAGAGGTAACAAAATAAAATTGTGATTTAGCGTGTACATCAACCACCTCCCTACTAATGTGGCATATCATTTTATGAGTTTTCGGGGTAGACAATTTCAAACATATAGATAGATTGATTAATCACATTATAAATACATTTGTACATTAGTAGCAAGTCAATAAAAGAAAAAACAATATAAAAAAAAAGAAAAAGGGAATAGGGTCGTTGACTATTTTTTAAAAACTTTATATTCAAGTACTTTATTAAATTTTATTTGACCCGTATTTTTTTATTTTACAATCTAAAGTCATTTTAATAGTGAAATTAATTATTTAAATTAAGAAATTTTGAATTCGCGCCCATCGCTACGTCAGATATGAGTGCATGCGAAGTTAGAGAAAGGAATATAATCGACGGGCGTCGTTTGCTTTGCTTATTTGCTGTTAGCATATAGTCCAGTCAACGAGGGTTTCACCTCTAATCTGGTTGCTAATGAATGGCTTTTGATGAAACCTTGTATTATGGGTTCCATAACTTGTAGAATTAGATCAAAAATAAAAGAGAAACAATAAATTTACCTTTTTTTGCCCAAAATAAGATGTTTTTATTCTTGTGAATTTTTTTCGAAAAATGCATATTTTTGGAGATATGGCCTCTCGAAAATTCCTAAAAGTGGAGGAGGAGAAATGTAAAAGTTGAAAAAAAAAATGAAAAAATTCAGGTGAATAGTTATCGAAATTCAAGACTTTTTTTATTTGCAACTTGTCTGTAAAGTGCGTTTTCACCGAGTTATTCCGGAAAAACATGAAAAACTACCTCTTTCTTTGAAATTGTAACGCTTTAAAAATATGTAATTTAAATATTTGAAAAAATTCAGACGTATGCATTGAGGCCTTCCCAAGCAGCAATTTTAGTAGTTTCTACGTAATAGTTATCATTAGGGGAACTTTAAAGGTTTCCGCAACTAAGGACTGTTACGTAATGGGAACCATCCTTCTACCAAGTATTCACCAAAATGGGAAATAATAATTACGTGGAAAACTACTATTCCGGTACTTCTACCGTTACCGTGTCGAGAACTAGGTTATTACGTAAACGGGATGTAACCAAGTAGTAGAAATGACTAACTATTGGAATAGCTCAGCTGACAGAAATGAGAGCGCAAACTATATATTTGGCTCTCTGTTATTCGAATAGCAAATTAATGACTTACTGAGTTTAAGCACATGATATGTCCAAGGTCCAAGTTAAGGTGATTATATACATGCATAAGCATATATTATAAATCATGATGTTTTGCATTTACCCTGGGTGTAGATATTAAAACCACCACTTGTTTTCTGTAAAATGTTATCATGATGCTTCGATAAAAAAGACGCCCCCTCGAGAAAATGTTTTTTTCGGAAAAAAAAATTTTTGCAAAAATTATGTGCACAAGCAAAACTGCAAAATTTTTTATGGAAAACGTTTTTTTTTTAATTTTATATATTATAAAGTAATAATCTATTTAGAAAACATATTTGTAAATGACTATAATAAAAAGACATTTTTTATTGAATTATATTTTTATCTGTGTCAATATGGCGTCTTCATTCAACAACAGAAAAATGACGATTTTAATTGCAGTAACTTAGAGGTTGCAAAAACAAAAATTATTTCCCTACAAGTTACATTTACTATAAAGTAGCAGATGCCACCAACGTTATAGTTGTTGTTACTTTAAAAGTGGTGACGGAAACTACAACATTTCACTGTATAGTTATATTTACCTAGATGTAGCAAATGGGACCAATGACGCTATAAGATCTTAGTAACTGTTGCTACCAACTTATTTTCATGTTGGTAGAATTGGCAGAATCGATATAGGTAATTTTTTTTTTTAATTGGCAACGCAGTAATAACTGTTAAAGTGTCACTGTCACTGTGTGTGATAGGAATATGTGGATTAAAAATAATTTTATACTTTTACAAGTACTTTTTATTATCTGATATTATTAGAAAGATATTATTTGGAAAGAGTACATATCGAACAATATTTGATGGATGCCCCAGACGGTGAACATCTTATGTCAGAGGTAGGTGTTTATTATGATATTACTTTTGTGTACCTATTTAATTGTTTGGGTTTTTTAGGTTGCATTGATATTGGGAGTTTACGGTGCCTGCCGTTGCGGTGAACTGATCTTCTTAAGCGTCGAAGATATAAGAGATAAAGAATAATATCTGTATATATCCATACCAGATACCAAGACAAATAAATTCACAGTTTTAAATGAAGGATTTTCGGTAAACTCACTTGATTCAATTAGGAAATATGTGTCTTTAAGACCGCAAAATGTGTCTCACAAAAGATTTTTCGTAAATTTTCAAAAGGGAAAGTGCACTGTCCAATGCGTTGGATTAAATAAGCTCTAAAAAATTCCAAGAATTGTAGCTGATTATTTGCAACTGCCAGATGCAGATTTGTATACTGGCCATATAGCATGCGCCGTTCCTCATCAACTCTTGGCCAATGCTGGGGGTGACATTACCACCCTTAAACGTCACGGTGTGTGGAAATCATCCACCGTTGGCGGATGGTTATTTGGAAGATTCAGTGTCAACAAGATCGTTATTGCTAAAAAAATTCAGGGAGAGCAGCACAGCGAGTCAGGCAATACAGACGTCGTTACTAGTATAGAGAAAAATTGTGTACAGAAGAGCAGTTTTCTTTGTGAAAAATCGAATATGATGACAATAAATGTTAACATAAATACAAATAAGCGTTAGTGCATGGATTCTTTGAGAGACAATAAATAAATTCCTTGGACTTTATTTTATATTGAAATTACTCTTTAGTGACTAAATCACTTTACCTCACTTTAGCTTACTACTTTATCTCACTAGTGACTTTATACCTTCAAAGTCTTATCAATAAAGATCACTTTATATGAAAGTGTTGGATAAATATATTTATTAACGTAAGGTGTGTAATAATGGAAAAAATACATGAGTTTTCATATTTATTTAGTGATCAGTTTACATTTAATTTCATTCAATTCAATTTATTGTACATAAATAATGTCTTATGCCGTTATACCGACATTGTCCGTTCCCCATCGACACAATACTTATTAAATTTGGAGTTTTTAATCGGCAAATTCATTTAATATGCTCAGTGGATCACTAACTGAACTATGAGTCAATCTGTGTGTTAAAGACAAGTTTTAATTTTCGAGCAGTACACAGTATCATTAATCACTACAACTGTTATAGTTTTCGATTACTCTTCTTGTGTTGATGGGAGCACTTTTGCACTTGTTGCCAAAGATGATGGTTTTGCTGTGGCGAAATAATCTTTCATGTTTGCATCATATTCTGAAGAATCACTATTTCTCTACTACTGTTTAACTGTTTCTTCAGTTTTCTATAAAACTTGGATGAGTGCTGATAAACTTTATTTCGCTTTCACTGAGCATTTCAGATGCCGCCATTTTATTCAATGCCAATAATTATATAAATTGTCTTAAAAGTTAATATTACTCTATAGTAGATTTTCAAGGTATATGTAACTTTTAAGTCATTTTCAATTAGTGGGAAGTAGTAAAGATAACTTCAAAGCTCCTATGTTCGTAGAAATAACCTCATTTTTACTCGAGATGTCACTAATAAGTTAGACTACTTTCAAGTGGTCCTTTGGTAAAGCTGTGCAGTCGGCATTACTACCAATTTTCACTTTGCAGTTGAGGATGCTTCAAAGTAATGCAGAGTAGTATCCGCGACGTTGCAGATTCTCCAGCAGTTACTTGAAAGTGTTATAACTATACAGTGCCTAAATTCAGTAAAATCTACTTAATTGTCACTACAAATGCATACCACAAAGTGAATATTACCCTGAAGTCGTAAAATTAGCAACAGTTATGTCATTCCTACTATATTAAAGTTCCGATGCCTCAGATGCCAGTTCCCATCACTTTGAATGCTGCTTGAGTTCTAAATATTTTTTCTCTTAGAATTTTTTTGTAACTTGCTAATTTTCCGAGTTACAGGTAGTTTTTAACAATAAATAATGTACTACACATTTTTTGCACAAAAAATACATGAAAATTCGAAAAATGAACGTCAATATGTATATTATTATAAAAAAGTATGAAACCTACATAGTTATACCCAGAGCTGGGTAATTACTTGTAATTTAAAAATAATTACAATTACAATTTTTTAAAAAAAAGGAACTAATTACATTTACATGAATAATGGATTTAGCAATTACTTTTTCTAATTACTTTTATGATAAAGTAAATTATAAATTATAGTGATCAAACAGACAAGAAGGTAAGTTAAAAATTTTAATTAAAAGTGTTGTGTAATATTGCGTTTTAATATTTATTAGAATCGTTATTAGAATATTTTTTCTTCAAATGAAATAGAAATAAATAGAATGATGCGATTTCCAGAGACGGAAATTTACGCAAATCGGCAAGTCTGTTCTTGTTTGTTAAACCACATACGCATGTTCTTAAAGTAATTGTAATTGGAAAAAGTAATTGTACTTATAGAAGTATAATTTGTAATTAGATAGTTCAAATAATATAATTAGAAATTACAAATCCTATAACAATTTTCCTGCAATTACAATTCCAAATTACTTTAATAAAAAAAGTACTTAAATACAATTACAATTACCCGAAAAAAAAGGGAATTGTAATTGCTAATTACTTTTTCACCGGGAATTACCCAGCTCTAGTTATACCATTTTTAAAAGTTCAATATGATTTTTTAATTTTCATGTATTTTTTAATGCGCAAAAAATGTAATACCTACATTAGTTTTCGTGAAAAACTGCCTGTAACTCGGAAAATTAGCAAGTTACAAAAAAATTCCAAGAGACAAAAAATGTTTAGAAGGCCTCAATGCACACGTCTAAATTTTTTCAAATTTTTAAATTACATATTTTTAAAGCGCTACAATTTCAAAGAAAGAGGTAGTTTTTCATGTTTTTCCGGAGTAACTCGACTGGCCATATCTCCAAAAATATGCATTTCTCGAAAAAAAAATCACAACAGTAAAAACATCGTATTTTGGGCCAAAAATGGTAAATTTATTTGTTTCTTTTTCATTTTTGACCTAATTCCACAAGTTATGGAACCCGTGATAAAAGGTGTTTTCTACCCTTCCGATCATTTCCTACTCTAATCATTTTTTCAACTTTTTTATTAACGTCATTACAAATACATTGCACAAGGTTTTATTAAAATCCATTCATTAGCAGTCAAATTAGAGATTTTGGTCATTTTAGCGCTTTGTAGACTGGACTAATAGATTAAAGTTAGTATCGATGTGAGCCATATAGTATGTATTTTAAAGATATACTAACCTCAAATTTTTAACATTTCGGGATTCGGTACTTAAATAGTTCAAATTGTCTACATAAAACTCGTGTACCATATAGAAATCCACTATGGGTAAATCTCCTGAAGTACCTTTCAGAAAATTAGGTTCCATTATAAACAAATATTAAACACACAATGTAAATGTAAACAACAAATCAACAGAGCACCACCACCAACATGAAAATTCTCTAGAATTGAATGATAATCAGATACGTCATCATTTACCGCCTTTTTATTTTTAAAACCAATTTGTTCTTGCATGTGATGATTAGAATTTTTTTTAATATGATATATTCAATGTATATTTAATATACTTTTTGATCATATAACAATATTTTGTAAATTTTTTTGAAGGAAACGACCCTATTATATATACAGATTTTATAATCAGTACATTGATGATCAGTATATTGAGGTACTTGACTGGATTTGTGACTATTTAAAAAATCGCATACAATTAATGGTAAATATCAAATGAAATAGATAATTGGAATTCCACAGGTTAGTGTGTTAGACCCCCTTCTGTTTTTATAATACTTCAATGATATTGAACTATTTGTAGAATGTGAATTTATTAACCTCGTTGCTGACCACACCTTAATAGCTTGTAGTGATGTTAACCTGGAGAGAGCTATCCAAAAAATTTTATCTTAGTATCTATGTGAATAGATATTTAAATATCAATAAACTAAAATTATATGTGGAAAAAACAAAGGCGTTGACATTTACTACAAAATATAAGTATAGTTTTCTTGATATTGATAACATAAATCTGAATATTAATGGTGAACAAATTAAAATTATCTCTACAGTAAAATATCTGGGATTTCAACTTGATAACTTTTTGAATTTTGACCATCACTTTGACTATATTTACAAGAAAATTTATAAAAGACTTTATTTATTCAGTCGAATAGCGCAACATTTATCAACTGAAACTAAACTCACAGTTTATAATACTATTATTCAGCCGCATATTTTGATTATTGTGCATCAGCACACTGAGAAAATCCCTTCAACTAAAAATGTTAGTTGGGATTTTCTTAATTACTATAAATAAATTTCCATATAATTTGTGTTGTAGTAACACGGCCTTGCTATTTACCACTACTAAAAAATCTATTTTTCCACCTCTAGTAGCAGTAAATAAGAATATTGTAGCCACAATTAAGTGGGTGTGTTATTCTCTTTATTTAATAGCCCAAACTTGTTACTGTTAAAATATTTCTATTTGGAACAACTAACGGTAAATATTTAATTTACTTTGGTTTGTGACAACTAGTTGGACATTTGTGATAACTAAAAGACAACGGCATTTTTATTAGCTGTAACAAAATAAGTAATTGTAGTAATAATAAATGTTTGTAATTTTATATTCGGCTGCTTCCGATATTTTACGATCTCGATCTAGTTGGCCATTCCCTGCCATTCTGTCTTTGCTCGTCGAAGTGTTAGGTCGTGTTTCTCTTGTGTTGTGTGCGAAGTTTTCTACTTTTCAGTGTCTAGTGGTGAAATTTGAGATGTTCATATCTTGATAACAAAACGTGGGATCCACACCATATTTCACGTGATGACTGGCCCGTATAACAACGATTTATAGCGAAAAATCTTTTAATTGATATTTGCAAATAAATATAAGAATGGGGTCGCCTACCAAATCAATAGAAGAAGAAGGGTAAGTGAAATATTTGCAAAAATTTTTTTTTTTACAATCAAGAGACTGTTATAATACAACACGTTTTTTCTCTAATTATTTATTATACAACTTGATTTTTCTAAAAGTTACCTACATCAGGATGTTAAAATTTGTGAAATATAATGAGTTGGTTCCAAATTAAAATTCAAATGGCATAACTTTCAGAAAAGTATAAATCTTGTATACTTACAATAAATAAACATATGTTCTTGTTCTAGTCTCTTAATTATAAAAAATATTTTGCAAATATTTCATTGACCGTAATGGAGATAGGCAGGTACCGGCGCGGCGGCCACATTTTTGTACCATTTTTTCGCAAATTCAATAAAATTAAAAAACTATAATGTTATGAGGCCCTAATAGTCATTACCTAAAATATAATAAGGGTCCCTTGTTTCGTAATCGCGTTATGAGGATCTCAAATTTCATCAGCCGCCGCTGCACTTTTATGCTTCTATTTCACTATTTCTTACTAATAGTGGCAAAGTGGCGGTTGGTGAAATTTCAATTTTTTTTTTCTTCTGTGGCGCATGGGACCCATACGAAATATGGGAAATAACATCTAGAGCAGCACTTCTCTAAAAAAATTTAGAAATAGCAGTTTGCGAAAAAAATTTTCAAAATTCACCCCTGGTCTAGAGACTCGTTTAAAATATTTTTTTTTGTCATTTTACTTTTCATAAAAATACAACAATAAGTTTTGGAGTTTATGAAAATATTTTCATTATTAAACTGAAATACAATGAACTGAAATTTTGCAATTTACAATTTAACAAATTACAAAATTTCAATTCGTTGTGTATCTCAATTAGTAATGAAAATATTTTCATAAATTCCAAATATTGTTGTATTTTTATGAAAAGTAAAATATATATGACAAAAAAAATATTTTGAACAGGAGTCCCTAGACCAGGGAGGGCACCCAAATTTAGAAAATTTTTTTCGCAAACTGCTATTTCAAAATTTTTTAGAGATGGAAGTGCTTCTCTAGATGTTATTTCCCATATTTCGTATGGGTCCCATGCGCCACAGACGAGAAAAAAAATATTGAAATTTCACCAGCAGCCACTGGTGGCAACTGCGTGAATTAGTTACCACACCTACTATATTTTTTAGCCACAACTAAAAAATATAGTTGTGACAAGACTTTGTATTTCTTGTGACAACAAAACCATTTATTATTGTAACCAAAAGTATTTAATGAGTGTTTAGTCACAACTAAAAAATGTAGTTGTCATAACATTTTTCATTTGTTACAGTAACTAACAATATTTGATAAGTGCAACTAGTTGATTTTAACTAAAATTATTTAGTAATGGCTACTAAGAACTTCTAACAAATTGAATTTAATTACGACAACAAACCTACCGTCCTGTCCTCTATTTTATTAGGAAAATTTGCTGTGGTTATGAGTTTTTTAGTTGTGGTTACAAATATTTTTCCTTAGTGCATTATTCTTATTCAAATTTAATAAATTAAATATGCTGCAAAAACTGCAAAATCGTGGAATGAGAGTCATTTTAAAGGCAAGTCGCCTTATTCCAATTATTTTAATGTTGGCATCTCTTAATCTGTTCTCAGTTGAAAATAGACTGTACTATATTTAAATGAATAGTAAATCACATGGCTCCAGAGCATTTCATTACTTTCAATAAAGATATTCATATATGTTACAAGAGGTACAAACAATATTCATATTTTAAGAACTAATTGTCGTAACTCTATGAATACATATTATTTTAAAGGTATTCAATAATTTAATGATAATTACCCGAATCTATAAAAGATGCTACAACCTTTAATAGTTTTAAAATTAAGCTAAAATAATTTATTATGAATAAATAGATCGTGATTAAGGTAAATTAAATAAAAATAGAATATAATGTTTTAAGTATTATGTAATTTGTAAAGTACTATCTATTTCATTTTTTATTTTAATACCTATGTTTACTTTTACAATGTATTTATTATCGTATAAGTTCCCAGCAAACACAGACCTCTCTGAGATATGGCATTAATGCCCATTGATTAACACATTTTGATTTACATTTGTTAAGACAAAGAGATGCCAATTGAATAAATATATCACCCAACGAGATCGCATTATATAATTTTATTAGCATGAAATAGCGCAAAAGCGTCACGGAAGGGATAAAAATGTAACTCGCATTTGCCTATTCAAAATAACTCTCATTATACTTCTACCAAAGGAATAATGTGATTTACATGTGTGAAGCTAAAGAGACACCATTTCAAGAAACTAATGGCTTCAGAGTAGATCACAAAGTGTAATTGCAATTGCAAATTAAAAAACGGTAAAGGAGTAATGAAAGTAGATTTAAAAAAAGCCAACTTTAATAAAAAAAAATTAATGCTCTACTTGCATTTTTGGAGCTGAGATACGTTAGTTTTTACGTTTAGGTCACTTATAAATAAACAAATCGATATTTCTTATTGAAATTTGGACTGATAATTTTCCAATGTCTATTATTTTCTCTGCTATATGAAAATAATCCAAAGTTACAATTGTTAAAAGATACTGTATAGAGGCCCGAAAGAGGGGTCTTTAGTGATTTTGTTAGAGATCCGAAAATCACCAAATATGTCTAAATGTTATATTGTTCTTACACACTGGACTTTAGTCGCCAGATAGCTCAGTGGGCAAGGCACTTTCTATTCAGGAATCGGACCTCTCGAGTTCAAATCCTGGTCGCGAATTTTTTTTTTTTGATTGTATCAGTAATGTTAAAAGTTTTACAAAGCTGTATACATGAACATAAAGGTAGTTGTTCAAGTTAGGTTGGTTTACCATTTTCGTGACAAAAATTGAAATATAAAAAAATTGAAAATGTGCATTATGTTCTCAAAGCCGCTTTATTCAATGTTTTTTTTTTAACTGTTTAACGTCGGCCTATTTCCGCTACCAGGGCCTATCACCGACGCCAGGAGACGAGCTACCCCCAACCTTCGATGTTATTTTAATAATTGTAGCTTTGGATTGTCTTCAAATAAACATTGGAGAATAACCAGCCCAAACTTCAAGAAGAAATATCGATTTGTTTATTTTTAAGTGACCTAAACGAAACGCAAAAACTAAAGTATCTCAGTTCCAAATGCAAGTAGAGCATTAATTTTTCATTTTTTTTCAAAAATTGTCTTTTTTAATCTACTTTTATTACTCGTTTATCGTTTACTTGAATTTGTTTATAACTATAATTTCGAAAACTATAAACAACTGCAATAAAACGGGTTTAAATTTTGAAAAAAAAAAAAGTTTTTCTCCGTGATCTTAAAGTACTTATAAAATGCTACAATTTGAGCCATCGTACATATTTCTTGGTCTTGATGGCAGGATTTCACAAGGGTGCAAAATTTTAGCAACAATTGTATATTTGAGCTGTTTTATAGTAATCATTTCGATTTGAAATTTTAAGTGGTGACTGTACTTCATAAGAGCTATAAAATTTCATTAAATATTATCCATTATTTTTGAAAGAACAGTGCTTGGTTTAAAAATGCATAATTTTGCAATGTTCAGTTTTTTTTAAATAATAATAACAATTGGAATGAATTATAGTTTATGTACTTTTGTTGTAGAACTCAAAAAGAACATTTTCCTTCTTTTTATTGTTTCCCATAGAACTTATGAATTTCGAGATATTCAAAGAAAACCGATGGAAAACACGGTCTAAAAAATTAAAGTGTTCCCCTGAACACGTTAAAGCAGAAAAACTGTCCTGACCAAACACATTAAAATCCCAATTTGACTCCACTATGATAATTATAAATAAATATAAATGCTAACAGGAAAAATTTTGGTTTGAGAACACAAATAGAAAATAGAAAAAAGGACTTGAACGATTAATACACATAATAATAAGGTTGTTTGTCAAAAGTTCTATTAGAAATTCAATTTTACATAATAAACGACTTATTAAATACATTTCCCACACATTACTATACCACTTTTAGCATCCAAAATAACGGACACTTAGATAGCAAAGTTGGTATGAGATATGAGAGTCAGAACTGTAATCGAGACAACGGAGACATGCAGGTTCAATTCCTACAGACCGCAACTAGTAAAAAGGTAAGAAAATGTATTTAATAATTTAATAAACCTTATAATTTGCAGGCATCCCTTGTGAGAGTAAACTAGAGTGTGGTAAACAATATTAGATATTATGTTAATGTATATAATATACATATGGAACTACGATATAATTATATTTTTTATTTTTCTTCCATCCGAAATGAGAGACGACATAGTTAACACGCATGAGAGTTCAATTGATGTCGAATATATAAAAAATGTAGGTCGCAATGTCAGTACTGCGAGTCTTTTATCTCACAAAGTGAAGCTGTTGTGACTTACATTTAACAACAAACGAGATTTAGCATATAAACTTTCATGCGATGCCAATTGAGTTAATATTTAATTCACAGTATGCGATGTTTCCAATGTGGACATTTGGAACTGTTTGAGCTATCTCAAATACAGTTATGTGAGTCACAATGTAATTCTCAAGTGTGACGCGGTACCTAGATGTGACTCTGTATCAGAGAGGTATTTGTGTTTGCTGGGTTTTTTATTTCGTATAAGTTTTTTATTACATCATTTATTATATTATATTGTAGAACATGTACTCCCAGAGACATCTATGTGAGTTTCCTACAAGTTCTATGTATAAGCACAGAGTACAGTAACTACACAGAGGCAAAAGCCAGCCTTCATGCCAAAACCAAATTTGTATACGCATCGCCATTTTTTAAATGGTATATCAATCAACCTCACTTTTGCGTTGACATTGCTGACGTTTATCGTTTTAAGTTTGGATTTGTGAGTTTTATTTCCCCTCATTTTGGGAGGTTAAAAACATTAGCCGATAATTAAAATTTTCATAAATAAAACCTAATGCTCAACTCAACTGTAAATAGGGGCGGATTGTAAACAATTCAAATGGTAATATTTTTCAATCCAACTCGAAATACACTGTTTTCTCAGTGTATCCTTAAAAATAAAGAAAAAATAGAAACAAATTAACAACACATTTCTCTCACTGTAGATGCAATTGGTACACCATGTAACAGAAATCGAGCATCAAAACTCGAAGGTGCCGTCAAAGCTTTCGCCTCTGTGTAGTTACCAAGTAGTTATTGTACTCTATGGTATAAGTAACAGAAACTAAGTTGGTTGGTTTGGCAATCGGCCCAGAGATGGCGCTTGCGGTGTCAACATCTAGGAAAGTCTAGAAGACTGTTGCCTTCTTCTGGAGTCCCCCCGATACAAGAAAACATCCTGAGCCAGCCACCAGACACCAGCCCCCCGGAAGCCACCCGCCCACAAGTCAGCCACCACCAGGACAACCCCCAGGCTAAGCTACGCCAGAGCAGACCAGGGTGCAGCAGAGACACCCACCAACCCTGCCCAACCACTACAGGCCCCCCCCAGAGGCTGGACAACTCGCTGCTGTACTGGCTCAAATGCAGCAGATGTGTACCATGATGGGGGCCCTGTTCGCAAACCTGCCCCACCTCACCCCCCAGTGACGCCACCTGGACCCCCCCCGTCGATGGAGAAGCCACCAGAAGAGACATGACGACATCCAACACCTTACCCACGACCCTGCGGGTACCGAACAACATACCGTCCAGTACCTGTAGTCCCCTTGGCTCCGGGCAGACCAAAAATGCTACCAATAGCATTTAGGTCTGCCCTTCCTCGAGCTACACAGCTCATCCTTACCCAACCGACGATCCGGATGACAGGATGTCTCTTGACACCCTGTGTACCGGCAGTCTCTCCTGCCAAAACTTCCACCTAACCTAACAGACCGATGACTACCCCCCGGGGGGGAAACAAGCTGGCGAAGAAAAGAAAACGAAGCCAGAAGAACGCCAGAAGAGGCCTTAGCCAGCAAGGTCCAACGAGCCAGGACCCAGGGAGGTGGGCCGAAATCGTCTGCACCGCTCACATTTGTGAGTGGGGCCGACGCAAAGTAAGTTCGCCCGCCCTGCACGAGGCTGGTCCCCGGTCTACAGCGCCCGGTCTACAGCGATGTACTGGGGTAAAGGGCAATAGTCCTGCTCGGCCCCAGACATCCGAGACCGACATCTTTAGCCAAGAATATTGGCGCTTCTTCTGGAGGGTTGTAGAATATTCCAGAACACATTACCTATATACTAGGACTATATAAAGGAATGGAGAAGCCGTGTGTAAACATTTTAGTTGAGATATAGCAAGTTCAGAAAGATCAAAGGGTAAGCAAAGTGATCAAGTGACTGAATTATAGTACTGAGTGTTACTTTAGTGAAGTAATTAATTGTTGTAATTAGTAGGTAAGTTAATAAATTAGTGTTGTGTTACCCTGGTGGTATAATTTCCGGATCCACGATACAGGGTGTTACAGAAGGGGTGTAACACGTAACAATATGTATATTAGGCCTCTTCCTAATTCAATAAAGTTCGTGTTCTTCTTCTGTTATTAAAGTATTATAAATAATTATTACACATGGTGAATTGCAAATATAGTATCAAATTTTGTTTTCGTTGTAAGAGACTTAAATAGGAAATCTGGATGTGGAAGCAGTGATTCCTTAGGCAATAATTTTTTTATGTTGGCGAAAATACCAATAAAAATAAAATAGATCAAATGCTCTTTGAAAAACTTTTTTTAATTGTTAGTGATCCCCTTAAGTTTAAGCTTCTAAATCTTTAGTTAGTAGTTTGTAGGTAATAAAAAGTTTGAGGCTAAAAATTAAAATGGTGAAAATTCTACAAACGAAATTTTTCAGCTTGAATATTCTACATATGGTGTGGTGATTTTAACATTGACTATGGCAAAAATAATCTTGCTAAACAGACTTTATGTGAAATCTTGGACTCATTTGAACTAACCATCACATCCCATGATCCAACTAGGATATTTACAACGCGCAATGGTCAAACTCACTCTAGCATAATTGATTACCTAAGTACAAATTTGCCCCTAGATATGTATCATTGTAAAATTAAAATTGTATAGCAGACCACTTTGCACAAATAATGACCATTGGAAATATAAAAAATAAGCGAATCCCTGATGATGACATCAAAACCTATAGGATTTTTTCTGAAAAAAATATATCCCTATTCGTAGATAAAGTAACTCAGATTGACTGGTCATTCATTTCTGATATTGATGATATCAATGTAGCATTTTGCAAACTGGTGAATGACTTGTCAACTTGTTTAGATACCTGCTGTCCTCTAGTCGAAAGGAAAAATAACAATAGCTTAAAGAAAGATACGTGGTTTAATGATTTTGCTCAAACAAAGGAACGATTTAAAAATGCTCTGGTGGTTAGTAAACTCAACTAACTGTGCAAACGCAAAGATGCTTTATTTGAACAAAAAAAAAAGAGTATAAGAAGAATATTAAAACGGCAAAGAATAAATCAAATTAACAACTCAGGAAATAAGAGCAAAGAAACATGGAAAATAATAAATAGTAAACTTGGTCGTAACAAAAAAAAAAAACTAATTCAAGAGCTGACAATTGATAATAATATGATAAGTGATTCTACTGAAATAGCCAATAATTTTGCAAATTATTTTAGCTCAATATCGAAAATCAAACTATTTGAACACTTCGGAGAAAATATGTCTCTACCATGCACCACTATGGGTAACCAGCCACAAACTCTATTCGTGTGCTATATAGATGAGTATACTATTAAAAGTGAGATTGCAAATCTGAAAAATAAAAATTCAACTGGACTTGATGGAATTACTATTAAATTATTAAAACGCATTAGTGACACTATATGTAAGCCTTTAGAATATCTTATCAATAAATCTTTGGAATCTGGAACGTTTCCAGATATTCTAAAAATAGCATGTATCATACCACTCTACAAAAAAGATGATCCACATAATATAGCCTATTATCGCCAAATCTCACTCTTGAGCGTATTTTCTAAATTAATTGAGAGACTGGTTCATAACATGATAGTTAAATTTTTAAATTTACATGATATTATTTCACCCTGCCAGCATGGTTTTATATCCACGAAATCTATCGAGACTGCTTCCTATCATCTATTAGACCCTATTTACAAAGATCTTGATAGAGGAATGTATGTAATGTCACTAATGTTTGACCTGTCTCGGGCATTTGATACTATTAATATTGAGTTTTTAATTAGAAAATTAAATGCCATTGGTATACGGGGAACTCTATTGGAGTGGATACAATCCTATATGTCCAACAGAAAATTGCTGATTAAGTATAACAACACTATGTCAGACATGAGAGATGTGTACATGGGAGTCCCTCAGGGTTCTGTGTTGGGACCTCTGCTGTTTGCACTATATGTGAACGATTTGCCTAAACACATCACTGAAGGTAGAATCACAATGTTCGCAGATGATACCACTATTACAGTCTCAGCACAGACCCCCAGAGGAGCTAGCTGAAAACGTAACTCATGTCTGCAATGAACTCGATATCTGGTGTCAGCGTAATCAACTAATACTAAACGATAAAAAAACTGTCTACATAAATTTTCATAATAGAAAAGGACTTACTCCAGATTTTCTGATTAATAACAATATTGATGTGGTGCCAAATGTAAAATTCTTAGGAACTTGGCTTGATAATAAACTTTGTTGGGATAATCACATAGGTTATGTTTGTAACAAACTAAGCTCTGCGTTTTTTGCCATATTACAGATGAAAACTGTACTCGATACCAGTGGCTTATTAAATATCTATTATGCCTTAGCCTACAGCCACTTGTCATTGAATATCATTACATGGGGAGTAGGCAGAAATATCAACAGAGTGTCAATCTCACAAAAAAGATTAATTAGACTGATTTTTAATTTAAAACCAATGGATAGCTGCAGGAGTGTATTCAAGAAAAATAAAATATTAACTGTAGCATGTATTTTCATTTTGAAATGTGTATGTTACACATACAAAAATTTTACAAATTTTGGTAAACTGGGGGATACACACTTATATAATACCCGGAATAATAATAGATGACAATACCAATTCATTCTACCACTCTTTATAAACATTCACCTAATTACAATGCCATCAATCTATTTAATAAACTCCCCGAAAACCTAAAAACCATAATAGGCTACAATAAATTTAAAATAGCCACAAAAAACTACTTAATAGAAATGGCTTTTTATAGCGTATTAGAGTATTTGATTTAATAATTTTGCATTTTTACATGTTTTGTACCCTATACTTACATTCTAACTGTTCGTGTTGTACCTTTTTATTGACAATTTATATGACCTATATTTTATATTTATATGTTATGTTTATTATTTGTTATACTTTACTACTTTTAGTTTTGACTTACCATATATACATGTAATGTATCGGATAATGATTAATAAAGAATTTATTTATTTATTTAAAAAATATATATTTTTGACTAAAATTATACAGGGTAGATTATTACTAATGAGCCTTAGAGCAACTGGTCCAAAATATGGGGTTGGGTTAAACCTCATATTATATTATATACTTTAGTAAAATATAAATTATTTTCTAAGGAAAAAATCAATTTATAAGCCTTGAGGTAGGCACCATGTGAGCCACACACCTGATGAGGAATTATTTAGTTATATTTCTATGCGAAATATTTTGGCATTTCTGACGAGATAATATGATAAAGGTATCAATTTTACGTGAAATTGGTATGCTTATGCTTGTAATAGAATATAATATGATTATGATGTATGAATTCATTTGATAAGCCCAACATTTCCAAAGAAAGAGGAAACCATTGTTAAATTTTTAGACTCGCACCCAATTAAAAAAAAAATGAGACTATTTTAAAAAGTTATGAATGAAAACAATTTATTTTAAAACATTTTCCTAAGAATTATCACGATATGTGTTGTATCATTATATATTTTTTTGTGATTTTGTAATTTTTTTCAAAAGTCTTAATATTTTCTTTTTTTAAATTGGGCAAGTTCAAACATTTAATGGCGTTTTTATGCCCATATCTAGTATATAAATTTCACATAAAAATTATGCCTAGCTCGTGAGACTTTTAAAGTATTCACAAGACACAAAGTATCTGGGAGCTTTTTGGAATGCTCGCAAGCCTTTTACAGTGCTCATAAGCACTTTGCGGGATTACTATGTACTAGTAAAGTGCTCAAAGCACTAAGCATGAAGCACCGATTGTGAAAAGTGCTCTTAAGTACAAAAGTGCTTAGACGAGCACTAGCACAGTGCTTAGGAACAGTTCTGGTTCTCACCGTAAAATATTTCATTAAAAAAATGACCTGCTACATGTTACAAACCTGTTCAGCTATATAAGACTTTTTTTGTTACATTTAGTTCAATGTATTGCTTGTTAAAATAACAATAATAAATATTTATTCTTAGAAGAAATGGTACAAATTCGAGATAATTGCATTCTTCCATTTGAACAGTACTACTAACTAAAACTAAGAAATATTTGTTTAACAATGCAAACTATGACCACCTTACCTCTAACAATCTGTATACTTAGAACAGAAATGCTCGACACTTTATAGAATAGGCCATACCTCAATTAGTATTAAGATCAACATCACTATTAAAGAAATCCTGAATCTGAAGGATATGACTTTTTATTCATATTCCAGTCTGTAACCTTGTGACAAAATTGTATTATTATAACTGTGTAGTAGGCCAGTAGTGTAAAACCAGAAAATTAGACGAATCGGAAATAATTGCTACAAAAGGTTTTATTGATTTAATGGCTTCATTTGTTGCCTAATATGACTATCCTAGGTCCCCCCCCCCGGCGGAGTTGTGTTTAAGTGGTGGGGGGGTAAAAGTGGGTATTTTTGCGGTTTTATGGTTATATCTCGTAAAGAACTCGCAATATCGAAAACATAGTCCTATTAAAAATTGTAGGGCATTAAATTCTGCATTGAATGAGACCAGACGCATATTTTTTGGACCACCCATTCCCATACTCATCAAAGTTGGGACAAATTTTACATATTCATGAAAAATTTTCGTTTTAACTTCTGCTATTTGATATCTAAACTAACTAACTAATTTATCAATAAAGTTTGGTCTTCATCCCTACCTCCAAGGAACCAGCTCCACAGTCTCTTCTCTCCACAAGGGGAATTCCTGGACTAACTCCTTCCAACCAGATACAATTGACGAACGAGATGTTGTCGAAGACCTGGACTGCATATACGGGGCGACGAAAATTACAGACTTTCAGGAGCCGAGTGATGGGTCGACGGACTCCATATCGGAAATTACAGACTTTGAGGAGCCGAATGGCCCAACAAGAATCAAACGTCGACGTCTGTGAAATTTGTGTACCTACCTATTTTTTTCCCTTTTCATCTTCATACCTTTAACTACAATTTTTGTTGTTATGAAATATAATCATCACTAATTGGTTGCAGGAATGGACTCATTTAATGAATTTTATTTAGTAGTTGTTATTTCTTGTGGATAAAGTATTATTTAAAATTAGGCAATGTTGAAAATTTCAGATGAATTTGATATGTGGTTGTCGAAATATATGAATTCTAAAGAGGGAATTGGAAGCACGGTGCGACCAACATCGTGACGTCAGAGGATAGGAAATGAAACGGTCGCGCAACATATTAAAGCTTGTGCATTGCTCTTGAGATCATCGAGTCTTTCTCTGTGCGACTAGCTTGTTCCTATTAAGTGATGTCTCGGTCGAGATTCGACAAGGCGGTGCGGTGCGGTCCATGTTTATAATTTTTTTTAGGCGATTTAGAGGTCTCACAAAATTCTAGTTTTTTGCACAGGGTCTTAGAATTTTAAGATCTTTCTGATAATTAAATTTATAAAAAGTGCTAAATGTGTTTCTGATCCTGCCTCCATCTTTGTCAGTTGAATGGATATCATAATATTCTATATGAAACCATTTTTTAATATTATGTTTTTATATAATCTACAATTTTAATATTTTATATATTTACTAAGTACAAGACTAATACAATGGAGTGCTATAGTACTATGTTTAACCTAGTGTAAATAACACATTTTTCATAAATATGTAAAATTTGTCCAACTTTGATGAGCACTAGTATGGGAACGGGTGGTCCACAAAATATGCGTCTGGTCTCATTCAATGCAGAATTTAATGCCCTACAACTTTTAATAGGACTAGTTTTCGATATTGAGAGTTAATTACGAGATATAACCGTAAAACCGCAAAAATTACCCCCTTTTGGGGATAAATTTTTACCCCCCACCACTTACACACAACTCCGCCGATGGGGAAAACCTAGGATAGTCATATTAGGCAACAAATGAAGCCATTAAAACAATAAAACCTTCTGTAGCAATTATTTCCGATTTGGATTTTAAGCCTACTGGCCTATTACAGATGTCATAAAATAAAATAAAATAGTCAAATAATAATAGTCCATAATTATTTATTACCTCAAATATGATACATTAAAAAAAGAAAGTAATTGCATAGATTTTCATTACATAACTTAACTAAAAATAAAGTTTGATATAATCAAATTATCACATTTTATACAAGTAATCGTAAAAAACAAATAACAAATAAATATTTGTATAAATAAATAACAATATTTACAACCAGTACAATTTTGGATCGTCCCTTCGAACTTGAAGCTTTACTACATGCCTATAAATTTTTAAAGCTGGTCCAAGCTTTAAGTTTAGGTTAGTTAAAACATCTATTCTCTTAAGCAGCAGTAAAGAGCGTCCATCAATTTCCTGAAAATTATACAGACATTAATTTCAAAATAATTCCCAGTAAAGAAATTATTTTGTAATAATTAAAGGTTAAAGATATTAGAGAATTATTTAGGTTTTTTTACAACATAAATATTTTTCTACAACTGTAATGAAATGTGTCAATTATGTATGTGAAAGTATAAGAGCATCTGATGGCCGTGAACATGTGTGTAGACCCAGAGAATGAGACACTCCTCGCACACAACAAATTTTTCAAATATATGTGGGTGTATTTTCTTCTTTTATTGGAAAAAACTTTTCTCTAATACATGGCAATATTCAACCGCATGTTGCAAGATATGTATTCAGGTATTTGGATGAAGCTTAAATTAATCGCTTGATTTAACTAGCATATAGCCCAGACCTAAACCTTACAGAATACCTACGGGATAACCTGAGAAGGGCAATATAGACTGTATAACTATTTAGATTATTACTAATGAGCCATAGAGCAACTGGACCAAAATATGAGGTTTAACCCAATATACTTTAGTAAAATGTAAATTATTTTCTAAAGAACTACTAAGATAAAAACACCCCTTGCACTGGATAGAGGAACCAGGCAGTCATTGAAGAACCATACTTAAATCAAAGACTTCTAAATCTGAACAAAAACAACTGAGATCTGCAATGGAAATTTTGACAGGACATTACCACGGCCGACTCTAGTTAACAGGCCACGAAGTAATAGGTGGCAACACCGCACACAAGTAAAGATGTAGTCCGATGTGCGATGGTTGGTTTGCATTACAGCAGCTAAATTTAATAGGCGGCCGTGTTTTAATTATATTTTATTTATTTATACTGCGTTTTGATTCATGATTCTATCTGATAGTTTCTTTAGCTAGGATACAGATTATAAATCATTCATGTGTTTAATCAATTGAGGCTTCAATCGAAGTTTAAATCTCTGCTCGGTCAATTAAACATCACAATATTTTGTACAGAATTATGCCTAATTTTGCACAGAAAAAAAATGATGTTTAATTGTTCAGCCAAACCAACGAGTAGAGTTAAATAATCCTTTTTTAATAATACGAAATATCATATTTTTATATTATAAAGGGAGTAATAAAATAATACAGATATCCCATAATATTAAATTAGGAAATGTAATTTTGCCGGGACGGGAAGAATAAAGGGAAAATGGGAATTTAGGATGATTCGGGAATGAGTAAATTAAAAACAACAGGACTGTAACAGGCTGTAAATAAATTGAAAAACATAAACAAATATTTACTTATGATATGAATAAAATACGAATATGGAATTGAATTGATACATATAGGTTTCTACTTTGCTGTTTTGAAAGTGTCTGATTTTCATTTTTTCATTTTATTGACATCTTTTTCAGTAGTTCGTAACCGAGATTTTAATCTACTTTGCTCAAGTGCCCATTATTCCTCGTTTTTACATAATTATTTAGAAGTAAATTTGCAAATATTGAACAAATAATTTGTAAAATATAGTCAATATTGTTCCCGCATATACACGTGTTTAAAAAATCTGAATCAAAATTATCTGACTTTAAACTATGTAAAGTTAGATTGATAAGAAAATCTTTTGGATTTTCAATTTGGGGGAACTCCTTTTCTAAACTATTGTTGTTAATGATATGTTCTAATATGGCGTACATGTGAAATAAAAACCGCTCCCCAAGGAATCACTACTTCCACATCCAATTCTCTATCCAAGTCACTCACAACGAAAAAACTTTGTATGTAGAAATAATTGTTTATGGAACTTTAATAATATAGTATTTAAAATCCTCTACCCCAAAAACCCATAAAACGATACCCCACATCGGTAGTGGGGTGGGGGTTGTGATAGGGGGGTGGTAGTGGGGGTGGATGAAGTAAAAAAATGTTTTGAGGTTTCTGGTTCTTGTACATACACTAAGTCATAATTTTTTTTCATCCCCTTTAATAAGGGGGTGGGGGGTTGGTAATGGGGGGTGGCTAATGCCAAAAACTTTTTCGAGACCTTAGCTTTTCTTGTATATACTAAATACCAATTTTACGGACTCTTACCTGCTTGATTTACACATTTACCCCAAATTTACCCCCCAACCCTTCGACGGAACAAGATGAAAATATAATCTAGTTCTAGATCTCATTAAAGTACATATGTGTACCAAATTTCAAGTCAATATCTCAAACGGTTCCAGAGTAAACGTGCGCACAAAAAAAAGTTACAGACAGACCGACAGACAGACAGACCGACAGACAGACAGAAATTTTTTTTTCGCTCAAACTTAAAATCTCGACGTTTCATGACATTTTAAGCCTATTTGAACAATAAAAATTTTTAAAAATTTTTTTGTCGTTACTATACTTCCACTGGATGTGGAAGTAATTATGGTCATATTATTCATGAGTACTGATAGACCACCACGTTGTAGATAATCAAAATATTGATTTCCAGTAAAATTACCTTTATTTTCAACAATATGTGAAAGGCAAATATTACAAGAAATTTTTTTAGCTAGTGCATGAGGTGCATATTCAGATATATAAATTTTAACTGCTTCGTCTATATTAGGTCAGTATTAATTGAAATTTGATTTTCAATACTAACAATATCAGCATCAGAATTTAACGTATAAAATACAACTTTAGACGTACAAATTTTTACATTCCAGCTATTATTTTTTTTTTGATAAAACATTAATGAATTCCTCATAATTTTCAATAATATCCGACTTCTCAAAGTTTTGGATTAGAATTTCATGTTGATGAATTTGATTTTCACGCCTACTTTCTGGATCTTGTAGACGGACTGATTTTTTTGTAGATTAAGTATTTAGACAAATTTGGAAACATTGATGGGACAGTATTTTCTTTTAATTTTGGTTTATAAGGAATCATTTTAAATGTTCCATCTGGTAAAAGATATTTATTAAATTTAATAATCTCACCGAGATCAAAATGTATTTCGCATACAACAGTGTGTTTTGATGGTATCCAATCTTTTCGGGGAATAGATGTAAGCCATTTTTCTCTTAATTCATCGTCCTTAGGGAAACTAAACTAAACTAAATGTGGTCTTTGGAACGTCTGTTTTCGTTGTGGAAGTATAATTATTTGTCTTACAGCCTGATACGACACAATGTCTGGACATTTTAGGTTAGGTCGGTTCACGCATTGTTAAACAGAGTATAAACTCGATTAAAACTATCGGAGCGTCCTATAATTGATATCACACGATCTAAACTAAATGCACTTCAATTAGCAAGTATACTTACACTATTGTTACAAAATAAAAATATGAATTTTCAGCAATTAAAACAAGAGCCGACCAGAAGCAGCCATAAACAGCTATGGCAATTTAGTGAAACTAAGGACCACATGCATTGTTGCCAGTTTTTCTTGTTCGCGGCCTGTTACTAGAGTCGGCCGTGACATTACACTAAATAACAACCAGAGCACAGAATGGTGAAAGGGAATAATCCCCTCATGACATCTCAAGTGAATTTCCAACCCAGTTGGTTATGAGGTTTATGCATTTCAGGTACCATTTGTGACACCCGAAAAAATAGTCAAAGCTTCCATCGGCCATATACTCATCTTTCAGGAAGAATGGATCTAATGGAATAATGAGACTATTGGGGTACAATAAGCTTCAGTACAGTGGGTCGTCAGTACCACAATCATTAGGAAAAAAATATCATTATAGTATTATTATTTTATCATTATTTATTATTACCTTAAGAAATTAAGTATTTGTCCACTATAAATAAATAATATTTGCAGATATGAGGAGTTGAATTAAGATGACTCACATCTTCAAAATATCAGCATTATCAAAATGTGATTTTTATTGGGTTAAATTTGCACTTGTAAATAACTATGTTGCTATTTCTACTGATTGGATGTTAGTCATATCAAGTAAACACTGGGTTAAAGGCAAGAAATTATGGTCATTTCCCACATATCCTGTGACATCTGGCAAATAGTATTTGTCAGTCAATTATCAGTACATAAATACAACAGCGATTAATGAATCTTCGAAATTCCTGTATTACACATTATTTTTATAAAATCTCTTAGATACAACATTTTGCAAAATATGTTTTAACAGCAATTTCAAACACAGAAAAATGCCTCAGAAATTACATTTAAAAAAAGTTCACGATAGCACTTACAACAAGCAAATAGTAGCACCACTGCGAAAATAGTATATAGGTGGATCGTGGTAAATTTTTATTTTCATCTTGGAAAATTTTAAAAGAAAAAATTTGTTACAAAAAAATTGTGTCCATGAGTTCAATATTTACACAAATATTGTACACAGATAAAATAAAATAGAATAGAATAGAACAGAAAAAAAGTTTAATTGTGTAATATACAACATACAAATTATACATACACAAAAAGGTGGTGATCATAAAGACATTCTTCCACACCACCTGTCATATAAAAAATACCATAAAAAATAAAAACCCGTATAGCCCAGTCAATGAACGTTCAATAAGGGGGTCTAGAGGGAAATGCCGAGATCACAATTTTTGACTATTTAGGAGGTAAACATACCAAAAGTCCCCGAACATAGGAGGTGGGGGGGATGCAGGGGGGCACGAAGAAGGTCCCGGTTTTTGGTTTTTCACTCATATTTCGAAAACGGTTAGTCCTAATCAAAAAGGCTACATGCAAAATTAAAGCTGACTAAATTTTCTACAAAAATGTTTCTATTAATTTTTTTCGTATCTGTTATGGTTCAGTAATGAATTGTATATCTTCTGACTGTATTCTAACTTTATTATAAATTGAAAATAAATTTTAATAATCATCGTAGAGAAAAACTTCTTGTACAGATATCCATTTCACTGAACTGAAATATCGAATAAAAAATGTCTTTGCGTCTGTAAGTGTGTGTGTGCGTATATATCTATGTGTGCGTGTATACCGTTTCTTGTAAAAATGATAACTTCTGTTAGACTTAAAATATTTGATTTCAATTTGGAACATATGTAAAACAGCATATTACCATAATCCCTGTTGAAATTGGGCCATACCTGTAATACATGGTGATAACCATAGGCCTACAATTCTCACTTCATAATAACGTTCTTAAAAATACCATGTTCCATATTTTAGGATAATAGAGGATTTCAAATATTATATTATTAAAGTGCCATAAACAATTATTTCCACATATAAATTTTTTTCGTTGTGAGTGACTTGGATAGAAAATCTGGATGTGGAAGTAGTGAATACTTGGGCAGCGGTTTTTTAGTGGCAATGCTCCAATTCCCACTCTGTGGATGTGGAAGTATAGTACTTAACGTTAAAAAAAATTTTTGAATTTGTTTTGTTCAAATAGGCTTCCAAATGCTAGCTTCAAATGTCATGAAATGTTGAGATCTTTAGGTTTGAATAGAAAAAAAAATTCTGTCTGTTGGTTTATATTGATTTGAAATTTGGTACATTTGGTATTATATTATTATAACCAAATCTGGAACTAGATTATTTTGATCTTATTCCAATGAAGAGATGGGGAATAAATGGGGGTAAATAAGCGAAGCCAGCAAATAAGATTCCACAAAATTGGGATTTTGTGTATGTATGTATGTATGTTGATGCCAACAAAATTTTGTTGGCATCAACCACCCTTTATTGAAGTGGATAAAAAAATAAAATTGTGATTTAGTGAGTGTGCAAGAATCAGTCTCAAAAATTTTTTTGGCATCAGCTACCCCCACTACTACCTTTAACAACGAGGTGGGGGTGATTGTGGGGACTTGGAGAAGAAAAGACACGGATAGGAGACCTAGATGTGGAAGTAGTGATTCCTTAGGCAGCGGTTTTATTTTATGTTACCTAAAATAGTTTCCACAAACATCAAAACACTTAAATCCTAAAATCAATGTGTTTCGAAAATCCTGTTGATATCACTTCGCTTGTGGTGTGGTCAGAGCCGGTTTTGTGACTAGGCCTCATAGGCCCAGGCCTAGGGGCGCCATTGTCTTTCTTGGATTTGTCCCCCTCGCTCTTCAAAAATTTTTTTAGACCAAAAGTTTTTCTTGGATTTCTCCCCCCACGCTCTTCAAAAACTTTTTCTTGAATTTCGACCCCCCGCCCGTCAAAAATTTTTCCGGACTAAAAAAAGTTTTTGTCCCTTGCCCACAAACTAATAGCAAGCAGGAGGGGAGCGCAAAATTGACCTGGGCCTAGGGGCAATTTATATCTAAAACCGGCACTGGTTGTGGTATGGCAGCTACTGAAGCATTAATAGCATAAAAAAAATTAATAACAACAATGTGCGGGGACGGTGGCTGATCAGTGTGCTTGTCCCTTATTAAGACACTTGCCAAGTTTAAAAGTCACCTGCAGTATGTCTTAAAAGAGATTAATGTTTAATCATATCGAGATAAGAAATCCTCAGATCCATCAGTTTACACATTAATTTACATTTACAATAATAAGCATACATTCACAGTAAATAATTATAATAGGAGTCACAAATAATATTTATTATAATAATAAACATGCATTTTATGAAAAATCTCCTATATTCGCTGGATGTAATTTACTCAATAAATCACCAAAAAAATTGAAATAGAAAAAAACAATTTTTCGTGAGAAAGCTGCAAGAAATTGAAAAATTTGTATGTTTTAGATATTTTTGCTTCTACTTTCAATGTCATATAATATGTACTATATTTGTGTATGTATGTGTCTATATTTTACAACTGGCCAATGTCTATAGTTATGTAAACAAGTCTAAAGATAAGAAAAAATAAAGAAGGGATATTTAAGACCTTTTAGATATTTAATAATCTGAAGCATCAATTTACTCCAGTCAGTATATATGAAATCACTTAGAGGTTGACAATCATGCGACGTCAGCGAGCTTATGAGGCTTGGTGGAGGTGGGGGGGTCATTGGTGAGTGTTGTATTGGTGAATTGTTGGCATGTTGTGCGACCGGGGTTTCCCGCCATTTTGGAAAAATGTTTAAGAACCATTTTTTCAAATCTCAGCTTCTGTTGAAGCTACACAAAAAACAAAAATGGCATATCAAAGGGAGTCAAACATCGTTTTATGTGCTATACATTTTTTTCATAGCTTTTTGTTTATTGTGAAAGAAAGTTTGAAATGAGGGCGTGGCTCGCGGTTTCTTACATTTTTCTCGATATGGGTAACTCCTACGATAAAATTGTTCTATATGAAATTTGTACAGCAGAAAAAAATCTACAGCTTCGTTTTTTTATTTTTATTTTCGAACAATTATTTGCACTACAGCGTGCCGCAAAAGTCGGCATGTCAGTTTCTTTTTTTTGTGTGGAGGGGATAACCAGAGGCCTAGATGTTGTGCGGCAGGGTAGTGTGAGATTTTTACTCACTAAAACCCCCTCCCCCTCTTCACAGCAACACCTCGAAAACGTTCACACATTACTTCTCGGTTTAATCCAGTCTTTGTTCATTGATAGAAGTTTATTCATTCTCTTCGTCGGATTCGATGTTGATGCCATCCTGCACACAGATTTTCGGGAATTCTGTAACGCTGTCGAAATTTTATCGTTGCAATTTTGACATATAACATATATAATATATAACGGAGCATTTCATTCCAGGTTTGCGGCAACCACAATTTTCCTTGCATTTACAGGCTAGTTTTTTAAAATGTATTATACAGTTTGACAACAATTTTTTTGTAGGAATTACCCATATGGAGAAAAATGCGAAAAACCGTGAGCCGCGCTCTCATTTCAAACTTTCTTTCGCAATAAAAAAAAGCTATCAGTCCCACGAAAAAAACATAAAACATTTTATCACCTTTAATACGGTTTAATACATCGTATTTACTTTTTATGTTGCCTCAACAGAAGCCATTTTCTCAAGATGGTGGAACGTGTCAACAATTCACCAATATACTCACCAATGACCCCCCTCCCTTACCAAGCCCCAAAAGCTCACTGACGTTGGATGAGTGTCAACCTCAAAATACATACTGACTGGAGTAATTACTTGCTAATTTTAATCATGAATTTTTAGTTTTTATATCGATTTTTTTAAATTGATTTATTTAAATTGTCCTAATCCTGTCTGAGGCATGGTATACACATCAATTGGATTCTCACAAAAAAAAAATAGAACCACAAATAATTAGATATGAGTGACTTAAAAATCATTTTAAGAATCAACAAATATCATGAAATTTACCTGTTCTTTAAATATTTTAGCCTCCTCAGGAAAATACTGCGCAAAATATTGATAGACTTCATCGGCAGTCCAATGTGTAGCATCTGGTATTGAAGGATCTATATTATCGTCCACATCGGAATCCTTATTACTCTGAGAATCTGACTGTGCTCCTTCTGGAGATTCAGCTCGCTGTACTGTTTGAGGACTCAAATGTGGTGGAGTAGGGGACATAGGTGGAGAATTGTAATTGGATGGCGATGAATTACCAGAATTAGATGGGCTGACATTATCATTATTTTCTAAAAATAATATATATCAAATACATTACATTATGCAGAAACAGCAAAATCTATTTATTTTCTAGTGTTTCCAATGGGGAAGTAGACAACATAAAAAATTACAAAAATAATGATATGGTATTATAGTACGACCCTCTATCATGTTATAAATACAATTTCAACGTAATTTTACCAACCATTACTTGTTTGAATGTAAAACGTATATGCTTAAAATGAAAATGAATTTAAAATAACGCATTTTGTCAGTTACATAGTGACATAAAAGCGTGAAATGTGCATGCCACGATCATATCTAGAGCCCAGATTGCAGCAATAAATAACATCAAAACCAGGGTTGGCTATAGTTCGAGTTCTATGATAGCTGGAAATTAAAAAAAAAAAATACAACTAAATGAAAAAGTCTAACCCTCCCAGGAAAACAACCATTTTGGGGAAAATTCCCGATGAGGGAAAAAACCCATCTCAAATACGTATATCTGCTCAGTGTCACCGAGGGGGGGTATAAATATATAAATAGAAAAGAAAATAAAAATACTCTGAACAGATAGCGATAATTAAACAGCAAGTAAAAAGTGTTTACACAGAAAATTATTTCAGATTTTTCTTCTGTTCTTTTTCCTTTAATGATTTC
Organism: Rutpela maculata; assembly: GCA_936432065.2. NCBI lineage: Eukaryota > Metazoa > Arthropoda > Insecta > Coleoptera > Cerambycidae > Rutpela > Rutpela maculata. The sequence continues at coordinate 163,969,346 of OW386286.2, forward strand.
CTTTAATGTTTTCCACATCTCCTTTGAGTCGTTTTTCACATCGTCGATTTTCTCTGTGTAGAAATTTGATTTTGCTCTTGTGATTATGTTAACCATCTCGTTTGTTTTTTGTTTATATATTTCCCAGTCCTCATCCTGTTTTGTTAACATTGCTCTTTTATACCGAATATCCCTATCAGCTATTGCATTCTTTATTTCATCTGACCACCATCCTTTTTCCTCTTTACGTGTTTTATATTCTGTTACAGGTGCGACTTTGTTGAAACTTTGAGTTATTTGATCAATACAAATCTCAGAAATTTTATTTACATCATTTGTGATTTTGTCCCATGGAAGAGCTAAAAGTTCAGCTTGAAAATCCTCTTCTTTAAAATTTTTAAAGTTTCTTCTTCTTATGTTCTTAATTGTACTTTTAGTATACCCGCTGTTTAACTTTATTTTTATAATGCCATGATCAGTTATTTTTGGAGTGTAACATACTTCATGTTCAAGGTCTTTATTATTAGTAAATATGAGATCAATTTTTGTTTCACTCAGTCTTGTTATTCTAGTGTACTGCTTTACTATTTGATACAACCCTAGCCTGCTAATTATTTGTTCGAGTTTCACTGTATAAAATACTTTTACTGACATATCTATATTAAAGTCCCCCGTAACTATGAGTTCACTGCTGCCAATGTCAATTTCATTAATAGTACTTTCGAATTTTCTTAAAAAGTCACTATGACTAGCATTAGGAGAATGGTAAATAATTAATATAATAAAATATTTGTTATTCACAATCACTTTACTAGCTTTACTATTAATTTGTAAATTTGTTATTATACACCTTATTGTATGCTGATGTGTTTCGACTTGCAAAATAGTTATTAAGGTACCAAGGGTGTTATAAGGATAATAACGCACCGAGGTCGGCAGTGTACTTCCCGAGGGCCTCTGGCCCGAGGGAATGTATGTCGACCAAGGGCGTCATTATCCTATAACACCCGTGGTGCCTTCAACGTTTAATGTCCTACAAGTCTGTTATTTAATTCGAATTTTTTTTTTTTACATTTACGATTTATTAATTTGACATCTATTATGTTCAGAACAATTTGATTTAAAAGAGAGTAAAAATCAAAATCGTTTGTAAACGCCGCCGTTGCATAGCAACGCATTTTGTTTGTCAATAACGCTATCATAATTTGCTTGTTTTGGGTTGTTATAATTTTATAATGCCCTAGGGCGTTATAGATATTCATAACGCCCTAGGGCGTTATTTTTTATTTAATGTATCTCAAAATAGGGTGGTTATTGTAAAATAACAGACTTGTAGGACATTAATATTTATTTTGTACTTTGACACCAATAAATATCTATTTATCTATCTATAATATTACATCTACGTAAAAGCCGTCCCTGGAATTTATACAATACAGGCTTTATTTATATGGCACTAACACGCCTGACAAATTTCTAAAATGAAAGTACATAGCCTGAAATAATTTTTAATATGATGATCAAGAAAAAACATTTACAGACTAACAATTTACTAACATAGGTAAGTAACATAGCATTCGTTTCACTGTTCAAGCTTGGAAATTATGGTGTTATGTCACAACCAATAGAATAGCTTGGAAATTTGCGGTAATATGTAACCGTTTAAATAGAGTTTAAACTTTATGATTTTTTATGCTAAAACATTATTAAAAAAATAAAATAAAAATACGAGTCACCTATTTTTATCTATAGATGTTATTAGAATAATTTTGAAAAATTGTCCACTTGCCCATTAAAAACTCAAACTGTGCAATATAATCATAGTAAACACTTTTCAAGAATAACCTTTCGGTCCTGGCGTACACTGCAGTGTACGGCAATTCAAATTTATCTTAATAGAATATTTGATATGATTTAGACCCTTACATTCCACAGTACACTTCAGTGTACACCTTATTAAAGTTTCATTATGACTGATGCCATTTATGGGTTCAAAAATGAAAACTAAATCTGTTATTGTTATGGCGAGTGTGTTTCGAGCAGAATTAATGGCAATTGATTGAGTTATAATTAACCGTCTATTATATTATTTAGTGCATTGGTGAAAACATTTTTGATATTTATAAAAGCAGGATTCTCTTAGCAATTTTTGTTCAAAATGCGCAAAAAGTCACTGGTATACAAAGATTTTATTTACTATTTAGAAAACGATGACTCAGATCTAGATATTTTGAGGGAAGATGGTGATGGATGGGAAGATTCCCATCAACAAGAAGGTTTGTTTGAAAATGATGTTATCCAAATTGCATGTAGGCTGATGAGATATATTTAAATTTTTAGGCATGCAGGTCGTAATGAAAGAGCCACATGTACTGTGCTAGAACCTGATCAGGGCCAAAAGATTATGCAGAAGAAGTTCCTAAGTCTGTTCTGCAGGGGCAAACTGACAAGGATGTCGAAATTATTATCATATTATATCATACTAAAAAATAAATACTCAATACACATTTTTTATTGTCAATATTTTAAGAAACTGTAAAAATTAACATTTTTTAATCATTTTTGCTTCAATGGTTATCATACCATTAAGTCCCAGTGTACACTACAGTGTATGCATCAAATGTCAAAACTGGGTAAAGATAATACTTTTTAACAAAAACTAAAAATCATTAAAAAAATAAAAGAAATCATGTGCAAAATTTCAGAATTTTACTTCAAATTAAAAAAAAATCGGGACCGAAAGGGTTAAAACAATATCTTTCTACACTACAACTCACTGATTGCACAACTTTTCAAGTGATATAAATATATCTAGCTGAATTTGTCATAAATCCATTGAACATAGTACTTACCAATTAAATTACTCTTTTGATGAAAAGAGTTTCCAATATTAGACTGAATTTCATTTATCTTCAACTCATCAGGCATTTGACAATTAACACAAAGCCACTTCTGGCCATTTCTAACTTTTTCAGTAATCCTCGGCTGATGACAGCCAGCATGATATCCATCTGCACATACGGAGCACACTGTCAGATAGCCCTGTAAAAAAAGTAAAATAATTTAAAACTGAATAGAAGGCTGCCAATGCGTTTCATTAGCTGTCCAAGTGGTATCAAATATATTCATTAAGGCTGCATTTCCAATACTATAGTTTGGAGCTTATTTATTTATTATCTGGAGATAATTTAGCTCCATCCATTCGTCAACTAGGCATTTATTAGGATTTAAGGTACTTGTATACTAAAATGAACTTTTACAGTTTTAAACAATATACTAAGAAATAGTGATTTTACACTTGAATTTTCAATAAAAATAAAATCGTCTGTTTAGTTTCGGAATAATCGATTCGAAAAATTTGACAAATTTGCCTTACTTGACATAGTAGAGCTCGGATGCACGCTAGGCTAAGTTAATTTTCGCTTTTGATACCACAATTGTTTAGAAATATGCTTCAAAAATTAGCATAACATTAAATAGTTTCTTATTAACACTCTGTTAAAACCCTGAAAAAAATCATCCGTCTAATATAAAAGTTGTTAGAAGTTTAATCAAATCTAAGTCCTAAATTTGTTAAATAAAGCAGGATCTTTTTTGTGTAAATTTGATGGTTAAAGCATAGTCTAGCACCAAAATAAAAAAAAAATAATAAACGGAACAACAAATTTTCTTAAGTTGAATTTAGTTTTGGTCAAAACCCTTATTGATATAAATAAGGCTCCGACTCACATCGCTGTAGCAAAAAGGGTTCCTGAAATATTAAATAAAAATTCACTCTAGAGCTCCACCCTCAAAGGGCCCGAGCTACCTTAGGAAGCATTTCCATACGCATGTTTATACCAACTTTTTTTCGTATTCTTGCAAAAACTATCATCACCAAAGTTTCCTGTTGCATTCTCTTATATTTATTGGTTTAAAACCATTCCAGATATTGCCGGTATTAAAGGAAAACTATAATCGAGCATCTTCAGCATACATCTGGGTGCTACAATTCTGTATGAATGTTGGCAAAGAACTAGTGAACCTAGTATAAAACACAGGAACCGGCATAAATTTTAAAAAATGCTCCATAAGAAACAAAGTCAAATTTTCGAATAAATGGTAACCTCAAAACTTACCTAATTCTCCTCATATCCACCTCATTCATTTCTTTAAATTCTTGTATAATCATAAAGATGGATCAACTTTCTTTAAACAATTGTTAATGCTATTTTATGAAAAGTTCACTCCACCTGTCCCAACAAACACAGATAATAAACTGTCTACATGCCTCCACCAATTGGAAGAGTACTGGTAAGGAGAGCGAAATTATTGAATGTGAAACACTGGCCAGCGCTTGGCCATCAGGCACTTTGCAAGTAATAATGGTGGTATTACTAACATTGATTTTTTTTTTTAATTTACTTATTTATTTTAAACTGCGTATAGACCAGGGTGTATTAAATAGGTGATGTGACAAGAACCCAAATAGTAGCTTTATAACTGCTTACTTTGTACATATTGTAATATATGGCAGGAGCAATAGGATCTGTCATTACTTACATATAGAAAGATAATTTTACAGATTCTATGCATACGTGCATACAGTGTTGCATACATTCCCGGCCTTTCGTTTGTGTTTAGTGAAACAAAAGCGCTGTGACATCTGACAGTAAGTAGCTAAAAGAAATACGTTTAATACACTGGCGCTAAATTTTTAAAAATCAGCTATTTTTATGCATTACTACATGCAGCATGGCAAATTCGTCTATCTATACACAGGTAATTGTAAGACCCTAAAGCACGCGCCACCTACTAAAGTAAATAGAAACCATGCACTTATAAAGTCATTATTATCATAGGAAAGTGACGAATGTCGGATCACCTATTTAATACACCGTGGTACAGATACAAAAACCAATTACATATGCACAATAATAGACAGTCACTGAAAACTAAAACCACACAAAAATGAGGTCTTAACTTAGGAAGAGATGAATTAATCTAATATTATAGGTGAGAGAGCAGTTTACTCTTGCTTACATTGAAAATATCAATATCAAATACTACTATAAGATAATTTACGACTGACAAAACATTTTCAACTGGTGATTTAAAATTGCTAATTTTAAATATTATTTCTAAGACGAATATCAGGTACATTGAAGTTCATTGCAGATAGTATATCAGGTACGGTATTATCACGATGTAATGTATTAAACAGAATTTGAGTCGTTTCGTAACGCTTACTTAAGGAGGTTTTATTAAAATAAATAAGCTGGCTTTGGTATGATACTAACGAAGAGCCAGACTCTGTTATGTCTTGGATGTAAAGACTTGACAAATCTTTTCTGTATTTTTTCAATACTACTGTTTGGAAGAGAGTTCTAGGATTCCATATAGGCAACAGTATTCGAGCTAAGGGGGAACATATATGTTGAAAATCAATACACGTTTTGCAGACAAAATCTTTACAGGCTGGAATAAAACCACTGAGTTTTATTCTTAGACCTTAAGCTTTTTGTAGCCAAGTTCATAAGTGTTCATTAAAGATAAAATTTCGATTAAATATTACACTAAAATCTCCGATTTTGTTAACTCTCACTATTTGCAAGCCATTAATGGTATATTCCCCTAAAATAGGATCTTTTTTCTAGTAAGACATTATTTTACATTTTGACTTGTTCAAGGCTAAATCAGTATCTCTACAGAATACATAGAATATATCAATATCACTTTGCAGAGAAGAAATTTAGCATGTTTGATGTAATTCGATATGCCATTGACAAATATAGCAAAAAGCTACACGGTCCAATTATCGCCATCTGAAGTACCCCAGAGGTGGCTGCCAAGACGCCCCACTCACTGTTGTTGAATCTAACAAATTGTGTTCGGTGTATCAAATAAGATCTTATAAAAATTAATAGCTTATTTTTCTATTAACACGTAATGATGGACTCCATCGAAGGCTGTTACGAGATCAGTATAAAGTGTCTATTTGACAGTCTGTAATTTCATCTGCTAAAAATTCACTGAATACACATAAATTGGTGACAGTACACTTTTTGTCGATAAATCTACGTTGTTCCTCTAGTAACACTGCAGGCACATGAGGATAGATTCTGTTATAAAGAATATCTAATCTTTTTCAAATTTCGAGCTGCTGTAATTTTTTAAAAGTTGACCGTGGAACAAAATCGTTTAAACAAAAGATTTGCGAAATTTTATGATCTACAATATTGATAATAGCCAATTACTACATAGGAGCAACGAGGACAGATAATTGCAAAAATGTGCGGTGAAACATTCTGAAGGCTGTAAATCGTAAAATATTAATAATAGATAAAAATAGTTTAAACAAACATTGGTATTACCTAATTTTAGGGAGAACTAACAGGAAATAAGGTAATGGAGAAACACCTATTTTGACTGTCATATTTTGGTATAAAAAAAAAGATAATCTCTTGCAGGAACTATTCGTGAGTCAAATGACAGATTGATTGTACTAATTAACAAAATGATGAAAATAAGATACAAATTAAACACAATACATACAATCTTGACCAACTCTGGCCATGTCAAATATGAGAAGGACTGTAATAACACAGGTCTAAAAAAAAAAAAACTGCTCCACGGACTAAACCTATCATGCCTTAAGTATTTTTGTGTGCTGAATCCGAATTTTCAATTTAAAACATTTTCTACCGCGTAGATTTCGAGAAATCCCGGTTTTTATTGTCGATTTGACAATAAAAACCGTGATTTACTCGAAATCTACGCGGTAGAAAAATTTTTAAATTGAAAATTCGGATTCAGCACATAAAAATACTTAAGGCATGATAGGTTTAGTCCGTGGAGCAGAATTTTTTTTTTGTAGACCTGTGTAATCTTAAAACGATTATTATTGAAGAATTAACTGCAATAAAATCCAAAGATATTTAAAGAAAAGTAAAAAAGTTCTAGCATTAATAATAGAGCGAAATTAGCCAAAAAAAGGAGGGAACCTGGACAAAATTATTAAAAATCTGAATTTTTGCACAGACGTTCATTGAGGTGTCGCATCCCCAAATCCACAAAAATCACAAAATATTGAAGGTCAAAGTTTTTTGCAAATATCTCGCATTCCATACATTGAATGCCCATGAGGTCAATGTGAAAGTTGAAGAGAAATAAATTATCTAAAAGTTGTCTTTTTTATTTTTTCTCAACCTTCGCGCCAAAAAAATCGGACAAGAAATAAAAAAGACAACTTGTTGATAGTTCAATTCTCTACAACTTTCACATTGACCTCATGGGCATCCGATGCATAGGACGCGAGATATTTGCAAAAAACTTTGACCTTCAATATCTTGGGTAGCCATGTTGGGATTTTCGTGGATTTGGGTTTGGGACACTTTAACCTTAAAAAACGTTTGTGCAAAAATTTAGATTTTTACTAATTTTGTCCAGGTCAAATGCTAATTTCCCTGGATTATAAGCCTATTAATATTAGTAAATCTTCCAAAATCTATAAATCAATTTGCAGACCAATCATTGAATACGGACATACACTTTATTTAAACTGTAGAAAACCTGCCTTGAAAAACATTCAAGTCGCCGAAACATCCTCTCTTAGAGTTATCACAAAAATTCGCCATCCTACAAATCCACTCCACCGCTCATCCAATACCTTACTATAAACAAAACTAAAATTCTTCCGATCACCCAAAGGTTGCCAATACTTTCTACCAAATTTGCCAAAAAAGAACATAACATGGAACATCTAGAACCACTTTTAATACCAAAAACAGAAGATAGGCCTAAATACAATCATCCCACAAGAACACTCCAAGAAATTCTCTCGTCCCTGGCACTGGAAAACTGAATACCTATATATTATAGTACATTTATATAAAAATTCTGTAATTTTTTTTTACACATGAAATGTATTTATTCATATCATATTACGTACTAAGTAATTTAATGGACTCAATTAGTTGTGACGTTACGAATTATGCAACCTCTATATACTACTGTCATGACACACGGGTTGCCTGCCAAACACACTGAAACTTTGACCCTTAATGCATATGTTTATAAGGCGACATTTTCGAAGATAGAAACAGAGCTTAGAATTTTATTTTATTTCTCTGGTCTAATAAATATTTAAGGACTTCTAATACCTATTTCACATTTAAGAAATACGTTAAAATGTATATATCCATATTTGATTTATAAAAAGTTTATTTTAGTTTCATAATACAGTTTTTGTAATTCTTTATACTTTTGTATATTTTCTTATACCTTTTGCATGATAAATGGTAACTGAAAATTCTTAAACATTTCTTCCAAGGGAGAAATAAAATAAAATTCTACGCTGTTTCTATCCTCGAAAATGTCGCCTTATAAACATATACGTCAAGTTCTGTGTGCTTGGCAGGCAACCCGTGTGTCATGACAGTAGTATGTAGAGGTTGCATAATTATGTGACGTCACACTAATGCGGTCCATTAACCAGTCACATACGTATGAATCACACTGGCTGAAGGACTTCGGTCGATGGCCATTTGGTTGTTAACGTAACCAAATAACTAACTACTATTAGAAATCTTCAAAATCACCTAAACTACTAAATGAACTTACCGCATCCGAAGTTTCGTAACAAACAACACATGTTTTACAATGCGGGCACTGCCATGTGTTGTCAGGGTACATTTTTAACATCATGTCCTCTCCATTGAGGCAACTAAAATGAGCTGTAACAAAATGTCCTGTTTAATATATGGAAACAATATAACCCATGCTAAAAGTATCATATTGATGAGAAGTACTGATTGAATCATCCATGATCAAACTGCGTTATGTTCGATATCATATGGACATATAGGGTGGCCCACCGAAAATTAAAAAAACGTGTTTTCTGCTTGTATAAGCATTCTCCGATTTTATTTTTAAGGGAGACACTTTTATTAGATATTGTCGACTGTGCCACTTCAACCCTTAAGCCACCCCTACCCCTATCAACGATAAAATATATTGTTGTTAGTGAAACATTTAAAGCACTCGCATTATAGGCTGTTTTAATAAAACTGTTTGCTACACCGCATAACCATTTTGTAATAGCTTTTGTAAATGCTCTAAAAAACAATACACTTATTCTTATTCTTTTCAAGTTGAAAAATCCAATCAGTTAGTAATTTTATGACCATTATTAAAATATAAAGAGAGACACCAATTTTTGAAGTAGTTGTTCCTAAGTTCGGTATTCAGAGAATCTTTTACAGAATATGCCAAACAATATGAGAGACAAGAATCTGATAATTGAAGAACCTCAATCTTCAAACTACTACATGAGATGGCAATGACAGATGTCCGCGATAACTACGGATTGCTGGCATTAATATCACACGTCAGTAAAATAATGCTGTATATTCTTCAATCAAGACTTCAGCATTATCTGTACTGGCAAATATCTGCTGAGTAACCAGTTGTTAAAGGACCTGGTACTGGAGAGCAAATACTGAATTTGCGACAATTTATTGAGAAGGCAAGAGAATATGTACCTATGTTAGGTCCCCAAGTAACAATTTAAATACCTTTTAGATTTATTTGTATTTTATCAGTGTTTTATACAGTGTGTTTCACTTGAAATGGTAACACCCCAATAACTTTTTTATTTTTTTTTCCGATTTGAATCAAATTTTGCTTAAGTATAGAACGAATCAGGATCTACTTATGACCAGAAAAACATTCGCCTCTTACAGGTGCAAAGGTACCTGCGGTACCAAAATATGCGGAGAAAATAAAAAAATCATATTAGGCATATCTTTATCGGAAAATTTTATTAATGAAACTTGTTCAGAATAATTGTCCAAAATTTAATCGAAATTAAAAAATATTGAAATTTTGATTAAAATAATGTCAAAGTCCGAAAATATCATTGTAATGGGTTTTTTTGTTTAGAGAACTGTACTATGACAATTTTGTTTGAAACTAAACTCAAGCTGCTAGGTAGTTGTCAAGCAATTTACAGTTTTTTTTTTGAATAATTAATTTAAAAATTTTTAAAACTTTAATTTTCCAATTTTTTAATTTTGATTAAATTTTGGACAAGGTTTTTGGACAATTCTGAACAAGTTTCATTGACAAAATTTTCCAATAAAAAAATACCTAATATGATTTTTTTATTTTCTCCGCATATTTTAGTACCACAGGTGGCCCTGCATTTGTAGGAGGGTAATGCTTTTCTAGTCCTAAGAAGGTTAGGTTAGGTTGATATGTTAATGGACTAATATACAGACCCTCCATTGCAATCATCTGGCCTATTGTGGCTCACCTCTAATTATATTTCATCCAGTAAGTTCAGTATGTACCTATGTACCTAGACTACGGTACGACTATTGACAATGTGGAATGGGACAAACTGTGGACTATATTATTAGAGATTGAAACATTATTATTATTAATAATTATTAATTATAATTAATTATTATTCGCCAACTATATGAAGAAAACTCTGTTTTGGTGAAAGTCGACAAGATTAACTCAAACTAATGCAAAGTTGGCAAAAGCGTCTGAGGGTCTGTGTTCTATCACCAATCTTCTTTAACATCTACATTGAACACTTGATGTGATGTGTGCTAGAGGCCCTGGCAGAGTGGAGTAGCTATATACTAAACTTCTTAATTGTAACCAGGGTGAGCTCATATACCTGCTGGATAAGCATGAAATAATATAGTCCACGTAAATTGGAATTTTTAGGAGAAATAATTTATAGAGTTTATATAAAAACCAACCCCACCGGTGACTTCATGCTGGTTCTTCTCATTTTTCTTACTAACCGCCGTTCGAACGAAAAGAGTATAGGAAAGAAAGTATTTGCCATTAAATTCTACACAAAAGACCCTCTATCAATTTTTCAGCTAATCTCTACCCAACTCTAGCAAATGACGTTCAAAGTAGGAGGTGGTTTGGAGCGTCCAGCCAAAAATCGTCAAACGCAGTATTTCACAGCGAATATCTCCATAATGGCTAGCTTACCAGGAAAAATCGTTAAAAAGAGATTATAAAACGGAATCTCCTCTATAATGTACATGTATCGCAAAATTTTTTACAAAAAATAATTTAATTTTTCTTCGGGTGCTGAATTTAAGCACCCTTCCCATGGCAGTTAGACCACATAGTTAAGCAGTGTGCAATTCACATTAAAAGAAATTATGAAAAATAACTAGTCAAAAATGAGTGAAGGTATATTTGTAGGCATGTCTTAATATGAAATGTGATAAAGTACCTACAGTAGGTGGGCTGAAAAAAATTTAAATTTTGAATTTGCGCTTGGCCTAGTTTCTAATTTGTTACTAATGTATCTAAAACTAATTCAAGTAAATTTTTTGCCAAATCGGTTAGTATTTAACCGAGTTCCCATGGCGTTGAAAATAAAAGAAAAGGCCCATTATTCGCTTTTTAACATTTTTTAAATCGACGTTTCAATTTTTCCAATATCAAAATGTGTGTGGTAAAAGTTTTTCAAATAAAATATATTTCAATCCCATTACTCCAGTCGGTAAAGTAAAAAATACACCAGAAGCTCGCTAAAAATATTATCTGAGATTTTCCTTCAATAACTGTTAGTGGAGGGGTTATACATCATAAAATCACAAAAATCCGTTCTGGGGGGGTGCCGCAACCCCCCACAAAAAATCACCCCTTCGTGAAAAAAGCCTTATTTTAGCTCGTTAACTGTTGAAGATATAAAAAAAAACCGCTGCCCAAGGAATCACTACTTCCACATCCAGATTCTCTATCCAAGTCACTCACATCGAAAAAACTTTGTATGTGGAAATAATTGTTTATGGAACTTTAATAATATAATATTTGAAATCCTCTACCCCAAAAACCCATAAAACGATATCCCACAACGGTAGTGGGGTGGGGGTGGTGATAGGGGGTGGCAGTGGGGGTGGATGAAGTAAAAAATATTTTGAGGCTTCTGGTTCTTGTACATACACTAAATCACAATTTTTTTTCATCCCCTTTAATAATGGGGTGGGGGTGGTAATGGGGGTGGCTAATGCCAAAAATTTTTTTGAGGCCTCAGCTTCTCTTGTATATACTAAATACCAATTTTATGGACTCTTACCTGCTTGATTTACCCATTTACACCTAATTTACCCCAATTTACCCCCAACCCTTCGACGGAACAAGATGAAAATATAATCTAGTTCTAGATCTCGTTAAAGTACATATGTGTACCAAATTTCAAGTCAATATCTTAAACGGTTCCAGAGTAAACGTGCGCACAAAAAAAGTTACAGACAGACCGACAGACAGAAATTTTTTTTTGTTCAAACTTAAAATCTCGACGTTTCATGACATTTTAAGCCTATTTGAACAATAAAAATTTTTTAAAATTTTTTTGTCGTTACTATACCTACTTCCACTGGACGTGGAAGTAATTGCACAATTTTTCTATAGCGCGCAAAAAATTTGAAATAAACGAAAATTCCCGCACATTAAAAATACAAATTTTGGAATTTTTTCAATATCGATTTTCTCCAAAAACAACAAAATTACAATAGGACTTTTTTTTAGGAAATTAGTCAAGCTTTTTTTTTTATGATTTTATGTGGTTTTGTGATGTATATATACAGTTACTGAAGGAAAATCTCAGATAACATTTTTTGTGATGGAAATTTTTATAATTATTGGACTACATGTAATATAAAAATTTGTCATAAAAAAACTTTATCATTCATCAAATTCTTCCAATTTCCATACAACTGAAAAATATTTTTTCATTTTTTCTACGACCGCCTTCGAAAACGGCAAATAACGCACAGTAACCATGACTCGAAACTGTCTTTTTTCACACAATGTGTGCAAAAATCCAAAAAACAGAACTGTCATGTTTTTCACACAGTGCTGTCGAAAACAGAACTGACACCTTTATTTGTATTTTTTGAGCCTATTCAGATTCATAGCAACAGTCTTATTTAACAGTCTTATTTAACAACTAAACATCAGTTTTGAAGTCTTCAAACCACATCACTTTTAAAGAAATTTATAAAAACGGTTGATCTGTTTACTTATAGTACGTTACCAATAACCCTTATCAAAACAGTGAGCTTTATTTCAGGGAAATTCTATAGATTATGAAATTCTAAGAAACTTTTCCATACGACAAAAGTTCGAAAAACGATACGGGCGGCTGGCAAACGACTTTCCGTCTCTCGTTAAAAATGATGAACAAGACATGAATTAACCGAGAACTGCCATTTTTCATTGGCCTAAGTTCCAATAATATCAATCAAAGTTGTATCAAATTGGAGGGTAAAATTATCAAAGCAGCGAGGCTAAAATTTTTCTATTTATAGAGTGGGGTGTATAAAACGATAAAAAAATGCAAATTGCCGTTTTCCGTTGGCCGTAGCTGCGCGAAAGCGAATGGAATCGCATATAAGTTCTCCGTGCTGGCGCAGTGGCGCGCAGAGTTCATAGAGATGCTGCATGACTTCCTTGCCTATGGTAACGACATGGAGTGTATCCGAAGCCATGTAGCATCTCCAGTAGAAGATATAGAACGCGTATATACATAAATAAAAGACGGAAGCTACTGGGATCGAGGATGCTGCGTTGTCATTATACAGAGATGGTATACTCCGTATAGTGCCAACACAGCGTCCTCGGTCCGGGCAGCTCGTATCAGAGCCTCCTGGTATGTATGTGCGTGCGTGCTCTGGAATGACGCGGCGGTGCGCGCAACAGGTTTTGAAAAAAACCATTTTTTTTTTCATTTTAAACAAAAAAAACAGTTTTTTTTGTTTAAAACAGGTTTTTTTAAGTTTTAAATGGTATGTTTAAAACATGTTTAAAACAGGTTTAAAACGTTTAAAACTATATTGAACTAAAATTAAATGGTGCCAGGCACAGTATGTCTGCTAGTACTAGTTGATGTCAGATGGCACTCTTAAACGGATTTTACAGCACTCTGCAAATAAAATGCTCAGTTGACCACTATAACAGAATTATTTATCGGAATGGACCATCATCGGCACTTTTCCTGCTTTTCCACAAACTCCAAAATAATGCATTTATTTAAAACATCGCACTGTGTTTTAAACTATGTTTTAAACAGTTGTTTAGAACATAGCATTTTGTATTAAATATGTTTTAAATATTTGTTTTAAACATGTTTTAAACACTTTGTTTAAAACATTTTGTTTTAAACATGCCAACCCTGGCGCGCAATACATGGAGAGCTTGGATGGCTTCGTTGCCTGGCAACGAGGTGGAGTGTACCCAACAAAATGGAAGGGAAGACTGGAACGTAGGGATGAGCGATATTCATCAATATTCGATGTTCATCGATGATAAAGAGCAAAACATCGATTTTTCAACATCGCTGACGAACTGTATTAATTATCGGAACATTGATGAATAAGGACCAATGATAAGAATCGATGATAATCGGAACTGTTCAGTATTATTTATTGTATATTGAAAATTATTAACTAAACAAATCGTACTTCCAGTAGAGTCAACATCGATGTTTTGAGGTCAATGATAATCGGTTATCGATATTTAATTGTCGATGTCAACATTGAAACCAACATCGATTTCTTAACATCACTCATCCCTACTGGAACGCCGACGCCGTTACGTGAAAATGAAACTCTGTGTTACAGCCAGGGTTGGCATGTTTAAAACAAAATGTTTTAAACAAAGTGTTTAAAACATGTTTAAAACATCGCACTGTGTTTTAAACAAATATTTAAAACATATTTAATACAAAATGCTATGTTTTAAACAACTGTTTAAAATATAGTTTAAAACACAGTGCGATGTTTTAAATAAATGCATTATGTTGGAGTTTGTGGAAAAGCAGGAAAAGTGCCGATGATGGTCCATTCCGATAAATAATTCCGTTATAGTGGTCACATGCACTAAACTGAGCATTTTATTTGCAGAGTGCTGTAAAATCCGTTTAAGAGATCTGACATCAACTAGTACTAGCAGACATACTGTGCCTGGCACCATTTAATTTTAGTTGAATATAGTTTTAAACGTTTTAAACCTGTTTTAAACATACCATTTAAAACTTAAAAAAAACCTGTTTTAAACAAAAAAAACTGTTCAAAACAAAAATAAACTGTTTTTTTGTTTAAATTGAAAAAAAACTGTTTTTTTTTCCAACCCTGGCTGTCAATAGTGTCAATTCCAAGTGTGATAAAGTGATATGGTTGTACCGCATTATGTCTGATTAGTTAGTCATTGGTGGCGCATTTCTACAAAAAAATAAGGTCATTTTTTTTTTCATTCTTTTAACTCCTTCCGGTGAGGACAACTGCTAATTTTTCCGCATGTCATGGTAGATCACGTTGTATAGTGCATGCATACCGTATCGTTGCTGTAGCCATAGAATAATCGAAATATCGAAGTAAAGATACATAACTAAAGATTCTTTATATGATATGTACAGCGTGGCTATATGGGCAAGGAGCTGCTGGGGAAGAGGTATGGCAAGGTCGTACGCCTAACAGGGGCAACCGCGATAGAAGTGTGATGCTGTCAAATGTGCTATAGAACAAAGCGATGCCATCTAGAATAAAGCATGGATAAAAAAGTCGTTGCGAACAAGAGAAGAAGGTATTCAGAAAATAATTTATAGATAGCTTATTAACAACAGAAAAAAAAATTGTTCAACAACTTTACTGTTAGTAGGTACCTAGTTCACGAATGGGTCAATGGCCTTAATAATAAGTAATCGATAAGTATATGAAATTGATATGTTATCGACTCACCTTTATTGCTGCATTCTCTACAGGCAACCATACGATCATTTGGACCTCTTTTATTCTGAACGTGGCAGACTGAACAAACTCCTCCTTGATCGCGTCCATTGCTTGAGGTTCGAGAATCTGGTCTACTTTCATCACTTAATCTAGCCAACTGTTTTTCAATTGTCGCCTTATTCAAAGAACCTGCAGGTCTTCCTCTCTTTTTTGGAACATGTGTGTCCGATGGATCAAAAACTTTCTTTGCCCTCTAAAAATTTTAATAAAAAATGAGGTTAGTTTCACTTTTTATATAAAAGTAAAAACATATTTTGGTGCACATACTAAATTTAATTTATCAAAATACATCTAATATGTCTTTAAGGTATCCAAATTTTCTTGTGAATGTAGGTAAAGTACCTACTTTATGTATTACATATTTTGATTTGTATAATATACCTATCCTGAGAATATTTTAATAAAATACGTAAAATAAACATTATTCATTTAAATTCTAATTAACTCCGATTTAAAATATACAAAAATGAGTACCGATTTGTATTTTGACATATTTTGTTATTTATAAATATGCAAATAAAAATTTTGACAGTCACTCTTAAGAGAAAGTTAAAAACTAACCTTACGCCTTCCCCCTATTCTCAGAGATCCGTTGTCAGACTTCTTTTCATCGGCGGAATTTGTGGAGGAATCCATATTTTCAAAATGTTCTTGTTTTGTATCCTTTTTTGGTCCCGGACGTTTTCTGGGTTTAAGTTGAATAATATATTCATGCCTATTATTCACTTCTGCGTCTTTCACCTCATTTGTGTTGATTTCGGTCTCTGTCTTTAGCCTTTTCCAATCATCTGTTTTCTCTGTTTCCGTTTTGTGCGTCTCTTCGTCTTCCTTCGAAGGGCCCATGAGGTAATGACCATTTTCCATCTTTATTAGTCCACCGTTTTCGACTTCTTTTTCAAGTAAAATACTGATATACTTTTTTGTGTACCTCACGCTATCCTTTGCCAATATGTTGTTAATTATTTCATGCCCGGGTACGCCTATTTCAAGATAGTCTGGCTCATCTACAATTAATTCACCGAAGGCGTTTGTTAAAAGTTCACTAAATTGTCGATTTATTTTATTATTGCTGTCATTTCCATTATCACCTTGGTGTTGACTGTCACGTTGCCTCATTTGAGCGTACTTTTTTGCAGCGTTTCGATAACTTATGCTACCTTTATATTCCACTTTAAGTACAACATTATTTGTTACACACCATTCCAAATCTGCTCTTGCTTCGGCAGAGTTAATAGCGAAACGACGAAATAAATAATTACATATCCTCTGAATATCTGGTCGAGCTTTTCGCCGGCGTAACTGGTCAATCGCCTCTAAAATCCGCTCCCGGTTCTTTATCGAAGTCATTTCTGCTGTACATGTGAAATTATTATTAGTTTAGGACTTTAAAAACTTAACAAACACACGTATTAATATACGCCTAAATACTTATTCATACGATTAAGAAAATATAACTGATGTTCCCTTTAAACGTTCTATTTGAAAAATTACGCATTTCACTGAATATAAAAAATTTGAGAAAAAATACAAATGTATACACGTCGCGCTATAGTAATTCAATTCATATTATCTTATCTAAATAGATTTGAGCGTATATATTTTATAATTTCAATGAATCAAACCAATTTAAAGCAAGTTTTTGCACAAGATCACTAAATATCTTGCGAACAATGCAACAAATAAAATGCAAGACAACGCTCATTGCGCGCAGAAAGACGAGGCATGCAAAAGTACCTTGTGTTAAATTTTACCTGTGTATGATGTTAATCTCCACTAAAGCGCCTCGAACTGAAGTGTATTGTGCACAGGAATGTTTAAGGTATTATTTCCACTAGTTTTTCAAAGTGTCCGTCACATAATTTTTATAAAAAACATAGAGATAAGACAGCCGCATCTCACGCAACTTACTCCAACAATCGTTGAGACGGTCGGACACGGGTTTGGTTTTGTCTGTGTTGCGACAGGGTTGTTGTAGCGTTCTAGCTCGCTCGTTGCGCGCGCCGCCACCAGAACTCCTAAAGATTCATTTATTTGTTATAAATGGCACTTGCTAATTTCTTCAACGTATGTAGGCATATTGTATTATACAAGTTTATAGTAAATTATTAAATTCATTTTGATTTGAAATCGGTCGATTGAATATTTTACAGACCAGAGTAAAATTTCGCCAATATGGTTTTTCTGCGCCTACAGTTAAAATATGTATGTGGCTACCTATTTCTCCTCTGACGCACCACACCTGTCGCATTTTATTAAGTATGCAAAGGATACACAACATTTCAAAGGCGATTTAATGCCACTATTTAGTACAGGTATTAGAAGTAGGTAATACCAAACCAATAGCAAGATAAATTGCCGGCGTGAAGTTGTGCTTTGCTTTGAGAGCAGCAGATTTATTGATATATGCCGCGCGTATATGTAGGCGTACAGCCGAATAACTATTATTTAGTATAATTCCATTTTTCATTGCCATGCACTAGATAAGAAGGCAAAAATTAGATATTGTGCATCACTCTATACAGAGTGACACACTCATGAATATGTCTGTAGACGTTATGGTCAGAGCGTAATGTCAGTCAGTATACATATATTTGCGTACCTACCTAAACTGCAGGCATGACTGGGAGTGATTTAGCGATTATACATTTTATTTATAATAATTAATGGTATAGGTACTACCTATGCACCATTTTCCGGTGCATATAATGCGCAATATGTAGTACAAGCGGAGTATTCTGTGATATGCTGGATAGATGGGTATCGATATACCTACGCAAATTCACAAACTTCTATTAGGTATAGTATACCTACCTAGTTTTGTTCCCCGTTGCCGAGTCTTGATTATTTCCGTTTTAAGCGTGCGTGAAGGGAATATATCGAGCGTAGCTGTGTGAGAATTCTGGTTAAACTTTCAATTATGATTTTTTTAAGGCACACCAATATAACAGACGGTTAAACACATTATACTTATGTATCACGTAAATAACTTTGACGAATAAGTACAACGATATTTAAATTATACCTATTTTGCAAATATATATAAGTAGTAATAAGTACAAATTAAGGGTGTCTTCGAACAGTAATGAGAACCGGTTTGAAACTCTCATAAATTCTACTGACTATGCGCAGCAAGTTTAAATAAACCTTTTGAAATCGTATGTACAGGGTGATCACGCGAACATTAGACATTAGAACATTTAACTTCGTTATTTTTGGAGGTACACGTAAAAAAGTTAAAAAAGTAGGTAAAAGTTATAGGCAATTACGCGCATTTTCCAAAAATCATGTCAGAATAAAACAATGGGCTCATTTAGCATTCTTTTTTTTTCATATATTTCGAAAGTACACCTTGTAGTTAGTAAATGTGCAAAATATTAGATTTTTGTTCAACTCCTTCTCCCTCAAAATAAATAATGAAAATAGAGTGCGCGAAAACGCAGTGTGACGTAAAAACACCTGCAGCGGTCGACCGCTCGCCTGGTCCCAACACAGCACAGAAATATTCTAAGAAGGTGCACAGAATGTTTGCTCGGAACGTTTCAATATTCTGAGAATATTCTCACAACATGAAAATCATTACCATAGAATGTGCCATGCACATTACAAAGTGGAGTCTTTTAAATGTTCCTAGAACATTTCAGGTATGTTTTCCCAGGTAGCAAAGGCACGTGAAAATGACGTGACTAGTTAGTAGTCTACTTGATAAAAATGAAGTAATTAATGCATAAATAAGTATTGTCCTATCAATTTGTTTGTTAGCCATCCGTATATTTTATTTACATTAACATATCTAATTAATTATCTAATATTGTTTACCATCACTCCAATTTTTTTCTCACAAAGGTTGCCTGCAAATTATATTGTATTAAATTATTAAATTCATTTTATTTTACTTTTACCTTTACCAATTGCCGTCGGCATGGGTCAACGGTTTAACTCACTCGGCCACTGAAGTTACACATGCTAGTCCCTACTTAAAGACTATGATTATAGTTGAAATCCGAAACAAAATTTTTTCTGATTTCAAATTTGATGAGCGATGGGAGAAAGTCAGGAGTCAACTGTTTTAAGATTTTATAGTTGAGGTACTTATACAAACCTAGGAAACGTGTTGGAGAAAAAAGGGTAAAGATATAATATCGTCATCTACTATATTTAATGGTCTAAACAGACCTAAAATTGGAAAAAATATATTCGTATATCGGTTTTATAAGCAATTATTACCCTTAAAAAACAAAATTTTTTTCGGAGTTATTTTAACAACAAAAAAAAAACGGGCTAAGCAGCTGCCGACCTCGTGACTTGTCTTAACTCATTCGACCACTAACTTCTTGAGAATATTTATTTAAAGACTTTATAGTTGGAACGCGCAACGGCTAGATTTTGCTTTTTAATACATTTTAATCTAATTTTATTATTAAAAGAGCTCGATATCTGCACAAATAAATTGTCGAATCTTTGCAAACTCTTTCGAATATAAATTATTTTGGATATAATTAGTAGTGTATTAGTCATTATTCTTTTCGTAGTTGTTCATGATCCTCTTAGTCGTAGAAATTTCTTATTACAAAAAAATACATATAAATTAAGGCTGTGTTACCAATGTCAAAATATCGCGTTCATTAATTCGTCATTTTCTAATTCTTTCGCGAGGTTGTTCTTAAAAACGAACCGACAGAATTCAGATTTGATTTAATTTTTATAACTAATTAACTTAAGTATGTTAATGTATCATAATTTATATCTGAATACTAAATGAAATTAAGTTTCCAAAGTTTTCTCCTTTAGATTATTAAACGTGAACGTACCTCTCAATCGGCCGTAATTAATCTATAATTATTTTATTTTCTTTAATGGGACTCAAATGTTCAAATAAAATATCATACATACTAGAATAAATATATTTAACATGAAAAAAAGTAAAAAATCGGCATAATATTTGCTCCTATAAAAGATTAACCTCTTAGAAAAAATTGCTCATTTATGCTAATATTAGTTTGACGTTTTACTACTAGATGGCGGGACAGAGGTTGTTCGAAGTGGTAACACTGCTGAAATAACACTAGAAAGACAGTAAGAGCAGGGTCGGACCTAATTTAACAATAATAATTGAAATTATTACTGTTAGATATTGTAGATACAAATGCGGTGGTAACCATGAATTGTTTAATTATTTACGAACATCAAATCCTATTTAAAATGTTACAAAATAGAATAGGAGTTGAATCATTTTTTAATTCACTGTTGTAAATCTAGTCGGCTATTTTCAATACTGCCCGTACAGCCCTGCAACACTTCTGTTGCCAACAACAGATAAGTAAATCACAACTCATAACTAGACAATTGCATGGTACCTGTTTTCCCGGCAGAACCATTAGTTCGCTATTTCTATATAAGAATTGACTGTGGCGTGCAAACGCAGCCTTAAGGTATCATTATTTCTGAGAAACAAATAGGTACTTAAATAAATATTTGTATTTAGTATACCAAAATAATTATAATAATAGTTAGAAATAATAACCACTGTTATAAAGGTATCGCATCAACATTTTTTGTGGAACGTACCACGAACGTTCTTTTAAAATAGTATAGAAATATTTGATCAAAAATGTTTCATGAATATTCCAAATTAGATAAAAATATTTATGGAGGTTCTAGGAATATTTCAGGTAAATATTCTGTTTACAGAATATTGTCACTTAATGAGAATATTCTGAAAATATTCTGTGCTGAGTGGGATATGGCAAGCACAACAGACGTGCTATAACCGCATGCGCATAAAATCAGTCGTGCGCCCAGATAGCACAAGATATTCCATGAATACCCAGGTAGCACGTTATAATGACGTCAAAATCTGGTGATTCTGGTCAAAAAGGCGTCAGTGCACTAAAAATCGACGACATAATGACGTCTTATAAATGACATTAAATTAACGTGCTACATATCTCGGTGTTAAATTTATTTATATTTTATCGGATTACAAACTTTATAAAACTCGCTAATGGCATTTTGTTATCGTAAGCGGAGTGTAAAGTTAAAAAAAAAAGAAACTGTGTCGTGAAGGATAAGTATTGGCGTTTTTATTCGAGGATAATGTTTTTTAACAATATCCAAAATAATTTATATTCGAAAGAGATTGCAAAGATTCGGCAGTTTATTTATGCAGGTATCGAGTTCTCTTAATAATAAAATTAGATTAAAATGCATTAAAAAGCAAAATCTAGCCGTTGCGTATTCCACTATAAATTCTTTAAGTACTCTTCGAAAGGTTAGTGGTCGAGTGAGTTAAGGCGTCATCTTGCAGGTCACGCTCCTGGCGCGGGGTAGCGGACTAAACAGAACCAACAAAAAATTATTGTATACGATGGTGATCACATACGCGGCGCCGGTGTGGGGCAGCATCCCGGCCACGACATAACCCCACTAGCGGACTTCGTCCGGGAAACTTCCCAAAAATTCTGCCAATTCAAACTGGGCGAAAGTCCGCTAACCCGAAACATCAGACAGCATAATGCCACACTTTTCGACCTGAGACACCCATTACCATACCAGGCGTTGCCTATCTTTCGGCAACCTCCCTAGCCACATCTTTCCCACATCACAACTTCCATTTCACCATCCTTTACCATTCACCACCTTTTACCTCTCAAACCCCTTTCTATTCCCTTTATTCACCTCATTTTTGTTATTTTGTTAGTTTTTGTTCTTTTGTCTATTTTTGTCCTCTTCTAAATCCCCTCTCGACCAATAACTTCTTAAAAATCCAAACTTTTTAAATCACAACTTCCTCTCCACTCTACCTTTTCGAAGGCAGGTAGACCATCGGACGAAGATTGTCATAAGCTCGAACGGGTTTTTTCGTTGAGTTTTCCCGCGTCAGCAACCGTAGTTTCCTTTAAAACAGTGCGCGTGTGCTGGTGCGCGCGCCCTAACCAAAGTTTTTAATCCTAGCTTTAAGTAGTTATAAGTGTTTTTAAACTAGTCTTAGTTATCAGTACGCATTGTTAGGCTTAACTTTCCCATTTATTAAACAGGAGGCCTAACCCCCACCATTTTACCTATCCTTTAAGCCGAAAGCCGACCCCTTCTCACCCGACCACTCATCTACCACGGCGTTGCGCGACGTGGTGGTGTGGTCGGCTCTGAATCGGGATTCGGTCTAGGCGCATACATGTACTCTTAATACTCAATAAATTTGTATTGAATTGAATTTTGCAGGTCACGAGGTCGGCGATTCGACCCCTGCTCATTCCGTTTTTTTTTTTTTGTTAAAATAATTGCGAAAAAAATTATAGTTGTTTTTTTTAAGTAATAATTGCCTATAAAACCGATGTACGAATGTACTTTTTCCAATTTTAGGTCTGTTTTAGACCATTAAATATTCTATTTATGTTGTAGATGTCGATATTATACCTTTACCGTTTTTTCTCCAACAGGTTTAGTATAAGTACCTCAACTTTAAACTTAAATTCTTAAAATAGTTGACTCTTGACTTCTCCCTACCGCTCATCAAATTTGAGGTGAGGAAAATTTTTTTCGGATTTCTCCGTCTCTGCTCTTCAATTTCGAGATCTGGGGAAAACATTTTTTTTAACGAACCGCCACTGAATTAATGTAATAATTACGTTGTTCAACAACTACTCGTACTTCTCAGGTGACAGTTTAAATAAATTAAATAAGTTCTTCTTAATAATTATAAATAAATAAAAATACTAGTAACTCGAAAAATTCAGGTTTGGGAACATATAAAAAAATAGAAAAAGAAAGAGAATTTGAAAGATTTTCATATATTTTAAATAAGGCTAGAAATTCAATTCAAATTCACCCTTGTGAGAAAAAATTGGAGTGATGGTAAACAATATTAGATATGTTAATGTAAATAAAATATACGGATGGCTAACAAACAAATTCATAGGACAATATTTATTGATGCATTAATTACTTCATTTTTATCAAGTAAACTACTAACTAGTATGTGGTTTTGGTAGGTTACTATTACTAAAAACCTGTGGGTGGATTACCAAATATAACCTGAAAAAGACGTCAAATTAACGTCTAGCATAAGACATTCATCTGAGACATTAGGAAGTCATTTCCACGTTTCATTTACGTCATCTAACTCGTCATTTCTCATCACTCCTGACCATTTTTTCATTTTCACGTGCCTTTGTTACCTGGGTATGCTATAAGGGGCAGATTTCTAAATTCACCGGTGGATCGCACCGGCAAGCAATAACATTTTTTGATTGGCTAATTTGAAACAGATAGCCAATCAGCTTCGTATTTTGTCCACCTGGTGCGCCCACCGGTGAATTTAGAAAAGTGCAGAAGCTTCTCTGAATCTCCCCAGAAGAATATTCCTTTTGAATATCCCTGTAGTATGACAGGAATATATTTAATAACCGGGTAATATTTTTTCTGAATATTACAGGAATATACAAATAATATATCCCACCCATTTTTATGCGGAATATCCCAGGAATATTCCATTAATATTAATGTTATAATTATTGTAATTGTAATTCAAAAGAATATGACTCAAAATAAATATATATGTTTTTAATATAATAATATCTATATGATTTTACAAATAACTCCTAATGAAGAAGATTTACTGAAATTTCAGTTAATCTCCCCTACTTTACTAGCACACGATGTCCGTCCGTAAAGGCGTTGTTTTTAAAGACGTCATAATTACGATGTCAATGTTAGTATTACCCAACAAAAACAAAATAACATTAACAAAACCGTTTTTTCAATTTTACCATATTTTTGTTTATTTTGACCGTTATTTCTGTAAAATTTGTAGTTTATCTTTTATAGTAATTTTTTAATTTGTCATTAATAATTTAATTTTAACCTTTTTTGTAAATTATTAATGGTATTATTTGATACTAAACATTTATTAAACATCTAAATATTTTCTACATTTTGAAATAAATAGCTATAGTAGTCTAAGATCCTGCAGGTATCGAGTTCTTTTAATAAAATTAGATTATAAAATTAAATTACAAATTAAAAAAAAAACCGACACAAAAATATCGACTAAATAACTAATATAAAAAAAAATCAATTAACACAACTTTAAAAATGATGAGATAATATGGAATAATTTAATTTTAAGAAAAATTTGGGTTCATTTAATCAGTTCAATATAATTAATTTTGATTCCATATACGAACTCTTATGATTTAAATCCAGCTTAGGTACATTTTCTTTATGTCCTCGAGATTTGTTTTCTTATACGCATGAATATATCGGGAGCTGCTGTTTTGAATATAACTATTCAGTAGTTCGTCTTTACAGCAGCCCCCGACATATATGCGTATAAGAAAATGTAAGCTGAATTTCAATCATAAGAGTTCATATATGGAATCAAAATTAATTATATTGAACTGATTAAATGAACCCAAATTTTTCTTAAAATTATAATATTCCATATTATTTCATAATTTTTAAAGTTGTGTTAATTTATTTTTTTTATATTAGTTATTTAGTCGATATTTTTGAGTCGGGTTTTTTTTTAAGTTTGTAATTTAATTTTATTTTATACTTTTTTAAACTAAACATATACATACAACATAGCGTATTATTATATCACGAGTCCCACACAGAATTTTTTAACCTTTAAGCCGACGCGGTCCAATTTTGTATTCTACTAGTCGCACACGGTCTACAAGACCGGTTCTATTATAAATATATTTATGTTATATTTAATTTCAATAAAATAAAATTTCATTTTTGTATAATTTTGTATACAATTTTTATATAATTTTAAGAAAAAAAAATAATAAAAAAACTGCATCAAAATCGGATCTTCCGTTGAAGAGATAAAGCCACAAACAGACAGACAGACAGAATAATAGTTCTTAGGAGGAGAAACTGCTTTTTAAAAAAGTAAAATCAACTTTTTGAACACAATTTATTTGTTCACTACACATAAAAAGATTTTATACATGTGTAACGTACAACAGTTATGATACAACTGAATAGAAAATGAATATTATAATAAACAATAAACGTGGTTATCAAGTCAGCCGGTAAGTGCTGACTTAGTAACTTTTTGATTGTGTGCCACCAAGTCACGTAAATAATGGCTCCCTCCTAAGACGAAAAAACAAGGGATGAAGGGTTTTCGGCGTCATCAGATAGGTCACTTAGGTGCACATCCGTTTTTGCTTTTACATCTTTACTGTTTTTATTTCTAAAAACAAAGGAAGAGTATATTTTTTGCTTATTGGCAAACAGACCTTTGCAAAGAAATATCAATACAAATATAACTACTATACCTAAGCAAATATAAAGAATTAAATTATCATTATCACTTTTCATGTTAAATATTTTTAATTGATGTAGGTGTGTCCGTTCAGCTACTTGTAGGCTCGAAAGCTTGTCAATGTTGATATGTTGTAAAGGGGTTGCTTCGACGCCGTCCAAGTCGGGGTTGATCATATGGATAGGTAGTATCTCGAGAGGTTGTCTCCGGTGTAAAGCCGATAGAGTTTCTATACGTGTACCCGTGGATTGTTACGCTGTATTTCTTGGGTATGTAAACGAGATGGGGTTCTTGTATGGTGATGAATCCATGTTCGTTACATTTTTTTTCTATGGTAATATTTCTCACCGGTATCGCTACTAGATAGGCGTTGTTAATTTGTTCCACTATATCTTTTTCTAGGTTGACGGTTAACGTGCTGCATGACATTGTACCCTATACCGACCCAAGAGTGCGTCTGGTATGCAGTCTTGTTTAGATATTTGCTGTTCTATGTGGTAGATACAGAGTCCCTCCACTCTTGGGCATGCTGCATCCTCGTAGTGATGGTATGTCGAGTTCGTTATTATGTAGGGTTTCAGGGGGATGATAGTTTGGTTATGGGTCGGTATAGGGTACAGGTGACAATAGTTGTAAATACTGTCTCTGAGTACCGGAAAGTGAAAGATAAAACAAATCAATTGATTGCTGTAGTAAACCTCGGCTTTAATAAGTTCGTAAAAACTTTGTATGTTTGTGAAGTTATATAGACCACTGGGGTATAGTTCCTTCATACGGTTTATTAGATCTTTTAATTCATTAATTGGTAAAAAACTGGTATGAACGGATTCTAATTGTGCAAACAAAATGCTATTTTGAATATTATCTAGTATATTTATCAGCGACATGCAATCTATAATCATTATGTCTAAAATGTTCTGAATTTTGATAAACAGTGTAAATTTGTTTAGATTCTGCTCAATAGGCGTCTGAAAATAAGGAGTACGCCACCTGGTGGTCTATAGTCAAACTAATTATGGGCTTTTCTGTCATTGTCTTTTTAGTGCACGATGATATCAACAATAAGTAAATGATAAACTGAGATGCTAAGTTATTAAAAATATGATAGCGATTAAAGGAGCTACAATTGGCTGGAGCCAACCTAGTCGGTATCCTTTGTAGATTGCAGGGACAACTCGTGAAAGTTGAGTTGCACTGCAATGTTCAAAGCATACCCTCTTTAATGTAGACACCTTTAACCAGGCATTGAGAGGGGAAAAGTTGGTGCAAATAACCGTGGCCCGAGTAGCAATAATAATGTCCTAGACAATCACACATTGTAAGTGAAATTTTTGAAATAAGTAAATATATGTAATTCCAGTATATTTAAAAGTAATATATACTATTGCACCATCCACTATTATGTCTTACCCCTGAATATTTCTGTTTCATATTTTACAAAATACTGTTTCATTTATTTTACTTGTTTGTAAACATAGAGCATACACATTTTTAAGTTTTGTGTTGAATATGGGTTGTACCACACAAAATAATATGTCCTGCATTTAAAACATTCCCCTTCATACACACACTTAGAATTTTTACATTTTTAGTGCTTCACAAATGTTCCATACATTGCAATATGCTTAACCTAAATGTCACTCATGTTTCCTGAAAAAAGTGATTTAAACTACAACTGTATATAAATTTAGAGAAATATTTAGGTTTATTAATATTTAACTAGCCAGACACCGTTTATGTCGAAGAAACTGTACTTTTCAAGGGAAAAACTAGATAACCTAAAAAAATATGAATTTTGCTGAATCATGCCATTAACATCTTGCAAATCACTTACAACAAAATCTTGCAAACCTTTAGGTCATATATTATTAATGTTATTATTTTTAACGCCAAAAACAACAATAAACAGAACAAAATCAATATAGGTATTCGCCATATAACAAACAAAAAGCCTATAATTAGTTCACGAGTTCTCCACTTTGGCGCTGGCATCTTAAATTCAGACGCCTATAGTTTTTACTCTATAATATAGCTCATTTTGATTATTTATTATTTTTTTCAAAGTATCTACCGTTTCATTCATAAATTGTTTGGTGATAGTTAGGTAATTTTCGAGATCGTGATAAATGTTTTGTTGATTCGATTCGAGGGTTGATATGGCGTCATCGTAGCGTTCGGCGTCTTCAGAGTCTAGTGTACCGAATGCCCATTTATATGCTTTTCCTACAACATTTACGAGTCCGCGTTTTTGACGTGAATTACTCAGAGGTCTAATATTCTCGAATTTTGTTTTCGTTTGCTTTAATAAGTATTTTAGGTGGGAATGGACGATATGTAACTGAGGGTATAATTCGTCTTTTTTATTTATCAATGGAATAATTAGTAAATTTTTTATGGGGTTAATGAAATGGTCTAAGTTTAAGTATTTGATAAAGGAATGTTTTTGCATTGTTACCCGGGCGTTGCCCGAGGAGAATGGAAGTATAGGGTTACTTAGTTTTTCCAGTTTTATCTGAGATGTCCCCAGGTTCATCAGGATAATTATCCAGATTAATGATGTCAGCGTCATCTGAAACAGATGAATTCGTTTGAGTTATTTTTCGTTGTGGTTTTAACCCATGTTTGTGGTATGTCCCTTTATTTGTTTCTATTTTCTCTTTGGCGTCCAGTTCTACTGTTAATTCTCTATATCGAAGTGCAAGTTTACTACGAGGGGCGAGTTTAAAGTATACTTTTTCACCGGGTTGTTTAGTGGCTGGTTCAGAACGAGTTTGATTTATATTCGTTAAGTCTTTTGCTCGTTCGTTTTGTATTTTAACTAATTCGTTAATAACATGGGCGTTTTCTTTATGTTTGTATAAATATTGATTAATAATTAGTCTGTCTGTAAGTTCGAGTGGCGTTCTAATGTCTGGGTTGGATTTTATTATTTGGAAGGGCGTAAAGCCGGTGGTACTATGTATAGTATTGTTATAACCGAGAATAGCATACCTCATTAATTTGTCGAGGGGTTCATCCTTTTTAAATTTGTCTTTTAATATTCTCATTTCTTCTAGGAGAGTGGAATGAAATCGTTCGGTGGGAGAGTTGCTATTGGGGTTTTTTACTGTTATATAGTGTAAGGCAATGTTGTGGACTTTACAAAATTCCTCGAATAGGCTATTTTTAAATTCGGATCCTTGGTCGCTTGTTATTATTTTATTGGGGATTCCGAAATGCGTCATATATTTAAATAGTTTGTCACAAATATGATTAGCTGCTAGGGTGATTTCATAAGCTTGTCCATAACGGCTAAAACTATCGATTATAGTGAGAAATTTTATATTATTCATTTGAAATGTGTCTATATAGAGATGTTCAAAGGGTTTATGGCCGATAGGTGTAGGTTGAAATTTTAAGTGATCAGCCCTGCGCTCATATTTGGATTCTTGGCATATTACGCAGACGTTTATGTAATCCCTAACGTCTTCGTTTAAGCGCGGCCAAAAATAGTTTTGTCGTAAGGCTTTATTGTTTCTGAAATTCCTCGGTGAACTGTTTTATTTTCGTGATGATATTTTATGTACGAAATTTGTTTCTCTTTATTTTTTTCATCTAGTACGTAATTATTAGTTTGTACGAGTAGATAGCTAGCATGTTGGAAGCGTTTTTGCAAAATGCTAATAATCTTTTGAATATATTGAGGTTCCATTATTAGCCCATGTGTAGTTCGGGGTTTGATATAATTTTTAAAGAATTCTACTACTTCTTTTTCAAATTGTTCAGGGTCTCGGTAGGATAAAGTTACCTCGTATCGATTTTTTTTATTGAATGGTTTTGAGTTTCTTATATGTGTGCGTGTGGTATTGGTGCTTACCGCCATTATTATTTGATTTTGGAATTTATTTATAGGGTCTTCTGAGATGGGAATCTCAAATATCGGATTTTCGCGAGCTGAATGAACGGTTTCGTTACTGCTAGGAATATTTGGTGCACGTATTTGGGTATTCGTACGTATAATGATTTTGAGTTCTAAGGGTGTAACTTTTGGAATTGGTTGTTGGATTAGGTCATTAGGTGACACTTCTGTGTCGGATGTAGCGTCTAATGTAATAAGGTCGTCAAGGGTTAATTCAGGGAAATCGGTTTGAATCTTGTCGCCATCGGTTTTATCTATCTTGCCTACAACCGATTGATTCTCATTATCGATAGGGTGAATTTCGACGCGGGAAAGGGCGTCAGCCACTTTATTCTCTTTCCCTTTACGGTAAACGATATTATAGTCATACTCCATTAATTTGAGTCTCCAGCGCATAAGGCGACTGTTAGGTTCCTTTAAATTTTGTAACCACTCCAGCGGTTTGTGATCGGTAATTACGGTCAAGTTACGGCCGAAAAGGTTTGGTCTGAAATACTTTGTAAAATTTACAATAGGGCCCTGCGATAATACGGCACCTATAGCAAAGTTGATAGCGTCAGTTGTTAAAATAAATGGCTTGCTAAAGTCCGGGAATTGTAGTAAGGGTTGATTTGTCAGGATGTCTTTATATAAGTTAAAATATTTTAAGAATTCCGTGTCATGCGTTATTTTCTCATTCTTTTTCAGACATTTAGTTAAAGGTTTCATTATTTTCGCGAAATCTTTAATGAATTTTCGATAAAACCCTAACAGTTCAAGAAATGATTTGATTTCCTTCGCGGTTCTTGGTATCGGGAATTATTGTATCGCTCGGATCTTGTTTGGGTTCGGCTTTATGCCATTAGGAGTAATTATGTGGCCTAAAAATTCTACGTTCTGTCTCAGAAACTCGGATTTGTCCAACTGAATTTTTAATTTTGCTTCGCGTACCTAGTTTAAGAAAGACTTGTCGTAAGTTCGCAAAATGCTCTTGTAGTGAAGTACTAAAAATAATTATGTCGTCCATATAGACCAAACATATATTATTTTAAATGTCTCTCAGTACGATATCCATGACCCTCTGAAATGTCGCCGGAGCATTTTTCAAACCAAAAGGCATTCTTAGGTATTCAAAGTGCCCGTTCTCTACATTAAAGGCTGCTTTCTGTACACTTTCTTCCGACATCTCAATTTGGTGGAAGCCGCTGGTTAGATCGAGTGTAGTAAAATAGTTACATTTACCTAATTTGTCCAATATGTAGGTATTGGATACCTGTCATTGACTGTTGTGTCGTTTAACCTACGATAGTCGACTACAATACGCCACTTACGTTTGCCCGAGGCGTCTGCCTTTTTTGGAACGACCCAGATGGGACTTGACCAGGGTGACTGACTCGGCCTAATTATCCCATCATCTAGCATTTTATTTATTTGAGTTCGAACTTCCTCCTTGTGACAGTGAGGAAACCTATAAGATTTTACGTCCATAGTTTTTATTGTATGTTTTATTTTATTCATGAATGAAAGTTGCTGGTTTTCTAGGTGAAATATATCGGAAAAGTTATCAATTAATTTTAAAATTGTTTGTCTTTCTTCGAGGTTCATGTGGTCAGTTCTAATAAGATCTTTAAGGGTTTTTGTGGGACTCGAGTGTGGTTCCGCAATTTGAGGGTGAAATTCAGGTGAAATATTTTCTATGTTATATGTCTCAAAGTCATCGCTCTCATATGGTGTTACTTTAAAGGGTTCGGTAATTGTAATGCATTGTGTCTCATCCGTATTTTTTTGAATTTCAAATCTAGCCTTAAAATTGCTAGCGGTAGTTAGGGTTTCTGGTATAAACAAGTTAAATATTTTTTGCTCTAGCACGATAATATCTCCTTGCCGGTGTGATACATAAAACAACCGATTTATTGATTGATGAGGTGGTATTTCCACCGTAATGTGGTTTTGTGTATGGTGCTCACGGTATAGGAAAGAAATTTGGATTTTCTCATTATATAGAATTTGGTTTTCAAAGTCCATCTGAAGTTTTAATTTTCTAAGTTCATCAAGTCCGATAATACCGTCGAAATAGTTTGAGAACGGGTAAAAGGTAAATTCTATTTCTTGGTTTGTTTGTAGTTCTTTGAAAGCTGGTATACGTGCTTTATAGGTTGCTTTACGCGCTTGACCAATTGATTGTAATAGCGATGGAGCTTTATAAATGAAATTTGGAAAATAATTTTCAGCGACTATGGGTCTTAGCATCGAAACGTTGCATCCAGTGTCAATTAATAATTTTAGATTGGGATTCGAAGTTTGAATGTAGGGAAGCGTGTTTATGTAGGCATTAAATGTTATCTCTGACTGTCTGTCTGGTCGTCCTGTTGAAAATTTTAATTTTCAATGTCTTGTTGGTAATTCGCCTGCTGCTCTACGTAATATTCGTGTTCTAAGGGATTTATCATATTAGTTTCGGGGTTGAAAGATGCTTCGTCAGTTAGCTGATAGTTTTGCAATTCATCATAAACAACTTCCGGTTCGTCGCTTATGGCATTAAGTTCCTGTACAGCGTACTTTGGTACAGGGGTTTGTTTAACCCAAGGGAACTGTTGTCTCACTTGATTTGGGTAAGCCTAGGTTGCGCGAAATTTTGGTTATTATTCGTAAATGATTGTCTAGTCTGAATGGACATTGGTTGTGGTTGGCTAAAATTTTGTCTTTGAGGGTTTGGTCTAAACATATTTACATTTCGTTGTTGTCCGAATGTTTGTGCATTTTTTGGAAAATGTTTTATTACTCGCGGTTGAACGGGTATTGGTTGACTTGGAAAAGTCGGTTTTTGGAAATAAATTTGGTTTTGGTATTGAGGCACAAATACATTTTGTGGTTGATGGTTCTATTTTTGGAAGAAGGGTGGTATTTTATTGAAAGATTTATTTGCATTCAAGTTAAATGATGGATTAAAACTAGGTCCTGGTTGTGGTGCAATACTTTCTGACACGTTTTGAGCTTGATGTTGTGACTGCGTATAATTCTCGTTTTCTATAAAAAGATTAATGGCCTCTTCTAGCTTCTTTCGATTTCTCGTTCTAATGAAATCACAGTCTCGAATGGTTAAGTTTCTAAGAAAAACTTTTAAACTTTGTGACTCGTATTGTTTAACATAAATTTTCTTTTGTTCTTCCGTGATTTCCGTAATTGGTATCGAATTTAGTTTAAAACATAATTTACTGCTTGCAGTTTGTATTCGTCTAGAAAATTCTACCGGAGTTTCATTTTCATTAGAGCCATAGTAAAAAGTTGTTGTTCAAGAACGTCTATTGACCTATTACCTCCAAAGCTTTGTCTCAAAAAGGGTTTAATTAACGGCCATGTATTTAGCTCTACTCTGGAACCTAGCATCATACGAGCGCGGTCTCTAAGTTTTCCGAAAATAACTCGTTCGACAACTTTATTTAGGGCGACATCATTGGCATGGTAAAGTTCATAGAACTCGTCTGCAGCATTAATAAAGGGCTCTAGTTCGATTTCGGATCCATCATATGTTTGAATGGAATCGGCATATAATTTGAAAATGCTAGGATTTATTTCTGGCATTGTTGTTGTTTGAGCAGTATTTAAATTATTTACCCTTAATGAGTTAAATGAATTATTTAGTTCGTCGATGTCGTTCATAAAATTAGATAATTATAATAATTTTTGAAGTTTTTTAACTATAAGTATTTTGCAACCTACTACTTAAATACGGCAAAGTAGGCAAAAAAGCACTTTATATTCTAAGGTGGTGCGGTTGGAATCTGATTTTCTCTATTAGCAAAGCGCAAATATAAATCAAAATGTTATTACGAAATTATTAAAAATATACGTATTCTGTATGGTAGTGCAATAGGCAATTTAAAATTGACAAAATTAACTTTCTTACAACTAGTTTCGACTCAGATCTATATAATACAAATTTGAGGAGTAGGAAACAAAGGAATAAACTCGACTTACTTTGATAGTGGGTTTCGTCTTATTCTTTGGAGTTGATCGCTGCTGTCGGGTTGGCTAATAATCCTTTCGCACTTTCACTCCTTGCAAATCTACTCAGTTCAACTTGCAATAGGTCTTTATGTCGTTTTCCCTTGATGGAAAATTTGCACAATGCACTGTCCGACACGTAAAGTTCTTTTAAGCCTAAAGAAATCGAAATTTCACGTCAATTTCTGCACGATGCACGAACCGACGGACTTAATCCTACCAACTGCGCCAATAATAGTTCTTAGGAGGAGAAACTGCTTTTTAAAAAAGTAAAATCAACTTTTTGAACACAATTTATTTGTTCACTATACATAAAAAGATTTTATACATGTGTAACGTACAACAGTTGATACAACTGAATAGAAAATGAATATTATAATAAATGATAAACGTGGTTATCAAGTCAGCCGGGAAGTGCTGACTTAGTAACTTTGTGATTGTGTGCCACCAAGTCACGTACATAATGACAGACAGACATACAAGCAAACTTATAACACCTCTCTTTTTGGGTCGGGGGTTAAAAAGAAACGAAAAAGAGTATTTCGACCCAATTTTATGCTTCTAGATGTAATCGTTTCAGAAAAGGCCTAATACTTCAACTCTCTTTTTCATCCTCTCAGAGTCCAAATTTAAAAAAAATCCCGTCTAGGTGGTTGCCTACGTCATTTGAGGAATATCTATACAAAAATTCAAGTTTCTAGGCCCAGCGGTTTGTGCTTTGAGTTGATAGATCAGTCAGTCAGATAAAAAAAATTGGATCAAAATCGGATCTCCCGTTGAAGAAATGTAAAGCCACAGACAGACAGATAGACAAACAAACAAACATACAACATACGAGTCAAATTTATAACACGGGGGTTAAAAAAATCAGTCAGGGTATCCTCTTATATATATATATAGAGGGAGAGAGAGAGAGAGAGAGGATGTGCCGCTCCCTGAAATCTCCCGAGATGAAACCTTACTAAAAACCTTTTCGACAAAACACTTTCAAATAAAAAAAACTGCATCAAAATCGGATCTCCCGTTGAAGAGACATAAAGCCACAGACATACAGATAGACAGACAGACAAACATACGAGTCAAACTCTTTTTGGGTCAGGGGTTAAAAATGAAAGATTAATAACATAATAAATACGGTTGCCTACTTCCAACTACAGAGTCTTTAAATAAGTATCGGTGTCCGAGTGAGTTGAAGAGTTGATTTACAAAAAAGAACAAACCGACATCATGGCGTCCCTGGTGGACATCGACCAATTGTTGATACGGATGGCGGAATTAAACAAGCAATTCAAAAGCTGCACCAACGCTTTTGATAAATTTCAGGTGGTGACGTCCTTTTTCCAAGGTCTGCCCGCCGCGCTGATGCCTTCTAAATTCAGACTGTCTTCTTGGAACGCCAACGGTAACAAAATTCCTTTTTTAATTAATTACTTGACGAGGCATAAAATCGACGTTATGCTTCTGAATGAAATGAAACTCGACAGACGCGACAAGCTACACATCCGAAGGTATACGACAATCCGTAAAAATAGGGCCGACATCAATAGGGGAGGCGGCGTGGCCATATTCATAAAGTCAAATATTGCGCACACGCATCGTACTCTGCGAAACGCCTCCGTGTAGAACGTGTGTGTGACGCTGGAAGACGGCATGAGTATCGTCGCCGCGTATAACCAGCCCTCAAAAGGGGTTTACGGCGGGTTGTCTCGAAAACTTGCTGAACGCAAGCCCACGCTGCTTGCTCATATGTGACCTTAACGCACGATATCGCGCATGGAACTGTCATCTCAACAACGCCAACGGCAACACTCTGTACGATTACGTCAATAATCGTAATGTCGTGTTGCAGTATCCGGACAATCACACACATTTTCCGGATAACGGCACAATGCCTACCATCCTCGACATAGTGGTCAACAAAGGTGTGAGGAACTCCACGCCACCCGTGTCTCTGGAGGAACTCACATCCGACCACAATCCAATCCTGTTGGAATTGGATAACATGTCGAGGGAAGACATGACACGAAAAATCACATCTTATAGAGACGCCGACCGGCATCTCTATAAGACACACATAAACACACACCTAACACTTGCAAGCAATATCACCACACCCGCCGAACTGGAAAATGTTGTGGGCGAGTTCACAAGGGTACTGCAGGACGCCAAGCAGAGTGTTGCCAAAACCATAACGATAAATCCGTACAACGACCAACTCGACGCAGCGGTCATACAAGACATACGCGAGAAAAATTGACTGAGACGGCTTTGGCAGCGAAATCGCGATGTCGACGCTAAGGCCGAGATGGGTAGGCTGCAACGGCAGATCAGGATCGCCATCAATACCGCAAAAACTGGAAATGTCGGGATAGGCTGGAAGCGTTGAATCCTCAAGACAACTCGCTGTGGAAGCTGTCGAGGGCCATGAAAAATACGCAAGAAGCCATACCCGCCCTAACAACACCAAACGGACAGACGTCGATGACGGACTCACGAAAAGCAAACGACTTAGCTGACCAATTCCAAAATATACATAACATACAAATACCAAACAATCCGGAACAAGACCGCATCGAAAATGACGTAAACGAACTGATTGGCCATGACATCCAATTGACGAGACGCAAATTTCTAAAAGTCGGAAGTTGCGGGCATTGTCCGGACTTTACTTAATAACAAAGCCCCGGGTTCAGACGGCATCGAGAATAGGCTACTTAAATATCTCCCGAGAAAAGGCATTGTACAATTGACGTACATTGTCAACGCGATCTTGCGACTGCAACACTGGCCCAGCCAGTGGAAATGCGGCGTGGTCGTGCCAATACGCGAAGCTCTTCGGCAGTTATCGACCGATATCGTTGCTGTCGGTGATCTCCAAGTTGGTGGAGAAGGTAATCCTGATCAGACTAGACGCTGCTCTGGATGAACTTCACATCGACGACGAGTGCCAGTTCGGCCTCAGGCGGGGTAGGCGCACTGTGCAGCAGGTCGTCAGGATCGTGAATGACGTTAAGGTGCAATACAACCTCGGGAATAAAAAGCCTTCGATACCGTATGGATCCCGGGGTTACTCTACAAACAAACTCATTGGACTTCCCAACGCACATCACGAAATTTATTCACTTCTTCCTGTCGGGTAGATCGTTGCAGGCCAGGGTGAATAATAAACTATCCACTCGGCGGGACATTCGCGCGGGCGTCCCCCAGTCCAGACAGCACTCGATAGCCTTAGGACAACCACTGGCCATACTTGGAGGATAAGCGGGACGTCCTCGGGACGATCTAAACTGGGTTCGGACCTCCTGTGGATATCCTTTTGGTGCAAATCGGGTTTGCCCATGGATGTCTTCAATGGGATAGCCCATGGTCGTCCATAGGAAGAAAAAGGGACCAATTTGGGTTAACATCGGGATAACCTACAGATGTCCACAATAGGATAGCCCGTGGTTGTCCATAGGAAGAAAAAGGGAACAATTTAGGTTAAAATCTGGACAACTACAGACATCCACACATATAGTTGCATCTGGTTGCCCATAGTATCAACACGATCAAAATTGATCTTGTGTAAAATAGTGATTACTCTAGACAATTTAAAATTTGGGGTATACTCGGTATACTCACCTTCCTTGCGTAATAAATAATATTGCAAAGAAATTAACTCGTAAAAGAGGCATTTGCAAGATATGTGCATTTCCTGCGTAGTGGATAGATTACGCAATCTGTAGTTTCAAGCTTACTAGGTGAATATCGCAACAGAAGTAATTTGCACCTTGCAAGGAGAGCCATCTAACATGAATTATTGAAACTAGCGCTAAGAACGAGCTAGCCAATATCCCCATTTTGGCTATTATTATTAGGACCATATTTTATAAGTAATGTTGTCAATAAAATTCATTCGTCACAATGAAAGTATAATGCAAATATAAACTAAATAAAAAAATTCTCATTTGTACTTTTGAATTTATCAATTATCGTGAATTTGGGACCTATATTAGCCCAACAAGTTGACCTATGGATGGCCCTAGGGATAGCCTTTGGTTATCCCTATATAGGTTTTAAATAACTCTAAAAAGATAGTCATATATGTTATCCAATGGATATCCCCATTCTGGCTGTTATTAGGACCATATTTTATAAGTAATGTATTCCATCAATAAAATGCATTGGTCACAATGAAAATATAATGCAATATAAACTAAATAAAAAAATTCTCATTTGTACCTTAGGTGAATTTATCAATTATCATGAATTTGGGACATACATTAGCCCAACAAGTTGACCTAGATTGCCCTAGGGATAGCCTTTGGTTGTCTCTATATAGGTTTTAAATAGGACATCAATAACCCTAAAGGCTATCCTATAGATGGTCATGTAGGTTATCCACTTGGCTGTTATTAGGACCAAAGGATAACTAGTGGACTTCCTATCGACATCTCAAATGAACAATCCATTTATCGGATATATGGGATCATTTTAGGATATCCCGTAGCCACCCTGTGCTATGTGGGAGGGGGCCATGCTTGTCTCCAAAGTTGTAAAACATGTACGTCTCTGACTTCCTGGAGTTCCCGAATTCGAACCTTGCCAAGTACGCCGACGACACAGCCATGTACGTGCATCTGCATAACGCGCAGGCGGCTAATATGCTGCTAAAGGCACACATGGCCCTTACCACGGCGTATTATGACAAGTGGAAGATTCGGATCAACGCTGAGAAGTCAGAGTCGATTCTCTTCACGTGCCGCCTCACAGAAAACCGGATTCTAACGTCACTTTCGATCGGGGGTAGAGAAATTCCAATTAAGCGGTGCGTGTAGTATTGGGGGCGAACCTAGACCAAAAACTGACGTTTAATACACACATTAACGAGACGATACGCAAGGTCTACTCCATGTCCAGGAGTCTGTATCCGCTCCTGGCACGGGGTAGCGGACTCAACAGGACTAATAAAAAGTTGTTGTACACCATGGAAATCAGGCCGGCCATCACATACGCGGCGCCGGTGTGGTGCAGCATCCCGGCCACGACAATGCGGAAGTTGAGAGTTTTAGAACACAAATTTATGCGCCTCATTTCAGACTCTGGTAGGTACACCTCCTTCAGAGATCTCTATGCACATTGCCACGACATAACCCCACTAGCGGACTACGTCCAAGAAACATCGCAAAAATTCTATCAGTTCAAACTGAACGGTAGTCCACTAACCCGCAACATTACCCGAATCAGACAACACAACGCAATACTTTTCGATATAAAACACACCCTACCGTACCAGGCGTTGCCTATCTTCCGGCAACCTCCCTAGCCACACCTTCCCTCTACCATAACCTATCTCTACCCTACCCTTTATCTTTCACCAACTTTATATCTTTAACTCATTTCCCCTCTTTTTTATGTTTGTACGATTTTGTTCCTTTATCCTTTTTGTTCTTTTTGTCCTCTTTTTGTCTTTCCAAATCCCTTCTACGTCGATAACATCCTCCTGTAAATGCAAAGCCACCTGCGATACCAAAAGATGCGAAAAAAATTAAAATATCACGTTACTTAGGCAGTTTTTAGGAAAATTTTACTGATAAAAATTTTTCAAAATTGCCCTCAATGCTTGAATCCAACGTTTGATTAAAATTTGTAGATATTGTAATTTTGTTTAAAAGAATTTTTCAAAACCCAAAATATAATTATACTTAATGGGTTTTACATTTTGAAAAGCGTGGTGTGAATTATTAACATCTTTTTAAAAATAATTATGAAATTAATTGACAACTAAACACTCATTAAAATGGTATTTTCGGACTTTTCGGGTTTTCTGAACTACTTTTTAACAAAATTTCAGATTCTAAGTTAATTTAAGTAATTTTAATTCAGATGAAATTTTGGATCTAAGGTTTTTGGACAATTCTGATCAACTTTCAATAATAAAATTTTCCGATAAAAGAAGCCCACATAGCACACTACATACATTGGACGTCCGTTTAATATCCAAAATACATCCTTACGTCCATGAACCTATTTTGGATATACAGTGGATATCATAAATCCTATCTATAAAAGATGTACATCAATGTACGTCCACTGTACATCCATTTTTCATCCTTCTACGGCTAAATACATTTTGGTACGTCCACAGAAGTACGACATTTGACCATTACAAATGAACTTTCACTGTACGTACATTTTCCGCCATATAAGGGACGTACATCAACGTACTTCCAGTATACGTCCATTTTTTATCCTTCTATAGTTTAGCACATTTTGGTACGTCCACAAAAGTTTTACATTTTACTATTAGAAATGGACTCCCATTGTACATAGGGATAACCAAAGGCTATCCCTAGGGCCATCCATAGGTCAACTTGTTGGGCTAATGTAGGTCCCAAATTCATGATCATTGATACATTCACCTAAGGTACAAATGAGAATTTTTTTATTTTGTTTTTATTTGCATTATATTTTCATTGTGACGAATGCATTTTATTGACGCAAGACATTACTGGTCCTAATAACAGCCATAATAGGGATATCCATTGGATAACCGATATGACTATCTATAGGATAGCCTTTTTAGGGTTATTTAAAACCTATATAGGGATAACCAAAGGCTATCCCTAGGGCTATCCATAGGTCAACTTGTTGGGCTAATGTAGGTCCCAAATTCATGATAATTGATAAATTCACCTAAAGTACAAATGATAATTTTTTATTTAGTTTATATTTGCATTATACTTTCATTGTGACGAATAAATTTTAATGACGGAAGACATTACTTATAAAATATTGGTCCTAATAACAGCCAAAATGGGGATATTGGCTAGCTCGTTCTTAGCACTAGTTTCAATAATTCATGTTAGATGGCTCTCCTTGCAAGGTGCAAATTACTTCTGTTGCGATACTCACCTAGTAAGCCTGAAACTACAGGTTGTGTAATCTATCCACTACGCAGGAAATTCACATATCTTGCAAATGCCTCTTTTACGAGAGTTAATTTTTTTGCAATATAAGATTTATTTTATTATGCAAGGAGGGTGGGCAAATTTTAAATTGTCTACAGTAATCATGATTTTACACAAGATCAATTTTGATTCTGTGGTAACCAGATGCAACTATGTGTGGATGTCTGTGGTTGTCCAGATTTTAACATTAATTGGTCCCTTTTTCTTCCTATGGACAACCACGGGCTATCCCTATTGTGGACATCTGTAGGTTATCCCGATTTTAACCCAAATTGGTCCCTTTTTCTTCCTATGGACGACCATTGAAGACATCCATGGGCAAACTCGATTTGCACCAAAAGGATATCCACAGGAGGTCCTAAATCGGGATTAACTCAGTTTAGGACGTCCCCAGGACGTCCCGCTTATCCTCCAAGTATGGCCAGTGGTTGTCCTAAGGCTATCGAGTGCTGTCTGGGAAGGGATGCACATCAATGTACGTCTACTGTACATCCATTTTTCATCCTACAACTTAGTAAATTTTGGTACGTCCTCTGTACACCCATAAAAGTTCGACATTTGACCATTACAAATGGACTTTCATTGTTTGTACTTTTCTGCCATCTAAGGAATGTACATCAATGTACTTCCATTGTACATCAATTCTTCTCCGACTTAGTACATTTTCGATGTCCGATTTTGGTAAGAGATGGCACCAAATGCCAATTATATAATAATGTTGCTATACAGAGAAGGCAATTAACTGTTATAAGTCACATTTATCTAGAATTAATCTGGTATATATTTATTGGTATTTGACTCATTTCGAAGCCTTTCCAAGTTTGCAATAGATTCCGGTAGATAAATTTGGTTATAAGTCGCCGACTTGGTTCTACTACTGGTCTACGAGTATTCACCTAATAATTCGTATTGGAAATCTAACATATAAATTTTCCGGTGTGATACCTTGAGACAGAATCTTACATGCAATATGCGCTGCACTGATGATTCTGACGATAACCAACAGTTAGAAATTGATAGTTGTAAGCAATTATCATGTCTCTTAGGATCCATATACATACTTCGTCCAGTGAACTACCATTTTAAGTGCGACTGTACGTACTTTGGACATACAGTGGATGTACAAGTACGTACATACGTCCAATATTCGCCCAAAGTTGTGACACCGAGACTTCCATTGGACGTCTATTGTACCAAAATCGGAACAAAATTGGACATCGACTGTACGTACAGTATGTCCAAATATAGTCCAAAAGTATGTACTTTTTACGTTCATTGGATGTACTTGTGCTACGTCCAGTAAGTGTAAATAAAGTACGTGCGTGGGACATAGCCTATATTTCAATACCTACCCCACACAGCACATGACGTCCCTAGGATATCCTCATTTGGTCCCGTATATCCCAATCGAGGACAACATTCCTCAGGATATCCCAATAAAATATATACAACCAATAAAATATATACTACCTGAGAATATCCCAAATGGAGATATCCTAGACAAATCCTGGCAGGATGTCCTAGTAATATCCTGCAAAGATATTAAAAGCCTAACGATATCCACTGTGGGAATATCCTGGGCAAGTCCTAGAGTCGTCCTACCCAGATAGCATTTATTATTCCACGAATGTACATTTTGCATTCCCAATGTTCTAATTGCATTCTGTACTTGCCATGTATGTTCCCTCAACATTCCCATATAAATAATATTTTCACATATACAATATGATTATACATACGATATAAATGGAATATACAGAAAAGTTTATGTTCACAGTCGCATATACTGTGTACACGTATCAGGGAACGTTCTTCGTATATGTGTTCATGTACATCATATGGACATTCGTCAATGATTTTATCTGTATAATACAGGTATATTTTTTGTAGAAATATTTGCATCGCCCGAGCGCCGCGTCGATAGTAATATCATCAAAAGTTCAGCACTTTTAACTCGAACGCTGGTTCGATTTTTGAACTAATAAAAATAAACCTGCATCACAACTGATGAGACAGCAATGCTAGTTTTATAGTACCTATCTACCTACCTACAAAAATAATTATGATGTTTCTCTATCTATATAGATCTGGTTTAAGTACATTTATAATCATCCCCTGTGTGGTGTATGACGTTTTATAAATTTTAAATCGTTCATCAATATTGTATATATGAAATATGTTTTAAATTTTGAATCCAGACTTTAGATTTATGATCGAATATTAAATAATAATGAATATGAAATATTAAATAATAGCGAATGAAATATTAAATAATAATGAATAATAATCCATTTTTAATTTATGTACTGTGTTCAATTAATTAGTAACTATCTCGGTAACTATCGGCATTTCTTAAGCAGGTAGTTCAGACTTAGAATGGTTATTTAATTACATTTTATCTTTTATATTTAGATTTCCGTTTTCCATGTCATTACAATCCCCTTGTAGAATTTTTTAAATGCGCGCCACGGTCCTTAGATTAGTGCGCATGCTCATCGTACTCTAGCAGACACGTCATGCTTTTGCTGTCAAATGTTGATTTCATGTAATCTATGGATTTCATTTTGTTTTGTTTTTTGTTTTCCCGTGATTTATTAATTAGTCCAAGTATACATTAATTGCATTGCAGTAAGTATTTTACAATTATTGTATACAATATAACTACAACATAGTTTTGCTGTCATTTGCAGATATTTTATATTTAGACACTAAAGTTTAATGTTTAATGTATATCCCTTTGTACATATTATACTAAGCATACCACCTATATTAGTTATAATAATTACGGCGTTTGTAGGTATCGATTTTTTGGAAAAAAAACTGAGGTGGTCTTTGTAATGGTCTCGGTCCACGAAAAGGAAGCTTGGTGGTCACCATTCAAACGGAAACAATTTCACTGATCATTGAAAAACAGGAAGAAAACCCCCCCCAGAAACGTGGACACTTTACGGGGTGTTTAAATCTTATTTTCAAGAAGGTAGGTTCGATCTATTTCAATATAAAGAAGCTTTTGTTTATTTAAATCACAATCATTGGATTTGATTACAACGTACGAGTTGTGATAGGTATTTATTTGTAGTAATTTGCTTTATACCTATTTGAGAGGATTATAGAAGAGCTGCAATTGATTGAAAAGGGCAGAGATCATATCTGATGTAAGAGTGAACAAAAACAAATCAAAGGACTATGTACAACAAACACGTTATTCCTCCTGTCAGATGAACATAATGATATCGAAGAACATATTGGAAGCCGTCGACTTCCCAAGAAATTTTGTCCATACTAGAAGTTGAAAGAAGATATGTTCTTTTAATAACTCTGGTAGGCATTTAAAATCAAGTACTTACCTAAAATTTCGAATGTTCACTTGAACGAATTTCATAGGTATGAAAAAGAAAAATTAATAAAAGCCCCACTTCGATTTAGGTGTAAAAACTTAAGTATTGTGGATATTTATTGTCAGCAAATGTGGCAATGAAGTGTTTATGCCTAAATCGATGTGTGGTTTTTATTAACTTTTCTTTTTCATCTAAAATTCATTCAAGTGAACGTTCGAAACTTCAGGTACATTTAAAATCACAAGCATTAAATATTTCCGAATTCCAAACAAATATCTATGT
Organism: Rutpela maculata; assembly: GCA_936432065.2. Classification (NCBI taxonomy): domain Eukaryota; kingdom Metazoa; phylum Arthropoda; class Insecta; order Coleoptera; family Cerambycidae; genus Rutpela; species Rutpela maculata. Next base: position 164,013,862 of record OW386286.2, read on the forward strand.
TTTGTAGGTAAAGGACACCGCATAAAACAAATGAAAAACAGTCAAATGGGCTGAAAATGCAAAATGTCTGAAAATGGCCAGTTTGAAAGGTCAAAGATCAGGAAGATCGGTACCCACTAATGTCATAGTTGAGAGTATTATGTGACGAGTTGTTTAATGTTGTTATTCATATTCATAAGACCGGAAATGCCGCAGGTTTCATGAATGAGGTGGTGATTTTTTTTAAGTTCTTATGCTTACTTTAAAGTGAGGGTGTGCACGTGTGTGTATGTGTGTAGTGGGGGGGGGGGGGTTGGTTAGCGTGCGTGAGAGAGTGAAAGTGTGTTCCTATCAAAGAGTTGTAATGTATGAGCAGTGGACAGCGCGCAAACGGTGTGAGCATTCTCATCCTTCTCACACAGTTCGTTCTCTCTTTGTCGCACAGTACATGAGGGGCTGTGTTGCTTTGTAAAACAGAGTGGAGAGCAAAGGAGAGGGTACGAGGTGTGCGGCAAGGACAAGGATGCTCGCGCCGTCCAGCAAATCAACGGCTTATTTCCTGTAGCCAGAACTCTTTGGTTCATATGTGCAAATACATTAGAATAACAACATTAAACAAATCCTCATCATAATATGATACTCTCAACTATGACAGCGGGTACCGATATTCCTGATTTTTGACCTTTCATATCTCAAAAACTGGCGATTTTCAGATATTGTGCCCATGAAAACTTTTGATCAGGATATTATGAAGTACAACATACTACATTTTCAGCCCATTTGACTTTACCTTCTTTTCCATTTATTTTGTGCCTGCCGTGTCCTTTATGATAATATCAATTTGTTTAATTTATGTTTGATCAGTTTTATTTTTTCTGTAAGATCTTTGTAAGATGTTTTTATATTTTTCAACTTTATCATGGCCAGTTTTTAAAGAGAAGTAAGTACCTATTCAAATATAATACAATGTATTTTCTTTTGTAGTTGGACTAGCACGTGTATCTCCTCCGCTGGACAGGAAGGAAATACCTTCTCCTAAAAATTGGAAAAGCCAAAAGAAAGTATTCAGCCAGTAGGATCAGTCACAGATGATGTGTTGAGAATGAAAAGTGGACTTTCGCAATTACAAGTATCACCATCGGCAACACCTGGACACTGGTTTTGAAAATGTAAGCCCTCCAATTTTTACTATTTTTTATTTATTGACAAAAAAATTCGTTATAGTAAAATATGACAGTTCATAAGTTGCAAAGAAAATTTTTTTGTTAAAAAAAATCTCAATTGAGATTTTTGTCACAATTGTTTTTTATTATTGCAATTCATTTTTGTAACAAAAAATAAAAATATATTTAAAGTAACAACTGTTTTATTTATACCTCTTCCTAAATAAAATCATGTTTTGTTCTTGGCAATTTAAAACACGATTTGAAATAGATAAAACTTTAAGGTAATGTAATATGATCATTAGATTTTTTTCATAAATAACACGTTAAATATATAATAAGCTGACGTTTTAGAGTGATAAACGTTTGATCCATTTTAAAATGGTTTTTAACAGATTATATTAACGTAAAACTATTTTTTTTACATATATTCTTGGACCTTCGTAAAGTATTGTTATAGCAAATACAGTTTTATTTAAGTTTATTTAGCATTTGTATGCTCCATTCAATAAAATTTGATGAATACAACATTTGACTTTAGTTGAAAACTAATGGTAAAAACAAATTTTCTGTGCATATATTCCACATTTACTTACGTAATATTCTTCACAAGGAATGTGAAATGTGGAAAATTAGAATAAGTACCTAATAATTGACTGTAACAATTAAACTTTAAAATTAGATATTGGATTTATTATATGCAAGTACTTCACTCATATCGTGTATTCTCTTGAGTTTAATTATTATAATAATTTATTATTTGCTGTAATCATAGATGAGTCGCTGCGTCATACTGAACATATTCAGAATGAAGCAGCGACTCATCAGTGATTACAATAAGTAATAAATTATTATAATAATTAAACTCTGAAGAAAATACTTGGCATGAGTGAGATACTTATAGCTACCACTGATACATAATGTTCATTCCTACAATATACATGCATCATAGATTTATGATCCATGTGTAACATACCAGGCACCTACGGTTTTTCCTACGAAGGTAGTACTCATATACCGTGAACATGCAGTGTACATTGTGAATGTAGGATGGACCTTCCTCCTTTATACCTCATGTATCTATCAGTATATCAATATACGTTTCTGGTTCATATCAAGTTCCGTTTTGGTGTATGGGTACGTTGTAGGAATCTTACTCGTATATCGAGAGGCGGTCATCTGTACGTCTCTCTGACATTCAGATTTTCTACATGGAATACAAAATGAATATTCATTCTTAGTTCCATGGGTACATAAAGTACATTCCGAGCACATGCACTGAATGTAAAAATGCTATCTGGGTATTATTATTATTTAGGAGATTTCAACAACAAAATAATGAAAAATGTACATATTTTGAAGCTATTTATTTATAGTGTCTTTTAGTTTGTAAAATATGCTTCTAAAAACTTTATTTTTTGCTCTATTTGATAATCTCCTCCAGTACAAATTCATTAATTCGTTATATCGACCCCGACGCCATTTTGTTGATGTCGTCTCGTGTTTGTGGTTGTAGAAAAGTGCTCAGTAAAATAAACGAACAACAAGAAAAAGAAAATATTTCACCAGCGATTTTCACTTTATATCAGACATATCGAATTTGTACTTTTCGGTATTATTCTGTGTCGATTAGAAAGAGGGACCTGCTATTATTAAAGGTACCTAAGCATTGCGTTTGTATATTTATTTAGTAAACAAATGTAGGTATATCACTTTATTAGCCTCCTAGCATCTTCAATCCGAAAATTATTATTTCAATACACTGATTTAAAACGTTTATTAGTTGGTTTCTAAAAATGCCTAAAGATTGCTGCAAGAAATCGTCGTTCTATAGACGAGGTAATAAAAATGCGAGTTTATTGTACCCAAATTGTAGAAATGACAATAATAATACTTCGGGTAATTCCAATGTTCCATAATGTAATATGTTGCAACCCCTTAAAATTTAAGGTTATGTTGGTTACTAAAAAGTAGGCACAGACTTCAACAGATCGAATGTCTGAATGTAGTGTATTTGCACCTACTCGAGAAAGAACCTACCAGAAGTTAGTTCTGGTGACATCTGGAATTATCTAGAGAATGGTGGCGTCATCACAGAAAAATCGAGATCTGTCATTTTTAGGTATAAAAGACCGACCGCATTCTCAGCGAGTAGTTCAGAAGACATAGACCGGCTTAAACGACAGTTGAGAGATAGAGGAAGCCAGCAGGTGGTATCATCAGGTCAGCGACTAAAACCTCCTTCTTTTGACGGCCAAGGTTCCTGGATGACGTACAAGAGGCAGTTTGAGGCGGCAGCGTGTGCGAACAACTGGGATAATGAGGCATTAGTTCTGGCGTTAAGGGGCCAGGCCTCAGAGTTACTCCAAACCATTCCAGTTGGGAAACAAAGGGACTTTAAAGTCTTGGAAGCTGCATTAGACTTGAGGTATGGCGATCAACACCTTGCCCAATTATACCAGGCTCAGCTGAAATCCCGGATGCAAAAAGCTGGGGAAAGTTTACAAGAATTTGAAGCTGCGATAGAGAGACTGGCACACCTGGCGTATCCAAGTGCACCTAAAGAATTCCAGGAACAATTAGCCGTGGGGGCCTTTTTAGATGGTATAAGGGACGAAGAGGTCAGGCGAGTTCTGAGGCTGACGAGACACCAAAGTAGTAGCGAAGCTTTGGTACGTGCACTGGAAGTAGAAGCAGCTTACAGGGATACTCCAAGGCCGAGAGTGCGAGCTGTGACTCTCGAAGAATCGCAATCAGAAACGAACCAGAACCCCATGTTGACTGAGATGCAGAAAATGTTCACCAAACTATTCAACAAAGTGGATGATCTCCGGGAGCAGAGAAAACAACAAAATAAAGGAAAGCCGAGCGGAGGTATTAAATGTTACAACTGCGGCAAGGTAGGACACATGAAACGAGACTGTCGACAGCAGAACTCGGAGAGTCGGGTAAATGCTGTGAATGTTGAAGAGAAGCAGGAAAACTATACCAGGGGGGTTGTGCTGGCCAGGGAATGTAGTGACCCCAGAGAAATAAAGATTTCCCAGCTTCGAGAAATTTCGAATAGTCTGCTGTTGCAAGGCTATGTGAATGGAAGAAAATGTTTGTTTATCATCGACACAGGCACTACGTCATCAATAGTACGTCCAGGATTTATATCGGGTATAAAGATTACCAAGAGGCAAAATGAAGTGATCGTCCGGACAGCTACGGGAGACCATTATGTACGTGACTTAGTGGCACACAATTATAAAGTTACTAAGTCAGCACTTCCCGGCTGACTTGATAACCACGTTTATCGTTTATTATAATATTCATTTTCTATTCAGTTGTATCATAACTGTTGTACATTACACATGTATGAAGCCATTTTATGTGTAGTGAATTAATAAATCCTGTTCAAAAAGTTAATTTTACTTTTTTAAAAAGTAGTTTCTCCTCCTAAGAACTATTATTAGACGGGGCTACGGTTCATGGAGAAGTAGACCTAGGTTTGCAGATTGGACAATTAAGGTTCGACCACAGGGTCATCGTTGCTGACATCAGCAAGGATTGGGAACGAACAATTTATTCTGTCAAAAGTGAACGAGCAATGCGAGAAAACCAGACTGTTGACAACGCAGGCAGTCAAAACTCCTGCATTATCCAGAAAACCATGCAAGGAAGATTGCAAGCACTGCCGCCACGTTGAGAAATTGCAGGGTACGGTGGCCGTCAACACTATTAAAATAGATGAGGTTCCGGACGATTGGAGAACCGAAGCCCTGAGACAAGAACAACTGAATGACACAGAAATTGGGGCTATATTGAGAGCAAAGGAGAAAGAAATTCGACCAGCGTGGAAGGATGTTTCGGATAAGGCAGTTGGATTGAAGGCTTTGTGGGCCGAATGGAATTCATTTAAAGTCATGAACAGGCTGCTAAAGAGAGCTTGGGAAAGCCCGGATGGCAGGGAAGTTGTTATGCGTCTAGTGATTCCCAGGTGTCGAGTACCGAAAGTACTTCAGGAAGTGTATAATGGGGCATCCGGTGGGCACTTCGGCGTTAATAAGACCCTGAATAAAGTACGAGAACGATTTTATTGGGTAAATAGTCGTCAAGATGTGGAAGCTTGGTGTCGCAATTGCAAAATTTGTGCAGCCAGTAAGGGACCACAAACTACACTGAAAGAAATTGACCAAATAGAATGTTTTGCTAAGATGATCTGCATTATCATAACTAGTTTTTTTGTTAGCTCTACATTATCATCATTTAACCATAAGAAAAACTGTTTTGCTAATGAGCTTTTATAATGGTAAATGGACTGTTCGTCCCAATAACAGCACTTACTTAAACTAGCTAAAATATTTTCTTAAGTTTTTTTTTCATTAGTGGTAACTAAATAATTTCTTACGGTAAATAAGTGCCTTTAGTTAAAGTTGACTTATTAATGGTTAAAGTGCACATACCTACGGTTGGTAAGCCACCTGTTGACCATAAAGATGGGCTTGCTAATCCTAGCATTTTACTTATTTACTTTTATATGTGGCGCAAGCGCAATTGAGTATTTGTCATGATGCCCATGCGCGTCGTTGCATTTCCACGCCAGTGAGCAATTCGACATTTGGTGAGACAGTTGTATGAAAGGTTTTATGCAAAGAATTTTTATAACAAACTTCTTTGGTTTTATGTTATTATGTCTTCTTACGAGTCAAAGTTAGAAGATTGGGGGGGGGGGGCTCAAGGAATATGTGAAAGTATTCGAAGGTAAGAATTTTTGATGTTTTTTTATTTCTGTTTACCACACGCGTACCTATAGATAATATGTGTTATCAACATTCTTGTAGGGTGACCATGCAGATATTTGTAGTTTGAATGCTGTAAACTTGGACTGGGGAGTGGGAGTGCCCTTTTTTTTGGTAATGATTACAGAGAATTACATCCTACACCGACGAATATATTTTTATTGGATGAATCATTTGATGATTTAGTTTCGTAGATAGTAATAAATTATTTAGTTTTTAACGATGTAAAATATATATAGATGGGATACACTGTTATATCATGAATTACTTTATTTTAGAAATGAGATTTCTGCAATATACCGAGTGCCCATGAGACGAGGTACCCCCCATTTTTTCCTCTATTTTAGAGGTAAACATTTGAAATGTGGCATAGGATATAGCTTATAAAAATACATCTTTTGACCTAAGCAAACCCAAAAAATGCACTTCTGGTTTAACTGGGAGCATTAGTAACTTTATTATTTTAAATAGCTCCCTGTATATTTTTTAATTTTATCTGATAGAGGTTTGAATTATCTGTATAATGGTTTTTTCAAAATAAAATTCGAATAAGAAAATACCTTAAAATTTGGTAAATCTTTTCGTACCATCTTGAATTTTAAACCGGTTTCAATTCCAGTTATGGATTGATTTTAAATTTTAATATATCATCACAAAGCTAATTTAAAGGTTTATCAGAAGAACGAAAAAATGTACAGGGTGCCTTTTAAAAAAGTGAGTTTTGTCTGTTTATTCCATAAAAAAATTAAACAACCAAATTTCACTTTTTTTTAAAGTACCATGTATATGTGTTTCGTTCTTTTGATAAATCTTTATCTAATGAAGTATCAAAATTTAAAATCGATAAATAGGCTTGAAATTGTAGTTTAAAATTCAAGATGGTACAATAAAGATTTAGTATTTTCAAGGTAATTTCTCATTCGAATTTTATTTTGAAAAATCCGTTGTACAGATAATTCAAACCTCTATCAAAACAGGTGCTTTTAAAATAATAAAATACTAGTGCATTTTTGGGTCTGTCAGATCAAAAGATGTATTTTTATAGCCAATATCCTATACCCAAATTTAAAAATTTTACCTCCAGAAATAAAGAAAAAATGGGGAGGTGCCTGGTCTTGTAGGCACCCGGTAATAGCATCATAACGGCATATATTGGTGTTAAGTTATATTTGTTTAGAAGAATAATTTATATTTTATTTATCTGTTAATATATTCTATTCATATAATAATATGTATAATAAACCAATTCTTTCAAACATGTATTGTTTATTAGTCCTTTGTTTTCTTAAACAAATCATTTAAATTTTTACTAAAAATATACTTCTTTGCCTGGTTAAGATAAAAATTTATTAAAGAATGCGTTTTAATATACAGTGTGTCCCAGTTTTCACGGTATCATCTACGTAGCTCAGTTATTGGTCATCCAATTTCAACCAAATTTGGATCGGTATCAAAGATCTTTAATATTTCTTTTTTGGGTAAATAAAACAAAAATTATTTCAGTCAACGGCGTGCATTTTTATTAAGAAAAAAAAACGGTCTATTTTTCGAGAAATTATATTAGGCATTTTTTTTGTTGGAAAACTAATGCAATATTGATCAGCATGCTGTAGAACCCGTCCCTATATTCAGAATTTAACATTTTGATTTTTGGTTTTCGAATTACGGTCCCCTTAAAATTATCTATTTCAAACATTAAATAATCAATAAATTGGTAACAAAATTTTTTTCGAAAAAAAGTCACTCTTCATTTTCTCTTTAAATTCACTTTTTCTGCTATTCCATATCATCAAAACTTTCAAATTTTTAAGACCAACAATTTTCATTGAAAAATTTTGGCCGAATAATTTACAGATCTGATACCTGTAAATTATTCGGGCATTAAGGATTACCGAATTTAAAAGTATCGATGATATGGGGTGGTAGAAAAAAATAATTTAAAGAGAAAATAAAGAATGACTTTTATAGCGTTATCGCTATAAATAAAATTAAAATGGAAGTAAATATACTTATATTTGTTTTTAATACATGTTCATATTTTATGTGATTTGAGTATTTTTAAGCATATTGATATTATATTTTTTTATATCGAATGTTTTTATTTTTCTTAGCAACTCCATGGAAACTTCTCCATTATGGATCGAGTTTTCCTCTTTGTTTCTTAGCGACTCCTTGGAAACTTCTCGCTTTTGGAAGTGAGTGAGTCGCTATAGTCGCTATATACACCCCCTCGTTAAAAAAGAAAATAGTCAAATCAATCAACGTGTCGATTGCAAAACGTACTTTTTTAATCGGGGTAGGCAAAGTGTCACATCTGTCAACTAATACAAAAGCCGGTTTAACCCTATCAATATTGACAGTTATGACTTTGGCTCCTTTCTTAAAGGTAAATAACTTATCTGAACGAGATAAAACTTTAAACGGTCCTTCATATAAAGGAGTAAATGAACGTTTTAAACGTTCAATGCGAACGAAAATAAAATCGCAAGAGGCAAGATCTGAACTAACAAAAGTTTTGTAATTGCCATGCGAAGTTGGAGGAACGAATTTTAAATTATTAAAATAAATGCGTAATTTGTCAATGAAATAAGGAATATCTGGGGAATTATACGATTCAATGAAAAATTCGCCAGGTAAACGAAGGGTTTGACCATATATGAGTTCAGCAGGTGAACATTGCAGATCTTCCTTGGGAGTTGTCCTAAATGCTAATAAAATGATGGGTAATTCATCTGTCCAATGTGATGTATTGGCTCTAGTTAACAAGGAAGTTTTAAGTGAGCGATGAAATCTTTCAACTAAAGAGTTGCCTTCTGGGTGATATGGAGTTGTACGTATTCTATGAAAACCTAAAAACTTTGCAAATTCATTAAATAATCTTGACTCGAATTGTACTCCTTGATCAGTAGTTACTGACAAGGGAACACCGAATCGACAAACAAAGTTTTGAAATAAAGTACGTGCAACTGTTTCTGCTGTGATATCGCGAAGAGGGTACGCTTCCGGCCACCTAGTGAATCGTTCAATCACCGTAAGAATGTAAGAGTTACCTTTGGATGGAGGTAATGGTCCTACCAAATCTATGTGGATGTGGTCGAATCTGATTTTCGGAATGGTGAAGTTCCCGAGAGCACTTCGCGTATGTCGACTGACTTTGACAGCTTGACAGTTAATGCACGATTTTGACCATAAATTGCAATCTGTGTTCATTTTCGGCCAAAAATAGTTATTTGAAATCAACAGTCTAGTGGCTTTAATACCAGGATGAGATAAGTTGTGAAAAATATCGAATATCGTTCGTCTGTAAACAAGTGGAACAAAAGATCCGACTTTTGCACGAGAAACATCACACCAAATAAAATCATTTGAATCTGGAATTTGTATCTTTTTTAAAATGAAATTGGTTTTAGTTAGTGATGATTTATCTGACAATAAATAGTTGAGATTTGAATCTTTCTCCTGAGCTTCACTAAGCAACTTTAGGTCAAAGTTAACATTAAGGAAGGGAGAATTTTTAAGCTGAAGTGGTAAAATATCTTGTTTTAAGGAAGAAGTGTCGTAAATACGTGACAAGCTGTCAGCTATTACATTATGTTTTCCTTTAACATGTTGTATTTTACAAGAAAATTGAGCTATGTATTCTAAATGACGTATTTGACGAGGAGATCTTTCTGCTTTTGTGAATAAAGCGTTGATTAAAGGTTTGTGATCTGTAAAACAATTAAACTTGCGACCTTCAAGTATAAACTTAAAATGTTTAATTGCAGTATATAATGCTAAAAGTTCTTTGTCAAAAATCGAATAATTGGTTTGTGCTGTGGTTAATTTACGGGAAAAGAATGCTAAAGGAGCAAGAAATCCCTTATTATCTTTTTGCTCTAAAACTGCACCCATGGCAAGGTTAGAACAATCTACTGAGAGAGATAAGATAGTATCGTCATTATTGCAAGGATGAGCTAAAACTACTGCATTACTTATTGCGTCTTTGGCTTTCGAAAATCCGTCTAAACATTGATCAGTCCAACTATTTATCTTTGTAATTTTATCATGAGATAAACTGTTACAAAGAGAATATAGCGGAAGTAATATTTCAGCAAAATGAGGTATGAAACGATGATAAAAATTCACCATACCTATGAAACGTTGTAGTTGTTTGAGAGTTGTCGGTAAAGGGAAATTATTAATGACTTCGACTCTCTCAGTTGATGGTAAAATACCTGATGAAGAGATGTGATGACCTAAAAAGGTTAAATTGTCAACTCCTAAGATACATTTAGATGGTTTAATGTTAATTCCGTATGTGTCTAATCTCTTGAAAACCTTTTCCAAATGTTCCAAATGTTGTACATCTGATTGACTAATATATCATCCAAATAGACGAAAACGAAAGGTAAATTGACAAGTACTTCATTCATAAAACGTTGGAAAGTTTGACCGGCATTGCGTAGACCAAAAGGCATGCGGGAAAATTCAAACAGTCCGAATGGAGTTGTTATAGCTGTCTTATAAACGTCATTTTCAGCGACAGGTATCTGATGGTACGCTCGCACTAAATCAATCTTGGAGAAAATAGTGCAGCCGTGCAACTGAGAGCTAAAGTCGTGGATATGAGGTAATGGATATCTGTCTGGAATGGTAATCGTATTTAGTTGTCGATAATCTCCACAAGGTCTCCAGTCATTCTCTTTTTTCGCCACTAGATGGAGTGGAGAGGAAACTTGAGAAAATGATGGTTTGCAGATACCTAATTCTACCATGTTATTAAATTCTGTTTGAGCTATTTTAAATTTAAGATTGTCTAATCTACGAGGTCGTGAAAAAGGTAAATGACCTTCAGTAACTATATGATGTACAATAGAATGTTTAATAGGTAAATTGTAATCTGGGGAACTAATTAAATTAGGAAATTGTAAAAGTAATTTGTTATATTTATCTGTCAAAGGAAATAATTTAAGTGAATCTAATCTACAATTGTCTAAAGGACTATTTTTAATAAAACAATTAACTGACAAATTAGTCTTGTTATCAATTATTCGAGCTCCTTTAAGATCAACAACTAAACCAAAATGAGACAAGAAATCTGCTCCGACTATCGGTATGTCAACGTCTGCTATATTGAAAACGAAAGGAAATAATCTACGTAAGTTTAGATTGACTTTTAACAATTTCTTACCGTATGTAAAAATGGTTGAACCGTTAGCCGCGGTTAATATCGTATCGAAATTCTTTTTTAAATCTGTGAAAGCATTGCGTGGCACCACAGATAAATCGGCACCAGTGTCAATTAGGAAGTTCAGGTTGTTAGATCTATCGTAAATAAAAAGTCGACGACGTTTGCTGTTAGTAATGTCAAAATCAGACGTCATAAAATTATTATCAAACTTCAGTCATCTTTGAGAATTATCAGATTTTTTACAATTCTTACTGAATTTGCACCATTCACCTCCACAACGATAGGCATTGGCACCATAAAGTTGATGGTAGTAACAAATAGTATTGTCTGTACGATCAAATTTATTGGAAACATTATTACGGCTGGGTGAACGATTGCGATTAGTGGTACGAGTTTGTGAATTGCTTCTACTTTTGCAATTGTTGCAGCATTAAGTAGAAGGTTGAGGCTCGAAGGATTGATTGGAAAGTCTGGATTCTAAAGAGTTTAATCGAGAATTAAAAATTTCTTGTTTTTGTAATACTTGATTAATTGAATCATGAAAAGTGATTGAAAAATTTTTGATAGTAGTAGTTAAATCTGATAACGGGGTTGACTCAGAGTCAAGAGGATTTTTGGAGTACGATGCAACCATTGAATTTTGACAGGACTCCCAGATCTGATCTGCAATATCTAGAATCTCTTTTGTGTCTGTTTTCCCTGAAGCTGTAATGGCAATATATACTGTTTGAGGTAAACGTCTTTTCCATAGCTTTATCAATAAATCTTGACTAACCATGCTGAATCCTCCAACCATATTCAGCATGGATCTATAGAAATCTGAAGGTTTCAGATCGCCCATTTGGGAACCTGATAACAGATCATTCAGACGTTTTTCCTCACTCGATGATAAACGTGAAATTAAAACTTTCTTTAAATTTATATAGAGATCCGTTTCCGGGGGATTAGATATTATATCGTATATATTATCTATCACATCTAATGGCAAATTAGCTATAACCTGATCATACTTTTTCTTATCATTGACAATTTTTGCAACAGAAAACTGTGATTCAATCTGGGTAAACCAAATTTCTGGTTTTGATTTCCAGAATGGGGGTAATTTGACAGAGGTGACATAATGTTTGAGGAAAATCCTCGTCTGAAGGTTGTCTTTGCATAACTAATCGATTGTGATTGATTGATTGATTTACTACTCTCTTAGATAAAAAAGGAAATGTACTTTAACTCACTCACCTACAGATGACAGTACTTGTAATGTACAACTTCAGTTGATTGAATTAGGAAATTACCATAAATTATAGGAACATCTATTCAAATTTGGAACCTCTATTCAAAATTCATCGGAAAATTCTTCTCTTCATAAAATGGTCAATTTATAACGGTAGTTGATATATTGAATCTCTTCTGGTATATATTTATCACGTTGGACATAAAATTTTCACTTCTGGCATATATTTATGACGTTGGACATAAAATTTTCACGTCTGGCATATATTTATCACGTTGGACATAAAATGATCACGTCGGGGTCACCAAATTTATAGCGTTATCGCTATAAATAAAATTAAAATGGAAGTAAATATACTTATATTTGTTTTTAATACATGTTCATATTTTATGTGATTTGAGTATTTTTAAGCATATTGATATTATATTTTTTTATATCGAATGTTTTTATTTTTCTTAGCAACTCCATGGAAACTTCTCCATTATGGATCGAGTTTTCCTCTTTGTTTCTTAGCGACTCCTTGGAAACTTCTCGCTTTTGGAAGTGAGTGAGTCGCTATAGTCGCTATAACTTTCTTTCGAAAAAAGATTCGTTACCAATTTATTGATAATTTAATATTAAAATATGAAATTTTAAGTGGGCCGTAATTTAAAAACCAAAAATCAAAATGTTGTTAAATTCTGAATATAGGGGTTCTACAGCATGCTGATCAATAATATTGCATTAGTTTTTCAACAAAAAAATGCCTAATATGATTTCTAGAAAAATCTTTTTTTTCTTAATAAAAATGCACGCCACTGACTGAAATAAGTTTTGTTTTACTCAAAAAAGAAATATTAAAGATCTTTGATACCGATCCAAATTTGGTTGAAATTGGATGACCAATAACTGAGCTACGTAGGTTTGACCATGAAAAGTGAGACACACTGTATATGAAGTATGAGGTTGTGAGTGCCACTATATTTTTAAAAAATATTAAATTAAAATATAGAATTTAGAAATTTGCTATTGTAAACAGAATACTTTGAATAATAAATAAATATAAAAATATGATAAAATTAAGATTTTATTATAATAATGTTTTCTATATTTTGCAGTATAAAAAATATAAAAGTGTATAAGTATTGTGCAGCCTGAAAGGTAAGTTCATATTTTTTGTATTCTCGTATCTTTTACTTGACTCATAAATAATATAATCTCATAATCTTTGAGCATAGGCTTTCAATATATATAGAGTCGTGGAGAAATTAAGTAGGGAGTATACAAAGAATCAGTCTTCATACCGATAACTTTATCAAACAATAGATGTTGGCAAAATAAACAAATTATTTTTCATGGTACTTTTCCCTAAATGTCTTCGTTTGTGAAATAAAAGGTATCAAAAATTTGTTTTTCGATCTTTGAAAATATACGATAATCTATTCCTAAATATTTTAGCAACCATGTATAGAAAAAACTATAGCCAAATAGATGGAGCCTAACATACTGCTATTATATGATGCCAAATATAAATAATAACCATTACAATTTTTGATCTCCGGGAAAACAATAAGACATATTTTTTTATATCATGTATCTAGAAAACATAAACCCCTATAGAGAAGTACAAAATAAATTTAAATTGTTGGCATCTAATAATTGATAAAGTTATTAGTAATAATACTGAATCACCCTCTATGTACACACTAGAGAGGTCCAAAAATTACTTAACTATTATAGAGGGTATTGATCCTCCCAATTTGTTTCCAAATCCAAAAAAAGTATAAGCACGTATTTTTTTGTGTTTCAAAATTTTGATTTTAATTGGTCCCTATGGACTATGGAGACATGAAGTTTCCTATTTAAATTGCATGGGGAAAAATCACTTTTTGGGACTTTTTTGAGTAATTGTTCAGGTAGGGAAAATCTTGCATTAAACTTATAGGACTTAAAGAGGACTATCCAACGAGGAATTTGATGTATATACATATGGGGTTGTCGCCTCTCCACGGTGTTCCGAAAACTACCTGGAGAATTTACATTTTTTAATTTAAGGGTAGATTTCATGGCACCGTGAAGGGGCGGCAAACTCATATGTATATACATAAAATTCTTCGTTGGATAGTCCTTTCCAAGTCCTATAAGTTTAATGCAAAATTTTCCCTAACCCTGAACAATTATTCAAAAAATCCCAAAAAGTGATTTTCCCCAAGCAATTTAAATGGGAAACTTCATGTCTCCATAGGCACCATTTAAAATCAACATTTTGAAAAACAAAAAAATACGTGCTTACTTTTTTCGGATTTGGAAACAAATTGGGGAGGATCGAGACCTTCTCTAAAAAATTAAGTCATTTTTGGACCACCCTCGTGCACACTCCTTGCAAAAATTCTTTCTATAGTAGCATTTTTTTTTAATGGCAAGAATAGCATTTTGCTACAACCAGTACATATTTATGTAACGCTTATAAAGTGACATTACTAGGACAAAAAAGAGTATTTGTTTTCATTACTGTGTAAGCTGCATAATGGTTAAAAAATCGCCTATTAGTGGTTAAAAAGTCACCTAATAGCAGCAGGAAAAGCTTTTTTTCTGTTTGCAAGGTAGTAATGGTGCAAAAAATGGAAGCTTACTAATTCTAACAAAGAACTTATTAAGATTAAAATAGGGCTCTGATTCCTGATAGCAAAGCTATCAACCTAGAGCAACAAATAAATAATTAAAAATACTTTTTTTAACGGTAAATAAGTGCGTCTTAGCAAGGCCGTTTTTGTTGTGGTTACAAAGCTGTCTTGCTGGAGCCTATTTAATGCAGATATTTTTTAAAGGTTAGTCAATTCTTCTTTATAGATAATAGAAATTTCTTTCAGTGTAGAAGTAGGTGTGCAATGAAGCAATATAACGTCGGAGCTCCTTTCGAGAGGATCGCGATCGATATAGCCGGCCCATTCCCAGTAACCAAGGATGGGAACAAGTACATACTGGTTGCCATGGACTATTTTAGTAAGTGGGAAAAAGGCCTATGCAATTCCAAACCAAGAAGCAGTCACTGTCACCAAAGTCTTGGTAGATAATTTGATATGTCGGTTTGGTGTACCCCTGGAGCTGCACTCAGATCAAGGGAGGAACTTTGAGTCAGGGGTGTTTCAGCAAATCTGCAAGTTATTGGGGATACACAAAACACGGACCACAGCCCTTCACCCGCAATCAGATGGAATGGTGGAATGACATAACAAGACCATGAAAGAACATCTCTCTAAAGTGGTTCATAAGAATCAACGCGATTGGGATCTCCAGATACCGTTCTTCCTCATGGCATACAGAGCTGCTATCCACGAGTCTACGAAACAAACACCAGCCCGTGTAGTATTTGGACATGAGATCAGACTGCCGTGTGATTTGATTTTCGGAACACCAGGCGGAGAACAGCTTCCTGTGAACAGCTATGTGGATGAAATGAGTGAACGGCTAAGAAATGTTCATGAGCTGGTTAGAGACCAAATCACCATAGCCAGTGGCCGAATGAAGGCTCGATACGACCGTAAGGGTAGTTCAGAAGGGTTCAAGGCAGGAGATCTGGTTTGGCTGTACAACCCACAGCGGAAGAAAGGGAAGTCACCGAAACTTCAACCACCTTGGGAAGGACCTTATACTGTTATTACCCGAATTAATGATGTCGTCTATCGGATTCAACGAAACAAAAAGTCCAAGATAAGATCGTACACTTGGATAGACTGGCGAAGTATGTGAAAGAGACTGAATTGCCTGACCGGGACGTTCAGGCTTAAGGAGGGGGCAGTGTAATATGTTGCAACCCCTTAAAATTTAAGGTTATGTTGGTTACTAAAAAGTAGGCACAGACTTCAACAGATCGAATGTCTGAATGTAGTGTATTTGCACCTACTCGACAAAGAACCTACCAGAAGTTAGTTCTGGTGACATCTGGAATTATCTAGAGAATGGTGGCGTCATCACAGAAAAATCGAGATCTGTCATTTTTAGGTATAAAAGACCGACCGCATTCTCAGCGAGTAGTTCAGAAAGTTCAGAAAGTATAGAAAGTGAGGTTAAGACTCCAAAGAGAAACAAAGTGATAAACATTGTGATTTTTAGTCAGTAAAGTGTATTTAAATTAATAATAAATAGTATTGTGAAGTATCCAGTAAATATTTAATAAAGTGTATTAGTGGACATCTCTTGTTATAATTTTTGGAACCCACGGAATTTGCAAGGGGTGGTTTCCTAAGGGTGGAAACACGTGACAATAATATAGAGTCTTATACTAGTAAGTTCTAGTTGTCCAAGATAACAAAAGTAGCAATTTTTAAGAAATTTAGCTTTATTCAACATTTTTTAGGTTGATTTATCGAGGATACAATAAAAAAATTACGAGGTTTTAAAATTTTCAAATATAACCTTTGGGTTTTCTCAGATTTATAGATTACATTTTAAATAACAGCGTATCGGACTGCTGTATTTACCGATTTAGCATTCAAGTTTGCACTTTCTTCTTAATAAATTAAAGTTTCAATAATCATCATAATATATGATGGATGCTATTACTAGACAGTTTTAGTATTAAGAAATGTATTTTCTGATTTGTTTCGTTAAAGATGCCATCCAATCAAATCTAAAATGCTTATATTATCATGATAGACAACAAATATTTTTTTTTTACAATTAATTATTTTTATTTATTTGCTTTTATCATGATTAAATAAATAAAAAAGTGTGTACCTAAGTTGTGATTTGCATAATACCTAAATAATATTCTCTAGACAACAAATATATAAGGATATTTTTACTTATTTGTAGCTGCAGTAATGGAGGGCACCTATACCAAAAGCTGCCCGAAAAAACAAATAGAAGATAATATGGGAGCGAGCGAATAAAAAAGGAAAAGGAAAAGAAGGAGACGCAGCAAGAATAACGTTTGCAAAAGTTTTCTTGAGAGACTTAAATCATAAATATATATTATATAAATATATTAAATATATTTTGAAATTTCTTTTTTCACACTTCCTAAGAAAAAACATTTTTGACTAATATGCTATGTTATTATAAATATGTAAAACACTCACTAACAAAACCTTAAAATCAATTAGATCAGAAATTTTAAGGCTATTATCAACTTTTAAACGAAATTCTACTTGGTATGAAAACTGAATGGCATGAAATAATAAATACATATTGCATCTCAAGTCTTTGGGGGTTAAAGGTCGAAATTTCCAAAAACAGTAAATATATATATGCCATATTCATATATAGGTACCTCTATTAGTTTGGTAGATTTACTTTTAAAGCGATAAGCCAATTGATAGATACAAATATATGTATGGAGTTGTACATGTATCACATTATTTTATTACTCATTTTACCTCTGCCATTAAACTTGTATTTCTTTGTCTTTACTTAGCTCAGTTTAAAAGTAATGATCTACTATATTATAAAATAATATGTATTTTTTCCTGTCTTTAGAAATATCCAATAAACCCTAAAAGAACTCGGGATGTCCTATATAAAGTCCAATCAATGTCCTCAGGTTGTTCATAGTAAAGCCCAGGCATAACCCATATAAGAGCTGATGATGTCCTGTACACAGCCGTACTGATGTCCTGAGGACGTCATCAGCAAAGCCGGAACTGTCCCATTTGGATATCCTACGGACATCCTAAGGTGATAATGGGATCTTCCCAGGATATCCCATATGTCCTGAAAAGTTGTCCCCAGTATGGATGTCCTTGTGCTGTATGGGACACTGGACGTAATTAGGATCCATATACATACTTCGTCCAGTGAACTACTGTTTTAAGTGCGACTGTACGTTCTTTGGATATCCAATGGATGTACAAATACCCCAGGCAGCATGTTACGTCTAATTGACGTGATTTTTTCGTGACAGTTTACGTTTATACCACCTAATAAAAGACGTAGTTGCAACGTGTTTAACACGTGTATTTGTCACATCCATACGACGTGTTTTAGAGACGTCGCATCGACGTATTTTAGTGACGTCGCATCGACGCGTTTTAGAGACGTCGCGTCGACTTATTTTAGTGACGTCGCGTCGACGTGTTTTAGCGTCGACGTCGGATTTGTCGTATTAGAGACGTAACTTTTTCACTAGTAAAGACCTGAAATTTTATGCTTGGGAAATAAATAATACACAATCAAATTAGACTTACAATATTTTTATTACTAGATAGGTTAAAGAGACAAAATATGAAATTTAAAAAAGAATAAATTAAAAGTTCGACAAGATACAGAATTTTGGAAGAATTTATAGTTGTATCTCGGAAACTAGTTATAGGATCGAGTTGGGTCCATGAGAGCTCTTGATCAGAAAGTCGAAATCTACAACATAATAAAAATTCAGCCTATTTCACCGGGGGTCACTTCCCATATAAGATCTGAGCGGGGTCCTTTAAGAAACGTTAAATTATATTGCAAATTAACATTAAAATTATATTCTACTAAATGAAAGTTAACAAATGCCTTAATATAATGTAACAACTGAAATAAATTATTAGAAACGCTTTTTTAAAAGGCTTTAAAATTTAACGTTTTTTATAGATATGCCAAACCTTTGTACCTATACTGTCAGTCAATGCACCACGAAAAACCAGTCACCTGGTTTTTTTTATATAATGAATAGATCTACGACATATTTTACATTGCAAACACCGCAGAGACCTCAAATTTGCAAATTATATGCAGCCATTTTCATTTGACACGCCACAAAAAGTAATCACGAAATGACCTTGTACATGTACTAGTTATAAAAGATCACTTAATAAATATATCACTGATAGTGAATCAAAACAATAAAATTGGTTACCTACCTGATAAATAATTTAAACAGAAAACACCATCCACAAACAACGTTGTGACACTAACAGAAATTCAACACTTCTTGATCGTGCATGGCCGCGTGAATAGAAAGAAGGCAAATGCGTGGCATGACGCATGCCCGCATGTCGGCCGAATTGTCTGATTGTAAAGCGTGACACCGACGTCAGCCGACTTGAGCCGAGAGCCGAGTCAGATATGCTCCAAAACCAAAACAATAAACGACTTTCTTTTGTATTATGTAATAATATTTTTATCATTTTGGGTCTTATAATTTATATCCATCGTTGGGAAACCAGAGACAACCGCTGCGAAATATTTTATTATTAAACATATATAATTATAGCCAAATTTTTGACATTTTTGTTCATGATCTATTTATCATATTGGTCCACACAAGTTATGTAAAATAAACTTCAGCATCAAATAAAACACTTTAGTTTTTTAGTATCATATACTATATTTATTATATTTTATTATAGAATTATCTACGTGAAACTCACGTCGACTTCACGAAATTAAATGACGTCTAATAAAGGTCTAAATAGCAACGAAAATGTCAAGTCTAATTTTGGTCGATCAACGCCGATGACGTAAGTCACCAAATTTCTACGTGAAAATTACGTAAATAGACGTGACTCTGCTGCCTGGGACGTACATACGTCCAATATTCGTCCAAAGTTGTGACACCGGGACGTCCACTGGACGTCTATTGTACCAAAATCGGAACAAAATCGGACATCGACTGTACGTACATGCCCAAATATAGTCCAAAAGTATGTACTTTTTACGTCCATTGGATGTACTTGTGCTATTTGGGAGCTTAACATGATTTCTTTGATTTTCTCCGTTTACTTTGGTATCGCAAGAGGCTTTGCATTTGTAGAAAGCAAATGTTTTTTAGCCATACCCACATAACACAGTTTGTAATTAGTATGTACTTGTACATACTAAGTACAAACTGTGTTATATGTAGAAGTATATTCTAATTTGTTCTATATTTGAATACAATTTGGTTCCAATCAGAAAAAAATTAAAATTATAAGGGCGTTACACTCTTAAGCGCGACACACTGTATATCTGGAATATATATCAGGAAAACAATAATTGTTCTTTGGGTGTAAATAAGTAATTTAATCAAAAATTGTATCACTGTACTAAACTATTATAACCATTCAAATTGAGTTCTGGTCGGGCTCAGTGTAATTACTGTGATTGCGAGAAAAGTGATTTGTAAATTTTCCAAACATTGTCTTTTCAAGTTTTATCAATTATCAGAATATGGCGATTAGTGATTTGCCTTGCCAACCCATGCTTAAAATTTCCAACTTTTGCCAAGTCTTAGAAAGTTGAGGGGTTAGCGTACCCCCCGTACTCCCCCAAGACTACGGTCCTGAGTACACGCCCACTTCTAAAACGTACAATAACCTGATATGATCCTGATCTCCGTCAACAGCGTAAACCTCGGGCTATGGTCAAGGTTGATTTAGCAAACCTTGAATTTCACCAATGAACCTCACTGACGTCATAGAAGTCATACGTACTGAAGTTCTACAGTTTCCAGTAGTGATGTCACAGCCAGTGCGGAATTCTAAAAAGGATCGATAACTTCCACATTTCAGAAGCGATGCCGATAATGAATGTAATGAAAACAAATATTACCAGATCAATTCCTAAATAGGGCCGATATAAATAAAATACCACCGCAATAGGACGCATAGGTACTATTCTCAGTGGTTTTCAGTACTTTATTTTTTATACGCAATTTATGATACTCCTTATACCCATGTATTTTCGTATATGGACTTACTTGGCAAAAGTGATTCTTTTGCATTCGGTGCAATTTGTTTGATATGTTCAGATACTTAATTTTCTTTGGATAACTCCATTTTATCAAACTCTTAAAACTTTTTTGCAAACACAAATTGTTTGTTAGTAAACAAGTACCTATTTAACTAATAGCAACAGTAAAAGCACACTTTGAGACATCAAATTTTCTCCTGTCATATAGAATATACCTACCTATGTTAAATTTAAAAACTGATTATTTTTCTCGATAATCATGTAATTTCAGCAGTTGAACATAAAGCTTTGTATGCAACTTATACATAATCGGACTTTATTTGCTTCGCCTTTTTTATTAGCCTCTCTCGCAATAAGCTGACTTATTAGCCATATAAACATACAGGGAGTAATTAGTTTCATGTCATTAAAAAAAACTGGTGGTGGGGAACGACGACTAAACGAACAAACAAACCTTATATAACGTGGGGTCTAAAACCCATAGTTTTACAAAAAAAATAAACAAAATTTCGAAAATTTTCAATAATATTGTTTGAGAACTGCTGGAATGTTGGGATAGGCTTTTATCTTCGCGTATGTCGGCGCCTCTAACCATTAAGTACGTTAATACGGCTCTTTCAAAGTGTCGCGCTCCTTTATTAGAGACGCGCGTCGGCGAGGACACAAGTTGATAATCACACTTTTTTATGGTTTTTTAAAAGTAGGTAAGGTAAGGTCTTTAGCGGTGCGGTAAAGAAAGACGTCGGCGTGCTTAGTAGATCTGAAGAAAACTATACTCTCCCTTGTGCAATATTTTAGTTTCTCTGGGCACTTCGGTAAGTACACACGTCGAACCCGTTCGTTGTTTTTGTATGTTGCTTTTGTTCTTTTTGAATTTTGGTCCACGTATTTACAGTTAAGATTTATTTTATTGACTTACCGTTCAAGTCGTTAAGTTCTTGATTACCCTGTCAAAAAATTCAAACTTATAAATAATTATACATTTTTTATGGGTAATCATAAGAGCCTATCTGGTTTATAAGGTTTTATACAGTACATTAATCTTGCCATATAGAAATTATATTGGGATGAATAAGTATCTAAATTAATTGAGTTGGAATACCCATGTTGTTATTGGTATGTTTCCATAAGTGTTTATACTAAAAACAGTTTTTGTGTGGCATTACAACTTTTAATTTGATAAGTTCTCATGGGATCTGAATAGTGTTGAAACTGAAAAGGTTTCATCAGTAAAATCAAATACGAGTTCTGTAATATTTTATAAGAAACAATTAGTATATGATTTTTGTAAGATCTGAGGGGTTGTTATCAGTTTAGTTTATATAATAATTTAATGAAGATTTATAAGGATACGTATTAAAAAGTGTTAATAAGGTATTACATCGAATATTTTTGTGGCTTTTTATGGGATCTGCAGAGTAATGATTGAGGTAATGAAATTGAAAAGATATACTAAGGAGTTCCTAGTAGACATTTTATACATTTTTACAACGATATATTTGTACTTATTTTTATAAGACTTCAGACTTCACGGGTACATATCAGTTTAGTTTATATAATAATTTAATGTAGACATGTAAGGATGCATGTTAAAAAATATGAATAAGGTATTATCGAATACTTTTGTGAGTTTTTTTGGAATCTGAAGAGTAATGAAATTGAAAAGATATATCAAGGAGTTCCTAGTAGGCATTTTATATATTTTTATAAGGATATGTTTGTACTTATTTTTATAAGACTTCAGGGTCCATATCAGTTTAGTTTATATAAGAATTTAATAAGGATTTATAAGGGCATCTATTAAAAAGTATTAATAATGATTTACAACTATTAAGTTGATAAGTGTTCATGGGGTTCCAATAGTGGTAAAACTAATAATGTTTCATCAGGAAACCATGCAGGGATGAATTTTATAGCATTTAATAAGAAATAATTAGTATATGGTTTTTATAAGATTTGAAGGGTTATTATTAATTTAGTTTTATATAAGAATTACAATACAATACAATACAAAATATACTTTATTGTCAGAAGAAAAAATTTTAAGCGGGAAATTTAAATTCGGAAGTACCGAGCCGGCGCCCTCTGCAGGTCAGATGCGTAACTAAATCCCCCACTGCCCACTACCGCCATTACCGGGAAATTTAAACTCTCGAGGCACCGCACTCGTGCCACTGGATTTCTCAAAAATTAAGGAAAAAAGAAGCAATAAACGTGAAAAAAATTACTTTATTTTAAGAAATAGCCACTGCACCCTTAACAAAACAAATATTACTAGTAATAAGTGAATGTAAATAGTATAAATAATTTATAAAATATTCTACAAATGACACTGTATAATAACTTATAACTAGAAATTTGTATAACACTGATCAATAGTTATGCTACAGTGTTGTATTGAACAGAAAATAAAAATTCTAGCCGTAATGAATTCAACGTGTGCAATTGAAAAAAATTAATCATACAAAATTAATAAATAAAACGGACACAAATTGACAGAAAAAATAACAAATATAAACATGTCAGCTCCAAAAAAAAAAATCGTATATCGTATACTAAAAATAAATTAATGGGTAAAACAAAAATCACCAATTGGTGGTAGCTCAAAATACAACCATTACAAATTATCGAAAAATATTATTTTGTGTACTAATTCAGCAGATAACTTTCAATGAAACCATTCATTCTTTCCATATGCTATCGATCCAAGTCTGATCATACCAGTAAGTATATCAACAAAAAATGACTTACAAGACATCTTATCCTTTTTGGTTATTGCTTTGACGGGTGATGTAGTGGGATAGAGTAGGGTTGGTATTTCTTAGGTGTTTATGAATTAAACATGCTGTCTCCAGAATGTAAATGGAGATCACTGTTGGAATTCCATGCGCCAAAAAAAGGGGTTTGCATGAATCACGAACTTTTGCTTTACACAAATATCGAACCAATATTGTAGCACCAATATCATTTGTATCAAATGCCTACTGCATGCACCCCAGAAGGAAATACCATACCTCAAGTGTGAATCAATTAATGAGAAGTATGCAGTTTTTGCAGCTGTAAAACCCAATTCAGTAGAGATGATTCTGATTGCATAACATCCAGATGCTAGTTTATTACTAACACTAGTAATATGTTCTTTAAATTTAAGCTGGCAGTCAATATTTAGTCCAAGGAATTTAGTGCACGATATCTTTTCAAGTACATGATTGCCTAAAGAGATGTCCAAAAGATTAAGGATTTCTCAGTGCACCCATTGAAAAGTATTATTTACAACTATTAATTTGAAAAGTGTTCATGGGATTTCAATAGTAGTTAACCTAAAAAAGTTACAATACTTACTAAACTAAACTTACTAATACAATAGATTTCATATAATTTACATTAAAATCCATTGTAAGTATATACACATTGTATTTTAGAAAACCCTCTTATTCCCATAAAAGCATAAAAGTCTTACAATAGACCTCAAGCGAGGAATATACATTAAAAACTCACAGAATCTATAAAATTTTCATGTTTCAAACGCCATAAAAACTTACAAATATTTATAGGCCTCGTACTGAGAATTTACATTAATATCTTTCAAATTCATATAAAAACCTATAAAACTTCGCAATTTAATTACCATATATACTTATAAATATACTGATAGACTTCATTCAGGGAATTTGCTTTAAAACCCTATTGCATATCCTCATAGAATTTTATAAAAACCGCGTTTATTATTAAAACGTGCAAGTGTTGATAGACTTCAGGCAAGGAATTTACATACAAAACACATTTCAAATACCTACTTCAAAAACTTAAACACATCTGAACCTATAAAATCTTCGTATTTCAAATACCATATAAGAACTTACGAATACTGATATGGGCCTCGTATGGAGAATTTTCATTAAAAATACTTTTCAAATACATATAAAATATCTATCACTTCACATTTCAATTATCGTGAAAACGTATAACTACTGACTCCATATAGGGAATTTACATTAAAAACCCTTTGTACGCAGCAAATCTTATAAAAACTTCGTATTGCCTATTAATATATGCAAATGCTGATAGACCTCAGGCAAGGAATTTACATTAAAGACACATCTCAAATAGCCACATCAAACCATATTCAGAACTTATAAAAAACTTTGTATTTCAAATACTATAAAAACTTAAATATACTAATACATATAACACGCACAGACACTACTTGTTCGTTCTTTTTGTATTGCTTTTTGGATTTTGGACCAAGTTTTTATTTTTATTTTCTTTATTGATAACGTTAGAGTAATATTTTAATGTGCATAGAAACCATAAAAATGATCCTAATTTACCAAATGTGTTGAACGGAGTGCGTATGTCCTTAGTTCGACGTACCGAAAAGTGTATTGATGCAGACGCGGAAGCCATTTTCGAACAATTTATGTAAATCAACAATAATTTGGTAAGTTCTAGATTTATCGAATATTTTAGTTTTCGATACCTGATCGGCAATTCGTTAAATAAATCAGATTTTTTCCTAACTTAAAATACACATCATTGTTTTCTGTTATCATATCTCAGACGTCTAACTCTTTATTTCCCAATGTCATGCAATAATTTCTCATTTTTTAAGCTTTTCACCCAGAACACTCATTTTAGTCTAAGATCCGAAGAGAGGTCGTCCTTACCCATCTGCTTACCAGATGAAACGTATTTTTTATCAAATCTTATATATAAATGAATATGTCGAGAATATGTCTCATACAGCACATCAAATAACGATTACAATGTGTTCGCATTGTGACGATGTATCTAGATGCAGACACAAGGTTACACAATTCTACGATGTAAATGTGCTACGTTTACACATTGTAGGCACACACGTATGCACAAAGGTTAAACGTCCGTCTCACAATGTAGCCACAGTATACCATTTACATATAGGTACACAAATAATTTGTGTTATCGGATGCACAGTGATTGACTTCCTAATGTTTCAGACGAATGACGTCTTATGCTAGACGTTAATTTGACGTCTTTTTCAGGTTATATTTGGTAATCCCCCCACAGGTTTTTAGCAATGGGAACATATAAAACTACATACTAGTTAGTAAGTCTACTTGATAAAAATAAAGTAATTAATGCATAAATACGTTTTGTCCTATGAATTTATTTGTTAGCCATCCGTATATTTTATTTACATTAACTACCTAATATTGTTTACCATCACTCCAATTTCTACTCACAAGGGTTGCCTGCAAATTATAATGTTTATTAAGTTATTAAATTCATTTTTACTTACCTTTGCCAATTGCGGTGGGTAGGGGTCGAACCTACATGTCTCTGTTGTCCGTATTACAGTACTGACGCTTCTACCAACTAAGCTATCGTGGTGACTGTTATTTCGGATGCTAAAAGCAGTATTTATGATGTGTATGAAGTCTTTATTATGTGTGAAATTGAATTTCTAGCCTTATTTAAAATATGTGAAAATCTTTCAAGTTCTCTTTTTTTTTTCTATTTTTTTACGTGTTCCCAAACCTGAATTTTTCGAGTTACTAGTATTTTTATTTATTTATAATTATTAAGAAGAACTTATTTAATTTAATTAAACTGTCACCAGTGTCACCTGAGATAAGAATTAAAGTTTTAAGTTGAAGTACTTATACAAACCTGGGAAACGTGTTGGAGAAAAAACGGTCAGGTATAATATATCATCTACAACATAAATAGAATATTTAATGGTCTAAAACAGACCTAAAATTGAAAAGAAGTATATTCGTACATCGTTTTATAAGCAATTATTACCTTGAAAAAAAAACTGAAAGTTTTTTTGCAATTATTTTAACAAAAAAAAAAAAAAAGACAGAGTGAGCACTTAATGTTTAACTCACTGAACCACTGACTTCTGTTTGAATATCTGCTTAAAGACTTTATAGTAGAACACGCAACGGCTAGATTTTGCTTTTTAATGCATTTTAATCTAATTTTATTATTAAAAGAACTCGATATCATTAAAACTGCCGAATCTTTGCAAACTCTTTCGAATATAAAT
This sequence comes from Rutpela maculata, assembly GCA_936432065.2. Lineage (NCBI taxonomy): Eukaryota > Metazoa > Arthropoda > Insecta > Coleoptera > Cerambycidae > Rutpela > Rutpela maculata. The sequence continues at coordinate 164,040,857 of OW386286.2, forward strand.
TATTTTGGATATTGTTAAAAAACAAAAATGACCTGCTATATGTGTGGCTATGACCACTCTTATTCTCTTATAGAGGAAAGAGGACACATGAGATACACATGGCCGGTATGCTCACGCTGACGCTTTGTGCGCGCACACTGTTCCATGCTCGAATCGTCGAATGTAGACACGACAAGACACAACTAAAAAGTGTATATATAGTTATTTGTATCATGTGTATATATCGCATTTTTATGTGGTGTATGCAGTAGGCACAAGTTTCTAATTAATCAATGGTATTATATAAAGCATCACACATACATATGACTTAAACCTTGTAGGCATCTTCTACGGACGTCAAATTTCAACATTCTAATGATCCTTCTTTACGTTATATAAAAATGTTTAGAATCTTGAGTCCATACGGTATATAATTATTAAACATTGTATCGCATAATTCTGTCAATATAAACATAAGTGTATCTCATATGTGTAGGTCAGTACTAGTTTAACAATTAGATCCACCTTAACATATTTTGTTTCTCATGTGTATATCTTGTAGAGACGTAATTACAATTGGACGTGCTGTTTGGGGTATTGCCTATTAAAAAATGTTCATGGCTATCCTTAATTAAAAAAACTGTAATTAACGTTTTTTCCTATGTTTCACTCACATATGCTTACCAAACGAATTCAATACAAATCAAAAGTAAAAAGCATAACGAATATGCAAAAGTTATATTGCCTACTCGAGGGCGGATCCGGAGAGGGGGCACCAGGGGCAATTGCCCCCCCCCCCCGAAGGCCACGAGAAGAATAGGATCTAATATTATTTATTACTGAATATTGAAAATGTCGATATAATTATTGATCGTTCGGCGGTAGTTGATATTTAATTACATTACATCATTACAACCACAACACTGCTGCCACATACCTATTATAATAGATTGCATACACTCCCACTCTACACCCTATGCGAAGGTACGGGTACGGCCGCAGTGCTCCCCCCAGTAACCAAACACGATGATATAGTATTGCCTGCAAAAAAAACCGTTCATGAGTTACTATTGCCAGGCTTCAAAGTTTAAAAATCGAAGCAAGCAAAGATGCGCGACAGAGAAACACTAAGAGTACTATTCGTGGTGCAATAGAGATAGCGGAGGACATCACAAGACACGAATGTGTTAAATATTTTCTTTCGTTCTTTAAAAAATGTTTTGTTTTTTTTTTTCTTTGTTTATACTTTGGTCTCCTTATTTAATAGGTAAAAGTTTTTAAATAACTATATATCACTAACATATTATTATTTTGAAGAGTATTTTCGTATTTTAATATCATATATTTAATTACAAATAAAATATTAAATAAACATTGTTATATTTTAATATATATCTATATGTATATACCAAAATAATATTCGATAACAGAGAAGTGTTCTCAATCGCATGTAAAGAGAGCATGCGCTCTTTTTCATTCAACGGGCACGTCACGTGCAGATGCTACGTCCTTCTCTATTGCACTGAATAGTACGCTCAGTGTTTCTCTGTCGCACATCTTTGCTTGCTTCGATTTTTAAACTTTGAAGCCTGGCAATAGTAACTCATGAACGGTTTTTTGCTGGCAATACTATACCATCGCGTTTGTAATAAAATTATCTTTATTTTAATGTATATTTCAATAGGCAAGCAGATCAGTGCAATTATCATCAACTTACCTGTTTATACTTGCTTGCCCGGTAGTAGTGAACAGAAACAAGTAGGCAATATAACTTTTGCATATTCGTTATGCTTTATACTTTTGATTTGTATTGAATTCGTTTGGTAGGCATGTGAGTGAAACATAGGAAAAAACGTTAATTACAGTTTTTTTAATCGTATATCGATAGCCATGAACATATTTCAGTAGGCAATACATTCGCGACATATTCGTTTACCTATATATAAGATTTGATAAAAAATACGTTTCATCTGGTAAGCAGATGGGTGAAGGATAATCTCTCTTCGAATCCTGTACTATTTAGGTTACAAATGTTAATAAACCACATTTAAATCTGAAAAATTATAAACAACAATAAAAGCTCCAATATTTTGTTCTAAATTAAGAAAACACACATGTAAAAATGCTATGTTTAAACCTCTACGCCCATCATTTGCTTGCAATTCTGCAAAAAAAGAACGAATTATTTACATTTTTATAATTGGTTCCATTGAGGCGGTCATCAAAGGTGCCGCCCTTCTTTGCTTTGAAACCGCGGGCCGCCGCGGGCCGCCGCGTGCCAACGAGAATTACACGTCCATGACCCAGAAAGGCAGTGGTTCTCAAATGTTTCCTACCCTAATATTCAAATTGTTGACCTAGGTCAGTTTTTTTCAGTGCCCCTAGAGGAAAAAGTCATAAAGGTTTTTTGTTTGTCTAGTCGGTCCCCATTATCAGTTTTTTTTTAATGACATGAAACTAATTACACCCTGTATAAGACTCGTTCAATAAAGTCCTATATTATATACTCGTTACATAAATATCATTTAAAATTTTGGGAAAAGTATTTTTTAATTTTATAGATTACTTAAATTACACCCAAGTATATCGTTCATTTTTTAAGTAAACTTAATTTCTTTAATTAAAAATATCCCAGACAGCACTCGATAGCCTTAGGACAACCACTGGCCATACTTGGAGGATAAGCGGGACGGCCTGGGGACGTCCTAAACTGGGTTAATCCCGATTTAGGACCTCCTGTGGATATCCTTTTGGTGCAAATCGGGTTTGCCCATGGATGTCTTCAATGGGATGACCCATGGTCGTCCATAGGAAGAAAAAGGGACCAATTTGGGTTAAAATCGGTATAACCTACAGATGTCCACAATAGGGATAGCCCGTGGTTGTCCATAGGAAGAAAAAGGGACCAATTAATGTTAAAATCTGGACAACCACAGACATCCACACATAGTTGCATCTGGTTACCTATAGTATCTACACAGGATCAAAATTGATCTTGTGTAAAATCATGATTACTGTAGACAATTTAAAATTTGCCCACCCTCCTTGCATAATAAATAAATCTCATATTGCAAAAAAATTAACTCTCGTAAAAGAGGCATTTGCAAGATATGTGAATTTCCTGCGTAGTGGATAGATTACACAACCTGTAGTTTCAGGCTTACTAGGTGAGTATCGCAACAGAAGTAATTTGCACCTTGCAAGGAGAGCCATCTAACATCAATTATTGAAACTAGTGCTAAGAACGAGCTAGCCAATATTCCCATTTTGACTGTTATTAGGGCCATATTTTATAAGTAGTCTTCCGTCAATAAAATTCATTCGTCACAATGAAAGTATAATGCAAATATAAACTAAATAAAAAAATTCTCATTTGTACTTTAGGTGAATTTATCAATTATCATAAATTTGGGACCTACATTAGCCCAACAAGTTGACCTATGGATAGCCCTAGGGATAGCCTTTGGTTATCCCTATATAGGTTTTAAATAACCCTAAAAAGGCTATCCTATAGATAGTCATATCGGTTATCCAATGGATATCCCTATCTTGGTTGTTATTAGGACCAGTAATGTCTTGCGTCAATAAAATGCATTCGTCACAATGAAAATATAATGCAAATGAAAACAAAATAAAAAAATTCTCATTTTTACCTTAGGTGAATTTATCAATGATCATGAATTTGGGACCTACATTATCCCAACAAGTTGACCTATGGATGGCCCTAGGGATAGCCTTTGGTTATCCCTATATAGGTTTTAAATAGGACATCAATAACCCTAAAGGCTATCCTATAGATAGTCATGTAGGTTATCCAATGGATATCCCTATTTTGGCTGTTATTAGGACCAAAGGATAACCAGTGGACTTCCTATCGACATCCTAAATGAACAATCCTTTTATCGGATATACGGGATCATTTTAGGATATCCCGTGGCCATCCTGTGCTGTGTGGGATTGTAGGGATACATTTTTAACACTGTATATTGCATTTTATAAATTTTTCACAAATATGTGCCGTTTGATTCATTCACTGGATTTGATATAATAATTCAGACTGTTTTGAATGCCGTTGTTAATTAAAGTTTCCAATATATATATTTTTGATAGTCTCATGACTAATCGAGACATTTCTTTCAGATTGCATTTTACCTCCACATCCAGTGGAAGTATAGTAACGACAAATATTTTTTTAAAAATTTTTATTGTTCAAATAGGCTTATTAGAATGTCATGAAACGTCGAGATTTTAAGTTTGCACGAAAAAAAATTTCTGTCTGTCTGTAACTTTTTTGTGCGCACGTTTACTCTGGAACCGTTTAAGATATTGACTTGAAATTTGATACCCATATGTACTTTGACGAGATCTGGGAACTAGATTATATTTTCATCTTGTTCTGTCGAAGGGCTGGGGGGTAAATAGGTAAATCAAGCAGGTAAGAGTCCATAAAATTGGTATTTAGTATATAAAGAGAAGCTAAGGTCTCAAAAAAAATTTTGGCATTATTAGCCACCCCCACCCCATTATTAAATGGGATGAAAGAAAATTGTGATTTAGTGTGTGTATAAGAACCAAAAACCTCAAAATATTTTTTTACTTCATCCACCCCCCTATTACCACCCCCACCCCACTATCGTTGTGGGGTATCATTTTATGGGTTTTTGGGGTAGAGCATTTCAAATATTATATTATTAAAGTTCCTAAACAATTATTTCCACATACAAAATGTTTTCGTTGTTAGACTTGGATAGATAATCAGGATGTGGAAGTAGTGATTCCTTGGGCAGCGGTTTTTTGTAGTAGTATAATGGTCCAGTGGCTAGTTTTGCCAAAGATTAGTTCTCTAATCTTTGGTTTTGCCAGTTTTGCCTTGCAGTCCCGCTACCATATCAAGCTTTGCTTATTTTCCGGCCAGAGGCGTAGCGAGCCAACTTTTTTGGGCAGTTATTTTTCAAAGGACCACGGACACAATACGTGGGATTTCATACAGCCGTCGACTTGGCTGAAAATTTGGTATGTTATAGTCCATAACTTCCTGATCAAAAGTGCTTATGGCCACAAAGCCCAAAATGTCCTAAATTTCGAGATATTGAAGGTCAAAGGTCGTATGAGCTATCACTTATTATAGCGATGGCGACTCAGTCCTTTGGTAGAAAGTAAAATTGGAGTAAGGTGTCGTTGATCATGACACACTGACCCTTGACCTTGGGTCAAGAGTCGAGCTAAAAAAAAACTGTCGATAAATATTACTATGGTTGGTGTGGTACTTTAAGGCTATATTCGACTGGGACCACCGTGGGCACGCCCATAGTGGACGAGGTCGAACGCTTTCACAGTCATATCATAAAACGTGACCATGTCGACCAACTTCAGACCGCTGATTAGAGCGCTTTTTAGCAGTCCGACCGTGGTCCGCCCGCCAGTCGAACGGGACCTAAGGTAACTTTGGCCATGATCAGGGGCGGCTTAAGGGCCGGGCAACCCGGGCGACTGCCCGGGGCGCCGTCTCGGAGGGGCGCCAAACTGAGGGCAAAAATTGTTAATTTTTTTTAAGTTAATAATAGTTTTCGTTGGAAAAGAATGTCAAATTATATCAGAATCTATATCAGTTAAAATTGTAATTACGCAGAATAGTCGAATAACATTAAAACCATCTAAATAATTCAAAAATGTAACGCAAATATGTTTGTTTAGCTATGAGACACCTCACTACTCATACCTTGAGCTTCCTGCCCTATTATTGACTGACACGGCGTCGACCATTAAAGATTTTGCATAAATAAAGGCAGGCAACGTGCACTTTTCATTCAGAAAAAATCAGAATATTCAGAAAATTGTTATACCAGAATTAGATGTATGTATTTCATATATTATATAATTTACTGTTTATAAATAAATAAATGGCAATTTGTTTTGTATGAAATATTAAAACAATAAAGATGAACCTTCCTTTAAGTACACTTGTGTCGGGGGTCCTCTCATATTAGCGTTCAGATGGTGTAGACAAAAATATTTATACTTATTACAAATTAATTATAATTAATAATATGTTGTAAATGCACATTGATGTGTAAACATAAATTACTTGAGAATGGTTTATCGAAATGCAATAAGAACATCTTTTTATTTTTAGTGATGTGAAAATATTTTTTATAAGAATTTTTAGAAATATGTAAAAATAAAAAAGTTAGAGGTAAAATATAGATAGTCACCCCCTGAAACTACCTAAGCAGCAGAGGGGGTTTGACTGCTACTATGTAAATTGATGCCCATATCTAAATTTAAAATATGAATTATATATTTTAAAGCAATCAGAAGATATTGCAGAAAAACTGATATTTATAATCCCCCTTTATAATTTTCTTATCTATTTAGAGAACCTTTATTTTTGGATGTACTATCAGCTACATAAATATCCAGAGACAATTTTGGATCACTGATGTGTATACACGGTTATATTCCTGCATGTGTTAAGTTAAAAAGTAGAGTGATCGCGGGTCCTAAAGGATATCCTTGCACTTTAATATGTAGTATGTAAAATCTCTGTGATTATCTCAGGGAGGGGCGCCAAAAAGTGCTCCCGCCCGGGTGGAAAATTTACCGTGAGCCGCCCCTGGCCATGATCCATGCGCCAAGGTCATAGATCTGTTCAAGGTCGTCGAGTTTTATACCAGAGTAGACTAGTATTGCTATGAGAAGATGCCAGGGCGGAGCCAAAATGCGCGAATATTTTTACCAGTGGCATAGCTCTTTATCTGGGGTATAGGAATGTGTAATTGCAATAAAAGTTTCGCGGTCAAGGAACTGTGAAAATGGAGTAGATTAAAACTTGCCAACTGTTACGAGTAACCTTTGTTCAGGAGAAGTGGTAGAATAGTAAGTTCTACTAAACTTTGCCTAATAAAGTTGTTTTATTATTATTATTACCGTCGCCGCCGCTCTACTGCAGGGCACCGCCGCCACTGGTGTTGACATTGAATGTCACGTAATTCTTTCTCATTGGTTTAGAATGATGGAGCGCACAAACTCGTTTCTGCGCATATTTTTTGCTGGCATCTTCTCATAGTAATACTACTTTAATATTTCTAGGGTCAAAGAGGCACTTGAAGGTGACTTGGTAGCTATAATAAGTAATAGCTCATACGACCTTTGACCTTCAATATCTCGAAATTTAGAACATTTTGGGCTTTGTGGCCATAAGCACTTTTGATCAGGAAGTTATGGACTATAACAATTTGGAATTTTCAGCCAAATCACGGCTGTATGAAATCCCATGTATTGTGTGCGTGGTCCTTTGCCAACTTCATAAACTTAAGAAGCCAACTCTGTAAATAAATAATTCCTCCAAAAAATTGATGAGCGAGGGGGGTAAATCCTTTTCTCCACCAAAATAAAAATTGCCAACTTATATATCAAATTTCCAACTTTTGCCAAGTCTGACAAAGTTACGCCCCTGTTTCCGGCTACCTCTCTCCTAGCCATATTTTCCTATAGGATAATCTCTTATTACAGACTCTTATTTCCTTACTTTTGATCTTTATCTTAACTTTATAATCTCCAATCCTCTATTCTTTTTCTATATGTTCTATTTGTTCTTTTGCCCCTTTTTGTCTCTAAATTCCATTCAGATCATTAAATTATAAAAATCCCAACTCCTTTAAACTCTAACTTTCATTTCATCACATTTTCCTGGCGGGAAGACCGCCAGGGTGGAATTGCTTCGAACTGTTTTTCTTATTGAATTTTTTCCCATGCCAGAAATGAAAATTTTTTAGTGTTTGTGCGCGAGCAAGAACGAAAGTTTCAGTGTTAAATAATAATAAGTTATAAGTACTTACCTACCTTTGTATATTATGTTAAAAATTGTTGTTAGTTTTAAGTTTTATTTCTAAACAGGAGCACTACCCTCCAATCCAATTACTGTTCTAGCCAAACCAGACCTGCACCTATTCAGTCCTACATTCGGCGCATAGCGCCGTGGTTGTCTGGCTGGCTCCGAGCCAGATTCCGGGGAGGCGCATATTTGTATATGCTTAATTACTATAAATCTGTTTTGCTTTGCTTGCTTGCCTTGCAATCAAAGGGTCGTGTGTTCGAATCCCAGACAGGTTGGATGTTTTTTAAAACTTTTCTTTACACTAACGAGTGTTTCACCAACAAAGTTGGTATCACAAAATTTAGAATACCCAAAACTAACATTATTTACAAGAGAACTGCGAAAAGTATTTTCTAGAATGTGCAACAATTATATAAAAAGTTCAACAAACCGGCGAAGAGTATAATTTTACTTCCACATCCACTGGATGTATGTTATTATTATACTAAAATCATTTTTAAACCACTGGAAATATATTTCACGCATTTTATACTTTCTGATATTTATTAGACTCTTATATGATAGTGGCATTTTAAAATATTGAGTCGATGCCAATGTAAGGTAGAAGAGAAGAGAAATGGACAAATAACATGCTGAAAAGGAACAGATTTAACCTGATTTAACCAGATTTACGCTGTTGCCACTTTTCTCGTCGGCAGAACTCTTAACATATTGAAGGGCCTGGCTTCAATGTTAATATATCGCTTTCTTTCACGTACATTATTTTGCTCTATCACTCTTATTTCACTCTATCCTAAGATTTCTAGATGCCACTAGTGTATTTATATTTATTAGACTATTGTAATTAATGAATTATGTATTTTATACGAAAGATTAAAACTTGTAGTAAAATTTAGGTTAAAGATATTACCAAAATAAAGGTAAAAGAAATACGTTTATTAGTGGTTTATTACCAACATATTTTATACAAATAATTAATACATATCTACCACAAATGTGAAGCCTTTCTAAATGTTGATTTAATGTATATGACGTACCTATATCGAGTTTATTTAAAACGTCGTTTAAATCAAGATTTTCTACCTTTAGTAGAAATTTAGTAGATCATATATATAATAAAAAGGCAAAATCATCATATGGTATATCATAAACGTAATATACCAAAACATTTTTAAACCATTCGAACATATATTATACATTCTAGTATTTATTGGGATCATACGATCTGACAATCTTATTTTATTTTAATAATCATCTGTTTTTTCTTTTCCGATGTGTACACTACTATAATAAAAATCTTGAAAAAAAAATGTGTTGTAAAGAGGTCTCACAAACGTATATTTATAGGAGCCCAGCAAAATCTTACTCGGCTCTGCTCCGATGGTGGCTAAACAGTTGAGGGGAAGCAAAAGAGTAGATGTAATATATTATTCAATAAAAATCAAATAGTTTTTTAAATTATGAGGCCCAGCCAAAAATTAAACCTTGTCTCGACCAAATCATAGAAATCATATTTTAGAAAGAAGTAGTCAATATTATTTTTTCATTTAAAAATATAATTTTTTACTTGTTCAATTATTAAAATAATAGCATTATAAATTAACAATGTTTCTACTATGATTGTAAAATTGTAAAGCCATTGTTCTGCTAAATTACTTGTGTTTTAAAAGTTTTACGTTCATATATTATTTTTATGGTAGTTTGCGTTTATTGAACTGGCTTTATTGATTAGTGCTCAAATACTTGAATGGCTATAATATTTTTATTTTCTCGAACTTAACTGAGAAAATATACTATATTCATATTTTACAACTAAGATTTTAACCGATATACTTACCTGTTTTGATTTTCTCTGATTTCATTGTAACCATTTTACCAATGGCATCTAGTGTCCATCTATTACTCTGGGCAGATCAAAAAGTTTATGACTATGCCCTGATATTAATAAACATATTTAGATTAACTCGACAATAAATTCCGTGATCCTTAAACTTGCACACCCTTGTTAGGCATTTTAACAGAAGGATAAATTATAAAACTACAGTCAACAAGTTTGAGTAAGCTCATACTAAACTTATTTTAATTGAATTCGACAATAAATTCTAAAGCACTCTTCATGACTAGTGTAGTATATCAACATTTAGGTTTTTAATGTAATGAGTTTAGGCTTACAGCTTAGAACTCAAGCTTAAGCAAATTAAAAAAAAAAAAGTGGGATACGCCGCCCATTTACGTCACCACGTGGCCGTTTGTGCCACATTTTACATAGCAAAATGCAATATGTTTTATTTCGCTGACATTTCTAGTATCTAGATTCATTCACACAGAAATAACTTTACGAAATAGCAGATATATATTATATTAATTGTTTTAACAAATACTTCTTTAAAACATATTTAACAGACATTATAAATAAATTCTTAGTCTACACATTTAGAAAACACAAACGTGAAAATAACTATAAATATGCAAGAATATACATATCACATTTTGAAAAACTATACATTGGTTGAGTTTATAAGGAAAAATATATTTTTTATACATATATAGACACATACATATACAAACAGTGATATACAAGATCCAGTTAATATGCATTTCAACTAGAATGACATATAATTATTAAATCATGGTGGACAATTTTGTAAGTAAACTACTAGAAAATAGTATATTATGTAACTAGTGTGTATTGTGATACTTTTTTTGAACAAGTAATGATCAGGAAGTTCTACGAGTTAAAAAAACTCTACTCATGAGTGTTATGAAAATATTATTTCTACAATAGAGAAAATAGTTTAAATTTTGGGAAACATGAGTGATTTAGCTGTGCATGCACTTATTGCAACGAATGGTTTTGAAAAATAAAAATATGCCTGATTTCCTAGCAAGAGTACCTCAGAGTATGCAAGGTTTAAATTTACCTTCATGTTGAGGAAGCATGCCGCAAGGATGAGTTAGTATAAGCGTTGAATGAAAATAGGATTTTTTACTCAACAGTATAAGTTAATGAAGATGTGTATTGTTGACATTTAAAACATTGGTTACTCTCCATAATACAGTTATATGCAGGTTGTGTGCATATAACAACAATTAAACATCATGGCTCAGTGCTGAAGATTACATCATTACCATTACCATAATATTCAACATGAAGTGGAGACTATAAAAAGAGTATTGAGCGAAAAAACAACACAGCCTACATCTCTCATGAATCTGTTAATGTGTGAATAATTCCTACAAGAAATTTTTTGATTGTATAATGTAGGGCAGTTGCCACAATCATTACTCAATGTTTTCCACAAAAGTATCGTTGCCGCACCGGCCGCCATATTGGAGTAATGGCTGCTAAAATAGATTTTACTCGATGATCTCTTTTCCTGAAGTTTGGTATTACCAATATTGTAGGGAATGAAAAAGGCTGTAACTTTTATTTAAATTCTCTTATTTAACTCTATTGTTAATACTAATTTACAGAAGTCAGAAAGATGAAAAATTATGCTCCACTACCGATTTTTGGAATTATCTCTGTTCAGTTGCTTCTACCTAGTAATTATAGTTATTATCAATATTGTAGATTATAAAATTCCGTATAACCCTTTAAAACAATTTTCCTACATTGTCAATTACTTCAAAATTACAGCATCTCGAAGTTTGAAAATTTTTTTCGAAATTCAGAAAAATGTCTGCCTCCATTATTTCGACGTCATTAATACTCATTATTAATTTTGCATAATCAATAAAATTGACTTGCAGTAGTGTTATTTGTTTAAATAACGAATTCTATTCGAATTTTTTGATTTGTCACTGATCTGTAACACAGTAATCTTTCTCTATTGCTAATACTTTACGACTACAGTCGCCCAAAAAGGTGAAAATTTGTGCTTCACTGCAAATTTTTGCGATTATCCCTGTCCTCATTGCTTCTATGTAATAATTAGTTATTATCAACATTGTAGATCATAAAATTTACTAAAACTTCTGTTTAAATAATTTTCTTCCACCATCAATTTATAAATTACAGCAGCTCGAAAATTTCATCATTCTTCAAACTTGGAGTTGCTGTAGTTTTAAAACAGTTGACGGCCGGCGCGGCGGCTGTAAATCGTAAAAAAAAATGATTAATAAGTTGTAGCTTTTTTATTCCCTACAATATCAGTAATACCTAATTTTAGGGCAGAACTAACAGGAAAGGAGTTAATCGAGAAAAACCTATGTTGACCATCATTTTCTCCACATAGGCCGTTACGGCGACGATATTTTCGTGAAAAGCAATAATTAATGATTGTGGAAACCCTCCCCTACATTATACATATAAAAAAAATTCCGTGTAGAAATTATTTACGGTTACCCCCAGTTTTTTTTGCTTTAGACTATATTAGAAGCAAAGAAGATCTTCTAAATCTATTTTATGGAGAGGTTTTATGGAATAACATAAAGACTTTTGTTTTCGTTTCATAATTTAGATAATTAATTTAATCAATCTGAGTCAGTGCAGTAATAAGCATGTAACAGTGTGTTAGGAATGTGTAGAAAAAAGAAGTATTTGTATTTTACAGAAAGCATAACTTTCTGCTACTATGTTTTATTTACATAATTTCAAAATCTTTCTTCGTAGAGCCAATTTTTTTTTTTTTAGATTTTCACCCTCTGATTTGCATCTTAACTGGATAATGCATTCAATTAGGGGAGTAATATTCTTAAAGAGTTAAGAGTTTCATGGAAAAATGTTACACATTTGTATGAATTTTAGGAAAAGGGATTAATTTATACTAATAGTACTATTCCTAAGTAAATTATTTTTAAGTCTAATGAGTCTAATGGATGAGGAAATCAGACATATTTCACATAATATGCCAAGCCACAGAGTACAGTAACTACACCAGGCCCCCTGCCTCAAACTGCTAGCTCGGTAAGCCGCTGGGCTTAATAGGCCCCACTTTCTTTTTCACGAAAATAAAAATTGATGAGCGAGGGGGGGAGGGGAGAAATCCGAAAAACAATTTTTCTTCATAATGAAAATTGATGCGTGCCTCCACGCATCGAGGGGGGGGGGGGGGGGGAGATTCCGAAAAAAAAAAAAGTTTCCTCAGAAATGAAAATTAATAAGCAGTGCGGAAGAAGAAATCCGACAAAATATTTTTTGCCTGTGTCAGGAGGGCCCTCTCTACAGACCCCTAAACTCTGCCCTTACGGGGGGCTTGAACTATACAAAGGCGAAGGCCTTAGAGGCACCTTTGAAGTTTAACGGCTCGATTTCTGTGACCTTGTGTACCAATTGCGTCTACACTGAGAGCAGAGATGGGCAAAGTACTCATTTAAACTACTTCAAGTATAAAGTACTTGAAGTAGTTTAAATGAGTACTTTGTCCATTTCTGACTGAGAGAAATGTGTTGTTAATTTATTTCTTTTAATTTAAGGATACACTGAAAAAACAGTGTATTTCGAGTTGGATTGAAAAATACTACCATTTGAATTATTTATAATCGGCGCCTATTTTCAATTTGAATTGGGCACTAGGTTTTATTTATGAGAATTTTAATTCTCGGTTAATGTTTTTAACCTCCCAAATCCAAACTTAACATGATAAACGTCAACAGTGTCAACACAAAAGTGAGGTTGATTGATATACCATTTGAAAATGGCGATGCTTATACCAATTTGGTTTTGGCGGGAAGGCTTTCTTTCGCCTCTGTAGTTACTGTACTCTGTAGCCAAACTAATCATAATGAAATGAAATTTGGCAGGAATGTTAAGACAGGCAGAACATACTAAAAGTTCTCACAGTCTATGAGTTAGCATTTTCATCTTGAAAAAATAACATCAAATTGTGATTATTCATACTTTTTTAGGTAATTATCTTATAGAATGTAATAATAAAACTCATGGATCTTTTTATGTCATGAGGTCTGTATAATCATTATTTACCTTACTATTTTAGGCATTCTAGTACTGTTATTAGGACAAATTCTAGACAATAAAATTTTGGTGTGGATAGTCGAATTCTTATTTTGGTAGAGATTATCACATGCAAATTTGCAGATGTTTCCCCACAAATTTATAATTAATGCAACTGCCGTAACTTCTTTTGCTTATACAAGGAGTAACCTTGATCACTGGTAGTTTTTTATTTTTAGCTTTCCTTTTGGAGTTGGTGTTCGTATTTTACTTTAGACAATGTATTTGATATTTGTAGAAACACCTTTGTTTCAATATACAGTGAAGAAAATTAATTTTTCTCGAAATCGCAACACTGAACCGAATATAGAATAAAATAGAAAAATATTAGAAAAATCCTGAAACATTTTTCCAAAAAAAAATGAATAAAATTTCTTTTAGATGAAAATCTGAAGTTGATCTGCACTCTACAGAGTGAGCCACTTAGCTTATTCGGTATATCGGAAATTGTTGAAGTACGGCTAGTCATGACCCTGTTGTCACTAATTCATCATAGTCCTTTATGCATGTGCCCTAATGCCTGCAAGGTTCAATCCGTTTAAATGGTAATTAATGATATATTTTATAGTGAACTTACTTACTAAAAGATATTAGACCTTAGGTTTTATAAAATGTCAACAACAGACATATTTCCATCATAGACTTTAGACTTTATGTACAGAGTTTTTATAAAAATTGCAGTTATGCTGTGTGGCATGTACTATATAATATATCCAGCACTAAAAAATCTGAGTGCTTTGTTGCCTTGTGTGGAAAAATGAAATTGAATAAAAGTGAAATCTAGTTGCACTTTCCTTCACAACATCAAAAAAAATGTATGCAAAATCTTATATTCCATGTCTCGCTAACTGCACCTAATTTGAAGCCACTCAACAATATAATAGAACCTGTCATTGAGAATGTACAATAAATAAATATGTGTAAGGTGGTCAATTTGAACATATCAATTGTTCACTTATTCAAAGTAATTCGCGATTCCAACTAAGCGTTACACCCCCTGGCGTTGAGCATTGGGACTACGTCACGCCAGAGCCTTCTTTCATAAAGCAATGTTCTCTTTTTAAGTTTCGTATTAAAGTATATGCTTATTTACATCAACCCACTTTAGGTTGTTGGTGTTATTAACATATTCGCATTGTTTGTGAAGTAAATTGTGAAATTATGGAGTCTAACGCTGAATCTAAGAGCAATTGAAATTGTTGTGTTTATGGGTGCAAATAAGTTAGAAAGAAGATAGGAAGTGTAATGTATTATAGTTTTCCAAAAGTAGGGCAGAAAATTTTAATAACAATTTTAATAAAGAAGAAAACTTTGGCAAAACAAGTTGCACATGGGGAAAAAAGTCAGTGATTATATGACAGTTTGTTCTTTGTATTTCAAAGAAGAAGATTACATCAGTTCAGGTAAGAATATAGAAATTGTTAACACAACATTAAACCTATCGATAAATATCTGTTAAATAAAAATAAAATTCATTAATTCATTTAAAATTCATAAAACTATTATCAGCGTTGGATTGTTAATTAATAAGGCAATACTACTTACTTACTAATCAGCAAACAGGAAAATAGTAAGAATTCCAATGTAAAACTGTTCAAAACTCCGCCAGAACAATCTATGCTGTGGAATCCTATCTGAATAATGCCTGATACATGACAAAGTATCTTTAGCATAACGTCTCGCTGTAAATGTTACCAAAGCGGGAAAATTAATTTGAATTGCCAAAAATACTGATGAAAATGATACCCCTCTTATGCTGACATCGCGCAAACTCATGGGAATTCAAAGGTTTTATAAAATCACTTTTAGTGGCGGTTATTACATGGGCATCACATTTCCATTACTTTATGATATCACCTATTATTGTTTTATTCTATTACTTCTTCCTATAACACTTAGAGATATGTAAGGTTACTAAACGTGTAGAGCACACCATTTAAGCTCTTTAATTGGTATAAAGTGGTAATTGAAAAGTCATCAACAATTTATGTTACTAAAGTTTTTATAATTTGGCAATGGTAATATTCAAAATACCTTTACAAAACAAAAATTGTTCATTGGGAATATAACTCAAAGATTTACAAAAGCTTAGAAAAGTGACTTCTATGTTTGAATTCTGGATTTTCTAAGAATATCGTGCCCACCTCACATCATCACTATTCTCAGAGATATAATTTAAAAAAAGACACTACCGTTTAAAAACAAATGGTTAAAAACCTATAAAAACATTACAACACAACAACATTACAAATGGTAAAAATTATTGGCAAGATATTAAAAAACTATCAAAATACAAATCAAATAACAATACACCAACAGTTATTTATATAATTTTTATATTTATCATGTCCAGTGCCAAGCGGGTTTTTTTTGTAAATAGGCATACTATAAATGAGATTTAAAAATGTAGCACCTGTTTCACTCCCCAAAAATGGGTTTAAGTCCAAAAAATAACTAAGTAAATAAGAAGAGTATGTCAAAAATTCATCAGGCTGCAATGGTTTTCTCTGCCTCTGTCAGTATATGGGATAAAGAGCAGGTTTACCTGGAAACTCTCTCACATCACCCAAAAAAGTTTAATAACTCATGAAAATTACCATACAGAAAAAGAAAAAAAAACATTTTAAAAAGGGGGAGACTTTAGCTTTCAATTGGATGTGTTAATTTACAATTTTCCTCACTTTGCAATAATAATGATTAAAAATATATTTCGTGATTTTCAAAATATCAATATCCTGCTTACAAATGAAAAAAAAAATAATAAAAAAATCCTTCACATTCCATATTTAAATTCAAGCAAAAGGATTTTTAAATTAATGACACAAAATTAAGTGATTTTATAAGTTTTTTGTATCAAAAATACTATAATGTTTCAAAAAAGAACATACTTTATGCTTTAAATTGAAATATATTTTCTTCTATCATGAGTTCCGATATTTATTGAGAAAAATTATATATTAAATTAAGCTCTGTACAAAAAGTTAAACTACTGAGAGAACAATGGAAGTGTTCATTCATTTTAAAACAAAAAAATAATGGCTCATCATAAGGAGAGTTTTAAGAACTTTAGTGTTCCTATCAAAACTCAGAGTACCAAAAAACATAATCATTTTTCCAAAATGTCAGTGCTAGCTCACATATAGGGAGAAAAACTTTTAGTTTGCTGTTTAGTATCAAATTTTTAAAATTCTTTTCAAATTTTATTCCATTAGTAACTTATTTGAAATTTTTTCCTAATTTCACTAAACTATCATTAACATTATTTTCAAAAGTAATTAAGTCTTTACATAACATCAGCTACTATAACTTCTAAATGTTTCAGGACTTATATTTTTACATCTTTATCTAGAAACAACTGTGTTAAGTATTTAGCAATTTTAACACACAAAAAAGATTCGTTTTACCTACCACAAGCCAGTTGTTTTTTCACAGTCTAAAAATAAATAATAACAAATGCAACAATATTGAAAATATTCAAAATACTTTAATATTTATAATACCTAGACATTTCTAATAAATGCCACAATTGACTATTTTGTCAAAATATTGCTAATCGATGAAAGTGCATAGTTGCCCATTTCAACTTAATTTTTTATAAAAAACGATTCATTTTAGGCCATACCTGGATCTTCTAACGCGCCATCCTCCTCTAGCTTGGTAATCAACTTAATCACCCTAACTCGTTCATCTGTTTGCCTGGCCATGTCTATGAGAGCCAACAACTTCTTGATACCGATGAAAATTCTGAAAGAGGAAAGCCATGAGAAAACGAGTTACTTTTTCCATATAACGCTAGACAGTGTAACTTAAGTACACTAAAATATTTCAGGGTGTTATTTTTTAGCTAATATTAAGAAAAAAAGTTCATGCAAACAGGTGCCCAAAATTTTTCATTTTGGAAATATTGGGAAATTCTCAAAAAATATATTGAATTTTTCTTATATTGTCATTATTAGAGCAGCTATTTAAATCTAACTTATGAAGAACAGCAAATTCATAGGCTTTTTTATATGTTCGATTTAAATGCACATTATCTCTTGATCTTATGAGATTGTTATGAATTTCCATCATGAATTCATTGAAATAATCGGATTATAGCTTGTTTATAATTCTATAAATAAAAATCATTGCTCTTAGGTACAGTTCATCTGAGACATTTAGCTACTGTAGTCCACGCACTATTCTAGTTGACCTGCTCCTTTTGCTGAATAGCACGTCTCACAGAATCACTTCATCTGCCACGGTTGCCTATTAGGCTCCTTCCC
Source organism: Rutpela maculata (assembly GCA_936432065.2). Lineage (NCBI taxonomy): Eukaryota > Metazoa > Arthropoda > Insecta > Coleoptera > Cerambycidae > Rutpela > Rutpela maculata. Next base: position 164,058,894 of record OW386286.2, read on the forward strand.
AACAACTCCTTGGGCCAACGTTTTGGAGATAGTGCTCTTCATCTCTTGTCATCTGCTCTTCCTTGAATTGTCAACCATTCTATGTTGTCCTCTCTCCAGTTGATGTGGCCAAAAAATGAGAGAATTCAGAATAGACAGATAGATACGTGATCTTTATTTCTCCTTCATAAAGTGACCCATATCGGTATAGAACATGTCAAAAAATTACAATTTAATGAAATACAATGTCACTTGGAGAATCGAGCTGTTAACAAATATCTCCAGACACATCTTGAAACCATCAATAAGCCGAATTTCTGCCTCTCTACCGGTCCATGTCTCAGACGCATAAAGAAAGACTGAGAAAACTAGAGCATTAGCAAGTTCAATCTGTGTTTCGCGCTGTCACTTCAAATTTTGCTTAACTGGCAGGTCGCCAATCTTGCCATCTGTACTCTATTTTTTTTTAAATTTATTTATTACAGATTAGCCCAATTATACATAGAACTTTAGCTATAAATAATTACATCAAATGTCTTTTTAACTTATTGACTGAGGGATTAAAAAATCTAGTTGAGTGTTATTAGCATTTCTTACAATTCTACTTGTACCTAAATTAGAACCATATAAGGTTCGATGATTTTGAATAGAAAATGTATAAGTTCTCCTTCATAAAGTGACCCATATCGGTATAGAACATGTCAAAAAATTACAATTTAATGAAATACAATGTCACTTGGAGAATCGAGCTGTTAACAAATATCTCCAGACACATCTTGAAACCATCAATAAGCCGAATTTCTGCCTCTCTACCGGTCCATGTCTCAGACGCATAAAGAAAGACTGAGAAAACTAGAGCATTAGCAAGTTCAATCTGTGTTTCGCGCTGTCACTTCAAATTTTGCTTAACTGGCAGGTCGCCAATCTTGCCATCTGTACTCTATTTTTTTTTAAATTTATTTATTACAGATTAGCCCAATTATACATAGAACTTTAGCTATAAATAATTACATCAAATGTCTTTTTAACTTATTGACTGAGGGATTAAAAATCTAGTTGAGTGTTATTAGCATTTCTTACAATTCTACTTGTACCTAAATTAGAACCATATAAGGTTCGATGATTTTGAATAGAAAATGTATAAGTTTCTCTTAAATGTCTCTGGGGAACATAGAAGTCTATTGTAGAGAGTAATTCAGGTGAGTCAATAATGCCATTGCTAATTTTGAATGCCAAGACAATGTCTGCATTGATTCTGCGTTGCTCCAAGGTACAAAGATTTAAAATTACATTATAATTAATATTATCAATAGCAATGTTGACCTTATATGCAGCATTACGTAGGAATCTCTTTTGCACTCTTCCTGTCTTATCTATATGCATTTGAAAATATGAAGACCATATACCTGAACAATTTTCTAAGTGAGTTGTAACCAGGATGTATTAAATAGGTGATGCGACGACAACCCTCATAGTGGCTTCATAAGTGCTTACTTTGTACATAATGTAATAGATGGCAGGACCAATAAGTTCTCTCATTACTTACGCGTAGATAGATAATTTTACAGGTTCTGTGCATACGTGCATACAGTGTTGCATACATTCCCGGCCTTTTGTTTTTTGTTTAGTGAAACAAGAGTCCAGTGACATCTGACATTAAGTAGCTAAATTAAAACATTGAAAGAATATATGCAACACTACATGCAGCATTGCACGTGTCACCACAGCTAACCTCAAAAATATATATTTCTTAAGATTTACAAGTATTATGTAGCTATTATTAAAATTTCTGCCTGGTTCCTGTACTTTCAACCAAAATCAAGTTCAACATAACGTGTATGAAGTTTTAAATAGTTTGTCACAATACAATAAGACTTTTAGCAGGTTAGGAATCTAACCTATACTTAGCAGTCTATTTTTATTAATCAACAATATTAATCAATTATTTGCAAATATTTGCTTGGAGCCAGTATGGCTCCAAGCTAAAAATGCCCATACAAACATTAAAAATGAGAATAAAAGAAAAAAAAACTTAAAATTTGAGGTTATGTTAGTTATACGATGCACATGCCCAGGTAATTGTAGGACCTTATTGCTCGCGCCATCTACTAAAGTAAATAGAAACCATGCACTTATGAAGCCTTTATTATAATAGGAAAGTGCCGTACGTCGGACCACCTATTTAATACACCGTGGTTGTAACTAGTGAAATATATAGTGATTTTATAGCAGCTATGTTTCTAAAATCTTAAGTATGTCTTTTAATGAAACCCAGTACTTTTACAGATTTAATGCATATTAAGTCGATAAGTCAATAATCAATAAATCACGTATTCTTAGTTCAATCTCATGTATGCAGTTGCTGGTATTGTCCATGAGGGCTTCAAGGTATACCATCTTGTTTACTATGTCACAATCACGTATCCCGAATGTGCCTGAGTGATTTTCATTTGCTTGGTTTACAATCATAATTTTCGTTTTGTTGTAGTTTACACCTAAATCGTAACTAGAGATTATTGTCTGAAGTTTGTCCAGTAGGTGTATGAACTCATTCTTGCTTGCTGTAACTAAGGTGATATCATCTGCAAATCTCAAGTTAGAAATCTTAGTTCTGCTTATAGCTATTTCAGCACACATGGCATCGCATGTTCACTATAGATGTTAAACATGATTAATGGCATAACCAACACTGCCTAAATAATAAAACCAAACAACTAATGTGTGACATCACAACCAAGAGGCCGAGTGCCTGTTTAATAGGCAACAGTAACGCACGAAATGGTCCAAAATAGCTACACTAAAAACAATGGTGTCTAATTAACCAGATTATCTTTTTATGTAATACAATAGTAAGAGCCATTTGGGTATGTAAATATAGTAATTTGATGAAATATTTATTTTATTAGTGAACGCTTTAAGGTACAGATATAATTATACAAATTTTAATGAATAGTATATATGTACTTATTGCTTTCTGTGAGAAATAAAAAAAAACAAAAAAAACCAGAAAATCGTGCTTAATTCCTCCCAGGTTCAATTAACAATTGATACATTGATACTAATTAAATAAAATAAATGAAGCTTGCAGATAACTTGGAAAGTGCCTATTTAGCTTGTCTTAGGACTTTTTTCCTCGCTTTAGGTTTTTTTGCAATGATTTCATTGGGCTTAGGTGTTATTTCGTTACCGATTAACTTTACTTGATATTGATTGTTGAAGCTGAGATCTGCTCTGTTCTTAACTAATTGGGGATTTGGGTGTTGGTTTATCTGCTAGTGTTTCAAGTTTTCTGTTTCTTTTTCTTTTATTATCATCAGCTTCTAATCTACGGTGCTTGTATTATGCAAAATATCAACATCCAAAAAATGCTTGTGACAAACCTACAATTTGAAAATTACTCATTAGGTTTTAAGCCTAAGAACAATTCTTTAATTCTTCTATTGTGAACTCAAACAGTACCTAACCTTATTTTATTTATGTGCACGCATCTTCTTTCTAGATTTACAAATAATTTAATAGAATAGAATAGAATAGAATAGAACTTTATTTTCCCATTTGGATCTAGTATAAGATATTGGGATATTTTAATAATAATTACAACGAGCAAAAGTGACGTAGCGATATGCCAACATTTGTCATTTATATTTTTTTCTATAATACACAATTTACTTAAAATATGAAAGTTGGTGCGACTAATGGAATTAACTTGTATTTTTTACAGTGTCAAAATTTTGTCCATCGTCATGTTTTTATGTGCTTAACAAAAAACCTTAATAATATTTTGCTGTAAAATTGTTATACTATAACAAAGTTCACCTAAAGCATAAAACTTTGTATGCCTCTAGCGATCACCCTGTATCATGCCCAATTTCAATAGAGAGCATTCTACTATTATACATGCATATTAAATTGATTAAACTATTATTATGACATTTAAGTTCAAGATGTTTTGAAACGGATTTCTGGTAAAAATTTTTTCTGACACTTGGTGATTTTTTTTTGCCTGATCATAATATACTATTTCTTTCACTTTATTAAATAATAAGTTTTAAATTCCCTACGATTTAAAACTTGCATTATATTGAATTAAGTCTTTTAGGTTCCCAATAATGTGAAAAAATTATTGGACACTCAAATATGATTTTACCATAATAATTAGTTAATCCGCATTTTTTTAAATATAATTTTCAGAAAGAGGATCTCAGTGCATATAAATAAAATATACCTACCATCGGAATTCATGAAAGAAAGAATGAAAGATTTGTTCTTATAGGCTTAAAAATCCAATGAATAATTTTTTTATGATTGCATAAAATAAATAGAACATCAATTTTAAAAAACTCACAATACAAGAAAATTCGTATAAATAAGTTGGAAATTATCACTTATAATATCCCTAGAGCTTAAATTATTTCCGGAAATTTTTTCGAGGTCATGAATATTTTGAAAATTAATTTTCTTAAAATATTCATGAACGAGGAAAAATTTCCGGATATTAATTTAAGCTCGTGGGATATTCGGTAAGAAAATTTCACACCATTATTTTATAAATATTATGCCAAAATTGAACATTTTTATTACGAATGACAAAAATTCATTCATTATAGTGAGCCACAACTGGTGGTTAATAAAATACGAAATTTCTTAGTGAAATAACACACCATTCTCCAAGTTTAGTTACATGAACTTTTTATAAATAACTTAAAAACATATTATATTTCTGTTTTTTATTAACTTTGGTCTACTAAAATTGGTGGAACATCATTTATTTTTGATAATTATTCTGAAGTACCCACCTACTTCAAGATTAATATGTTTAATAAAATACGAAATTTCTTAGTGAAATAACATACCATTCTCCAAGTTTAGTTACATGAACTTTTTACAAATAACTTAAAAACATATTATATTTCCGTTTTTTATTAACTTTGATCTACTAAAATTGGTGGAACATCATTTATTTCTGATATTACTTAAATGCGAGCACAGGGAATGTATTCATTCTTGTCGCAGAGACAATAATTAACAACTTCTAGGCGGCCATGGAATAATGAAAGGTAACAAAATAGTAATGGCTGCCGCACTTACAGACGTCAATTAGATTAATTTTTACATTCTAATCATAACAAAATTTGATTATCAGCCATAAGAATAAAGTGCATGAGCATATAGCACAAAAATGGCTCCAGGTTCGAAAACATATTAATTTGTGTACTTATAATATCCTCGTGAATATCCTCTTTTGCGCCAAATAAATTTAATTCTAAAAGCACTCCAACTCCCGCGTCTTTACTTTGACATTTTAATTGACAGAAAAATTTCCACTTATTAATTTGACAGAATGCAAAAAATTTCCGGAAATTTTTTGGGTTGCCATGGTAACTTAACAAAAAACAAGCTTATGATTGGTTAAAAAATGTGGTGTGAAATTTTCAATCTAATTTTTATTTCAGTTGGCGAACTTGCCCTCTTGCATGTAGATTTTGTTTATTAGAAGGGAGCTTTATGAAATTTTAATAGGTTATGTTAACATTTAAGTACTCACGACAGAGTTTGGGGAAGCGTGAAAATCTTTCCTGTGAATAGCCCGTATCCATTTATTACGTAAATCATTGTCCTTGGGAAACATGAAAGTGTGCACTTTTTCATTATTAGTTTTGTAATTACCACTACAACCAGGAACACAACACTTATTAACCATTTTGATACAAAAATCAGGAAATCAATCGATAAGTAAAGAGAAGTAAACGAACCGTGCATCGGGGTGGCCGAGAGGTCGAGTAGGCCTCTAGGCCGTGACGTCATGATGATGTCACGAGTTGGTTGTTCGGCTTTATTATTTAGGTGGTGTTGGCAGAACACAATCCTGTCTGATGCCTTGCCAACTTCGCATTTGTCAGAGCCAGTTTTGAAGACATTCACTAAAGGGGAGTTTTCTTAATATAGAGGGCTCCTTATACACAGTAATTGTTTTCTTACATACTCTGCGCCCAATGGTTTTCTATTTATAAAGTTGACAATTATTCTGATCAGCTTGTAATCATTAAAAAAAAAAAATTATTTTCTACTTTTTCGTGTAAGGAAACCATTGTTTAAAAATTTTTTTTTTTAAATTTATTCATTTTTAACTTTTAAAAAAATATATAAAATTTAACTAAGTCCTAAATCTTCAGTTCGTAACTTATCATATTCTACTTATCAAACCCCGTCATTTGATATCCATGTCAAGGGGGTTGTGAAGAAAAGGTAATCCGCCATCTTAGAGTATCCGTCATATTGGGTTTAGAATGACGTCACATAGTTTATCGTATTCTATTTGCCAAACCCTTTCATTTGATACCCATATCAAGGGGGTTGTGAAGAAAAAGGTAAGCTGCCATCTTAAGGTGTACGCCATATTGGATTTTGAAAGATATTAGATATCTATATTGTATTGTTCCCAGAACCAAAGCTGTGTGCAAAATTTCAGGGAAGTTGGTGAATTTTCAGTCACTTTTGACCCATACATACATAATACATAATAGTATGGCAGCCGTCGACTAGGATTTTCAGCCTCATGACGATATGAAAATTTCAAACTTCTTCGGACAGTTTATACTCAAATAAAGAAAAAAGTCCTTTATGACGGAAGCCTTCAATGTTGCTAAATGATCAAAAAACAATGAACATGTAAAAAAAATGGGCTAAAATTGTTATCGCGACACGTCCGTTTCCTGGCTTTTGTGTTGAAGTACGGTGTCTGGAACTCTATAAAAATTTGAACGAACATTTTCCGCCTTGTGCAAGTGACTAATGAAAAATTGGAAAATTTCCCAATAAATTTGAAAGTAGAAAATTTTGTCATCGCGACCTGTCCGTTTTTAGTGTAATTTGAGAATTTCCACTCAAAACAATCATGAAAAAATGAAAACGGACGATTTGAACGTTGCCCGTGGGAATGAATGAATTTGTAAAATGTAATTTTTTGCGGTTCCCACGAGGTATCGCGACCCATCCGTTTCCTTGATTAAATAATTGGTAGGATTTAGACATACGTAAAAAAAATTGGAACGGACGTTTTCTGAGTTGTTGTTCCCAGAAAATACATTTTCCGTCGCATTAGAATGTCGCAATATGGGTGATTCGCGTTTTCATGTTCTGTAATTTGCCGGAATCTTGCAAATGTAACTCGGGTGCACGAATAGACTCATATACACCCACATAATCACATTTTTAAAAAATGTCAAATTTTTAGAAATTGTCAAATTTTTAAAAAATGTTAAATTTTCAAAAAATGTCAAATAAGCACTAAATATGAATACTCACAGCCCTCCGCAGGAGATAGAATGAATTCTAATATAGCTTTATAGCTGTAAAGGTGGAGGCATAGACAGAGATATAAAGAGGGTGGAAGACACGCGTGCAGCTAGACCACGGAAGTGAGAAAGAAAGAAGACAAGTTTACGGATCTCGAAGATGTCGGACGTCGTTTGGATCTTTTTTATATTTCCCCCGTGGTCAGTTATCTTCATACCTCTGTAACGCGTGATGGCCGAAACACGCAGAATAACAGACGACTCCATTTCATTTTGTACAACTGTGCAACACAGAAAATGTCCGTTTAGACTTTTTTTAGGATGTATAGATCTTGGTCAACCATATAAACAAGGTTTTAGCCACGTCACTGTAACACGGTTAAGCCATTTTTTTTTAACAACTAATACTACATTTATCAGGTTTCTACAAGGCTAAAAATCTCCGTTCTTCATGGATCGGTGTTTGTTTTATATTTTGAATGGGATTCCATTAAAAACAGACGAGGTGATATAGAAAAATTACGCAATATTTTTTTACCGGCGGAAAATGTCTTTCTACCACATCCGCAACGCGCCAGAGCTTTGCTTTACATAACAATGTTTCCTATTTTCCCTTAAACTAAACATTTTGTATGGATTTGTCCATTTGTCGGAGAAATTTTGGTCAATCCCGTATTATAAATACATACAGATTTTCGAATATAAGAAAATCATTGAATAAGAAAACCATTGAAAAAAGGTCAACAAAGAGCCGACGTTTGATTTATGCCGCTGTCAGATTGCCACGGTAAGGATCAACGTCCCTTTTTTAATTGAGAATAGATAGTCTCTACTCACCGTTTGCCATGTACTTGATGAGCAATTTGTTTCAATTCTTGGTTAGAAAAGACATCTGACGATTCTAGAACATTCAACAAATGTTCGGATTTCGACAAATTTGGTAGATGTAACACTGCAGTAAAAGCTGACAACATTTCCATTTCTTCTAAAACTTGTCTAGAAAGAAAAAAGAATGTTCTGTAAAAAGTAAAACTTTATAGTAAGATGAGCATTTACCGCCTACTTGTTGTGCACAAAATCAAAAGCTTCTTGCCTGGTGGAGGCTGTTTCTTTAATAGTACAAGTAACGCTTGCAGAGTCAAATTAGAATACCTGGGACCAATAGGACCATAATCTAATAACCTTTCAATGTTATCTACTAATATACAACTTAAAGTCGAACGATATGCATCATCAAACACCTAGAAAGATTGATTTTAAAAGTATGACCCATCTCAAGTGGACACACCTTCGTAGCTCAGTTATTAGTCATCCAATTTCAATCAAATTTGGGTCGGTTTAAAAAGACTTTACTACATCGTTTTTGAGTAAAACAAAACTTATTTCAGTCATTGGCGTGCATTTTTATTAAGAAAAAAAGGTTCGATTTTTCGAGAAGTCATATTAGGCATTTTTTTCATTGAAAAACCGCTGCCCAAGGAATCACTACTTCCACATCCAGATTTTCTATCCAAATCTCTAACAAAGAAAAAGTTTTGTATGTACAAATAATTGTTTACGGAACTTTAATAATATAATATTTGAAATCTTCTACCCCAAAAACCCATGAAACGATACCCCACATCGGTAGTGGGGTGGGGGTGGTGATAGGGAGGTGGTAATGAGGGTGGATGAAGTAAAAAAATATTTTGAGGTTTCTGGTTCTTGTACACACACTAAATCACAATTTTTTTCATCCCCTTTAATAATGGGGTGGGGGTGGTAATGGGGGTGGCTAATGCCAAAAATTTTTTTACGACCTTAGCTTCTCTTGTGTATACTAAATACCAATTTTATGGACTCTCACCTGCTTGATTTACCTATTTACCCCAAATTTACCCCAATTTACCCCAAATTTACCCCCCAACCTGTCGACAGAACAAGATGAAAATATAATCTAGTTCTAGATCTCCTTAAAGTACATATGTGTACTAAATTTCAAGTCAATATCTTAAACGGTTTCAGAGTAAACGTGTGTACAAAAAAAAGTTACAGACAGACAGACAGAAATTTTTCGCTCAAACTTAAAATCTCGACGTTTCATGACATTCTAAATCTATTTGAACAATAAAATTTTTTTTGTCGTTACTATACTTCCACTGGATGTGGAAGTAAAACTAATGCAATATTATTGATCAGCATGCTTTAGAACTAGTAGAGAGTCGTTAGGGTAAAAAATGAAAAATGCCTAACAGTGAATAAATTTTCGTGTTATTTTTTGCATTATACTGCCAAGACCCAATTTTAAAATGTTTTACAGTTTCGTACATTAGTTGGGGAAAAATACTACTTTTTTGGCAGTATACTTATATTTTTGGATTTGCTGATTACGAATCTGAAGTCAAAGCAAAAAAATTCAAAACAGCGACTCCAATATGGCAGATGGAATTTTTTCTAAAGCAAGTGCTTTAAACTAACAAAGAAACAACTTGAGCTCCTAGGTAATGCTATATATTACGGTTCTTTATTTTTGATTCTACAGAAACAACCAAAAAATCATAAGAAAGCTTAAATAATAACCTTTAATTTTGATCCTTAACATTTTACTTCCACATCCAGTGGAAGTATAGTAACGACAAAAAAATTTTTATTGTTCAAATAGGCTTAGAATGTCATGAAACGTCGAGATTTTAAGTCTGAGTGAAAAAAAAAATCGGTCTATCTGTCTGTCGGTCTGTAACTTTTTTTGTGCGCACGTTTACTCTGGAACTGTTTGAGATATTGACTTGAAATTTGGTACAAACATATACTTTAACGAGATCTAGAACTATATTATATTTTCATCTTGTTCCGTCGAAGGGTTGGGGGGTAAATTCGGGTAAATTTAGGGTAAATAGGTAAATCAAGCAGGTAAGAGTTCATAAAATTGGTATTTAGTATATACAAGAGAAGCTAAGGTCTCAAAAAAAATTTTGGCATTACCCACCCCCATTACCACCCCCACCCCATTTTAAAGAGGATGAAAGAAAATGCGATTTAGTGTGTGTACAAGAACCAGAAACCACCCCCACTACCACCCCCTATCACCAACCACCCCCACCCCACTACCGATGTGGGGTATCGTTTTATGGGTTGTTGGGGTAGGGGATTTCAAATATTATATTATTAAAGTTCCATAAACAATTATTTCCACTTACAAAATTTTTTCGTTGTGAGTGACTTGGATAGAAAATCGGGATGTGGAAGTAGTGATTCCTTGGGCAGCGGTTTTTGAGACGTGTCATAGTTTCTAATACATTTAACATCTAAACTAAATACTTCGTCTCATAAACGATCAGACGTTTTATATTTTCGAAACTTTTAATCTTTTAGAAATTAAAAAAAAAAAACAAATTCATTTCCAATTTATAAGCTTTTTCTTTGGTCTTTACCATTTTTTCACTATAGCTTAAATTTAATGAGATATTTGTAAAGAAAACAAAAATTTTGCTTTCTTTCAAAAATACATTTGTGAGGCGGAAAGCAAAAAGGGACCTCTTGTCGGCGATGTCAATTTTTCAGTACAGTCGAATTAGTGGTTTGGGTCAAAATAATCGATTTTCGGATTTTTGCGATTTATTACCTTTACAAGTTGTAATCGATTACAAAACCGATATAATTGGATGAGACACTTAAAATAATCGATAAAGCAGTCGATGTTCAGCCCTGGAAAAGGTACCTCTTGTCGCTTATGGAGAAATAACATGGGACCGACAAGAGGTCTCTTTTCATAAACGCACTAGTAACTTAAACAAAAAAAAACATAGAGATATGATTTTTGCACCAAATTGTTCGGAATTAAAGCTTAATTCATTTAATATCAATAACTAAAAACTGGAATTTGCCGACAAGAGGTCCCTTTTTCCGCCTCACATTTATAATTTAAATCCTATTTTCTAAAGCAAGTGTTTTAAAGGGGCAAAATAGTTTTCGCATCTAACTAGAGCTATTTGAGAATTATTTATTTTAATCACTTACTAATTAGTAACAAAATGGTGAGATATTCATTTAAACCATTTGAAAGCTTAACTAATAGCCTTTAAATCTGATTTATACAATTTTTTATGTAAATGCCGGAGTTTCTGAGTTATTTAACTCTTAAACTAAATACTTCGTCTTACAAACGCTCAGACGTCAACTTTAAACTTTTATATTTCTGAAACTATTAATCATACGGAAGTTTGAAAAAATACAAATTCATTCCCAGTTTATAAGCTTTCTTTTAGGCGCAAAGCAATTTTTCGCTAGATGTGATATTTTTCGAGTTATTTGATATAAACCATTTTGAAATATCTTTTCTCGAGTTAAAATCGCAATTCTCAATTTGTTATAACTTAAAAACTAACAATTTGTATAAAAAATTGTGCAGAGCCTTTTTTATTCTTCAAAATTTTATTTCCTTTCAGTTCCAATAATTACTTTTTTTTAGTTTTATTAAAAAATTATTATTATTATTTGTTTAAATAATTAATTATTTAAGCCTACGAGATAAACTTATAAACTTTACAATTTTTAGTATAAAAAAAGATGTTGCAAAATGTTACTTAATAAAAATACACGCCAATGACTGAAACAAGTCGTTTTACTTAAAAAGGATATAGTAAACGCCTTTGATACTGATCAAAATTTGGTTGACCAATATCCGAGCTACGAAGGTTTGTCCACTTGATGAGATGGGTCACTGTACATATATCAACTTAATATATATTTAAAATAGAGTTAATGTCATTGGGATCACATTAATATATTCCGTTATAGTTGCTGCCAAATATAGCTTCAGACAAATTATATAATTTTAAACAGCAACACCCTTCTTGCACAAAATGTATACACATTGCAAAATCTTATTCCTGTACATATGGCAAAATAGCGACAACTCGAATTTCACAATATATATATCATATTAAGTATACAAGAAGAGACTGAAGTATACGAGAACAGACTGAAGACATTACCATACATTTTTACCTTACGAATAGTTAAACATTTGGCAGTTTCGGTATAGCCAACCATCTCCTCTGGAGAGCAAACCTTAATAAATGGAAAATCGGAATTCTTCGCCAACTGGGCAGCTAATGCAGTTTTTCCTGCGTTTGGAGGACCCTCTATTAACACTGATACTAATCCTGGAATATACGAGATCACAAGATAAATTACAGTATTGCAACAAAAAAAGTTTCCTAAATTAAAAAAATGCCATTGGTGAGATAGATTAGTGATAGATAGATAGATTTGTAAAAAAAAGCTATAGAATTTGCATTTTCATAAGTAGCATAGAGTTTGATTAGATTAGTATGCATAAATCATAAATAAAAGCATACCAAAAGTATCCGTAGCTCGTGCCTGTTGAATAAACAGCATGCCATCTTCCATTATATTTGTAACTGGAGGGCCCCAATTTATAATACCACGTGCCAAAAATTGATTAATAATTTCTTGAGCTGTACCAAATGCCTATAAACTAACTAAGTGCACAATAGTCCTTTTGACAACAAATTATCATGTTATACTTACCGGTTTAATGTCATTTTCTAATGCATGCATAAAATCTGATCGAGATACTAGCAATTTTTCAATGGCTTCTGGGTCCACTTCCACCTTGCTTGATGCCTTTATTAATCTATTCATAGCAGTTGACTGTGCGGCACGAACTAGACCTTCTAATTCTGCCCCAGAGAAGTTTTTGGTCAAAACGGCCAATTCCTATAACAAAATGTTTTATATATTTCATATAACAATTATAACATAAGTGATGAACTAAAAAATTATTAGAGTTAAATAGATTACACCAAAAACTTTAATTGGCCTATATTCTGGACACTGCAGACTAAATAACCACCTACACAGACTTGGATTAGCAGATAACGCTGAATTAACAGAAGCTGGAGGATGAAATGCCATCGGTTTAATTCAAAAGTTGAATTTACAGGGGTGTGAGCCACAATAGACCAGGGTGGCTATTCTGTAAGTGAATGTGAGCATTTGTCCTGAGAGGAGAGAGCTAACATCCCGTTCCCTTCCCAGAGGATACATAAACACTATTCTCTAAACACACTGATCATGCACTGATGTGATGTGATCTCTCCAGCATTTGCTCCCACATTTCAACCATTTGTAGAGCCACGACGTCACGGTCGAAGATCATATGTAGTATAGTGGGAATTGCAATAAATTCATCAAATTGTCAAAATGATGCACTTTTTCTATGAAGTGCATGCAATACTTTAAAATTGTGTGAGACGTGTTATTTTGTAAAAATGAAATAATTCGTGTTGGGCAAGGCATGACATAAAAAAACTGCTCCAACCTAATGATTGGGACTCAAAAAAAATTATTTGATTGAATGCATAAAGAAGCAACCTCAGTTTATAAGTGGGTGGTTTTCAAGAGAATTCTGCCAACTTTCTCATGAAAACGAACATTTACATGAATACTGAACAGCCACCCAGATGATTGCAGTAGAGAAGATAAGCCCACTCACATCTCAACCCAACCCAACCTAACATAAGTAATGCTTTTTAGGATGAGTTTTACACAGTAGTAAAACTTTCATTATAGACATAAAACAACAACAAAAAAAAATAATTTAGAAAAAGTTTAACCCCCCTGGCCTGCTTGTTTGCATTTATTTTTGTTTACTTGAATGGTTAATCAGAGAATAAAATTATACATAAGAGAAAATAATAGATAAATAAGCTTAAACTCAATATATCTAAAACAAAGGCAATGATGATACTATTAATATCCACATTAATAATAAAAAATTATTTTGGTAGAAGATATTAACAGCTAGTTGCACCGGCACTATTTAACTTGGATTAAACAGGAAATGTACGTTGCACCAACTTTTAAACGTGGGTTAATTCTTTTTAATCTCAGATCAAGTTAAACCACCAATTTTGAAGGTTTAGCTCACATTTAGCTGGAAGTGTGGTTAAGTAAACATATCTGCGCAAGTATAGAACAAGGTTTTTATTTACTAGTTCAGTTTTGACGCTTGATTTTCTAATCAGAAGTTCTTTGTTTTGTCATGTATTAATTAAAATGGATTTAAATGTAGAATACGAGGACATCTTTGACGATGATTTAGAAATAATAGAAATTATTGAGAATGGATTTCCAAAACGTGTTAATCAACGTAAAAATTATTTCTGGAAGGCTACACTATTTTTCAAAAGTTTCGGTTATACAAAGAAACAGTTCTAAATGTTCTTGAGCAAATGGACCATGTATTGGAATATCCCAGTGATGTGTAAGTTTATTGAAACTAAAAACAAGTAAAACAACAAATACTAGTATGTTTAATTCATTCTAAAAATAACAGTGTATCCCCAATCAACTAATAATAATCTTACAATGATAAACCAAAAAATTCGCGAAAATCGAAAATTTTCAAAACTAAAATGCACGTCAAATACAAATATACAACTTTTAAGGTTATGTAAGGATATGAAATTAGTCACAGACGAAAAATACCTAGAATTTCCTAGCTTAACTAATCGACTTTAACTTCCATACGGTGCAATGTAGAACCATTTAACCCAAGTTGCCTATAAAACGTGGTTTTATTAAACGTTCATTAACACGAAGTTGCTGCAACTAGCTGTTAACCTAAGTTTGCCTATAAAACGTGGTTTTATTAAACGTTCGTTAACACGAAGTTGGGGCAACTAGCTGTTAACCCAAGTATGCCTATAAAACGTGGTTTTATTAAACGTTCGTTAACACGAAGTTGGTGCAACTAGCTGTTAACCCAAGTTTGCCTATAAAACGTGGTTTTATTAAACGTTCGTTAACACGAAGTTGGTGCAACTAGCTGTTAGTATCTAGGTTTTATAGTCGATAACATGTTAAGTCTTAAAAACATTTTCCACGGATGGACATAACCAGGGGCGGCTTAAGGACCGGGCAACCCGGGCGGCTGCTGTTTTGTATGAAATATGAAAACAATAAAGAGAAACCTTCCTCTAAGTAAACTATGTGTCGGTGGTCCTCTCACTATAATAGCGTTCAGATAGTGAAGACAAACATTTTTTAACAAATTAATTACACAGGTCAACAAAGAATAAGTACTCATCTAACTCTTCTGAAGTATTTTGAGGCGCTAAAGTCAATTTTGGACAAACATTTTTTCCTATCGTGTCAGTTGTCCTGTACCATCACTTTTATCCCCTAAAAAGGGCAAAAAAAGGTTTCGTACAACTTTTCTAAATATTTTGACACGCTGAAGCCAATTTTGGACACAATTTCTTTTTTCTGTCTGTTAGTTTCCCTATCTCCCTTTAATCTCCTAATTCGTTTTTGTGCAAAATTGGTTTCAGCACGTCAAAATACTTCAGAAAAGTTAAGATAGAACCTTTGGGAAAAGACCTTTTTTTTGCTACTTTTTTAGAGGATAGTAACTGACATGATAGAAAAAATTTTTTTGTCCAAAATTGCCTCCAGTGCCTCAAAACACTTCAGAGAAGTTAGATCAGAACCTTACAACATGACCGTTCTCGGACCTCTTTTAGGGGATAAAAGGGGTGGTAGAGAAAAACTGACATGAAAAAAAAAAAATTCTACAAAATTGGCTTCAGTGCATCAAAATTTTTTTTTTCTGTTTTCGGGCATAAAAAGGGTGGTACAGAGACACTGACACAATAGAAAAATTTTTTGTCCAAAATTGGTTTCAACGCGTCAAAATACATCAGAAAAGTTATATGAGAAGTTTAGGACAAGACTTTTTTTTGTAGACCTGTGTGTAATTAATTATTAATAAAATGTTGTAAATGAACATTGATGTGTAAACATAAATTACTTGAGAATGGTTTATCCAAATGCAATAAAAATATCTTTTTTTATTTCTAATGAACTGAAAATTATTTTTTTTTAAGAACTTTTAGAAATATGTAAAAACTAAAAAAGTTAAGAGATAAAATACCGACAGCCCTAACCCTCTAAAACTACCCCTTAGCAGAAGAGGGAGTTTGACTAATACTTTGTAAACTGATGTTCAGACGGGCTATATCTAAATTTAAAATGTGAATTTTATATTTTAAGGTGGTCGGAAGATATTACAGAAGACCTGATATTTATTGTTCCCTTATGAAGGAGTATCATTTCCTTATTATTGAGGGTACCTTTATTTTTGGATGCACTATCAGCGACATAAATATTGAGACAATTTTGTGTTGACTTAAAAAGTAGTGATCGAGTATGTAGTACGTCAGTGAAACTTCCATGATTATCTCAGGGAGGGGCGCCAAAAAGTGCTCCCGCCCGGGTGGAAAATTTACCTTGAGCCGCCCCTGGACATAACTATACTTATAAACTTTTTTATTTTTGATTTTTTGATAAAAAGTCAATCTTCATAAAAACTTTTGCTTATTCTGAAAAGCCTTGGCGATTCTCAAGATTACGATTACTAGGGCGTTCGGAAATGAAGAAAATATAAAATTTTACCAACAGTAAAGTACCTTTTAATGAATATAGTCCAATCTTAAGAAGAAATTTGTAAATAATGCCAAGTGCAGTCCGAATACAAAGTTTCATCCACATAGTTAATAATACTTAACTTACACAATTTATTTGCTGATGACATTTTAAAGAATAAAAATGTTCAAGAAAATTAATTACTGACTATGTGGATGCACTTAGCATTATTTACAACTTTTGTGCTAAGATTTGTTTTTGCCATGACACTTTTTATCAAACTTTCTTTCATGAAATAAGTCCATTTCAGTCTATAGTACAGTAACTAGAGGTTTTAACTTCGGAATAATGTCATATTGAACGGATTTCGTTCATTTTTGGCAGTATAATAGTAAATGCTTCACAAAAAAGTTTCTATATTGTGCGGGGGCTTGCTAATTTATAGGGGGTGGCACTTACAATATATATATATATATATATATATATATATATATATATATATATATATATATATATATATATATTTATTGGAGCTGAAATAGAATCAAATTTTAGGAAGAAAAGGTTCTAGGCAATTTTTCACATAAATTGATAGTTTTTAAGTTATAACGATTTCAAAATTGCGATTTTAGCTTAAAAAAAAAGGTATTTCCAAACGGCTTTCATTGAGTACCTCGAAAAGTATTACTTTATCGAAAAAATATTACAGACCAATTACAGAAAATACAAAGTGGGAATTAATTGTATTTTTTGTTTGTTGATGTAGGATTAATAATTTCGGAGATATTTAAGTTTATATTTGGTATCCAAGTGTCTCGAAATTACCTTTAAAGTTTAAAATGAATTTTTTTCTAAAGCAAGTGCTTTAAATGAGCAAAAAAATTTGGTAATGCTACATCTTAATGAAAAACTGTATTTGAGATATTTTTTTTAAATTACTGGCTAATTAAAGTAACAAAATGGCGACCTTATTATATAAAAAAATATAAATACGCACATTTTTCCGTCATAACTTCCTTATTTCTTTATTAATTATGGGCTAATTACAGTAACAAAATGGCGACGTTGTTATTAAAAAAATGTGTAAACACACATTGCTTCGGTCATAACTTCTTTGTTTTTTATGCTACAGAAACAAATAAAAAAATAGTTGAAAGCTTAATTAATAACTTATCATTCTATCTATTAGCATCATTGACGTAGGTATCACAGTTTCTGAGAAATTTAACTCTCACTCTAAATAATTATCTTAAGAACACTTGGATGCCAAATGTAAACTTAAATATCTCCAAAATTATTAATCCTACATTAATAAACAAAAAATATATTTAATTCCCAGTTTGTACTTTCTGTAATTGGTCTGTAACATTGTTTCGATAAAGTAATACTTTTCGAGATTCTTGACGAAAGCCATTTGGAAAAATTTTTTTTTGTATATATAAAATCGCAATTTTGAAGTCGTTATAACTTAAAAACTATCAAGTTATGTGAAAAATTGCATAGAACCTTTTCTTCTTAAAATTTGATTCTGCTTCAGCTCCAATAAATATAAATATTTTTTAAGTGCCAGCCCCTGAGAGGGGGTGGCATCGACCCCCTATAAGTTAGCAAGTCCCCGCACAATATAGAAACTTTTCTGTGAAGCATTTACTATTATATTGCCAAAAATGAACGAAATCCGTTCAATATGACATTATTCCGAAGTTTTGCATATTTTTTTACCTCTAGGTACTGTACTACTAGTTCTTACTGGAAAATGACACCAAATGACAACTTGTAACGATTATAACCTCATCATGGCATCATATATGCTATATATATATATACCTCGTTGGTCATAACCAACGAGGTTTACAGGATAGAGAAGGAATTTCAATTCATTTATGTAGGGTTCGTTTGGTCAGGCAATTATTATAAAGGTATAGTGGGGGTGAATTTGTTTTCCTTAGTTGCAGTGGAGTACTGTTTTGGGAGGCACAAATAATGAATAAGTAATGTCTTTTGTCGTTATTCTATTATCAGTTGAGCTCAATTCTATTAGTTAAATTAATGTAGGTATTGTAAAAGTACTTATCAATTAAATTAGATTTAAAAATGGAATAGATGATGTTCTACATTTTAATTTATCAGCAAATGTTATAACATTAAGTTCAGGTGTCTTACTTACATCTAAAATGTTAGGTTAGGATTGACCCTGTACTCTTTTTTACAAAATAGGATGTCTTCATTTTCACGAACTTGAGTTCAATAAATATGATCTTTATGTCTGTGTATATGGCAAAATAATAAACTATATTTAGAACGTACAATAAAACAGGTAGGAATAATTAGGCATTATTTAGAATAATCAAACACCATTTACAAGATTTCAAATTAAGCTTAAAATAATTTGCCAGTGACTTCATAAAAGAAGGTAATAAACAATTATAAACACAAGTGAAGTTAACGGCCATGACAAAAATACATACCTAACACACTGAAAATAACATTTTATTAAACGTAAAGAACCGATTCTATATTTTATTGGGTAACTGGGTACGCAAAGAGTAACCATCAGCTAATATACTTATTTTAAAAAATTCTGGCAAAACTTATTTTTATACAGTTTTTGATAACTTTATGTTACTCGGGAAAAATAATATTACTAAAATAAAAACTGATACTTACAAATAAGTCAACGTCTGGACTAATTTTTTTGAAGTGCTTCATCCTTGCTGTATGTATATCTAAAATTTGCACTCTGCCCTCTTCATTAGGCAAACTAATTTCAACTTGCACTTCTAGTCTTCCTGGCCTAAGTAAAGCTTCATCTATCATATCTCTTCTATTGGTCATACCTTCAAATCAAAATATGTTGAAATTTAAAAATACTTTTTCCTACACAAATACACACATACCAATGACTAGAATATTATTTAGCTGCTCAACACCATCAATTTTTGATAGTAACTGATTTACAACTGTGTCGTGCACACCTGTGTTTCCAGCGACTGATCCTCTTTGTTTACAGATGGCATCGATTTCATCAAAGATGATGATGTGTAAACCGCTGTTTGGTCCAGCCTACACAAAAATTAGATTAACTTATATACACTATGATATACACTATGCCTCTTCTCATTTAGTTATACTATACTATAAAATAATTAGTAATACAATGCCTACCCTTTTCTCCTCCTCTTCTGCTTCTGCAAATAATCTTCTCACATTGGCTTCTGACTCGCCAACATATTTATCCAAAATTTGCGGACCATTCACAATCTTAGGTTCTCTGGCATTTAGCATTTTACCAATTTGCCTTGCCATTAATGTTTTACCAGTTCCTGGTGGACCATAGAGTAATATACCTTTAACGTGTTTACAACCTAATTGTTCTACAATTTCTGGAGGAAATACTCTTGATGCAAATGCACGTCTGAATATGGCATTAAATTCATTACTTAAGCCACCAATGCCCATTTTCTGGAAGTCCCAGTCAGGATTGATTATAGACTGACGAATTTGTTTCCTAAAAAAGTATTTACAAATGATTTTATGGAATTCTAAAATTATTTAAAAGGCATCTATTCACACAATAAAAATTTCGCTTGGGCAAAATTCTTACCCTTTCGATTTTCCAACAAGATTAAGTGATGAGCTTTCAGCTTTTTCAAATTGTACCATAGTATTGGGTATTAATTGACCAATTTTTGCTTTTCTGGGTTTAGCTTCTCGTCCTTCTTTAATAGCTCCAATAGCAACAGCTAAAATGATAAATAAATATGGCTGAAAAATTACAAAGTAATTCCACAATTTGCATTCTTCAATAGCTTATTCATAAGATTTAAATAATTAATTTTCTCTTCCTTATATACATCATTCTCTAAAGGTTTTGCATCATTCAATTTATAGTAAAAGTAATAAAACGGTGTAATCAACGAGGTGATGAATTAAGTGTTTATAGATTAGTTCATAAGTTCCAAGCCATGTTAATCTTTGTTAAAGCACGTAAAAATATGAGTGAGGGCTCATTGGATTTGAAATGACGTCTACAAAAATGTGCAAAAGTTTCAAACCCGCATATAAACAATTGCAAAAGTTATAAACAAATGAAGACTGAAAAAACAATGAGTTTGGTTTTTGGTTTTTCGCAAATAACTCGAAAACTATTAATATTTAAGAAATTTTAAAGAAACATTCTTAAAGAGGAAGAAATTTCCAATAAAAAAAATCCCGACTCTCGAAACTCTATCTCTATTATTAATAACACAGCCCGACAAAATAAAAAAAGTGGTCTGTCCGGCAGACCAGATCAGTGTATTCATATGTACTTAGACCCGCTGAAACCGAATTCGAAGTTAAAATTGTCAGATTGGCTCGTTTTTCAACCCTAACCCCAAAACACACCTCTAAAAAAATGGTCTGTCCAGTGGACCAGACCAGTGTATCCTTATGTATTTAGATCTGCTGAAACGGAATCCGAAGTCAGAATTGCCAGATTGGCTTGTTTTTCACCTCTAACCACAAAAAACAACCCCAAAATAAAAAGAAAGCAGTCTGTCCTGCTGAATCCAGATTTGAAGTTAATTGACAGATTGGTTCGTTTTTCACCTCTAACCCCAAAAAACACACCCCCTAAAAAATGATCTGTCTGGCAGACCATACCAGTGCATCCTTATGTATTTAGATCCGCTGAAACCGAATCCGAAGTCAGAATTGTCAGATTGGTTCGTTTTTCACCCCTAACCTCAAAAGCAACCCCAAAACAAAAAGAAAGTGGTCTGTCCGGCGGACTATACCAGTGTATCCTTATATACTTTGACCTGCTGAATCCAGATTCGAAGTTAGAATTGACAGATTGGCTCGTTTTTCACCTCTAACCCCAAAAAACACACTTCCTAAAAAAATGATCTGTCTAGCTGACCATACCAGTGCATCCTTATGTATTTAGATCCGCTGAAACCGAATCAGAAGTCGGAATTGTCAGATTGGCTCGTTTTTCACCCCGAACCCCAAAAAGCAACCCCAAAACAAAAAGGAAGTGGTCTGTTCGGCAGACTATACCAGTGTACTCTTATGCATTTTGATCTGCTAAATCCGAATTTGAAGTCAGAAATGTCATTTCACACCTAACCCCAAAAAACACCCCCAAAACGAAAAAAGTGGCCTGTCCGGATGACCATACCAGTGTATCATGTATTTAGATCCGCTTAAACCGAATACGAAGTCAGAATTGTCAGATTGGCTCGTTTTTCACCCCCAACCCTAAAAAACAACCCCAAAACAAAAAGAAAGTGGTCTGTCCGGTGGACTGAATCAGTATATCCTTATGCATTTTGACCTGCTGAATCCGAATTCGAAGTCAGAATTGTCAGATTTGCCAGTACTTCATACCTAACCCCAAAAAACACCCCCAAAACAAAAGAGTGGTCTGTCCGGTGGACCATACCAGTGTATCTTTATATATTTGAACCGGTTGAAACTGAATCCAAAGTAAGAATTGTCAGATTGGCTCGTTTTCACCCTTAACCCTCCCCAAACACCCCCCCCCCCCATGGTCCGCCCGGCGGACCATACCAGTATATCCTTATATATTTAGTAAGGTTACACTGGTATCCCAGTGAACACCCAGTCGTTTAGAAAACGTTTATTTTACGAAAATTATACGAAATGATGGTTTAATTTTCGTAATCGTATATTTATTATACGTTTTCTGTAAACGTCTATAATATAAACGTTTTTATCACGTATATAATAAACCAGTGAAATACATATTTTTATTTGTTATGCAAAATTCTTCTAGTTAATTTCAATACATGTTAACGATAAACTTCAATTATATGGGTGGTATAAACCAAAAAAAAACGTTTATTAAATGGTTTAGTGTTCACTGGGATGGTCCGCCGGACAGACCACTTTTTTGTTGGAGGTGTTTTTTGGGGTTAAGGGTGAAAAACGAGCCAATCTTACAATTCTGACTTCGGACTCTGTTTGAGGGTCCAAATACATAAGGATACACTGGTATGGTCCGCCGGACAGACCATTTTTTAGGGGAGGGGGTGTTTTTCTAGGGGTGGGGGTGAAAAACGAACCAATATGACAATTCTGACTTCGGATTCAGCACGTTAAAATCCATAAGGATACACTGATTTGGAGGGTGTTTTTTGGAGGTTGGGGATGAAAAACGAGCCAATCTGATGATTCTGATTTCAGATTCGGTTTCAGCAGGCCCAAATACATACGGATACACTGGTCTGGTCCGCCAGACAGACCACTTTTTTTTGTGGGGCTGTGTAATTTTAATTTAATATTGAAAATAGAGCTCTGCGCAGCGAACACTAAGCCATTACGATGCCCTGAAACTGTCCGTAACAAGTAAGAATATTTTTTTATGTTATTAAATATTAATTTAAAAATTTTAAAAAATTATGGTATTATTTAGACACTTAAAGAAACAATATCCCGTAGGAAAAAAATTTTTTCACCGATTTTTCATAAAATAAGCCTATTGTTAATTAACAAATTTTTTTTAGTGTTTGCGTTTATATTTCAAGTCGGATAATTGTTAAACAAAAGCCACTAAAATTATCTCGCTTCGTGGAGACCTTATGTCAACTATACTTTATGGGATTATAACACTGCGATATTTTTAATTGTTATTGTCTATTGTGTCTATTAGTTATTAATTATTTAACCTAACAAAAAACTAAAAAATTAAAAAGAGAGGTAGAAAAATTTTTTTTATTAGTTTTAATTATTATTAGTTTTTATATCTTTTTCATTTTTAAGTTTTTTTGTTAGGTTAAATAATTAATAACCAATAGACTAACGATTAAAAACATCGCAATGTCATAATCCCATGAAGTATAGTTGACATAAGGTCTCCATGAAGCGAAATAATTTTAGTGGGTTTTGTTTAACAATTATCCGACTAGAAATATAAAGGCAAACTTTAAACAAAGAGTGACCGCAAAAAAGGCCTAAAATTCGCCTGTTTTTGAATAGTAGATAGCGGGCCAAGGGAAAGAGCAAAATAAATCATATAGGGCTCAAATTAAACTTTGAGAAATTGTAAGGTGAGCATATTTTTTACTTTTTTGAAAAAATGCAAAAATCACCCCTATTCAAGAGTAGAAAATAAAAAAGGCAGTAGTATATAATGAATATTTTAAAAAATAAAACAACTGTTATTACGCAGATTTTATATTGTATGAATTATTTACGGATTACATATAATTCAGCAGTGTATTTTTTTCATTTTTCTTTCTCGGGGTGCTTTTCTTATTATTTCAAGGAGGGTGGTGGCACAATTTCTTAGTACATGTGAGTTCGACTAGTCATAACAATAATTCTAGCGAAAATCTCATATCGATATTATTACAAGGTAGGAGGGTGGTAGCTCCCCTGTAGATATAGGTTCGACTAGTCATAACAATAATTCTAGTGAAAATCCAACGATGATTGTATCATGTGGATAGGACTTATGAATTTTTTCGTTTTCTGGGGTTGGTACATATTTTAATTATTACAAGGGGTTGGAGGGTTGTAGGACAATTGCTTAAACTCTTCCAAATACGCTACATAATTATATATATAATCCGTAAATAATTCATACAATATAAAATCTGAGTAATAATTTTTTTAAATATTCATTATATACTGCCTTTTTTAAATATTTTCTGTCCTTGAATAGGGGTGATTTTTACGAAGGCGTAGAAGGGCCACACGAAATATTTTTTTTCCTAAGTCAGAATTCTGACTTATATCTCAAAATTCTGACTTTTATCTCAGAATTTTGACTTTTATCTCAAAATTCTGACTTTTATCTCAGAATTCTGACTTATCTCAGAATTCTGACTTAAAACTCAGAATTCTGACTTTTATCTCAGAATTTTGACTTAAAACACACTTGATAACAGCACTGATAAAAATGGATTCTGGAGGGGGCTGGAACCTTCAGTTCATCAACCACAACTTTTAGGCAACCCAAAGAATACAATTGCATCAAACCAATAGGAATGTTTCGATACCACAAAGCTGTCGATATTTGTGTTGCTATCGGCAACGAAAGAAACTTATCGATATCCATATTGTCTAGTATCGTATCGGAGAAAAAGTATTGATCCCATCAATTGTTTTTTCTATCAGATGACCACCCTGTATATTTTTCTTATTAAAATTATATCAGAGATTTACCCGACAATAGTAGCAACTACATATCATAATATCATTTTCCGCTGTTCTTATTTTTTAAAGTGACCACCCTATATATTTCAACACAAGTAGTCAGGTTTTCCCTTGATAATTATGCCAACTGCACTCTAAATATTATTTCCACAATAGTTTCTTAATTATCTTTTAGAAAGACCACCCTGAATATTTTTCATATTTTTTCCTCCTTGACAGTTGGGTTAACTACATATGCGATATGTTAATCAGATTTTTTCATATCTCTTTTAGATTGACCACCCTTCTTTAAATATTTTTTTTGACAGTTCTGTTCTCTCCATACAAAGTATTATTGTCCTCCATCACATTTTTTCACCACTTCACCCTGTATATTTTAGTCATATTTTTTCTTTGACGGTTGTGTTAATATAATAACATGTGAAATATTATTACCTACCGTCACATGTTTTCATTATTTTTTATGATGACACCCTGTATATTTTCATTTCTCTCCTTGACAGTTGCGTTAACTTCATGTAAAATATTATTGTCCTCCATAATATTTAGACTGCAAATGACATAATTATCAAGGGAAAATCTGACTACTTGTGTTGAAACATAATAGGGTGGTCACTTTAAAAAATAAGAACAGTGGAAAATGGTATATATGATATGTAGTTACTACCATTGTCAGGTAAAACTCTGATATAATTTTAATAAGAAAAATATACAGGGTGGTCATCTGATAGAAAAAACAATTGGTGGGATCGATGCTGGGAAATATTGATATCAATAAGTTTCTTTCGTTGCCGGTAGCAATGCAAATATCGATAGCTTTGTGGTATCGAAAAATTCCTATTCGTTTGATGCAATTGTATTCTTTGGGTTGCCTAAAAGTTATGGTTGATAAACTGAAAGTTCCAGCCCCCTACAGAATCCATTTTTATCAGTGCTGTTATCAAGTGTGTTTTAAATCAGAATTCTGAGATAAAAGTCAGAATTTTGAGATAAAAGTCAGAATTCTGAGTTTCAAGTCAGAATTCTGAGATAAAAGTCAGAATTCTGAGATAAAAGTCAGAATTTTGAGATAAAAGTCAGAATTCTGAGATAAAAGTCAGAATTCTAAGATAAAAGTCAGAATTCTGACTTAAGAAAAAATTTTTTTCATGTGGCCCTTCTACGCCTTCGTAGATTTTTGCATTTTTTTAAAAAAAGTAAAAAATATGCCCACCTTACAATTTCTCAAAGTTTAATTTGAGCCCTATAGGATTTATTTTGCTCTTTTCCTTAGCCCGCTATCTACTATGCAAAAACAGGCGAATTTTGCAATCACTCTGTTAATTAACAATAGGTTCATTTCTCCGATTAAAGAACTTATATCTAGATACATAATGGCATGAATTTTATGATCCCGAAAGGCTCCCATCCTAAGGCACTTCTTCCCATAAGTTGCTGATTGGCCCATCGGCGTATTCGCAGCCGCTCGTACACGATCGGCTTCAGTTCGATTATCATAATATCAGTTTGACAGTTCGGCCATTAATGTCAATAAATGTTTTTCGTGTTCTCCGACCAAAAACTGGTGAAAAAGTAATTTTATTTTAAGTTGTGATTTGCTTAATACCTAAATAATATTCTCTATTCATATTCACACAGTTTAGTGACAATATATTTTGTGCAAATAAATAGTGAAGTGCTGTGCCGTTTGCAGAAAGCAGTTTAGAAAAGAAGAAAATCGATCGTTCCATAGTCGTAACATGATGAAGTTCAGTTTACAGTTATAAAATAAATAGCAATTAAATTTTAATATCCTTTCAATACATATTTATCTTACTGTTTTATCTTACTGTAATATCGTATGCCTACATCACGTTATATAAAGAGCCGGTATTGCAGGAATTGCAATAATTCATTTTAATGAAGATATTTACCATTCTACACATTTTCTACACACATAACGCCACTGTTGCCTATGGGATGTGATGTTCATCTATCCATTTTAATGGACATATCATGTGACTATGTTAGGAGCAAACAAGGTATATAGTGAAAAGATAGCCTGTTATGTATCTAGACATAATTTCTTTCTAAATTGTTCCTTTAAGTGTCTAAATAATATCATAATTTTTAAAAAATTTTAAATTAATATTTAATAACATACAACAATATTTTTACTTGTTACGGACAGTTTCAGAGCATCGTAACGGCTTAGTGTTCGCTACGCAGAGCTCTATTTTCAACATTAAATTAAAATTATTAATAATAGAGTTTCGGGAGTTGGGACTTTTTTTATTGGAAATTTCTTCCTCTTTAAGAATCTTTCTTTAAAATTTCTTAAATATTAATAGTTTTCGAGTTATTTGCAAAAAACAAAACTCGTTTTTTCAATCCTCATTTGTTTATAACTTTTGCAATTGTTTATGTGCGGGTTTGAAACTTTCTATCAAGAATTAACACGGTTTTGAACTTGTGAACTAGTCTATTATTGAAATTAAATTAACCGCTATTTATTTAATTACTCCAGTGGTTAAAGAAATTTTCTATAATAAATTTTAAAATATGGTAATTTTTTAATCTCATCCTTAAAATACATTTTTTGCAGACAGTAAATTACTGAGATCAGTGACATTTTTTTCAATAAAGACACAAAGAATTTCAAGCAACCGATCTGGATGTCCTATTTTTTGTAATTAGCCTATGGAATGATTGTGATTTGTGAAAAATTGCCAAGATGGTAAGGTGCAAATTAATATCAAACGTCAGTTAGTGTTTTCATTTCAAATCTGATTGAACACAAGGTAAAAGTAAAACTGTTTTGTTATTTATAAATGAAAAATTAGGTTTGTTAGAAAAAAAATGTATAAGGATTTTTACTTGTTTTGGGCCAACATAACATCCTGCAAAATATTTGTAAGTATACAGCAGACACTCTATATGTTAGGTAAGAGGGAAGAGGTGGGAAAGGGGTGGGAAGAGGTGGGGAAGGGGTGGGAAAGTAGTGGGAAGGTGTGGGAAGAGGTAGGAAAGTAGTGGGCAGGTGTGAGTATGGGGTGGAAAGAGGTGGGAAGAGATGGGAAAGGGGGGGAAGAGGTGGGAAAAAGTGGGAAGTAGTGTTAGAGGAGTGAGAAGACGGGAGAGGGAAGGGGTGGATGGCGGTGGCAAATGAAAGGTTTTTGTCTGTCTGTTTGTTTGTAAAATAAGTAGACTAAAAAGTAAAAAATAAAATTATATAAAAAAATTTTTTAAGAAAAAGCTTCTATTTGAAAAAACTAATAAAAAGTAATAATATATTTTTTAAAATTCATACACCTGGAAACCAAAAGCTTTGGGGGGCGGTCAATTGAGCAAAGTAACTATGCAATAGGGCTATATGACCATCCCCAAAGCTTTTGGTTTCCAGGTATATGAATTTTAAAAAAATTATTTTTACTTTTTAGTAGTTTTTTCAAATAAAAGCTTTTTCTTAAAAATCTTTTTCATATAATTTTATTGTTATTAAAAAACATTTCGAATCTAATGGTCCAGTTCAGTGAATGTATTAAGACCCCGAAAGTAGGCAATCTGCAACACATGCGAGTCTTGGAGCATTTTCAGAAAATTTATCATGTATTATTGTGAACCTTATTAGTACGTCGGATGGCAGGCTCTAGCGTTCACTAACCCAATACCGAGGTATAACCAAACAAAACCTATTTCCTAGACCTAGAAACCTGAACCTAGACCTAAACCTAGAAAAACGATAGAATTATATGTTTTTTTTAGTTTTATAGTATAAACGATTCTCTTTAATTTGATGTATAATTTATTACACAAATAATAACTTTAACACTAGAAAATTGACGTTAATTTAGATGTTACATAAATTGTCAATTTTTTTAAAAGCCCTAACTCGTAACTCGCTTATGTATTGAGCTATTCGAATGTTTTTTTCACCAAAAACTGCCAAATTTCATAGACTTCATTTTGTCTCAATTAATGCTGGGTCTAGCTCTGTAAATAAAAGCGGTACAGCCTTTTAAACACAACGAAGCGCACTTCGGCGACGTAGTCGCAAGGCTTCCCCTCTCGTTCCCGGTACATCCCGCGTTCGCCATAAATCGTGCAAGGCTATAATCAGCGGCCGTAACAAAAGCTTTACAATAATCTTCCTTTATTGTAAGATGATAAAATTAATAAATCAAATTGAATAATATGATATTAATTGTAATAATCCGCTATATATGAAGTCGTACAACGTGGGTGGTGCATTAATAAATGGAAAATAATAGGTATCAGACAGAGATAACTGATTTTCAGATATATCATTGTTAAACTCATGTCAGCTAGTAAAGTTTCTACTTTGCTTCGTAAATTTTAATATTTTCCATAAAGCGTCGGAGGTAACCACATAATCAAAACAGTTATTAGGCATGCTTTCACTAACTCGTAGAGGATCTGAACGATTAGTTGGATTTTTGTACATCTATATTTTTGTTTTCATGTAAACTGGAAGGGTTAAAATCAGTTAAAATTTATTGGATAGATATTCTTGTGTAAATATTTATTTATTTATTTATTTATTTATATATATAATCACTTGGGCTGTTACAATACAGATGTGAACGTCAATAAGATAAAAAAAATACAAAATTTAGTTTACAAGGTGAGACAATAAGTAGTAAATATAAAACACAATAAACAAAACATATGACAAATACAGATTAAAATTCTTTGTATGAATATAAACATTTCTCAAGTAAAAATTGTTTGAGACTAGATTTGTATTTATTAAAATTGTTGACATCTTTAATCTCACTAGGTAATTTGTTGTAAAAACTAATACCAGAGTAATAAGGTGATTTTTCAAAATGAGACGTATTATGATGAGGAAGAGCTAACAAGTCGTCATGACGAGTATTATAATTATGGTAGCTAGCAGTAGTTTTAAATTGGTTAATGTTACTTTTAATGTACTTTAGCAAAGAAAAAAGATATATGGACGGTACCGTTAATATTCTGTGACTTTTAAAAGAGTTTTTACACGATGTGGTGAAATCAAGATTAAAAATTAATCTAATTATGCGCTTTTGGCAGACAAAAACTCGCTGCAAATTATTTGCACGTCCCCACATTATAATATTGTAGGATATATGGCAATAAGCCATTGAATAGTACAGTTGCAATAAAGCCTCGGTATCTAGGGAGTTCTTGAGCTGGCGTATGCAGTAATACGCTTTGTTAAGTTTTTTACATACTTCTTCGATTTGAATATCCCAGCTTAGTTTTGTGTCTATTGAAATACCTAAAAATCTTGTATTCGAGCTAAATGGCAGGGTCATGTTGTTAAAATTTAACTGAGTGTTGGAAGGTAATAATTTTCTTTGTGAGAAATACATGCACACAGTTTTCTCAAGGTTTAATATGAGATTATTTCTGCAGCAATAGTCACCAAATTCTGTCATAACAGCCATAGCATCATCAAGGAGCTCCACAAGGCTCGGTGCAGATATGCCAAAGGAGTTATCATCGGCAGACATGGTGATGTTACCTTTTGATATGAATGACGGTAAATCGTTTACAAAAATCAAAAAAAATCAAAGGGCCCAGCACCGAGGCCGATTTTTTTTTAAATAATACCATTCCAAGCAGTAATGGGAGTGGGATTTTTACCATCTAGCCTGTCTTAGTTTTGATCAAAATTGTCGATGTCGATGAATGTAATTGTTTTCTTCAGGACTTACTGGTGGCGGAATAAAAATGTAGTTTTTACTAATACGTGACTAGCTAAAGATGTTAAATATCCGCATTTCATCGTAGGAATAACCATAGCCAAAAGAATAAAGCATATCAATAAGTTTTTTTCTTCTGATGGCACGATACACATGTAATTATATGTAAAGGATTAAAAAAGTGGTCTATGCTGGTTGTTTTTTTTTTCATAATTATTAATATAAATTGCATTACTATAGAAATAACGTTTAAATCAAATTTTTCTGTGCCAACATATTTAGTATCCATGACATAAATGTTTATAACAAATTTGAAGCTTCTTGTTTACATTGATGATTATTCTGAATAGTAGTCGTGTTTTTTACAGTTTTAAAATGTCCACCTATAGCTTCATTTAAGATACTGGCAGCACTTGTGTCTGAGAACAAAAATTCGTTAGTCTTTTTAGCTTTATTATCACTTGAATGAACTGTTGTATTTCCTTTGTGTTCCCAAAACACTTTGTTTAAATGCTTTCTAGTCTCTTTCTTATATTTCCGCTGCTATAATAATCTAATTCTTCTTCCGTGATTTCTTCAAATATATCATTAAGGAGTGTTTTCTAGAAATGTTAAAGTTAAGGATTCTTTTTTGCAATACAGCAAGTTCAACCTCCCTAAATAAAATGTTTAACGCTACCTTAAATTCATTTTTTCTTTCAGTGGTTTAGTTTGTACACATTTAATTTTTTTTTGCTAATATATTTTGCATAACAAATTTTATAATAATTTCCGCCATCCCCAAATAAATCTGAATAAAAGTAAAACCTGCCTTTTATTTCTATATTACAATGCGTCACTGCAGCTTTAATATATATTTTTTTCTAGTTTCCTGTACAAATTGCTTCTTAAAAATGTTTTTAATTTATTCTTATTTTTTCTGGATTTTCCACAGATCAGACAATGCTGTATTATTTTAATCTGATTTTTATCTTCATTATAACCACATGCAGGCTCACTTACATTTTTAATCACTTTACTAATATCAGAGGCAATATGTCTTGTCTCTACTAATATCATTCTTATTACAAAAAGATGTCCGACAAGAATAATGAAATCAGTACCGAAGAGTGTGCTAATAAGTGCCACCACTTTATTTTATAAGAATTTTTTCTTTCATTTGCACAATGTATAATAGACCTGATGCCAGTAACAGTTGGTGTGTTACCATTAGATTTTCTCTGCTTTCAGCAGTTTCGCAAAAGTAACATGCAGTTTTTTTCATTGATAATGTATCTACAATATACATAAACTGTAATAGCCTAAATGTAAATAAAATAATATATACTTATATTAATACTTATCCAGACAATAATGAGGCCAGCAGCCGATACGTTTCTTGATGGGCCGAGAGCGTAGCGGGGGCGAGAGAGGAAGCCTCGTGTCTTCGTCGTCGTAGTGTGCTTCGTTGTGTTTCAAGGGCTGTAGCGGTTTTAGTTAAAAAATTAGATCTGGCATGAATCGAGACAAAATGAAGCCTATTAAATTTGTCAGTTTTTGGTGAAAGAAAAAATTGAATAGCTCGTTATATAAGCGAGTTATGGCGAGGTAAGGATTTGAAAAATGTTGCTGATTTGTGTATCCCTTTGAATTTTGCCAGTTTTTTTATGTTAATTTTTTAATTATTGCAATAAATTATACTTCAAATTAAACAGCAATGTTTACTTGTCAAAACCAGACAAAAATTTTATTTTTATCTGTTTTAGTTTTAAAGTTATATTTGATTAAATATTATATTTCTAAATTTCTTTTTTTTTTTAGTTTTTTTCTTATATCTTCGGTCTCGATTAATGGAGAGTGTCGTCAATTTTGATTTCCTATGTAAAATAACATGCTTTAATAAGTAGTAAAGGTTCCATCTGGTTATACTTCAGTATTGGGTAGGTCAAGAAAGAGAAGGCTTTTCGTGCTCTGCCCGACGGGCTATATGTACATTATGTTGTACAAGAATTAAAATAAATTGAAGTAAATGGTCACCTCATATTTTAATTATCAAATTTTCAAGGATTTTACTCAGGTATAATAAATTCTACATTTTTCAGAATATTATGTAGAATGTAGAAATTCTTAAATATTTTATGTAAGTTTGCATGGATCTCAACAAAACGTAAAGCTATATTTTCGATTTAAACTACAGTGGTCATAAGGTTCAATTTGCTCAGAGCTTTTACTTCCACATCCACGTAGTGGACAGGGACCGTAACCAGTTACCGGAACAAGAGTTTCTGTTAAACTGAAACCAAAACCCGGAATGAGAGTTTTTGATAAACCGAAACTGAAAACCTGAATGAATGATTCTGGTAATCTGGAATGAGGATTTCTAGTAAACCGAAAGCAAAACTCAAACCGAAATTTGAATTCTCAGGGCAAGTAAAAACACAAACTTACTTCTAAACGCATATACTCGGTCCACACCATCGGAGGATGTAAAAATATATAAATAGGAAATGGTATTAAAAGGCTCTGAACAGATAATGACTAAATAAAACAAGTAAAAAGTCGATGAATCCGGATTTATCCAGATTCGGCAGCATTCTTAAATTTGGAATGTGGGTAATCGAAAATATACATATAGAGGAGAAGATCGAAAAGTTCTTAACATATTATGATTAAAAAACGAATAAAAAGTGTGTACATAAATTTCCAGACATATGCTTCTAGGAACTTTTCTTACTATTTTTGCATGTAGAATCAGCACCTAAAGAAGAATGAGAGAATTTTGGTCTTCGGGACACCCTATATAATCACCGCATTTATCCAACATAGGTACTTGATTGTACTTAGCTATTAAATAAATTGATTTTTTGCAAGCATTAATTTAACTTCACTTTTGCGTTAGGTTCAAATTCTTTAATTTAATTTAAAACCACTTCCCCTTAACCAATTGACTTAAAACTTTGCACACGTACGTAGTTTCGACAGCAGTACAATAATCAATAATTAAATAGTTACTATATTATCATTAATTACCGTTTTACTTTATTTACATTTTAATTGTACAAATATAAATTATCAAAGTTTGTTATCTCCATTTTCAAAACCGAAATGTAACCTAATTGTTGCTGCCCTGAAAACCGAAACCGTAACCGAAAACCAAATTGCCGCTGCCTTGAACATAACCAAAAATGGTGTGTCAGGCAACCGTCACCGAAACCGAACAAAATAAATTTCGGTTTCGCTCCCTGGAGTGGAAGTGTAGTAACGGTAAAAAAAAATTGAAAAATTTATTGTTCGAATAGGCTTAGAATGTTATGAAACGTGGATTTTAATTTCGAGCACAAAAATGTCTGTTTGTCGGTCCGCCTATAACTTTTTTGTGTGCACGATTACTTTGGAATGGTTTATGATTTTGACTTGAAATTTGGTGTATCTACCATGTATTATAATGAGATCTGGAACTAGACTATATTTTGATCTTGAGGTAAATAGGTGTAGCAAGCAAGAGTCCATAAAGTTTGGATTTAGTGTATGTATGAGAAGCCAAGGCTTCATTATTCACTGGCACACCCCCACCACCACCTCCACTGTCAATGTGGCATATCGTTTTACGGGTTTTGGAGTAGATTTGTAGGAAGACCTACTTACACAAGTAAAACTATATTTGATGTTACTTTCTCACATTTAAAGTTCAGGCTGAATACTGTTATAAAACTGACCTAATAATATGTATTAAAATACAAAATTAATTACAAGGAACAACAACTTATAGCTCAGCACACTGTAAGAATAATAACATCTGGGTCCCACACGGACCAAGTGATGTTTAATATGTTATAAGAAAACACAAAAAAATAGTTTTGTGTTTGTTTCATTTATCCATACATGTATATTTTTACTAAGTATTGATTTTTTGACTCACCCTCAATGTCTTTTACGACTAACAATAACAATCTTTTATCTTTAAACGCAAAAGCTAGCTGCTGACCAACAGTAAACATTTGATTGGGAAAGGTATACAAAAATTCTTTAGCCATTTCATCAGTATCGTACTGCTCTTGGGTAGTTCTGAAAAATGAGAACGTATATCAATCTACACTAAAAGTGCAAAGCAAAAAACAATATTGGCAAGGTTCAGTCAGTGAACATAGAGTTTATATATACATATATGTTTGAATGGATATGCTTTGTGAAGATATCTTCATTTTTGTGCCATTTTTACATAACAGAAAGCTGTTCCAATCTAAATAGCCCACATACACATGGTAACTGAGCTATAGGTACCTACGTTTTCTTCTGCATGAAATCAGCTTCCAAAACAACAGAGGATAAATATTCATCAGGATGATATGGTTCCACACTAATGTCTTGGTTAAGAGACAAAACCGCCCACTTCCTTTGTGGCAGACTGAAACCCACCTGATAACGTGGAATACTAGGATGTGGTTTAATTGAGAAGACAAAGTTTTGGCCCCCACCTGTATGGACACTGATATGCCTTAAACATAAAAATGATTTATGAGCATTGAGCAATAGTGGTGCAATATGAAATAAAATATTACTTTGCTCCTGGAAAATCAGCATCATTTACAACAGCACAATTGGACAATGACAACTCATCTGTTGGACATTTGGTAACTTTAAACACCGCCTAGAAAAAATATAAGTATCATACATAATATAAATAAATATTACTGAAATATAAATTGCGATTTGCAATAATATAACC
This sequence comes from Rutpela maculata, assembly GCA_936432065.2. Classification (NCBI taxonomy): domain Eukaryota; kingdom Metazoa; phylum Arthropoda; class Insecta; order Coleoptera; family Cerambycidae; genus Rutpela; species Rutpela maculata. The sequence goes on from OW386286.2 coordinate 164,094,161, forward strand.
TAAAGTTATATCATGCAATATTTAGTATAAAAGTTAAATACCATGGTCTTAATTGCAATAATCTGCTGCAAAATCTATTTGATCTTACTGCAATGCAGATTTGTGGAATATTTGAGAAATCAATATTCAACTGGGACTTCTGGGGGGTTGGTTGTCAAACGTCAACATAACCTACAAGATACCATCACAATTTCTGCTGCACACTTAATCTATTTTTTATTACTTATTTACCAAATACATTCAATTCGAATTTATACGAAGGCGTTATCATCATCTTTACGTTACATACTCAGTGTACTGAGAACACCCACTGGAAAATAACATTTACATACGTTTTCAATTTCAAAATTAATTATTTGTAGATTTACCACACTGCGATAGGGATGGGAGATGTTCACCGATGTTCCAAAAACATCGATGTTCGATGTTTTCTCCATCGATGTTACATTATGAAAACATCGATGAAATATCGATGTTATTATATAACATCGGAAAAAATATGTAGGGTCAAAAATAATAACGGACGACAGGTTTATATATTTTTTAAGAATTTTATTCCAAATAAGCCATCCCATCCGATTACTATAGTAATAAGTTGAAAATCCGTGAAAACGCCTCAAAACGTGCATACTTACACTTCTGACGCACAAGGAATTTCTGGGCACAAATATTTTTTTCGTAATCGGGTCATTATAATACTTTATAATACATAAGAATCGACAATAAAACTTCAGGTGGAATGTTGTCGCCGAAAAAAATTAAATTAAAACAGGGCCGGCCTTAAGGCTCTTTTTCATAGTCGCGAAATTCGCAAGTTTTTAGCGAATTTCGGTTTTTAACATATTTTTTATTTTGTCCCATACTCACACAATGCGAAATTCGCTTTAACGCATTTGCGATGTCGCAAAAAAGTTGAACTATTTTCAACTTTTTCGCGATAAAATCTAACATTCTAACCTAACAACTTGAATTTTGTCCTCTGTGATATATTTTAGTCCCACTTTTTGCAAAAGTATTTCAAATTGACATGAAGTCATTCTCATATAATTTAGATATTTGGGTGCATCACTCACACGCATTTCTATTATTAAATTGTGGAAGTCCCCTTGTTCCTTTCTTTGCAAAAATATTTTTCTCACTCAAAATGCCTTTTTCTTATACACTTTCACTCTTTTTTTGTGGCATAAATGCCAAATATATAACATGCAGAGCTTTATATATAAGGAATATGAATAATTTTATATTTCAAAGCAATACACCTTTGATCAACATCCATCTTTTTTTAATTTATGAATCTCCAAGCTTTTCGCCGCAATAAAGTTAAGATTTCCCGCCGCGAATATATTTGAATTAGTTTTTATAACCTTTCACTTAAAAGTAGCGAATTTCACGACTATGAAAAATAACCTTTAGTTCCTCAAGCGCACTCGTGTGAAATTTTAACAAGCGCCCCTTTTTCTGGTCGTCAGAAAAAAAAATCCAAAACAAAATTCTTTCGTCCTCATAAATTTGACTCGAAAAAGAAAAAGTATATTGATCTCGTAGCGCCCCCTGGGGTATGGCGAACTCGTGCAGGCCTGCTTTCCCAATAATGAAGTGAAAGCATCTAGGTAGTTTATTTGCTTATTAATGATATAATAATGGACCAATTATGTGTGCTTGTTAGGTAGTGATAGAGAACATTATACCTCATATATACGACTCATATATTTCCAGCCACGGCTGTATAGGTGTTCGAACAAAGACTTCGTTAATCGCTACTATATGAATACAAGAATATATCAAAATAATATAACTTTAAACTCGCTTTAAGAGCATTTGATTGATGTCTTTAAAACCGTAAATATTCTTTGCAGACAAAATGTCGGGGAAATCTTAACTCTTTAAGATAATATTTAGATTTTGTTTGTGTTTATATTAATTTTTTTAAATTTATGTTAAATTCTGTTTTGCCATTTTAGGTTTACAATTGCAACAGACATGCAGAGTTGTGTAGAGAGGGTGTGCGAGGTCCTCCGTCTATTTTTAGAGGGCGGCTGGATAAACGAGTCATACGTTTTTTAATGACTTGGTCAGAGCAATTTTATATAATTAAATTTTAAATTACCATTAGTTTGAAATACTTTACAAACTACTGTTACTTTTGAAATAGGAGGCGGCATTATAATTTTTAGAAATGGCCCTGAATGTAAGTTACTTTAGATCAGGGCTGTTCTTAGTTGCTTGCGATCACTGTGGAACCAAAATTACTGCCTCGCTTAATAAAAAACAACGCATTTCAAATTTGAATATTTAATTTGTTTTAGCAAACGATTTAATATCTCTAGCGTTCATGTCCCTGGTTTCATTTTAGAGCAACTCTATTAAACTATTTAATACTTTACCCAGCTGATATTTTTTAAAGGTATTAATCCTACTTCATGGTGTCACTTTAATGGTTTTAGTGGAAGTTTTAAATTAAAGGACTTAAGATGCCGTACATTTATTTATTTTTAAATACTCTTATATTTTACCTTTTCGCCCCCCCCCCCCCCCCTCCCACTCCATTTTCTCCCCGATAGGAACGACTCTACTTGAGATAAATAATACAGCACATTATATTAAATTTTCATTTCATAGCAAACCACCATCAATCACCATGGATATATGAGTGGGCCGAAAAAACTTTTTTTTTTTTAATCGCTATACCTCAAAAAAGTTGCCTATTGCCTAGCTAAGCAAAATGAAAAAAAAAAATCAAATAAAAAAATATCTTCTGTTCGCGCATGGCGCTCAAAGTTTTAAAAAATGTCGAAATTTCGCTTTTTTTAATTAATTTTCTATAATTGCTAAACTTAATACTAACTAAGCGCTATAGGTCCTAATGTGAAGTTTAGGGTATAGGGAATACGAAAAAAAAATTAAAACCCTTAAATCGAAAATATTTAGTGTTTGCGCAAAATGCTCAAAAAACTGAATTTTCTCTAAAAACGGCTATATTTCGTAGCTTATCAATTTTATGTTCAGTCTATATAAATGATAAACATATTTTATTTTCAACTTCTTTATTCAATAATCATTAATCAATCACTTCAAAGTTTGATTTTTGGGAAAATTCAGGCATAATACTTCGTGACAAGAGGGTAGTTCGTATTAATCCGTCTCTTGCGTCAGCGCCACACACTTTTTGAGATACTTCAGTCACAAGTTTGACACAGCGTTCAACCGCCTGGGTATGACAAGGGAAATTTTGGAAATCTGGTTGCGGCGATGTGTCTGTCTTTATCATTTTTATGATGTCCTCATCCGTGATTTTTCTTAGTGGAGAAGAGACTTTCAAACTATCCCACCAAATCATATCGCCGTAGTCTGTTGCTTCAAAATTTAGTTTTGGCGTGGTGAAATTTCGAATGGTCTTTCCCTTGGAAAGTGATCGAGCTTTCAGTAGTTTGCGTAGTCCCAGTTCTCTGATAGGTCTTCTTTCATCCACTGTCATGGCAAGAATCAAATAGCGCTTAGTTAGTATTAAGTTTAGCAACTATAAAAAATTAATTAAAAAAAGAGAAATTTCGACATTTTTTAAAACTTTGAGCGCCATGCGCGAACGGAAGATATATTTTTTTTTCATTTTGCTTAGCTAGGTGATAGGCAACTTTTTTGAGGTATAGCGATATAAAAAAAAAATGTTTTTTCGGCCCACTCTAATGGACATGACAGGTTCAGCTGACCAGCACTGCCAACTTGAAATAACAGTATAAACTTTATAAGTACATTTTAAACAACATTTAATTTTTGTAACCATTTATTTGAGATAAACAAAAGGACAAAAATAATAAAAAAAAACTTATTTACAAAATATATTATAATAATTTATTAAATTTTGTACAAATAAAATGTGAAATATAAAAACAACTCGTAGGGTTTTGTGTTTTATTAGAAGTAATACGCTCATTTATTAACAAAAATCAGTCAAAGAAACAGTACACGCTATCGAACAAAACACTGCACACTGTAATATATAAAAAAGGTCTCTTAATTTACTTCACTTTCTATAACTCATCGTGGTCGTTCTCCTGAAACAACAGAATTTCAATCAATAAAATTAAACTAAAATTAACGTTTAATTACAAAAACACCATAACAAACTACATTATACCCAAAGAATTACATAATGGGTTTTACCAAAAATTAAGGACATAAATAAGCTATACATACACATTGTGGAATCTTATTCCGGTGCATATGATAACTACAATGAGGATTTAAACAAAGAAAATGCTGTATGATATGTTATATTGTAGCAGCGAGTAGGGAGGCTTGCTAATGTGACCTCTGTCACTGTACTACGATCAAAGATTAGATGAAGAACACTATGTTGTACCTCACCCCAGATTAGGTATAAACTAAGCCTTCCCCAATACTGCCTGACGATTATATTCTTCTCTTAAACGATTATTAATGGAAATAAATCGTAATACGACGACACTATACAAAAATAAGTGGATATTCATTAGTTTTTATTAATTTCAAGAGTAAATTTTTATGAGCAAAGTATTCTGCCATGTAATCTGTTGAATAGGTCTGGCCATGAAATTTTGATTTCAATGTAAAATGATAGATTTATAAATATTATAAGCTACTGTAACTTAAAAAAAAATGTTTTTTCTTTCTCATTCATAACAGAAATTGTCTCAATGTAGCCAGACTAAAAAACGTTTCCAGAGTAAAGAGGCTAGCAGCTAGTAAGGATCTGATGTCACGTCAGACCTTTACTGGCACTCTGCCTATTGTAAGAAGTTACACGGGCCTGGTATACATGCAGATAGATCAACAATAAGCAAACACTACAACATACAAAGTTTTAAATAATAAAGATACTGTGAAAACTTCGTTCTAACGGTGTTTACATAAATGGAGACCTAAAATATGCCCCGACATTTAAACCTTGTCTAAGTATATCCTTTCAAAGGAATAATGTCTATCCACAGAATATGAATGGGCATTTGCACACACTACAATTCTCCCATAGTTTGTTCTTAACTTTGAAAATCAGAGAAAATTCAAATTCTTTAATGATAATACATGACCCAACAGAACAAGAAATGTATTTAATGCAATTTTTGAAGAAGAAAATAAATAATGTATCTATGATAACTTAGTCTTTTATCAACTCTTGATTTGACCGATTACGCTATACAGACATTTAATTAATCACACATCTACAGAGACTTAATAAATTTACCGATTCTAAGAAACAATTCGTGGCAGGAACCTATAGATCATCTTGAATCTCTATTTGTAAAAGTTGCATACGACTTTGGCAAAATGTCCGCCGAAATTTGCACGTCTTTAAAAATATCCATTCTCGAAAGTCGCAATATACAATTTTTCAGTAGAATGTTCCCTGAGTGTGTAAAGACCACACAACATTATATTCTAGCATGCGACTTAATCACAGTAGCAAAATTTCATAAAAACGACTAACTTGAACAAAGCAAATATGCTTGCTACAATTGAAAACTTCGAATTTTAAGAAGATGTAGATCAACATAGACAGTCATTACAAGAATTATAATCCATTTGAACTTAACGATCTGTAGTTTATAATGTTAGGTTAAATAAAGATTTAGTAATAAATCTAATAGAATTGGTTAGACCATTTATACAAAGGGAAATGCAAGCTTCCCTGATAGGTGTGAAAATGAAGGTAAGGCTATGCTATACTTATGTGACTTACAAGAATATAAATTTTTATAAAAACACGCTTTATAAAAATGTTTTTGTTGTGTAAATAAAATATTAATTAATAACATAGAGAAATAGAAAATAAATAGTCAAACTTAACAATGAATTTCCCGGACAAAATGTCTGGGTCCTCTTGACTAATTCCACTAACCTATTTTTCTGCTGTTGGCAGCAGTAACTCTTTTTTTCTTTCCCTTAAAACACTATTATTATAGCCACTAACATGTAAAAAAAAAACAACGTTCATTTTCTACATCGATTCCACTGACATTGAACTCTGTCAAATAATTATTTGTATCAGTAAAGTGTACAGTGTTGACATACTTCGTTATGAGACATATTTGTCGAGTGGTATTAGTGGTATCTACTACTGCTTGAGAATACCATCTTAGAAAAGTATGTGACAATTATTGGTGACATTTGTAGTAGTCGACAACTGTAATAAAAATTCGAAAATAGACCCTCCCGGTTCATGATATGCCAAAACGAATGGGCTCATTTAGCCCTTTTTTTTTATTTGATAATCGGAAATATCTTATCATTTTAAGATCCTGTGCAAAAAACTAGAATTTTGTGAGACGTATAAATCGTCTAAAAAAAAATCATAAAAATGGACCCCACCCGCGGTCGAGTATCGGCCGTGACGTCACTTGATATGAACCCGCTAGCCGAAGCGGCTAGCTGCAGCGCGTTATTATAGTTTCACAATATTACAAATCGTTAACTCAAGTAGTGTGTTTTGAAACTTATGCGTGTTTGTGAAGAATTTACGTTTATCAACTATTTTCACCGATTTATATTACTATTCGCTGACGTCACGATGTTGGTTGCACCGTGCTCTTTAAAAGTCGTATATTTCAAAAACCGCATATCGGATTCATCTGAAATTTTCAATATCGTCTAATTTTAAGTAATACTTTATCCACAAGAAGTAACAACTATTAAATGAAATTCATTAAATGAGCCCATTCAATTAGTTCTAGATAGTGGAGTTAACAATTAAAGTTTATTTGATGTTGGCTGTACACTGAAATGTGAAAATTCCAGTAAATTTCTTCAGGTGTTCTTTGAACTGTGACCCTCTAGATCAGGGTTCAGATTTTACGTAGTAAAAAAATTCTCTGAATTTTACAGGTTCTTCATGACAAAGAAAATGTTTTTTAATGACATATAACAATAATTATTATTATATTAAACGTATAGTTTTAGATAATAAAATAATTATATATATTTAAAAAATTTTGTCTCAATTTAAAAATAATTTAAAATAACAGTGGGAGTTCGTAATTTGTTTATCATTTTCCACATTGTGACTCTAAATTCCCTGATTTTAGCGATTTTTTAAAAATTCCCTGAGAATTCCATGATTTTTTTTGTGGTTTTTAAAATTCCCTCAATTTTCCAGGTTCCATCATATTAGACATTTGTGCCTCCAATCGTGTAAATGTTTTATACGTCGCAGATTTCAGCTTCCTGAATAAAAGTCTCAATGGGCATGACTTCAAATAATGAACAGATTGATTTTGTGTGTCACCCTTATATTTTTTTTTAGTTTTTATGATTTGAATCGAATTTCTCTCAATTAGAGTCTACTTATGCCCAAAAAAAAAGAATTGTCCCCTTCAAAACGCCACCTGGATACTAAAATAAATGAAAAAAAAAAAAAAAATTAAAAATTATATGGGCATTTTTTATCGAAAAACTTTACTAACAAAACTTATTCAAAATTGCTCAAAAAGCTCCGAAATTTAAAAAATATTGAAATTATGTTAAAAAAAAATCAAAAATATTTTAAAGGGTTTTTAGTTGTCAATTAATTTAGTTATTTTTTAATACAATATTAATAATTCACGGCATACTTTTTAAAATACAAAAACCCATTAAAATATTTTGGGAATGTTTTTTTTTACAAAATTTCAGTATTTTACTTCCACATCATGGAAGTATAGCTAGCAGCGGTTCAAGTGAGCTTAGAATGTCACGAAACATCGAAATTTTAGGTTTAAACAAAAAAAATGTCTCTAATTTATTTTTGTGTGCATGATTACTTTGGAACGGTTTATGATACTGACTTGAAATTTGGTACACATTATAACGAGATATGGAACTATCACGTTGAAGGGCTGGGGATAAAATTTAATAAATGCACGAGAAGCTAAGATCTGAAAATTTTCTTTAGCATCAGTCCCCCACGATCACCTCCATTACTACCTGTATCCACTATTAAAGGGGGTGGAAAAAATAAAATTGTGATTTAGTATGTGTGCAAGAATCAACGGCCTCAAAATTTTTTTTGGCATAACCCATGTGGCATATTGTTTTATGGGTTTTTAGGGTAGATGATATCGAATAATATATTATTAAAGTTCTATGAACAATTATTTCCACATACCTAGCTGAGTGCAAACATAGTATTAAAATTTTTTTCGTTGTAAGAGTTTGATAGGAAATCTGGATGTGGAAGTAGTGTTCCTTAGGCATCGGTTTTTTAAATTAAAAGGGTGATTGGCTTTTTTTTTGGTCTGTAAGTAAACTCTAATATGTCCTACTTTTGAGAAAAATTTGGTTCAAATCGCAAAAAAACTAAAAAATGTGCACTCTTAAAAAATATGACATCTGACATAATTAATAAAAGTTGATAAAAAATTCTTACACGAAAACATTTTTTGACAGATGCATTTTTCCCTATAGTTTAAGAGTAAGAAAATTCCTACATTTCTAAAATGATGGAAATTTTCTAGTTTTGACAAACCATATTTCAAAAATTGTTAATTATACAGGGTGTCCCCTAATGATGTGCTAATATTTCAGGGTGTGATTCCTTAGGTCATTTTATGAAGAAAAGTTCATATGAACGCAACCGCTTAAATTTTTTGCTACAGGCTACTGAATTTTTTTTTAAATCGTTTTTTAATATCTTAGAAAATACTTCAAATATTATTTTCAATTTTGGTATGTGTTAATAGGATACAAAACCACATATTTTAATTAAAAAAGTTATTTTATCGCTCCACCAGTGGCGTGCCTGCAAACATGTCCTCTTGATATTTTTTACCAATAAAGTGGTACACCACTGACATTCTTCCATGTGGATATTTCTTTTGATTAGCCTGGTCAATTCTACATGAAAACGGTCTCTTGCATTTTTCTCGTCGATTAAATTCAAATAGGGTCGTTTCTCCTTCAACGAAATTTACAAAATATTGTTATATGATCAAAAAGTCCTAATCATCACATGCAAGAACAAATTGGTTTTGAAAATAAAAAGGCGGTAAATGATGACGTATCTAATGATCATTCAATTCTAAAGTAGTGCTCTGTTGATTTGTTATTTACGTTCACTTTGTGTGTTTAATATTTGTTTATAATTTTGTGAAAGGTACTTCAGAGAATTTACCCATAGTGGATTTTTATATGGTACACGAGTTTTATGTAGACAATTTGAGGTTAGTATTTCTTTAAAATACAAGGGTCTATTCCTTTGATCTAAAAGTGTAGCACTGAGCTGCCCTAGTGTAAAATTGTCAGTCTTTAACTTATGATATCCGCATTGATGCCATCTCTGTCGCTCAAAATTAACGTCACACGTCTTGTGCAAAGGAAGGGACCTAAAGGTGCGTATTCATTAGAGCATTCGTTCCGCATGAGCATCACATTTGTTCAGGAAGTACTCGGACCGAGCTCGTTCGGTGTTGTGAGATGTGCCACATGAGCACTGATCCAGTTGATCCATGGAATGAACACTGAACTACATACATATGGATACAAATGTTATAATAGTAAGTGATAGTTTTCTCGTGATACATTTATCGCTAAAAAAGAAAAAACAAACGTGTTGGTGCAAAAAACGATATACAGAAGACAAAAAAATTAAATATTACAACAATTAACTCTCTAACCGCAATGCCATCAGTTTAAGAACTTTGCAAGGATGTCACCGAAAGATTTCACAATTTTACTGAACTTAATTAAAAACAAAAATTTTAGGAATTGTAATACCCTGGAAAAGAGATTAGCAGTTACTTTAAGATTTCTTGCAACTGGATACTTCTATTTAAGTTTGCAATACCTTTTTGAAATACCCAAACAAATAATTTCAACAATTGTACCAGAAGTTTGAAAATCAAATATTAATTATATTTATTATAGCAGTTCCTCTATACTCTCTATATATTAGATCGATATCGAACTTTGTATTAACAAGTCCACACTGAGCATGAACGAGCACATGTTCAGATAACGCTCGCTCTGATGTACCGACAGTCAGCGGATCGGCACGAGCTGCTCGGTTTTAGCTCAGATCGGCGTCCACACTGTACGTTCATTTGCTCATTCCACGCTCGTTCAGTGCTCATGCGGAACGAATGCTCTAATGAATACGCACCTTTTTATGACTCACATTGGTACTAACTTTAATTTATTAGTCCAGTCAACAGAGCGCTAAAATGACCAAAATTTCTAATTTGAGTACTAATGAATGGATTTTGATAAAACCTTATGCAATGTGTTTGTAATGACGTTAATAAATAAGTTGAAAAATTTATTAGAGTAGGAAATGATCGGAAGGGGTTCAGTAACTTGTAGAATTAGGTCAAAAATGAAAAAGAAACAATAAATTTACCTTTTTTGGCCCAAAATAAGATGATTTTACTCCTGTGAATTTCTTCGAGAAATGCATATTTTTGGAGATATGGCCAGTCGAAAATTCCTAAAAGTGGGGGAGGGGAAATGTAAAAGTTGAAAAAAAATCTGAAAAAATTCAGGTGAATGTATCATCGAAATAAAAGACTTTTTTTATTTGCAACTTTTCTGTATATAAAGTGAGTTTTCACCGAGTTATTCCGGAAAAACATGAAAAATTTTTCTTTGAAATTGTAGCGTTTTAAAAATATGTAATTTAAAAATTTGAACAATCAGACGTATGCATTGAGGCCTTCTAGACATTTTTTGTCTCTTGGAATTTTTTTGTAACTTGCTAATTTTCCGAGTTACAGGCAGTTTTTCGCGATAACTAATGTACATTTTTTGCACATTAAAAAATACATGAAATTGAAATTTAAAAATGATATAACTATATAGGTTTCATATTTTTTTATAATAATATTATGCATATTATTGACGTTCATTTTTCGAATTTTCATGTATTTTTTGTGCAAAAAATGTAGTACATGATTTATTGTGAAAAACTGCCTGTAACTCGGAAAATTGGCAAGTTACAAAAGAAATTCCAAGAGACAAAAAATGTTTAGAAGGCCTCAATGCATGTTATTCAAATTTTTAAATTACATATTTTTAAAGCGTTACAATTTCAAAGAAAGAAGTTTCATGTTTTTCCGGAATAACTCGGTGAAAACGCACTTTACAGACAAGTTGCAAATAAAAAAAGTCTTGTATTTCGATAACATATTCACCTGAATTTTTTCAGATTTTTTTTCAACTTTACATTTCCCCTCCCCCACTTTTAGGAATTTTCGAGTGGTCATATCTCCAAAAATATGCATTTTTCTAAAAAAATCACAAGAGTAAAAACATCTTATTTTGGGCCAAAAAAAAAAAAAGGTAAATGTATTGTTTCTCTTTCATTTTTTACCTAATTCTACAAGTTACTGAACCCATGAAAAAAGAGGTGTTTTCTACCCCTTCCAATCATTTCCTAATCTGATCTTTTTTCAACTCTTTTATCAACATCATTACAAACACATTGCACAAGGTTTCATCAAAATCCATTCATTAGCACTCAAATTAGAGGTGAAACCACCGACTATATGCTAACAGCAAATAAGCAAAGCAAACAACGCCCGTCGATTATTCCTTTATCTAACTGCGCATGCACTCACATCTGACATGGCGATGGGCGCGAATTCAAAATTTCTTAATTTAAATAACTAATTTTACTATTAAAATGACTTTAGATTGTAAAATAAAAAAATACGGGTCAAATAAAATTTAATAAAGTACTTGAATATAAAATTTTTAAAAAATGGTTGCTTCATTTAGCAGTATGACTAATAATATTTGAACATAAATTTAGTTATCCTGGAATAAACGACGTTTTTACAAACATCATTTTCAAAATAATATTCGTTGACATAAAGCAAGTTGTTGGTGTTCAAAATCATCTCATCGTATTATTTCTTCGATTTTTAGTGTTTCATTGAAGTTATTATTTATTTGCTGCTTTTATTCGAATATCTCAGTAAATATGGTGAATTATACGAATGCGGAAATGGCGACAATGCATTACGTATATGGTCTCGCCGATGGTAATGCAACAAAAGCCAGAGGAAAGATATCTTAATATTGCCTTGCCAGATAGCCAATTCTTTTCGACTACTCATCGCCGTCTTTGTGAAACTGGTAGTTTCCAAAAAGGTACTTCGGAAGGTAGACCTCGAACTGTCAGAACACCCGAAACTGAGGAAGCGGTGCTGCAGGAAATCGACAAACATCCTGAGACGAGTACGAGGAAGATAGCTAGAGCTCTGAAAGTTTATCATCAAATTGTTTGGTGAATTTTGGTTGATTTTTTGTTTGTATCTCTACCATATTCTAAGAGTACAGGCATTACTTTCCAGGGATTTTCCACATCGAGTGAACTTCTGTCAGTGGTACCTTCAGAATGTGACACTAAATCCGCAGTTTGAGTCACAAATTATGTTCACAGATGAAGCAAATTTTTCTAGAAATGATATTCGAAATTTCCATAACCATGTGTGGTCGGGCAAAAACCCTCATGTTATAACCAAAACCCATTCCCAAGAGCAATTTTTGGTTAATGTTTGGGTAGGAATTATTGGTAATAATCTTATAGGCCCTTTTTTTCTGCCAAGACGCCTTAATGGACAATCTTACCTGCATTTTCTCCAAGAACCTGTGTTGCTTGAAGATGTACCAATTCCGTTAAGGGATCAAATGAGGTACATGCACGATGGAGCTCCTGTTCATTTCAGTGTAATTGTTCGCGACCATTTAAATGTGATTTATCCTAATCGTTGGATCTCAGCAATAGTCAGCAAGATCCCTGATCTGAATAGTTTGGATTTCTTTTTGTGGGGTCATCTTAAAACCTTGGTGTATAAAACTCCCACTAACATTTTAGAATATTTGCCTAATACAAAATATGCCGGAAATATTTGAACGAGAGTACAATACGATGCGAAGACGGGCGGAAGCATGCCTATCAAGTGAAGGTGGCCATTTCCAACAATTTTTATAAAACAGAATTTATCATTATCAATGTTAATAATAATTAGTTTCAATTTGAATTTAATTGTTTTAATCAAGAACGATAAAAACGCAAGAGACAGTTTTCATATAGAATTCACCAGGCTAATCAAAAAAAAATATCCACATGGAAAAATGTCAGTGGCACACCACGTTTTTTGGTAAAAATATCAGGAGGACATGTTTGCAGGGATGCCACTGATGGAGCAATAAAATAACTTTTCCAACTAAAATATGTGATTTTATATCCTATTAACACATATCAAAATTGAAAATAATATCTAAAGTACTTTCTGAGATATTAAAAAAAAAATAACGATTTAAAGAAAAAAAATTCAACACCGTGTAGCAAAAAATGTAAGCCGTTGCGAACACATGTTCATATGAACTTTTCTTCATAAAATGACCTAAGGAATCACACCCTGAAATATTAGCACATCATTAAGAAACACCCTGTATATGAGGTCGTGGTCATTGAGACTTTCAATTAGGTCATAAGACAATCAACAATTTAGACAACTCCCCAAAAACAATGTTCCATAAGAAAGGTGCGAGATCCTTTGTTGTGTGTATTTAAAAAAGTATCAGATCTTGAATAATAATTTTATGTTGAAAATATGTAGTTATGCAAAAAAACATAAAAATGTTGAATTAAATCTTAGTTATGGTGGAATTTTCTCAAAGCATTCAACATATAAAAAAATCACTTTAAATAAGACTTGATAGTTAAAACTGGTCTTTTTGTATTTATAGAAAAATTAATTTTCATGAAAAATAAATTAAATAATATTAATTATTTTCTTCTAAAAAGAAAATGAGAGACCAAGATATTTTCTGAAAACTCTTAAAATTGCATCTGTAAGAAATATAATTATTTTTAATGAATTAATTATATTTACCTCCACTTGAGGCACATGCTCCTCCTCATCTGGTTCCTCATCATCATCCTCATCTTCATTGTCCTCCTTCTTCTCACTTTGACTAGCTGCAGCATCAAGTTCAGCCTTATCTAAAGCTTCTTTAGTTTTCTTCTCTCCCTCCTGTTTCTCCTTCAGACCTGCCAAAGCGTTCTTGGCATATTCGACATCATCTGTGATCAACACATTGTCAAAGATAGTTCCAGATTTAACTTGCCACAAATCAAAACCAATTCCACAGATTTCTTTTTGCTTGTATATATTTGGATCTGGAGTGTATTCTGGGTTGTCAATTTCTGGGTGAACCCAAGAACCTTTATAAGCTGGGTTATCGATTTGCTTGGGTTGCCATTCACCCTTGTATTCTGGATTGTCGATCATTGGTGGTTCCCATTCACCATCCATTTCATCATCCCAGTCATCAGGTTTGCTGGCATCTGGATCGGGAATGTGTTCGGGCTTGTCCCAATCTTCGGGTTTGGTGTCATCGGGATCTGGAATAGTTGCACGGTCATCCCAGTCCTCGGGTTTCTTGGCCTCTGGATCTTTGATTTTCTTGGGTGGAAGGAAATCCCAATCGGCTTCGAGTTCTCCACTTTCTACTTTTTCACCATCGATCTGTACTTCGTATGTGTTGTCAGGTTTAATTATGAGGGTGTAGGCATGAGTGTATACATCATCCTATAATAAAACAAAACACTCGAGATTATTTTACAAATTTGCTGCAAGTGCACAATGCAGATTATACAATAATGCAGAGACCAGATTTCTTCACAGCCAAGTAAATTTTGGCATCAGTATTTTCCATTATCTTCATTTAGCTATCCATGTATATATACAGATTTAGCAAATGTAGTGCTATATATGAGTCCTGAGATAAACGAGTGCAAGAAAGAAAACAGATAAATTAGGAAAAGAAAGCCGTATCTATTCCCACTACGATGCATAGGCGGATAGAAGAGATGGATACCAATGTTCCTACATTGACACTCGACAAGGTGATAAAAATAAGATTTCACGAAGTGTGTAACATGCTGGGAGAAGTACATCCATCTTACTTTTCCTAATTTCTCCATTTTCTTTCTTGCTCTCATTTATCACAGGATGTTTAAAATTACATTTGCCGATTCTCCATATATAGCTACTAAATAATAACAGTTAATTGAAAGTGAACTAATATTTAAATTTGACCGTTACTCATGACTGAAATCAAACCTAAGTTTCAACAGATATAATGCTTCGAGACTCACTATATCTGTTCTTTTATTTTAGCTAATTTTGTGAAAATAAACAAAGATTATTCTCAATTTGAATTTTTACCTATTGTCAAGATGTTTTCCTTATCAATCTGATAAAAAATACTTTTACTTTTCTACCGGTGTGAACTTACTTTACATCTGATGTCTTTGTTAATTAGATGATTCTTATCCTTATAGTTGAGGATAACGTGTACTTTTTTGGTGCCAGGTCCACAAATGTCAGGCCCGAACATAACCCTGTATGGGGATTCCCCATGCATATCTTCTGGATTCAAAGAACAATCAAATACTTTAACATATCCACCACCACAATCGATGTTTTGCTCATGTTTTACTGTGAATTGGATTACCAGATCTTTGTCTTCCGTACCGAAAGGTTTAAATTTTCTACTTAAAGCATAGAAACGAGCGTCCTCGGATGTCTGAATACCTGTCAATAAGGAAAATGTATTTTAATGGCGAACATTTGAGAAAAATTAACTATTTTTACATTTTACGAATGAAACTAACAGTAGTGGGTAATTATAGTCAATTATTAATAATTAAATGGAATAAGTACTTTTACATAAACAATACATTTAATGAAATCATAAGTGCTCCATTTTACAAACACCTAGGTATATACCTAATATGCTTTTCAATTTTATTTTCGTTTAGGAAATTCTTACATAGGTATAGGTAATTATATAAAAATTATTTAAAAGCAGTCGTCTTAATCATAAAAAAGTAATGTGCCATACCTTTATCCTCCTCTTCATCATTGAAGAATTTGCCGGCCGTCCTCACAAATTTTCCAAATTCTTTTCCTGGGTGTTTACTGTAAATCCAGTTTTTTTCCCACGTGTCTAGAATAGAAAATAAGGTGTAATAGGTTCTTCATCACTACGATTATCGCCGCCTAGGGATATTTCTAGAATATCCTCCACCGGTATCATGGTATTTAATGTAGAAAAATTACGAACTTACCATCGCTGAATTTCTCTTCCAAAAATACGCCTGCCTGAGCTGCATATAAATACGCAAATATCACAAAAACTAATAAATACGACTTCATTTTAATAAATATACTAAAATAGCCCTCCGACACGTCAAACTAACAGCACGTTCGTTCTCCAAATGCTAAAAAACAATCAGAGGTGTGTATACTAGTCTTAACAAATACTAAAATCACAGACAAACTAGTTTATTGACTTCTCTGTCATATATACCTAATATGTTAAGAAATATCCACTCGTATGTCGGTGATAAGGGTTCAAGTCGACAGATGGAAGATTCTGATTGGTTGACAACCTACAGAACCCTATTTACGTGGCTATGTTATCAACGGCTTCACCAAGCTACGTTGCAGTGCGGTTACGACGATGTGAGGAAAATTCTATTTGCTAAAGTGTACAGCTGGAGGATTATGATTGGTAGATTTCAAGTCGTTTTGCCATGTGGCGCGTACACCTTGATATTCAAATCATTCTAAATTGATAATACCATAATACCTACGTAGCAAGAAACTTAACATGGAACCGAGTAATAAAACTCGCACTACATAAAGAATACCTATTTATTAAGGAAAAAGTTTCGTTATCATTGTGATCACAAAGGATTTAAATTTAAGCTTGATAATTTGTTGTAGTACTATTGTACTTAGAAATATTGTAAACTATTTAGGTATAATTCGATAATCCTCACCTTAAAATAATTGATCGTTCTTCGATGAAAAATTATATATTAAGTTCTGTAAGGGCCAGAGAGAAGTCCAGTTTAAAAGGACCGCTTCTAAATTCAAGGAAAGTAAAAAGTTCAACAAACAAAGAAACAAACTTGATCGCCTACCTTTTATACATTTGAAAGTAAAAGTAATTTTGTGAGAAGTGCATAACCCAAGAAAAATATATTTAATCTTTAAAATAACATGTAATTAGTTAGAGGCAAGAGGGTGAGTTAGCTTGTTTATATGATATATTATTAGTTATTTATTTGGGCCTAAATGCTCAAAAATTACATGAAATAATAAAAAACCGAAGAACTAGTTTACCTTGAGTTGGCAAAGACATCATGATGACTTATACCTAGGTATACTGTTATGCCTTTTACATGTTCACTGCAACTTGTTAGAAACGATACTAATAAAAATGAGGTAAGCTTTAAAATACCTATATTATTATATTTCAAATAAATTTGAAGTAATAATGTTTTCGTAAAGAATAAATAAAATGGAAAACGTGTAAGTTACGGTCATTTTTATTATTTAGGTATATTGTTGTTTAGTCTTAAATCCAATGCAATAATAAAAGACAAAACATTTACAGTTTCATGACTTAAATTAGTGTAACCTTTTATTAGATAACAAAAAATAAGCACTTAGTAGAGCAGTTTAACTTTCTAAATTATGCACATTTTGGTGAAAAGGATGTAAATCCGCATTTAGTAATTTAAATTTCCTCTAGTTATGAACAAAAGAACATGCTGCATGCATAGTGTTTTGTTTTCTTTTGTTATATTTCCATACTATGACTTTCACAACTTGGCTTCTAAGTGCAATAATAAGAAAACAACTAGTTTATTGGTATTTTTTCAGTTACTATAATGAAAAATGGCTTCATTAAGCGAAAGAAAAATAAAGGACGTGCGTGATATATGGAATTGTAACAGAGAGTCTGAAAATAAAGAAAATCCGAAAGTTCCTATCGATAATAATGTGGATAACCGGGCTAAACATAAGTATAAAACACTGGAAAGACATCTAAGTATGAAGAAGACGATTAGAAGAAAAATGATGAGGGATTTACGTGAAATCGGTGACGCAACGTCGGTTGAAAATCCCCAAAATGAGACTGCCACTGCTGGATTTTTAGAACAAATTAAAAACGATCAACCACCCCCTGCTAACATTGACAAACCTAGTTTATGGAAAAGATTAACCAAAGGTTGGGGACACTAAAATTAAATAGGTATGATCATATTAGTTTCTCGCGTTAAGTAGTACTTTAAATTTGAAAATTAAATTGTGATTGTAGAATTATTTAGAAAATTGTGAGGTAGGTACTAACGTGGAAATTATTTTAGTGATATTTTAGCTTTGGTCTTAGCTTTAAGATGCTGTTCCTAAAATCGTAATTAATGATATTGATATTTAGAGATACACACATATAATAAGTGAGTTAATTTTTCGCTATAAATTTGTTTGCCGAAACGTTTGTTTCAAAGAAAAATATATGTTTATTTTATATTTAGAGGAAGGTACAGATTGGTACATATATCCTATATATACGTAGATATAATTCTCATTAATGTTTGTACCTATCTATAAAATAATATTGAAAAAATAAGTGTATAGGTCTATTTATTTGCAATTTGCCCAGGTATGTTACCAAAAATTTCTCAGAAGTTTTGGAAAAAAAGATTATTTTAAATTGTGGGATAGTATTTGTTTTTATTTGTTCTTGCTAATTGAGCGGAAGTAAATATATAGGAATGTGATGCATCAAATTAAATGTTATACAATTTTTATAAATATTTATTTATATATGTTACCAGATCCCTATATATTACAAATTGTATATAAATATATAATTGTTATAAAGTAAAATATGTAAAATTAACAAACGAAATATGAATTTCTTGCTATAAATATACATTCAAACGTACACTTGTATACATTTGTTCTAATATTGTTTTTTGCTTTAATTAATAAATAGTTGAATTATTTATTTATTCATTTCACTGTCACCAAAAATTAGATTTATACACGGATGAATAATTAAGAAAATATCCTGAAAAATATTTTATCAATTAATACATAGGTATCGAAAGATACATTTTTCAGATAAACTTGGTAGGTACATCTAAAGATAGGCAGATATTACACAAGATTATTACACATCGTAATAAATTTTTACTCTGTAGCACATTTTTTTATAAAATAAGGCCATTTAATTAATTATTTCTTTATATAATTTTCGCAAAGTGATTTAAATTGAATCAAGAAACTGGAAAAAAATTAGAAACATAATTTCTTTCACACCTCAGTAACACTTTTAAGTCTGAGATATGAAGCGGGGTCCTACAGTTTATAGCATAATCCGAACCACTTCTTGGGGATAATTTACAACGAAAAATTATTTTGCTGCTCGTGGGGCTCGAACCCATTTCGTTAAGTACGACCAGAATGCAAGCTAGAGATAATTCAATTAGGAATAAAATGTATTCCAATCAGGCCTGTAGCTAGAAAGTGCTTTAAGGGCGGGCAAATAATTTTTCAGGGGGGGCAAACATTTTTTGATGAGCGGGGGGAGAAATCCAAAAAAAATTTTTTAGTAAGCGGGGGAGAAATCCAAAAAAAAATTTTGAAGACAATTGAAATTTCCCCCCTTGCGATCACCGTAGATCGGGCGAAAATTATTCTAGGACGGGCTATGCCCGTCCTGGCCCCCCCTAGCTACAGGCCTGATTCCAATCGACTGATGCACGCACAACACACCTCTATGACGTCCGGCGAGTAGCCAGCTAGTCAGCTAGACATTCACGGCCAGTGTCGGACTGGGTCGGCGGGCAACCGGGCAAATGCGCGGTGGGCCAAAATACCCTCACATGATGGAGCCAATGAAAATTTTTATAACCTACAATGTTACATTCATTGTGCCATATTGTGTCGATTGAATCGAATAAACGAATTAGGTAGGTACTTGCGAATTTGTACTATTTTTGCGCACCCACAAAAATTAGTAGAACGCGAATGACACTGTAGTTCTGTATCATGATACAAAGAATACAAGGTATGACATTGCGCATGTGGGCGGAGCCAAATCGACAGTTGCTTTGTCACGCGGTGATAATTTTCTACCCGCTTCCTTCGTAAAAGTGAGTTTGCTGACGTCTGTGGAAGTTGTTTTTCGGATTATTTTACTTATTTTAGTGTTCTTGCAATAACCTTTAGTTATAAAAATGCGTTGTGCATTGGCATCATGTAAAAGTGACAATATGTTTAAAACCTATTTATGCGGAGATAAAGCTCATTTATAAAGAACGATGCTTATAAGAACACCAAGAATCCCTATTTATTCAAAATTCCAATGAGTTCAGGCAAATCCATGATACAAATTCTTTGTATCATGAGGAAAATCCTATGTAATTTAAAATCTCGCTATCACCGCGTGACGTCTTGCGCCAACCGGACCGAATTTGGCGCACTATCTATCATACCTTCTATTCTTCTTCTATTCTAGTGACATATGGCGCTGAAGAAGATGGCAGTATAGTAATTAGAGAGAGTAGGTAGTTTAATAGTCAGCAAAATTAACAGAGACATAGAGGCCCATGTTTGAACGTTATTATTATTATTATTAGATTAAAATTTTGACAGTGTTCGTAAATTAATAATTGTAAGTTTTTTGTTTTTCTTTATTTTATTTGTATATAATAGAACTGGCTAAAACCAGTTTTTGAAAATTTGTAATATTTCCGAAAATTTGACATTCCTCTGAAAATTTAACATTGGTCTGAAAATCTGGTATTTTTTAAAAATTTTAAATTATTCTGAAAATTTGACATTTTTCTGAAAATTTGATGTCTGAAAATTCAAACATTTTTGAGAATTCAAAAAAAAAGTTTCGAGACTGGTTTTGTACATCGACGGCGTGCTAAATATGATTTGATACAGGGCTTCCACAAGGGAGGGTCAGTTGGTACCGTGGTACCGGGGCCCGGTTAGACTAGTAAACGCATCCTCGCTCATTAATGATGAGACCTAGATAATTTTATTTTTTACAATTCTCTCCCCCCCGCTCATCAATTATTAAGCGCGGGAGCCCGCCAGAGATTTTGACAAATTAGGCGCGGGGACCCGCCAGTGAATTTGGTACCATGATTTGATGTGGGGAGCCTGACGATATCTATCTCTGTTCATATGTTTTAAGAATTTTTTCTTTTTATGACGTCATAGAACAAATGTATCAAATATGAAGTCGATATCTCTATTTGGTCGTCCGTTGTAAGAATTTTTCGTTTTTGTGACGTCATGAGGACGTAGGTTTATTTTTCATTCATTTCTTTTTTTGACATCACATGACATCAAGTAAAAATCCTTTTTCTGAAATCGATCGGCAATGTCTACATTTTCGGCGCGATTTTAGAGCGAAACACAATTCCAGTATTTTAGTCCGTTGCTAGGAAACTATCAGAAAATAGACCGGAAAAGATCTGTTGCCAAGCAACGATCAACATTCCCGTACGGTTTTTTATATATATTTTAATATGTTAATATTTTTGATTTTTATACGTTTAAAATAGTACTGATTGTGATTTCAGAAATTTTTTTTTTAATGTTTATATTTTTATTTTTTATACGTTTAAAATAGTATTTATTGTGATTTCAGAAAAAATAGTATGTGTACTTCGGTGTGAAAGCACATTCCCAGACTTCGATGCTTGTTGGCCTCGGCTAGCGCCTCGGCCAACAATTGCGTCGTCGTCCGGGAATGTATCGCTTTCACACCTAGATACACAATATACTATTAGGCAACAGATATTCATTTTCTCAGTTTTCGTATCGACAAAAACCAAATACGAATTAAAAAGAGGGGCTACAGGTAGAATTTGCCCGGGAGGCATTTAGATCCAGTTCGACACTGTTCACATGCTAACCGCTATCTGCAGAGTTACCGATTCCCTAAATCACTCCTAAGATTAAAACAAAATTTAAAATGCACTTTCATTTTCTTTTTAACAGATTTCAAAAAAGATTAAAATAGTATTGAGGTTCTCAATTCGACCTGTACCTATATGTTTTTTTTTAGTGTGGCCCATTTTTCACGGTAACACCTTCATAACTCAGCTATTAGTCATCCAATGTCAACCAAATTCTGTACCAACGACCTTTACTATGTCTTTTTTGAGTAAAATAAAACTTATTTCAGTCACTGACGTGCATTTTTATTAAGAAAGAAAGTGTCGATATTTCGAGAAGTCATATTAGGCATTTTTTTACTGATTTTTTTTACTAAAATGCAATATTATTAATCAGCATGCTTTAAACTCCTATATTCAAAATTTAACATGTTGATTTATGGTTTTCGAATTAGGCCCCCCTTAAAATTATATTTTCTAAATATTAAATAATTAATAACTTGGAAACGAATTATTTTTCGAAAAAAAAAATCATTCTTCACTTCTCTTTGTTTTTTATCACTAATTAGTGATAAAAACAAAGAAAAGTGTTTCATCTGTTTTCATTATGATTGATTATCACAAAGTAACGGTTTCCACCATTCAATTTTTTAAATAATTCTTCATTTTCTATTTGGATTAAATTTTTCCACCACACACTGTCATCGATACTTTTAAATTTCGTAGGCCAAGAATTTTCATGGAAAAAATTTCCAAAAATGTTGAGGCAACGGCCCTGCAAATTATTCGGGCATTAAGGATTGCCAAATGTGAAAGTACCGATGGCAGTGGGTGATAGAAATAGTGATTGAGGAATAACTTTTTTTAGAAAAACAATTTGTTTCCAAGTTATTAATTATTTAATATTTAATATTTTTAGAAATTTTTCAATGAAAATTTTTGACCTACGAAATTTGAAAGTATTGATGACAGAAAAGCGGAAAAAATGAATTTGATATTTGAAAAATGTAATTTTAAGGGGGGCG
This sequence comes from Rutpela maculata, assembly GCA_936432065.2. NCBI lineage: Eukaryota > Metazoa > Arthropoda > Insecta > Coleoptera > Cerambycidae > Rutpela > Rutpela maculata. The sequence continues at coordinate 164,116,928 of OW386286.2, forward strand.
CAATTCGAAAACTATAAACGGAAATCTTATTAAATAAAATGTTTGGGGGTTTTGGGGGGGTTTGAGATGGTTACATTGATAAAAAAATGTTGGCACTACAGAGATTATTCTTTGGCACAAAAACTACAAATTTGAGAAGGTGCCAACATTTTTTTTTGAAAAGCACCAGATTTCGCCTGTTTTAGGCCAGAAATCCAATTTTTGTCTAAAAAATCTTGAAAATGGGCAAGTAGAATGTGTTATATTATACGTTTCAATTTTGGCCATAATTGATGTCGCCATGCAGTGCTGCCAATTGCACGGAGGAAAAATGTTGGCATATATCGAATGTTGATCGCCAAGATACTCTCTGCAACTAACACCAAGCCCCAAAGGATTATACTCTGTTCCACAATTGAATATTTTCTGAGGCGGCTAGCGCCAAAACCATAGGGAGGGGGGCGGTCTTCACATGAAATAAAATACTTAGAAAAATATTTGCTGCAACATAACAGCAATGCCAACATGTTATATCCCAGGCCCCATATAATGTAGCTATCTCCTAGACTATGATACATATATCGGCTGCGACGCGCGACGACTGTAGTAGGCAGTCTGCAAGGCCCAGCTGAATCGCGCTGCTCGAAGGAATCACATAAGTGGTTGTTGGATATAAACAGAGAACCCAGCCGCCTTATACATAACATAGAATAAGGATAAAAAATAAGTCATGTTTTTGACTACTACGGAGCCCAGTTTTGTTAGTTTTGGAGCAAAAAATATAAATATAATCACAATATATATTTTTGGCAGACCTGACTTCTGGCCAGGGACTCGAGACCTGGAGCACCCGAGAAGTCGGCACCTATGCTGTATATATGTTCAATCATTATTCATTTACTCTGGATTGGCTCAAGTGAATTGTATGAAACTTTTTTAAACTTCAAAATACGGCTCGGCGGTAGGTCATATAATATAATTTCCAGTGGCGTATGGTGAAATTTCAATAATTTTTTTCTCGTCTCTGGCACATGGGACCCATACGAAATATGGGAACTAACATCTAGAGAAGCACTCCTCTAACGACCCGTAAAATTTTTTAACAGTTTGCGAAAAATTTTTTCAAAATTCGGTTGCCCCCCCTAGGTCTAGGGACTCCTGTTGAAAATTATTTTTTTTTTGTCATATACATTTTACTTTTCATAAAAATACAATAATACGTTTTGGAGTTTATGAAAATATTTTCATTACTAACTGAAGTACAACGAATTGAAATTTTATAATTTGTTAAATTGTAAATTACAAAATTTCAGTTCATTGTATTTCAGTTAATAATGAAAATATTTTCATAAACTCCAGAACCTATTGTCGTACTTTTATGAAAAGTAAAATGTATATGACAAAAAAAAATAATTTTCAACAGGAGTCCCTAGACCTAGGGGGGGGGGGGGGGGGGGCAACCGAATTTTGAAAAAAATTTTCGCAAACTGCTTTTTCAAATTTTTTTACGGGTCTTTAAAGGAGTGGTTCTCTAGATGTTAGTTCCCATATTTCGTATGGGTCCCATGCGCCAGAGACGAGAAAGAAATTATTGAAATTTCACCAGCCGCCACTGATAATTTCATCAAGCCTACGTCTAGAGTAAGGTGGAAACTGGAAACAACATTTTTACTTCCACATCCAGTGGAAGTATAGTAACGACAAAAAAAATTTTAAAAATTTTTATTGTTCAAATAGGCTCAGAATGTCATGAAACGTTGAGATTTTAAGTTTGAGCGAAAAAAAAAATTCTCTGTCGGTCTGTAACTTTTTTTGTGCGCACGTTTACTCTGGAACCGTTCAAGATATTGACTTGAAATTTGGTAAACATATGTACTTTAACGAGATCTGGAACTAGATTAAATTTTCTTTTGTTCCGTCAAAGGGCTGGGGGGTAAATTGGGGTAAATTTGGGGTAAATAGCTAAATCAAGCAGGTAAGAGTCCAGAAAATTGATATTTAGTATATTACAAGAGAAGCTAAGGTCTCAAAAAAATTTTTGGCATTAGCCACCCCCATTACCACCCCCTCCCCATTATTAAAGGGGATGAAAAAAAATTGTGATTTAGTGTGTGTACAAGAATCAGAAACTTCAAAATATTTTTTTGCTCCATCCACCCCCACTACCACCCTCTTATCACCACCCCCACCCCACTACCGATGTGGGGTATCGTTTTATAGGTTTTTGGGGTAGAGGATTTCAAATATTATATTATTAAAGTTCCATAAGCAATTATTTCCACATACAAAATTTTTTCGGTGTGAGTGAGTTGGATCGAAAATCTGGATGCGGAAGTAGTGATTCCTTGGGCAGCGGTTTTTTAGTCGAGAATTTCACGCAGTCGCTGGTGACAAAACATTTAATTTTTTGATAAAAAATTCGAATTTCGTCTGAATTGCATTAAAATTGGTAGTTTAGGAGTAGCTGATAACAAATCCGATGCCAAAAGTTAAAAATTCAAAGTGTATGAGATAATTGCAATATTTTTGCAGATGTACATAAAATTTGATACATAATGATCTTAGGTTTCTCTAATAACAAACCTGATGTTAAATTAAAAAGTCAAAACGACGGATATTTGACTATGTAGAAGCTAAATAAAGAGATCACTAAAAAGGGTGGAAAAAAAAAAGAAATAAAAAAAATTCACCGACCTAAACGTCTAATAGCTGTAAAAAATCATTTTTGAAATTATGTATTATGTAAGTAATGTATTAAGGATTCTCTTAAATAAAATAAAAATCATCAAATTATCTACAGTGTGTCCCACTTTTCATCACTACACCCCAATATCTCGGCCATTTGTTGATCGATTTAGATCAAATTTGGTATTCTTCTTTTGCTTCAGATTGTGATTAAAAAGTTATTTAATTTTTTTTTTTCGAAATTAAAAACGCCTACTATGATAAAAAAAAATTGGCAAAAATTAGGAATTTGTATTAGCGATTGAGATTGGGTTTTTGTTTTACAGAATCTTGTTTGGCATGACCTAAAACTCCTGTATACCAAATTTCGTTAAAAAATATTAATTCCTCTACAAAAAAATCATATCTAAGATTTTAATAATAATCACCCTGCTATTCGAGTTATTTATTGCCGGATATTTACATAACTTGGTAGTGGTGTAATAATGACGCTAATTAAGCATCAGGACACATTTTTTATCCAAAACACTATTATGAAATGAATATTTGAAAAATGGTGGCTATTTTTAAAAGCTTTTATTTAACTTGCAATGTTTGTTTGTATGTTTGTTTGTTGGTTTAGGTCAAATCTTGCAAGCTGAATTTCGACTAGTTCTAATTAATTTAAAATACTTAGAACTCGGCATACCAATATCTTTGTTAACATGGAGTGCTTTGGAATGGATTTGACAATTCTTATTATTTCAATTTTATCAGCAATAATTAATTGTTGTGCAGCCATGTTTAAGTTTAATTTGACATTCGATGCAATTGTCAAATCCATTCCAAAGCACTCCATGTTAACAAAGATATTGGTATGCTGAGTTCTAAGTATTTTAAAAATTGTAGCTATAAAAATAGCTATAAAAATAGCTACAATTTTTCAAATATTCATTTCATAATAGTGTTTTGGATAAAAAATGTGTCCTAATGCTTAATTAGAGTCTTTATTACACGACTGCCAAGCTATGTAAATATCCGACAATAAATAACTCGAATAGTAGGGTGATCATAATTGAAATCTTAGATAAGATTTATTTTTTTTTAAGGAATGAATATTTTTTAACGAAATTTGGTATACAGGGGTTTTAGGTCATGCCGAACAAGATTCTGTAAAAACAAAAACCCTGTCTCAATCGCTAATATAAATTCCCAATTTTTGCCAAATTCTTTTGATTATAGTAGGCGTATTTAATTTCGAAAAAAAAAAAATTAAATAACTTTTTAATCACAATCTGAAGCAAAAGAAGTACTTATACCAAATTTGATCTAAATCGATCAACAAATGGCCGAGATATTGGGGTGTAGTGCTGAAAAATGAGACACACTGTATATAGGGTGTATTAAATATGGGTGATCAAAAGCAAAATTAATTGAATATTTGCAGTTTTTTTAAAAACTTCAAAACTTATAAAATTGTTCTAAATCTCCAAAACTCCATAGGTACACATAAAAGGGTTATGCAAAATTCTGGACCCGGTCAAATAACTATTTTAACTATTTTAATAAATTAATAGTAATATTGGTTATATAATACCATTATATAAGGCTCCATTTTATTGTATTATAACGTTATAAAAAAAGTTGTTCAAAACTCTATCCCCGTACAAATCCAAATTTTCATTAAAATTGGAATAAGTTTGATATTCCAAAAATGGATTTTTTGCATTAAAAAATAAATAAATATGCAAATTTTGTTGAAAGTTGTGATTTGGGGGTTTAAATGTTTTCGAACAACTTCTGTTCATAGTTTTCCTTATCAGGAAAATTAGGTAAACTACATGTGATTAATTTTCATAAGAATATAAGTACAGAAAATGTCGAGGATGTAAATGAAAACTAAATATACAAGCTAATAATAAAAATTAAAAAAAAGTCAAAGGCATCCCGACACTTCATGGAAATAATTATTTATTTCTATATTGTTGGAAAAACTTGATTATAAAACTCTGCAAAATATGAAGAAGGAGTAACAATTATAACGTAAAACTTTATTTTTTTTTTGGAGCAATTCATAGTATTGCTTGCCTGCAATTAGGTTTTACATTAAGCTACTCTTAATTTCATCAAAGTTTTTATTGGGAACTTCTGTGCTTCCAGTAACCGCAATTATTAAAAAAAATTCTTTGTACTTTCCCAGGATTTTAGATGGATTTTTGTTTACCTCAGGCGCAATAACTTTATTTAAACATTTTACTGCTATTACTGTTGCGAACTCGATTTTTTCTTATCAGTCGTTATCTAGGGAGCAATATTTGTTGAACATTTTTCACGATTCTGAAAATATGGACTAATAGAACACATACGAGTGAGACTGTAACTGGAAAAAAAGATTTCTCGGGAACTCATTATACCGCTATTAGACGTTTTGCTATCACTGTCAATTGAACTATATTACTTAATATAGGTAACCTCTTCACAGGGTGATCCGATTTCGTTGAGGTTTTCTTTATTTGAAAGAGTATTTCGTCGACAAGGTTTTAGCAAGGGTTCATCTTGGTAGACCTTCAGGAGCGGCATATCCTCAATAAAGAATTAATTGTCGTTTCCAGCGCATTCGAAAATTTGGCGAAGGCGCCGGTTATTTCAGTTAAAGACTTACAGGAAGCGAAGCAGTAAAAATGATAATGATAATTCCCGACCCGAAAACGATGAAAGGAATTTCCTTATTTTTTTGCAATATGTTTTATAAAATACGTACATCAAAATCTATATTGTCGCATTACCTGCTTTTTGTTTTTAAGGGTGGAAACCACCCCTAAAAACTGAAAAATTAATCGAATTTTAGGAATAAATTAACTAAAATCCATATACTTATGTTTTTGAGGTCGCTGAAGATGACTGTGAGGTCAAAACTTGTGAGACGAAAATATTAAGGGTTGGAATCACCTCTAAATTCTGAAAGATTAATGTCTTCTAATTTTACGCATAAAATCACGAAAATCCATATATTTATGTTTTTGAGGTCGCTGAATATGATTATGAGGTCAAAACATAGGAAAGACGAAAATATTAAGAGTTGAAACCTCGCTGAATTTATAAAAAAAAAATGGTGGATTAAAAATGGTCATAAAGGAGTTTAGTAATATGCAGTGCATTTTTTAAGCCAAAATCACTGGGCAGCAAGGCCCAAAATATTTTGAACCGAACCTGATTTTACTGTTAACGATTATGTTAGTAATTTTATCTAATAAAAGGAAAATGATATTCAATTATGATATTGCAAAACACGTGCATGTCACTTCACCCGCTTTTTATTGCTCATCAGGGGCGGCTCAAGGTAAATTTTCCACCCGGGCGGGAGCACTTTTTGACGCCCCTCCCTGAGAGACGTGTTTTGAGATGCTGAAGGCAATTTTGGACACACACATTTTTTGTGTCATGTCAGTTCCCTTTACCACCCCTTTTATTACTTTAAAAAATAGCAAAAAAGGCCTTATCCCTAAGGTTCTGACCTAACTTTTATGAAATATTTTGACGTGCTGAAACCAGTTTTGCACAAAAACAAATTAGGTGGTATAAGGAAACTGACCCGACAGAAAATAGTATATTATATTACTAGGAGTAGAACGCGGCAGTTTGCAAATCCTGGGCTCAACACAAAAAAAGGCGTTCTACTCCGTGTAATTTATACTATTTTTTCTTCAAGCGTATTAAAATGCAAAAATTCATTTATTTATCATAAATGTACATATATTCAAACTACAGTCTTACATGTTAACACAATATGACAAGTGGCTAGTGGATATCGCGCCACCGGTGGCTTTCGGTATTAACATTATGTTACTAGTAAAACAATACCCATTGCGGTGGCGCTTTCGGAACTAACATTATGTTACTAGTAAAACAATGTCCACTACGGTGGCGTTCGGTACTAACATTTTTTACTAGTAAAATAATGTCCTAAGTACTTCTACTTCTGTTTTTGGTGACATAATTTAAACATTTTAATACGCTTGAAGAAAAAATTTTTTGTTCAAAATTGGCTTCAGCGCCTCAAAATACTTCAGAAAAGTTAGATGAGAATCTTAGGACAAGATCTTTTTTTTGTAGACCTGTGTAATTAATTTGTAATATAAAATTTTTTGTCTACACCATCTGCATGAATACTATTATAATGAGAGGACGACCGACACAAGTTTACTTAGAGGAAGGTTCCTCTTTATTTTAATATTTCAAACAAAACAAATTGCCATTTATTTATTTTATTTATTTATAAATAGTAAATTACCTAAGATATGAAATACAAACAGCTGATGTTGATATAACAATTTTCTGAAGTTTCTGAATTTTTTCTGAATGAAAGTACATGTTGCCGGCCTTTGTTTATGCAATATCTCTAATAATCGGCTCCGTTTCAGTCAATAATAGGGCAGGGAAGCTTGAAGTATGAGTAGTGAGTTATCTCATAGCTAAACAAGAATATTTGTGTTGCATTTTTGAATTATTTAGGCGGTTTTAATGTTATTCGACTGTTTTGCATTGTTACCATTTTAACTGACATAAATACTGATATTATAAGAAAACTAACAAGCTAAAAACGTACTCTTCGCCAATTTACTGAGCTTTTTATATAATTGTTACATATTCTATAGGATACTCTTCGCAGTTTTCTTGTAAATAATGTTAGTTTTTGGACTTCCAAAATTTTGTTATACCATCTTTGTTGTGAAAAAAATTATATGAAAAAAAATGAAGAAAAAAAAAATATCCAACCTGTGTGGGATTCGAACACACGATCTTTGGATTGCAAGGCAAAAGTTTATGGAGATAACATTTTGCAAGATTTCTATTTAAGTAAAAGCCACAAAAATTATGAGAATATTTTTTTTATATTAAATCATTAATAACTTTTTTATTTACTGATCGATTTTCTTCAAAAACAATAGGGTTCTTCCTCTAACTTACTTTCCAAATTTCAATACAATCGGACTTTTCTTTCTTAAGTTATCGTGCCTACAAGAAACGTGACGGACGGACGGACAGACGGACAGACGGACGGACGGACGGACATTTCGAAAGTTGTTCAGAATTCGTTCACTAACACAATGATATAAAAAAATTTTCTCTACGAGCGATATTTACGATTTTAGAAATGTGCCGATCAAATACAATATACTCTTCGTTTTTGCGAAGAGTATAATAAAAAGGGTACAAACAAAAATTAAACAATTTTTGCCCTTAGTTTGGCGCCCCTCTCAGTCGGGCTATTTCTGTTTCGAAGAAAAATATAATGCAATAAATTGACCAAAATCATTGTCGCCTAGTACATCAAAATTTCAATCACTAGGCGACTAATTTTTCCAAGTGGGCGACATTTGTGTCGCCCACTTCATTATCCCACTAAACATTTTTCTGTTCCGGAAATGTTTCTGAAATGCATGTACTGAAACATGAAACGTTTCTAGAAGCACGACAGAAACGTTCTAGACTCATTGCAGAAACTCAAGATGTCCTACCTAAGAAACGTGTTTCAATGAAACATTTCAAAAGACACGTGCCCGACACATTTATGAATATTTACAAAAATGTTTCCGACATCTCTGCATATAATGAAAAATATGAAACGTTCCTGGAACTGTTACAGAAACGTTTCAGATATATCGTAGATACTAGAGATGTCCTACCCAAGAAACGTTTCAAAGAAACATTTCCTCCAGGAAAGGTCGCTATAAACCAGAGATGTGCTGAGGAAACTTTCCATATTTAATAAAAGTCTGTAAAAGTCATGTAAATAATATAATTGTATGCACTTATTTAGTATCAAAATGAAGCTTGCATCATCACGAATCAGATTTCACCATAAAATAGACTATTAATATACCTAATGGAAAGTTAGAAGGAAAACTTCCTGGAGACTTTCGGAGTTTTCAAAACGGAAAGTTTACAGGAAGAAGGAAATCTGATTCGTGATTGCAAGCTTCATTTTCATACCAAATAAGTGCATACAATTATATTATTTACATGACTTTTACAGACTTTTATCAAATATGGAAAGTTTCCTCTGCACATCTCTGCTATAAACATTATGAGATAAAATTTCAATATCACCTAATTAATTGAACTTTATTATCCAATATCGAAATTGCAGTCAGTGAAAAATAAACAATAATGAATTGAAATATATTTTTAGGCGACTTCAATGACAATATTAGGTAATGAGGTTCAATTAACTGGGAGACTTTAAAATTTTATTTCATAATTTTTAGCTACCTTTTTGGAAGGCGGTTAAATTTTTTTTTTAACTTTTTGGTGTCTTCTTTACTTATCTTCGCTGGGCTGTCGGTCCCATCAATCTTTCCTTGGGATTTAGATGTCTACAAAAAATAAATAAAATTACCCAGTAGGTGCAGAACAAAACATGTACTTATTAGAAACACTTTTAAATATTTGTAAACTGTAAATATTTAAAAAAAAACATACTATATAAATATAAAAATCTATAAGAAAAGTATATCTTATTCCTCCCTAAAGTAAAAGATCAACTTCATAAATCTAGTTGGCAGTTGGCCTCAAAAGAGGTTAACCAATTATAACCATTATATTGTCTTGATCTTCTATTTGATGAACCTCAACTGGGCCTGATATGAGCCATAGCCATACCAATACTAGGTCTCGAATGTTTTATTCATGCTGGTACTAATAGTTTAAAAATGCACTGGTAATATGTCTAAATTTGTAAAAATACAGATTGTTATAAATAAATCAATTTAATACAGTTAATTAAACTAATTAAATAACATTTTGCACTCTAAACATGCTAAAGTGCAATGCAACCCGCTTTTTCCACGTATTCTTCGAAAAAGTAGACGCCTATTGCTCGTTTCTCTACCTACTATAGACATTTAAAATGCGAGTACAAACTAAAAAGTTTCAACATTATTTCAAACTGTCATATTAGAACAGTTTGTCGTAGGAAAAAAAAATAAAAACCCAAACTTTTCGTTTTTTTATAAGCTTCATTTCATTCTTATATCATGTTTTTATCAATCTTCCCGTTTTTGAGATATTTCAATTTTAAATACATAATTTTCTTGCGTATGCGCTCTGTCGCCATCTTCAAACCTTTACCACCTAAAAAATAGGTAATCTGATGTAAAATAACCCGCTAAACTTGATTTTTGAATTCGCCCATTGATTTGAGATTGCCAAAATGACCAAATTGGCAATTTTCTAAAAAAAATTAAAATTACGTGTTATTTTTTGTTTTTCATATAACACGTCATATATTTTTTATTTTACTTCAGAATTTTTTAATTTTTTTACATAATATTCTCTAACTATTCTTTGATATGTTGAAAGTAAAAAACTTTACCTAAAAAATAATTAGTTGGCAAAAAAAAAATAACAACTTTTCTTTGACGCAAAATCTTTAAAATTTGCAGAGTAAAATGTCCGATCGAGGTTTCTTTTTTATTTTTAAAGTTAGGTGCCTACTATAATCGAAGAAAATGTTCCGAATGAACTAAATAAAATCTTTTATAAGAAGTTTTTTTTGAAATTTTGCTCCCTTATCGAAATATTCATTGATTGTTTCAGCGTCCGAACGAATGCGCACTACTATGAATCGGCCGCAATCGCATCTAGAGCTAAACGCAGGCACGTGCCGGGTGATTATTATTTTCCAGTGTCCATTTATGTTAAGTTGAAAGTGCTTTTTGTCTCAGTCCTTATATTTAGTGCGTTATAAACACATAGTTTGGCATAAATTATAATTACTCGGATAGGAAATCAAAGGAAACAAGCTAAAAACGTACTCTTCGCCTGTTCACTGGATTTTTATATAATTGTTATATATTCAATAGGATACTTTTCGCAGTTTTTTGTAAATAATGTTACTTCTAGACATTTTGAATTTTATAGTACGATCTTAGTTGGTAAAAGACTTTGTAAAAAAACTATGCCAAACCCCATTTGGGTTTCGATTACGAGTCAAAAGAACTACACCACCACCTTACACGTAGAAGAATGTAAATTTTTACATTACAAGACACGAGCTATAAAATCATATTTTCACGGTTGTATATTACATTATGAAATGTATATTTGTAAAATATATAAATAATTAGAAATAGTAAAATGAAATATTTCACCAGATTTCTATTCAATTACAAAAACATAAAAATTAAAAAAAATTTTTTTCAACAGTAAAATCACAATAAATTTCTCTTTGTAACGAAATAATTTTGCCAATCAGTGATTTTATGAGAAAAACTGTCATGAAAAAATCGCGAGACCGGAGATCGAGCGATTTTGTCAAATGTCAGTTTTTCGAGCAAAATCACTGATTGACAAAATATTGAGTTAAAAAGAAATTTATCCATAAAAGAAAAGCTCGAGTGATTTTTGGCAAGATAAATTAACGACAGAATATGTGAACGAACAACAATTAAAAATAATTATAATTTTCTCAAAACGACTCATATCGTACAGTATAATTTCCACAAGACTTAAAAATTATAGCCGACTGTACAGATTTTAAAATGACGTGCGACTACTAGATATACTCTGCTTTTGAGGAACAGGCATTTTTATCGTGATAAGAAACGATGCACCTTTTTTATCGCTGTCAAAGTGACAAAATGTGACTGTCAAATAGACTTTTTTATATAGGAGTTAATTTATCAAATTTAAATCATTAAGTAATAACATTTTTATTTATCGATCGATTTTGTTCAAATAGGGTTCTTCTTCTAGCTAACACTAATTTACTGTCCAAATTTCAGTACAATCGGAATTTTCTTTCTTCAGTTATCGTGCTTACAAGAAACGTGACGGACGGACAGACAGACGGAGATTTTGAAAGTTGTTCAGAATTCGTTCACTAACACAATGGTATGAAAATTTTTTGTCTGCGAGCGATATTTACGGCTTTAGAAATGTACCGATCAAATGCAAAATCCGATGACATTTCTGTGGCTCTAAAACAATATTTAGAACAGAAAAATTTATTTTTATCACTAAATCCAGTTTACCATGCACAATGTAGAAGATCGTATACCCGAACTGCTTATAAAAGAAAATCAGATATTGAAAATCCTAGTACAGAGAATACAAGTAAAAAGGGCATTTCTGCAATGTGCTATTTGCAAGACAGCCTACCAAATTAAGCCCAGAATTTCAAATGTTTTAGATTTTGGATGGTACCTAAAGGAGGAAATCTTATTTCCAAAGATGATTTCAAAAAGCCCAAAACCCAATTTTATTAAGTTAACTCCATTTTGTAAATGTAAATTATATAACTGTACTACAAGCTGCAAGTGTAGCAAAGCAAACGCGCAATGTAACATAAGTTGTTTATGCGAAGGAAAATGTAATCTTTAGTACCCACTTGCTGTTATAATTAATGAAAATATATTTTTTAATGTGTATGTTTCGAGATTATCTACATAATTGTATAACATTTAATTGCAAATAGAAACTAAATAATCCGTAGACTCACTTGATCGCTTAAACGACACCACAGATGGGCGACGTTAACAGAAGTTATGCTTTAAATTAATGCGGACGAGTTGCGCGGCCGCTTCCAACAGCGTCATCTCGTTACATGAGCCGAATTTCCAAAAAATCTCTTTATAAAAAAGTTTGTTTAAAGTATATGGAACATTTTTCTCGTTTATACTATAACTCTCTCTTTAAAAATAGAAAAGTTATCTCGATCGGGTATTTTTCAACGCAAATTTTAAAAAACCGCGACAATAGAGGGTAATTATATATTTTTTAGGCATTATATTATTAGTTACACTATATTCCTTGCCGTCAGCCTGTCCAAGAATATTGGAGGGATAATGTGTAAAATATTGGTCAAAATCGGAATTAAAATAAAAAAGATATGATGTGTTATGTGCAAAACAAAAATTAACACATAATTTTAAAATTTTTCAAAAAATTTGCGAATTGACCGATTTGGCAATCTCGAATTAATGGGCGAACTCAAAAATCAAATCCAGAAGGTCATTTTACATAATATCATCTGTTTTTTAGGTGGGTGTTCGCGAGCTGTATAGACTACTTTTAAAATGCTTCCTACAGATTGGCTGCTCTCCGACTATTATATCTCTGAAACAGTTTGTCGTCGGAAAATAAAAAAAAACAAACTATTCGTTTTTTTCAAGCTTCATTTTTGTACTCTTACCATTTTTATACAAAAATATTTTCTGAGCAATTTCCAAAAACCAGATTTTTTTCAAAAAATTATGAAAATTTTCATTATTGAAAATGGGTACAGAATGAAAAATATATATTTTAAACAATCTAAAAAATTTGAGCATGTTAGAAATACCATTAACAATATCTAGAAGGATTTTAAAACATATTGAATTAATAAGAAATTAGAGCAATAAGACTAAAAAAAAAAAATGACGCCTAGATTTTTAAATGTGCTATTTTTCTGTTTGTAACTTTTTTAGGTTGCATTATAAAGTTCGTAATACGTCTCTATGGAAAATTTTAATACCTTTAATTACTTCCACATCCAGTGGAAAAATTTTTATTGTTCAAATAGGCTTAAAATGTCATGAAACGTTGAGATTTTAAGTTTGAGCGAAAAAAAATTTTCTGTCTGTCGGTCTGTCTGTAACTTTTTGTGAGCACGTTTACTCTGGAACCGTTTAAGATATTGACTTGAAATTTGGTACACACATGTACTTTAACGAGTTCTGGAACTAGATTATATTTTCATCTTGTTCCGTCCAAGGGTTGGGGGGTAAATTGGGGTAAATTTGGGGTAAATGGGTAAATCAAGTAGGTAAGAGTTCATAAAATTGGTATTTAGTATATATAAGAGAAGCTAAGGTCTCAAAACAATTTTCGGCATTAGCCACCCCCATTACCACCCCCACCCATTATTAAAGGGGATGAAAAAAAAATATGATTTAGTGTATGTACAAGAACCAGAAACCTCAAAATATTTTTTTACTTCATCCACCCCCACTTATTACCACCCCCACCCCACTACCCATGTGGGGTATCGTTTTATGGGTTTTGGGGTAGAGGATTTCATATTATTAAAGTTTATGGAACTTATTTCCAAATACAAAGTTTTTTCGTTGTGAATGACTTTGATAGAGAATCTGGAAGTGGAAGTAGTGATTCCTTGGGCAGCGGTTTTTTTACAAGAATAAACATTTTTCTCATAGTTGTAGATTTTGAGTAATTTTAGATTTTAACGTCGTATATTTTCTCTGAACGTTTTGGCGCCATTTTTAAAATGCCATATTTCCAAAACTAAACATCGGAGAAAAAAAAGAAAAAACCATTCGATTTGTTTTCGTAAAAGCTTTAATTTTGTACCCTTGCATTTTTTTAAATTAAAGGCCACATTTCTCGAGTAATTTAAAAAAAAAAACGTCTAGGAATACTGATTTTAAGGAGTGAAAATTGCAATTTTCAGTTCGCAATATCTCGAAAAATATGCATTTTAGCAAAAAAGTGTATAAGACCTTTCTTTCTGATAATTTGATTCTCTATCAGATTATATGTATTTTTTGTTTTTTTTTGTGACAACGGGTGGGAATCACCCCTAACCAAAAAGCAGGAAAAATGACAAAATAGTTTGTTATGTACATACTTTATTGTATGGAATTGTATAGTTTGGAAATTCATTACGTCGTTTTCGGGTTGGGATTTAAAAGCTTCATTTACTGTACTATTAGTTTTGTTTGCAAGAGTGTTTTTCGAGAAGGTTTTTTAGCAAGGTTTCATCTCGGTAGATCTTCAGGGACCTGCATACCATGAAAAAGAGATAATTATTCTCACGTAGCTCTCTAATGTTTCAACGGAGGTCAATGTGGTTTTTCTCTTTAAATGATAATACATTACGAGATGAATATAAGACATCGTGTCGGGGTCTTCTAAAATTTTAAATTTTACTTATTTAATAAGTATAATGAGGGAATTTGTAAACGAACGTTGGTTAAGGGGAGGTTGCACATATGTTACAAGGTATTGTAAGGAAGAAGGGGGGGGGGGGGGGGGGGGTTAAAAATGCCCCATTTCCTCATTTTTGCTGACGTAGTTTACTTCCCCGTCCAGTGGAAGTATAGTAACGACAAAAAAAATGTTGAAAATTCTTATTGTTCAAATAGGGTTGGAATGTCATGAAACGTCGAGATTTTAAGTTTGAGTGAAAAAAATAATTCTGTCTGTCGGTCTGTCTGTAACTTTTTTGTGCGCACGATTACTCTGGAACCGTTTAAGATATTGACTTGAAATTTGGTACACGTACGTATTTTAACGAGATCTGGAACTAGATTATATTTTCATCTTATTTCGTTGAAGGGTTGGGAGGTAAATTGGGGTAAATAGGTAAATAAAGCGGGTAAGAGTCTATAAAAAACCGCTGCCCAAGGAATCACTACTTCCACATCCAGATTTTTTATCTAAGTCACTCACAACGGAAAAATTTTGTATGTGGAAATAATTGTTTATGGAACATTATAGTTATTAAGGTACCAAGGGTGTTATAAGGATAATAACGCACCGAGGTCGGCAGTGTACAATCCCGAGGGCCTCTGGCCCGAGGGAGTGTACGTCGACCGAGGGCGTCATCATCCTATAACACCCGTGGTGCCTTCAACGTTTAATGTCCTGCAAGTCTGTTATTTAATTCGATTTTTTTTTTTTTGACATTTACGATTTATTAATTTGACATCTATTATGTTCAGAACGATTTGATTTAAAAGAGAGTAAAAATCTTAATTGTTTGTAAACACCGCCATTGCATAGCAACGCATTTTGTTTGTCAATAACGCTATCATAATTTGCTTGTTTTGGGTTGTATTATAATTTTATAATGCCCTAGGGCGTTATAGATATTCATAACGCCCTAGGGCGTTATTTTTCATTTAATATATACCAAAATAGGGTAGTTATTGTAAAATAACAGACTTGTAGGACATTAATAATATAATATTTGAAATCCTCTACCCCAAAAACCCATAAAATGATACCCCACATCGGTAGCAGGGTGGTAGTAGGGGTGGATGAAGTAAAAAAACATTTCGAGGTTTCTGGTTCTTGTACACACCCTAAATCACAATTTTTTTTCATCCCCTTTAATAATGGGGTGGGGGTGGTAATGGGGGTGGCTAATGCCAACATTTTTTTTGAGACCTCAGCTTCTCTTGTATATACTAAATACCAATTTTATGGACTCTTACCTGCTTGATTTACCTATTTTCCCCAAATTTACCCCAATTTTTCCCCCAACTCTTCGACGGAACAAGATGAAAATATAATCTAGTTCTAGATCTACTCGTTAAAGTACATATGTGTACCAAATTTCAAGTCAATATCTCAAACGGTTCCAGAGTAATCGTGCGCACAAAAAAAGTTACAGACAGACCGACAGACAGAAATTTTTTTTTCGCTCAAACTTAAAATCTCAACGTTTCGTGACATTCTAAGCCTATTTGAACAATAAAAATTTTAAAAAATTTTTTTGTCGTTACTATACTTCCACTGGATGTGGAAGTAATTGGTATTTAGTATATACAAGAGAACCTAATGTCCCAAAAGAATATTTGGCATTAAGCACCCCCATTGCTACCCCCACCCCATTATTAAAGGGGGTGAAAAAAAATAAAATTGTAATTTAGCGTGTATACAAGAACCTATAAGGCCCCAATAATAAGTAATAAGTAGGTTACCTCGAGTTATGGATGCGCAGTAGGTTTCTCCGTGGATTTTAGATACGCAGTGGCTTTCCTCGAGTACCATCGATGCGCAGTAGGTTTCCCGAGTGGTATGGATGCGCAGTGTGTTGCTTCAAGTAGTATGGATGCGCAGTGGCTTTCCTCGAGTACAATGGATGCGCAGTAGGTTTCCCCTAGCATTATGGATGCGCAGTAGGTTATCTCGAGTAGTATGGACGCGCAGTAGGTTTCCCCGAGTATTATGGATGTGCAGTGGCATTCTTTGAATAATATTGATGCGCAGTAAGTTATCACGGGTAGTATGGATGCGCAGTGGTTTTCCCCGAGTACCATAGATGCGCAGTAGGTTATCTCAAGTAGTATGGATGCGCAGTAGGTTACTTCATATAGTATGAATGCGCAGTGGGTTACCTCGATTAGTATGGATGCGTAGTAGAAAGTGCTTGAAGTAGAAGCTTTACTTCTATCGTGTAGTCCACGACACACAATGATTTTTTATATCTTAGTCAAGCCATTTTCTGCGTACTACTTCCACATTCAGTGGAGTACAAATATAGTATTTTCGTTGTAAGAGACTTGGATAGGAAGTCTGGATGTGGAAATAGTGATTCCTTAGGCAGTGGTTTTTTGAATGGCCCCTAAAATATTGCTGATAGCACAACTCGTATCAGCAATTCTCCAATAAAGTATTCATTAGATCCAGATGGCTGGCCGAGCGTAGATGCGTCTTGACTGTGTAGGTATATCTCGATACTCCAGTGAAGCAACGTGTAGCGCGCTTAGTACTTAGTTGGGTGAAATCCATCTTCGGAAACACATCAATCTCGTCCCACCTTCTAGCGGCTTGTATATCAGTATACCCAGGAACTATGTAATTTCAAGACGAGGATTACGTAGTGGTTATACCATCCTTCGGAGGGAATGCAGGTGGGGGAAGCAGGCGGTCCCTTGTCTATTAAATGTTAGGCAAGTAAAAGATCCCTACTCTTCTTACGAGAAGAGGTTCGGCAAAATTTCCAGGTTAGGGTAGCTCGTCTCCTGGCGTTGGTGATAGGCCCTGGTAGCGGAAATAGGCCGACGTTAAATAAATAGTTAAATAAAAAAGATCCAGATGGGATTTCAACTTGCATTTTAAATACACTGCAATTTTAAGGTTGAAGTAAAATAATGTCTAATTCATCTTTACATTCTGACATAATTCCAAAATTTTGTAAACACATGTTCTTACAACTCGTGTTTAAATCAGGTTAGAAAGAAAATGTAGAAAATAGATAGGGCTATATATTTACAACCAGAAATTTCTATTTGACTGTTAGTGAATATTATATTCTAATTCCTATCTCGGTTATTATTAGGGGTAGAGAAACGGGTAAATAGGGATATTTTATGGCCTTTTTAAATTTGACCTAACTATCTCCGTTCTCGAGATATTTAAAAAAACTGAAAATGTGCATTTTAGAAGAAAACTTCCTTATCTGCCTCTAATTTGGTGACCGGTGATATTTTACTAAGTAGGACACTTTTTTAAAATACTTTCGTTGACGTTACCAGAAAACCTCTATCTATTTGCTTTTGAGTTAATAATACTCGATTTGTTGATACTTAGTTCAATACTGCTTTGAATTCCTTTTTAACGATGTATTCCAACGTCAGAAAAAAATAGTTATTCGTGTAAAATACGAAAAAATTCAGTTTCCAAGGAGAGGCTATGAAGAAAATTTATTTTAATATATCCCATTTTATTAGCTTCGACTTAAAATTAAAAAAATAATAATTAAAACAGATTTAAATGAATTAAAAAAATTGTAGGATTATTTGATTTCATTTGAGCGGTGAAATCATTTTCGTAGGAAAATTGAATAAGTAATTTCAACTATGTTCACGGTAGTTCATAAATCATAGTGAAGATTTAGATGGCCAAGTTCTGAAAATTTTGATATATCTTTAGCTTAGGGAAAATAGGGAAAATTTTTGAGAAAAATCTAGGAATTTCGGGGGTGAATGTAAGGTGTATTCAAAAAGATACAAATTTGAAACTTTAGATTCTTGTATATTGAGCTATGTGAAATACACTGGGTCATTAGATGGTACTAGCTTCATAAAAATCATGATCTATTCGAAAAACTACCTAATTTAGAGTTCCGTTAGAGTTATTAGACTTGGAATTATGTTTAGTCAAGAGATGCCTAAACCTATGATTCTTTATTCTGAGCTTGAATAGTGTTCTTTCATGTGCTACAAGCATTTTTTGCGATTTTAAACGATAAACCCTTCTTTATTTTCTGGACCGAAAGTCGCATATAATGCCTGTAAGCTCATGAACCAACACAAATCAGAACTCAAAATAAAGAATTATAGGCTTTGACATTTCTTGACCAAATATAATTTACAGCCTCGTAAACCTATGGGAACTCTAAATTTTGGTAGTTCCTGAAATAGATTACGAGTTTTGACCTTTTAACGATCCACTATATTTCATATAGCTCAATTTACAATAATCTAAAGTGTCAATTCTGTATCTGAATTTTTAATACAAATCCACCCCCCAGTGGCGGCTGGTGAAATTTCAATATTTTTTTCTCATCTGTGGCGCATGGGACCCATATGAAATATGGGAAATACCATCCAGAGAAGCACTTCTCTAATGACCCCTAAAAAATTTTGAAAAAGTAGTTTGCGAAATTTTTTTTAAAAATTCGGTAGCCTCTCCAGGTCTAGGGACTCCTGTTTATTATTTTTATTTTTGTCATACATTTGACTTTTCATAAAAATACAACACAGCCCGTTTTGGAGTTTATGAAAATATTTTCATTACTGAGATACAACGAATTGAAATATTGTAATTTGTTAAATTGTAAATTACAAAATTTCAGTTCATTGTATATCAGTTAATAATGAAAATATTTTCATAAACTCCAAAACGGGTTGTTGTATTTTTATGAAAAGTCAAATGTATATGACAAAAAAAATAATAATAAACAGGAGTCCCTAGACCAGGAACGGCTACCGAATTTTAAAAAAATTTTTCATGACGAATGGACAGATGGACATTTTGAAAGGTGTTCAGAATTCTTTCACTAACATAATAATATGAACATTTTTTCTCGACGAGCGATATTTCCGGTTTTAGAAATACAATATACCTACTCTTCGTTTTCGCGAAGAGTATAATAAGAACATCTAGTGCTGTTTGTAGTGTATTCACAACTTGAAGACTTGGGACTTGGCTTCTTGCTAATTAGTAATTAGCAATATCACTGACAGTTGGCAAAGACAAGAACACACAAAAATAAAATATGACAATCGAATTGAGAGAAACAGTAGTACAATAATACAAATACTACAAATAATCTACTGCTCGTTGAATCTACTAGATAAATACAAACAAAATTACAGCTAAGAGAAAACTAGTGGAAACATTATACTCTTCGCCGATTTACTGAGCTTTTTATATAATTGTTACACATTTTATACGATACTCTTCGCATTTTTCTTGTAAATAATCTTAGTTTTTGGACATTCTAAATTTTGTGATACCAACTTTGCTGTGAAAAAAAATATATGGAAAAAAAATGAAAAAAAAAAAACAACCACCCTGCCAGGGATTCGAACGCAAGACCTTTGGATTGCAAACAACAACAACAAAAATAATTTATTAATAATTATGTGTACACGGCGAAAGCTTTAGCCATTGGGCCATAACACAATATTATAAAAATTGTAGGTCTGTAATATATATCATTCCCGAATTATATTTCAACGGGTTAGATATATATTATTATGAAATATATATATTAATAAAAACAAACAAAAAATTATAGAAAATAACATTTCTATTCAAGTTCAAGTTACAAAAATTAAGAATTTTTTTTTATTATTTAACTTATTAATAACTTTTTTATTTACTGATTGATTTTTTTCAAAAACAATAGGGTTCTTCCTCTAACTAACGCTAACTTACTTTCCAAATTTCAATACAATCGGACTTTTCTTTCTTAAGTTATCGTGCTTACAAGAAATGTGACGGACGGACAGGCGGACGGACAGACAGATATTTTGAAAGTTGTTCAGAATTCGTTTACTAACATAATGATATGAAAATTTTTTCTCTACGAGCGATATTTACTGTCTTAGAAATGTGCCGATCAAATGCAATATATACTCTTCGTTTTTGCCAAGAGTATAATAAGAAAATACAATTTTATTCTAATTATCTTGTTATACATAAGGTGACTTTGGAATATAAAAAATGAACACAAAACATCACAATAGTTCAAAATGCTGTCCATTAACGTCAATGCACTTCTGAACTCGCATAGCTGTTTCTCGAAGAACGTTCGCCAATTGCTGGGTCGTTATGCTAGTAATTGCGCATCCTACTCGTAGCTCCAGGTCTTCACGGTTTGTAACGGCGGTTGCGTAGATAATATTTTTTAAATGACCCCCAAACAAAGGAATCAAGGGGTGTTAAATCAGGTGACTTTGGAGACTACCTCACAGGACTATTCGTTGAAATAACGTTTTCTCCGAATCTCCGTTGAAGGTAATCAATTATGGGGAGGAGCGCCATCTTGTTGGAAATACATTCCCTGTCCTAAATCCAAAGGTAACTCATTTAAAATGTCCTCAAACTCATTTTGTAGGAATCTCAAGTATCTGGCACCAGTCAGGGGTCCTTCAAATATTATTGGACGGATGATTCTACTACCGATTATTCCAAGCCAAACATTTAAACCGAACCGCACATGAAAGTTACCTTCCCGCAATAAATGTTGATTTTCTTGTGACCAATATTTTGCATTTTGTCCGTTCCTTCGTCAATACTGAAATTTTCTTCGGGATCATTGTTGGGCTCTCTTCGTAATTGATTTTCAAGACGTTTAAAATAATTTTTCGCTGGACATTTCGCTGTCTATCAGGATATCGTTCGGCATAAAGGTGTCTAGCCGCTACGGCATTTTTTCTACATTCCCCATAAATAATTAACATGTCCACTTTTTCATCTCTTGTATAAATTTGCGGCATTTTGAACACAATTAACAAGAATTTTAAACAATGTTTAAAGACACGATAGAAACACCGGTAAACCAGCAAATATTTGACAAGCTAAATATTTCATTGTTTTCAAAGCCACCTTAGTTATAGTTGAAGTAATCGCATTTGTGAGCAGAACGTAGAGCCAGATTTAACTATATTGTAAATAGATATAAAATAATAATAGTTTATAATAAGCATTACACTTACAATATCCCCCAAAGCACTGCTATGAATTGATAACAAAAATTATTTTCAAAAACACATTACCAAATAAAGAAATATAAAGTAATTATCGACTGCGATGTCTTAACTGCGGTCCTGGGTTAAACAAACAACACACTCATAAGATTACGCCCACAAACCACGTCAGATAGCTGACATCGAATGGCCACTATCTTCTCTCTCACTTAATGTAAAAGTGGAGTAAAGACGGGAGATGAGTTGCCGCCTTTTTTATTCCCCTTGTCTCTCACCACACTTCTCACTAATACGATTACTTCAACTATAGTTACTTCTCAACATTTAATTAGAACAAAATAGTATTTTCTTATTTTCTTTTAGCTGTAATTTTGTTTGTATTTATCGCACATTTTAATACGACATATGAATAAATCCCTTATTAATAGTACTAATAAATGGTACTGGTTCCATTTGAAAAAATTGAGTTTTGCCCCAAAAACCATTTTGATGAACTGTATTTGCTCACAAATCACGTAATTTAGTATTTTTGACGGGATTTCGATTTTTCTAGCATTACATTACATTTTTTTAGAATAAATCGGAACCGTCATGGCACACTTAAATGGAAAACTAAAAATTATATTAGAAAAAATATTGACCTTTGACATGTCACTTATTTGGTATCGTTGGATTCAGAAAATTATGCAGAATTTAAAAATGCAATAATATACAGGGTATTCCATTTAAAAATCGAAAGTTGGTATCACTTCCGGCGAGACCGGAAGTGAAAAAAAAATCACTTGTATGTCAAAAAGTGCCGCTTATGTACATAGGACATCCCAAACCTCAATCAATTATCTTCAAAACTAAAGGAGAAAAGGGGGGGTGTACCATGATCCTGTTACACAGGTATCTATGCTTTTTTCTAAATTGCTAACTACTGGAATCTTCCCAGATAAATGGAAGCTCGAGCATAAGGTATATACCCCAGGCAGCAGACTGACGTCATTTTGACGTAATATTTTGGTAACATTGGTCGCCGACGTCAGGTAACGAGAAAATGACGTCTCAGTAATGTCATATTGTGACGAAATAATGAAGTCATATTGAGATGCCACTGTGACGTATTTTTTCACTTAACATCATTTTTTGATCCCAAATAACATCGCAGGGCTGTGCCATAATGACGTCATCGGTACTCAAAAATGACGTCAGTTTGCTGTCTGGAACCCCGAGAAAAAAGTATTGACAGTGAAAGATTGCGAAATGGAGCTACCAAGAGTGTACTGACAAGCCCGTCTGACAGCTTTGGGTGGGCCAAGGATAGGGGATTTCAAACAACCTAAGACAATTTTCCTGTTATTATGAATAATAATGCTTAATTTGCCAGGGTGGATACGGGGGTGGGTCAACATAATTTTTGGTGGGCCTTGGTCCACCCTGGTCCCACCGTTTTAAAAAAATATTTTACATATACCCATGCATGTTGTATGAATCCTAAACTTGTAATCTGACAAAGAAAATTAATTTTTACTTTTATGTTCGTATTGGTCCAAAATCGAAAATTAAGATAAGATCAGATCTCTATGTTTTGAGGCTCTAGAAATACGAAAAATCAGTTTTTAAAAAATGTCTATATGTGGACACAATAACGCCGAAACTAGCGATCCCGTTTTCATCGAACAAGACACACTTGGAACTATACATACATGAACTAAAAAAGTTTTGGAGCAGATCGAATCTTTTTGTTTATTTTATGTATTTTTGTTATACCATTCCAAATAGACGGAGAGCCGGCCGTCAAATATCCTATGAATAAGATACATGAAAAACTTTTTGTGAGTGATTAGTACTACCACAGACTTAAAGGGAGCCACCTTTTATACGAGCTAATTTTGCCCGCGTCACGGACTTTTGACCTCACTTCCGGTTACGATTTTTAATGTTTCTTAATATATTCTTCAAGCTTTTCCGGGAAAACCACTGTCAAAACCGAAAAAATGTATAGGACCTTTTTTGTAGGAAATTATATTCTGAACAAGTTTACTCATGTTTATTTAGCCCTAAAATCGAGTACTTTTCGAGATATTTGCATTCGAAATAGAAAAAACACGAAAAAACACATATGTACATTTTTTAAGTCGCTTATCCGGAAAAACCAATGGGATAATCGGAAAAATGTATAGAACCTCTTTTGTAGGAAATCGTATTCTGAACAAGTTTACTTATGTTCATTTAGCCCTAAAATCGGGTAATTTTCGAGATATTTACATTCGAAATATAAAAAACACGAAAAAACACATATATATATATTTCAAGACGCTTTTCCTGAAAAACCAATGGGATAATCGGGAAAATGTATAAAACCTTTTTTGTGGGAAATAATATTTTGAACATGTTTACTTATGTTTGTTGAGCCTTAAAAACGCGTACTTTTCGAGATATATACGTCCAAATGAAAAAAAAACACGAAAAAATATATGCAGTGTGTGCGATTTAGGACCGCAACTCCCCATTATTTTGGAACGTGTTGGCAGATTTTAATTATTTTTTTTTTTGAGATATAGTGCTCGATGAGCTTTATTTGACTGTTTTGAAAATTTTGTAATTTTCATATTTTCAAGGCCTACTATGCTCCTCTAAATGAAATTTCGAGATCGACTATTAGGCCATTTTTTATCAGCAAATTGGATAGCGTATTCGATTCGCAGTTGTCTCAAATACCTCTATACAAAATTTTAGCTCGATAACTCATATAGAGTGTTTGTTATTCAATAGCCAAATTTAAAGTTTCTCACTTTCGACTGGCCTTGTATAAAAGTCGGTTAGGTTTACTAAAAAGATAAAGTAGTCATTCGACTTAAAGAACATCAGACACTAAATGAGGAAGAAAAAAGAAAAGTTATTCTTTAAATAAATAGTGCTTCCATGCACTATTCGGTTGCTGTACGTAGGTGCTTTAATGAAAATTTTTCAAACAAATGAATTGGACGGAATAGCTTTTCTTTTTCTTCCTTATTTAGTGACATCAACATCAGATACTAAATAAGGAAGAAAAAAGAACAGCTAGGCCGTCTAATCCGTTTAATAATAGTAATAATAATAATATCTTTATTTACCATAGAAATATAATCTACATGGTAAATAGGCACTATTTCACCTAGATGGTGCTCTTCCAATGGCCCTAAATACAATACAATACCATAAGACAATAAAAGTGTTTGTTTGAAAGTTGAAGTTTGAAAAATTTTCATTAAGGTACCTACGTACAGCAACCGAATATAAGCGCTATTTATTTAAAGAATAACTTTTATTTTTTCTTCCTCATTTAGTGTCTGATATGTTCCTTAAGTTGAATGACTACTTTATCTTTTTAGGAAACCTAAGCGACTTTTATGCAGGGCCAGTCGAAAAGTGAGAAATTTTAAATTTGGCTATTGAATAACAAACACCCTATATGAGGTATCGAGCTAAAATTGTATAGAGGTATTTAAGATAACTGCGAATCGAATACGCTATCCAATTTGCAGATAAAAAATTGCTTAATAGTCGATCTCGAAATTTCGACCCATTTAAAGGAGCATAGTAGGCCTTGAAAATATGAAAATTACAAAATTTTCAAAACAGTCAAATAAAGCTCATCGAGCACTATATCTCAAAAAAATAAAATAAAATCGGCCAACGCGTTCCAAAATAACGGGGTGTTGCGGTCTTAAATCGCACACACTGTATATGTATTTACTTATATATCTCAAAAATCATGTCTTTTTTTTCTGCGCACAAGCAAAAAATTGTTCTAAAGATTGAGTACTTACTTTCTATGCAGAGAAACTGCTGTTCAAAATTTTTCTCTAAAACGGCGTTTTTTTTTCTAATTTGACTATAAGTCATAAAATACATGAATAAAATTTACGTGAAAATGTGGGTTTTAAAGTATACAATGAGATTATAATGGGGTGCCAGGCCTAATCAGAGAGTATAAAGTCACAGGAGGGAGCTTATATACGCGACCTTGGGGACCGGGAAGGTGTACCAAGATGGCCGCCGGCGGATATGACGTTCTTCCAGTGGCATCGCAAAAGTAATAAAGTAATAATGATATTACATATACATATCTACTTTCTCAGAAAAACAAATTTCAAAGAATCGCCTACCATATTCCCTGAATTTAGATTTCAATACCACAGTGTAAAAAAATACTTCAAATCTGAAACTATCATTGTTAAATAGGAATTAAATACCCGTTACTTTCTTTTACGGCATCTCCGCCACTGCTATCAAAACAATAACACAATAACACTTCTTTTAAAAAATTACAATGCGACGAGTTTACATAATTATAAGATTGACCCACGTTCTTAAATAAAGTAATACGTTAGTTTATAGTACACATATTAAACTTACACGTGAAAAATTATCCGATAACCTACAATACAGTACACCACATTCCAAAATAATTAGTCATCGACGGTGTACCTGATGACGACTTCCGTCTCTGAGATTTCAGTACTAAACACTCCCTCCTGTGACTTTATACTCTCTGGGCCTAATTCACCCGCATCCCCGAGGCAGCCACAAAACCCGTTTTTACTTTGATTGTCTATGGCGTCTGTTTATTATTATTATTTTTTTTTTCATAGTTACCGGCCTCTATGGCATTTTTAATGTGCACAGATAGACTGGTTCATGCATAATTTTCTAATTGGTACACGAGGGGGTATAATGACCAGAATTCCCTCATCATCCCTGTGGGATTAATTGATGGCATTATATACCAAAAGTCACCCATTTAATGTTCATATTATTTGTTAGTCGTATATAAATATAATTAATAGTTAATAAAAGTTAATAATGTTTTTGTTTTTGTAAATAATTGTTTTTTTACATACAGAGTGACCTATTTAAAAGCTGAACACCTCTAAAATTTTTATTTATTTTGCGATTTGAATCAAATTTTACTCAAGCATAGAACAAACTAGGATCTAATTATGACCAGAAAAACATTCGCCTCCTACAAACGCAAAGCCACCTGCGGTACCAAAATATGTGGAGAAAAACAAAAAATCATATTAGCCATTTTTTTTATCGGAAAATTTTGTTAATTCAACTTGTTCAGAATTGTCCAGAAATCTTAAGTCCAAAATTTATTCAAAATTAAAACATTGAAAAATTGAAATTTTAAAAAATTTAAAAATAATTAGGTATTTAAAAAAAACTGCAAATTACTTGACAACTACCTGGCAGCTTGGGTTTAATTTCAAACAAAATTATCATAGTACAGTTTTCCAAATAAAAAAACCCATTCAAATGATATTTTCGGACTTGGACATTATTTTAATCAATATTTCAATATTATTTTATTTTGATTAAATTTTGGACTTAATAATTTTGGACAATTCCAAACAAGTTTCATTAACAAAATTTTCCGATAAAAAATGCCTAATACGATTTTTTGTTTTCTACCTCATACTTTGGTACCGCGGGTGGCTTTGCATTTATAGGAGGCGAATGTTTTTCTAATCATAATTAGATCCTAATTTGTTCTATACTTGAGTAAAATTTGATTAAAATCGCATAATAAATAAACATCTTAGAGAGTTGTTCAGCTTTTAAATGGGTCACTCTGTATAATAAAATCATATTTTTATAACTCTATGTTTATTTCTTAATGTTTTTTCTTCCTTATTTTGTCTATCTTATAAAATTAATAAGACAAAAATAGAAAAAAATGTCTAACTATATCTTGATAATAAATATCGAAATATACCAGTATTAAAATAAAAAGATAACATTAATAGTCTACTTAGTACATTGAAGTAAAAACCGCTGCCAAAGGAATCACTACTTCCACATCGAGATTTTCTGTCCAAATCTCTCACAACCAAAAACTTTTGTATGTGGAAATAATTGTTTATGAAACTTTAATAATATAATATTTGAAATCCTCTGCCCCAAAAACCTATAAAATGATACCCCACATAGATAGTGGGGTGGGGGTGGTGATAGGGGGTAGTGGGAGGTGGATGAAGTAAAAAAATATTTTGAGGTTTTTGGTTCTTGTACACAGTATACACACTAAATCATAATCTTTTCTCATCCCCTTTAATAAGGGGATGAGAAAAGATTATGATTTACTGTGTGTATACTTTAATAAGGGTGGGGGTGGTAGTGGGGGTGGCTAATGCCAAAAAATTTTTTGAGACCTTAGCTTCTCTTGTATATACTAAATACCAATTTTGTGGACTATTACCTGCTTCATTTACCTATTTACCCCTATTTATCGCAATTTACCCCCCAACCTTTCGACGGAACAAGATGAAAATATAATCTAGTTCCAGATCTCGTTAAAATACATAAGTGTACCAAATTTCAAGTCAATATCTTAAACGGTTCCAGCGTAAACATGCGCACAAAAAAAAGTTACAGACCGACAGACAGACAAAAATTTTTTTCACTCAAACTTAAAATCTCGACGTTTCATGACATTCTAAGGCTATCTGAACAATAAAAATTTTTTAAATTTTTTTGTCGTTACTATACTCGTTACTATACTTCCACTGGACGTGGAAGTAAAAGTATACTTGTTACTAATTACTAATTATAACATGATGTGTATATTATATTATAATATGACTAAAATTGTGGAGCATAAAATTTTTTTGACCAATTATATGTCAAATAAAGGATTAATTTAAAATGAATTGAATTGACGATTTGCACGAAAGAAAGTTTGGTAAAAAGTGTCTAGATTGGTATCACTGTAATTTACTGCACATGTTGACCAACTCGTCTAATTTCCAAACTTTGCAACAATTAAATACCTATAATATAATAATCGTAACATTGTTTTCATTATCTTTAATGTTAAACCTACTTCCATTGAATATAAATCATATTTATTAGGTTGTTTCGTAGTCTACAATATTTAAAAAATGTCGAATTATGCAATTTGTTCAAACACTGTTTCCAACTCTCTCAGTTTAGAGGAGTTGGCAGCAGTGATTGACAAATTCCATAATTCGACATTTTTTAAATATTGTAGACTACGAAACAACCTAATAAAGATGATTTATATTCAATGGAAATAGGTTTAACATTAAAGATAATGAAAATAATGTTATGATTATTATATTATAGGTATTTAATTGTTGCAAAGTTTGGAAATTAGACGAGTTGGTCAACATGTGCAGTGAATTACAGTGATACCATTATACTGTGCGCCATGACACTTTTTACCAAACTTTCTTTCATGCAAATCGTCAATTGAGATTATTAATAAAGAAAAATCATAAATTACCTAGTAATATATTAAAAACTAATTAGTGAATAAATTAACTAACTCATAGATTTAGCTTATGCTTATTGGCCTTATAGTAACTAAAACCGAAGCAGTCAGGAGGTTGCGGGCAAATGAGAAGAGGCACCCTAACTTTTTTGATAACTAGAAAGCAAGTCATCCATGTATTCGATGACTTAGGAAAAAAAAAATTAATCGAGGCTGCCTCGAGGTTGCGGGTGAATTATAATCTCATTGTATACTTTAAAACCTTTACTTTAACGTAAATTTTATTCATGTATTTTATGACTTATGATAGTCTACTAAAATTAGAAAAAAAGCCGCAGTTTTGGAGAAAAATTTTGAACAGCAGTTTTTCTGCATACCTAGAAAGTAAGTACTCAATTTTTAGAAAAATTTTTTGCTCGTGCGCAGCAGAAAAGACATGATTTTTGAGATATATAAGTACATATAAGTATATATACGTTTTTTCGTGTTTTTTTTTTTTCATTTGGACGTATATATCGAAAAGTACGCGTTTTTAAGGCTAAACAAACATAAGTAAACATGTTCAGAATACGATTTCCCACAAAAAAGATTCTATACATTTTCCCCATTGTTTTTTCCAGAAAGGCGACTTGAAAAATATATATATATGTTTTTTCGTGTTTTTTTATTTCGAATGCATATATCTCGAAAAGTACCCGATTTTAGGGCGAAATTAACATAAGTAAACTTGTTCAGAATACGATTTCCTACAAAAAAAGGTTGTATATATTACTGCGATTATCCCAGTGGTTCTTCCGGAAAAGCGACTTGAAAATATACATATGTGTTTTTTCGTGTTTTTTCTATTTCGAATGCAAATATCTCGAAAAGTACCCGATTTTAGGGCTAAATGAACATAAGTAAACTTGTTCAGAATATAATTTCCTACAAAAAAGGTCGTATACATTTTTTCGATTTTCACATTGGTTTTCCCGGAAAAGCTTGAAGAATATATTAAGAAACATTAAAAATCGTAACCGGAAGTGAGGTGAAAAGTCCGTGACGCGGGCAAAATCAGCTAGTATAAAAGGTGGCTCCCTTTAAGTCTGTGGTAGTACTAATCACTCACAAAAAGTTTTTCATGTATCTTATTCATAGGATATTTGACGGCCGGCTCTCCGACGATATATCACACTTCACTCTTTTCCATTTATTTTCCGTAAAAAAAAATTGTCCGCGGCGGTCGGTGTATCGTTAAGTATAGATTTCTAACACCTGCGGAATGGATGCCTACATCGCATAGCTCAACGGTAACGAGTCCGGTTATAAATAAAATTAACGAATTTTCGCAAACATTTGATAAGGAGCCGTTTCCAGTAGCTGTCCATTTTTAGGCACATGTTTACTCGAGTTAATTTTCTCACTTCTGACAATGATCAAAGTTTCCGCCTTTGATTTGGAACACTTTGCATGGCATGAAAAAATTGATTTTGGCATTATTTTATTGCCGAAGATTTTTTTTAATCACTGAATTATTAAGTTCAATTGCCGTGATACCATACAATAAAAAACTTACCTGTTTAAGCCTTTATTCATCAGATACACACTTGATAATGCTATCATAATGATAACGAATTTCAAATAGAATTATGTCAATATATAATCATAGAATAAACACATTGTGACACGTCCAGTTAAAACAAAAAATATATTGAATAAATAAATGGTGCGAAATAAAGAGAAGTACCCGCAGGTTTTATCATAAAACCACTGAGTCCAGCTACAGATGAGGATGGCGACGATATATCGATAGGTATATTAGAAATATCGATATATTTATATCGTTATTTTGCTGCCGATATGTCGATATAACTATCGATATATTTATAAATATGTCGGAATAGTCTGACTGCAGGATCGTAGCCAAGGGGGAGTATGTTACCCCCTCAACTTTGTTAAACTTGGCAAAGGTTGGAAATTTGAGATATAACCCAGATAGCATTTTTACATTCAGAGCATGTGCTCGGAACGTACTTTATGTACCCATGGAACTAAGAATGAATATTCATGTTGTATTCCATGTAGAAAACCTGAATGTCAGAAAGACGTACAGATGACCGCCTCTCGATATACGAGTAAGATTCCTACAACGTACCCATAGACCAAAACGGAACTTGATATGAACCAGAAACGTATATTGATATACTGATAGATACATGAGGAAGGTCCATCCTACATTCACAATGTACACTGCATGTTCACGGTATATGAGTACTACCTTCGTAGGAATTAAACCGTAGGTGCCTGGTATGTTACACATGGATCATAAATCTATGATGCATGTATATTGTAGGAATGAACATTATGTATCAGTGGCAGCTATAAGTACTTCACTCATACCATGTATTTTCTTCAAAGTTTAATTATTATAATAATGTATTACTTATTGTAATCATTGATGAGTCGCTGCTTCATTCCGAATATGTTCAGTATGACGCAGCGACTCATCTATGATTATAGCAAATAATAAATTATTATAACAATTAAACTCAAGAGAATACATGATATGAGTGAAGTACTTGCATATAATAAATCCAATATCTAATTTTAAAGTTTAATTGTTACAGTCAATTATTAGGTACTTATTCTAATTTTCATCATTTCACATTCCTTGTGAAGAATATTATGTAAGTAAATGTGGAATATATGCACAGAAAATTTGTTTTTACCATTAGTTTTCAACTAAAGTCAAATGTATTATTCATCAAATTTTATTGAATGGAGCACACAAATGCTAAATAAACTTAAATAAAACTGTATTTGCTATAACAATACTTTACAAGGGTCCAAGAATATATGTAAAAAAAATAGTTTTACGTTAATAAGATCTGTTAAAAACCATTTTAAAATAGATCAAACATTTATCACTCTAAAACTTCAGCTTAAAAATCATATTTAACGTGTTATTTATGAAAAAATCTAATGATCATATTACATTACCTTAAAGTTTTATCTATTTCAAATCGTGTTTTAAATTGCCAAGAACAAAACATGATTTTATTTTATTAATTACTTTACATTGTTGTAACAATTAAGTATGCATCTTAAATTATAAAATAGGAAGAGGTATAAATAAAACAGTTGTGTTACTTTAAATATATTTTTATTTTTTGTTACAAAAATGAATTGCAATAATAAAAAACAATTGACAAAAATTTCAATTGAGATTTTTTTTAACAAAAAAATTTTCTTTGCAACTTATCAACTGTCATATTTTACTATAACGAATTTTTTGTCAGTAAGTAAAAAATAGTAAAAATTGGAGGGCTTACATTTTCAAAACCAGTGTCCAGGTGTCGCCGATGGTGATCTTGTAATTGCGAAAGTCCACTTTTCATTCTCAACACATTATCTGTGACTGATCCTATTAGCTGAATACTTTCTTTTGGCTTTTCCAATTTTTAGGAGAAGGTATTTCCTTCCTGTCTAGAGGAGGAGATACAGGTGCTAGTCCAACTACAAAAGAAAATACATTGTATTATATTTGAATCGGTACTTACTTCTCTTTAAAAACTGGCCATGATAAAGTTGAAAAATATAAAAACATCTTACAAAGATCTTACAGAAAAAATAAAACTGACCAAACATAAATTAAACAAATTGATATTATCATAAAGGACACGGCAGGCACAAAATAAATGGAAAAGAAGGTACAGTTAAATGGGCTGAAAATGTAGTATGTTGTACTTCATAATATCCTGATCAAAAGTTTTCATGGGCACAATGTCTGAAAATTGCCAGTTTTTGAGATATGAAAGGTCAAAGATCAGGAATATCGGTACCCACTGTCATAGTTGAGAGTATCATATTATGACGAGGATTTGTTTAACGTTGTTATTCTAATGTGTTTGCACATATGAACCAAAGAGTTCTGACTAAAGGAGACAAGCCGTTGATTTGCTGGACGGCGCGAGCATCCTTGTCTTTGTCGCACACCTCGTACCCTCTCCTTTGCTCTCCACTCTGTTTTATAAAGCAACACAGCCCCCCATGTACTGTGCGATAAAGAGAGAACGAACTGTGTGAGAAGGATGAGAATGCTCCCACCGATTGCGCGCTGTCCACTGCTTATACATTACGCTTATGCAGCTTGTATCCTCTATTTATAGAACTTTTTGATAGGAACACACTTTCACTCTCTCACGCACGCTAACCAACCCCCCCACCCCCCACTACACACATACACACACACACACACACACACACACACACACACGCACACCCTCACTTTAAAGCAAGCCTAGGACCTTAAAAAAAATCACCCTCATTCATGAAACCTGCGGTATTTCCGGTCTTATGAATATGAATAACAACAACTCGTTGTCACATAATACTCTCAATTATGACATTAGTGGGTGCCGATCTTCCTGATCTTTGACCTTTCAAACTGGCCATTTTCAGACATTCTGCATTTTCAGTCCATTTTTCATTTGTTTTGTGCGGTGTCCTTTACCTACAAAACATAAGATATTTTTTTGGAATTCGGAAATATTTATGCTTGTGATTTTAAATGTACCTGAAGTTTCGAATGTTCACTTGAATGAATTTTAGATGAAAAAGAAAAGTTAATAAAAACCACACATCGATTTAGGCATAAACACTTCATTGTCACATTTGCTGACAATAAATATCCACAATACTTAAGTTTTTGCACCTAAATCGAAGTGTGGCTTTTATTAATTTTTCATTTTCATATGAAATTCGTTCAAGTGAACATTCGAAATTTTAGGTACTTGATTTTAAATGCCTACCAGAGTTATTAAAAGAACAACATAATCTTCTTCCAACTTCTAGTAAGGACAAAATTTCTTGGGAAGTCGACGGCTTCCAATATGTTCTTCAATATCATTATGGGAGGAATAACGTGCTTTTTGTACATAGTCCTTTGATTTGTTTTTGTTCACTCTGTACATCAGATGTGATCTCTGCCCTTTTCAATTAATTGCAGCTCTTCTATAATCCTCTGAAATAGGTATAAAGCAAATTACTACAAATAAATACCCATCACAACTCGTATGTTGTAATCAAATCCAATGGTTGTGATTTAAATAAACAAAAGCTCCTTAATATTGAAATAGATCGAACCTACCTTCTTGAAAATAAGATTTAAACACCCCGTAAAGTGTCCACGTTTCATCTGTTTTGCAATGATCAGTCAAATTGTTTCCGTTTGAATGGTGACCACCAAGCTTCCTTTTCGTGGACCGAGACCATTACAAAGACCACCTCGGTTTTTTTTCCAAAAATCGATACCTACGCCGTAATTATTATAACTAATATAGGTGGTATGCTTAGTATAATATGTACAAAGGGATACACATTAAACTAGTGTCTAAATATAAAATATCTGCAAATGACAACAAAACTATGTGGTAGTTATATTGTATACAATTGTAAAATACTTACTGCAATGCAATGAATGTATACTTGGAATAATTATAATAAATCACGGGAAAACAAAACACAAATTGAAGAAATCGACATTTGACAGCAGAAACGTGACTGACCGTGGAGCATGCGCACTAATCTAAGGACCGTGGCGCGCATTTAAAAAATTCTACAAGGGGATTGTAATGACATGGAAGACGGAAATATAAAAGAGAAAATGTAATTAAATAACCATTCTAAGTCTGAACTACCTGCTTAAGAAATGCCGATAGTTACTAATTAATTGAACACAGTACATAAATTAAAAAATTATTATTTTTTCATTATTATTTAATATTTCATTCATTATTATTTAATATTTCATATTCATTATTATTTAATATTCGATCACAAATCTAAAGTCTGGATTCAAAATTTAAAACATATTTCATATATACAACAATATTGACGAACGATTTAAAATTTATAATACGTCATACACCGCACAGGGGATGATTATAAATGTACTTAAATCAAATCTATATAGATAGAAAAATATAATTATTTTTGTAGGTAGGTATAGGTAGTTAGGCACTATAAAACTAGCATTGCTGTCTCATCAGTTGTGATGCAGGTTTATTTTTATTAGTTAAAAAATCGAACCAATCAGCGTTCGCGTTAAAAGTGCTGAACTTTTAATGATATTACTGTCTGCGCGGCGCTCGAGCGATGCAAATATTTCTGCAAAAATATACCTGTATTATACAGATAAAATCATTGACGAATGTTTATACGATGTACATGAACACATATACGAAGAACGTTCCCTGATACGTGTACACAGTATATGCGACTGTGAACATAAACTTTTCTGTATATTCCGTTTATATCGTATGTATAATCATATTGTATATGTGAAAATATTATTTATATGGGAATGTTGAGGGAACATACATGGCAAGTACAGAATGCAATTAGAACATTGGGAATGCAAAATGTACATTCGTGGAATAATAAATGCTATCTGGGAAGTTGGCAAAGGAATATTTTTCTTATATTTTCCCCTTGCTGATTATTTTTTAATTTGGGTGGAATTTTTTTTTTAGATTTTCACCCCCCGCTCATCAGTTTTTTGTAAATATATATATTGAAATATCGATATATTCATTTCGATATATCGATTGTATTGATAGATGTTCTCCCCTCGCTCATCAATTTTTTTTAAATACATCGATATATTGAAATAACGATATATTTATTTCGATATATCGATTTGTATCGATATATGTTTGCGATGTATCATATAAATACATATACTGATATACATTTTTTTTGCCATCCCTAGCTACAGA
Organism: Rutpela maculata; assembly: GCA_936432065.2. Lineage (NCBI taxonomy): Eukaryota > Metazoa > Arthropoda > Insecta > Coleoptera > Cerambycidae > Rutpela > Rutpela maculata. The sequence continues at coordinate 164,152,546 of OW386286.2, forward strand.
ATAAATGATATTTAACACCTGATTGTTATAAGATCCATTCAAATAAGTCGATATTACCTGAAAGAATTTGAACATTGCAATCAATGTTATTTATTTTCTATAATTTCAAAAGTAAGTATAAGATAAAGCATGACTAATTATTGTCAGGTGTGTATGCGGCGCCATATAAAAATAATTTCTGCAACAAACTACGTGGTAAGCAAGTAAATTTTATGCATTAATATAGATGAGTAGAAAAACGTTAAAAAAACGTCATCATCTACCGTTCATTTCACCTGTAGATTTAGAATGGTTGTAATCCGATAAAATATAAATAAAATTAACACCGAAAAAAGACGACAATATGACGTGATATGTAGCATGTCATTATAATGTCATTTATGAGACGTCATTATGTCGTCATTTTTAGTCCTCTGACGTCTTTCTGACGAGTATCACTAGATTTTGACGCCATTATAATATACCCTTGCGACCTGGGTATATATATATATGCTCAATTTTTTTTTGCCCGTGATAGATGAATTATCTAAAAGATTTTACACTTAATGTATTTTGAGAATTTTTGAAAAAATGAATTTTTTTGGCTTTAAGGTTACATAACTTTGCAGGGAAGGACTTTAGCTAAATGTTACTAGAGATAAAAAAATATGGCAATAATCTCAGACGCGGTTCAACCCGTGAACCTAGTATTTTTCATACAGACAACCGCGGAAACCTATCCGAGCATTATATATATATATATATATATATATATATATATATATATATACAGACTGCGTAGGATACGGCTTCCGATGATAGCCCATTTACATGCTATACGACTTCCGACTGCGATACGGCTTCCGTATACGGAAGCCGTAACGCAACCAATGTAAAACGTCCCCATGGTGCCTCAGTTGTCTGCTGTGCTAATTTCAGCTGGAAGTCAGATATTCGGATTTTGAACTCCTCCGCATATTTTAATTGACGAGGCGGCCACATCAACGAAGGCGCTACGGTTCCCGTATATTCCATGCCGTATAATATACTATCAGTTTTACAGTGGACACTGCTTCCGGTAAATATTGGCAACCTTGGATCACATGGCATTTAGAAAATTAGGTATGATCTTGTGTGTTTTTAACGTTTCAAATGACTCTACAAAGTGTTCGTTGTTGCTACTCGCTACACCACAACGACTTTTGTTTTTGTTATAGGCCAAGTACCAATTTACAATTGCTTAGAAATACTTATTAAAATACAACTAAGACATATGTTATCCGAAATCATGAATATTTTGAATTTTTAGTGAACATATCTTTCAGTTAGTATGGCGTTTTCGATGTGTTTTAGAACAATAATAAAAACAAATTTTTTGGTATTTTACTTAAGGTTTACGCATGGGGTTTTTCGAAATCATAGATAGGAATACGAAATTGGAATTTAAATATATTGACACTTCATTTCAACTGAGAACATCGCATAAATAGCGAAGTAGAAAGAAATTTAATAAAATTATATAAAAAAAATATTTTTAAGAAAAAGCTTTTATTTGAAAAACTACTAAAAAGTAAAAATATATATATTTTTTAATTCATACATCTAGAAACCAAAAACTTTGGGGGCGGTCATATAGGGGGCTATTACATAGTTACTTTGCTCAATTGACCGTCCCCAAAGCTTTTGGTTTCCAGGTGTATGAATTTAAAAAATATATTTTTACTTTTTAGTAGTTTTTCAAATAAAAGCTTTTTCTTGAAAATATTTTTTTTATATAATTTTATTTTTTACTTTTTAGTCCACTTATTTTACAGACAGACAGACACTCTATTTGCCACCCCCATCCACACCTTCCCTCTCCCGTATTCTCACCCCTCTAACACTACTTCCCACTTCTTCCCACCCCTGTCCCACCTCTTTCCACCCCTACCCCATATCTTCCCAACCCTTCCCATTCCTTCCCCACCTCTCCCACGTCCGCCATATTGAATTTAGAGTGACGTCAAATAGCTTGTCGTATTTTACTCGTCAAACCCTTTCATTTGATACCCATATCAAGGGGGTTGTGAAGAAAAAGGCGATCCGCCAGCTTGGGACGTTCGCCATATTGAATTTAGAATGACGTCACATTGTTTATCGGATTTTGCTCGTCAAACCCCTAGTTGTGTACGTCTAACTTTAATTTTTGTGACATTGCGGTTATTTGTCAAAATTCATTGCAAGTGTGCAAATAGAGACAGATTTACGGTAGAAAAAAATAGTTGTCTTATTTTTTTTCGCTCAATGCTCATGACAGTACATTTAGTCAGATGTAATATTGAGTAATATCAAAGAAAAAAAAACGTTTATAATTTTTTTCAATTTAAACTAATAAAAAGTAGTATTAAATGAATACAATGATTATTATAGTAAATTTAAGGATATTTTACATAAGTATGCTATTTTTTTAGAATGCTTTCTTCTGATACCCATATCAAGGGGGTTGTGACTAAAAAGCCGATCCGCCATCTTGGAACGTCCGCCATATTGGATTTAGACCGATAATGGCTATACTATGTTGCATTGTCACCGGACTTATCACGTGTTCCAAATTTCAATGCTCCAGCTTATTAATTAGAACTAGTCGAAATTCAGCTTGCAAAATTTGACCTAAACAAACATACATACATACATACATACGAACAAGCAAACATTGCAATTGCAAGTTAAATAAAAGCTTTTGAAAAGTTGTAAAATACTGACTGTGTAAGTGTAATCCGATTAAAATTCGTTAGATAGTATGAAAAATCTACGGAGTTAGCTTAAAAAATATTGGTCCTTTTAATGAAATTTTGACCCAGATTTTAATTCGTTATGCAAAATGTTCCGTACATTATTGGCGATAGAGGAGGTCGAGCTGATTCCAAAACTCTTTCATATGTATCCTCTGAAGCCTTCTCTGTTATTAATATACAGAGGATTTTCTAATTTATGTCAAATTTTTAAGCTGTCATATTTTTTAACCATTTTCCCAAGTAGCTAAAACTTAGTACATGCTTTTGTGGTAGTTTGGGCTGCACGCAGCAATATTTTAAAGAAATACAGTGTCGGACTGGAGAAACTTATGTTTTTTGTTAAAATCGTTTAGAAATTTTTTTTATTAAGGATACGAAAACTACATGAATCAGTAACAGATAAATATGCAACAACATTCTTGGGCATCAATACTACAGAACACTAAGACTGTTTGTAAATTCAGTTTCATAGTCTCTAGATGATGCCAACATGGTTGGCGAAACGCGAGTCGAGCAATATTCAAGTATTTTGGTGTAGAAACTACTTCAGAGGCAGCGCCACACCGAAGGTTCGAGCCCCCTCAAAGATTTATTTCAAATTTACATTCCCAGTATAGGGTAGGTACTGTCGTGGGCAAAATTTAAAAAAATTTTTATTGTCCAAATAGGCTTAGAATGTCATGAAACGTCGAGATTTTAAGTTTAAGCGAAAAAAAACTTCTGTCGGTCTGTCTATAACTTTTTTGTGCGCACGTTTACTCTGGAACCGTTTAAGATATTGACTTGAAATTTGGTACACATATGTACTTTAATGAGATCTGGAACTAGATTATATTTTTATCTTGTTCCGTCAAAGGGTTGGGGGGTAAATTGGGGTAAATCAATAGCTAAATCAAGCAGGTAAGAGTCCAGAAAATTGGTATTTAGTATATATAAGGGAAGCTAAGGTCTCAAAAAAATTTTTGGCATTACCACCCCCACCCCAGTATTAGAGGGATGAAAAAAAATGTGATTTAGTGTGTGTACCAGAACCAGAAACCTCAAAATATTGTTTTGCTTCATCCACCCCCACCCCACTACCGATGTGGGGTATCGTTTTATAGGTTTTTGGGGTAGAGGATTTCAAATATTATATTATTAAAGTTCCATATGCAATTATTTCCATATACAAAATTTTTTCGTTGTGAGTTGGATCGAAAATCTGGATGTGGAAGTAGTGATTCCTTGGGCAGCGGTTTTTATTGTAAGTCTAATGTTTAAAGAGATACAGCGTCAGAAAGATGAATTTAAGAAGAGATTTTTTTTTATTATATAAAGTACGTTTACAACATAACATATTTTATATTATTTATATTATTATAATAAAGATCTACTTGTATTGAATCTAAAAAATAAGAAATTGCCGGGATAGTATTACAGTGGCTTACGTCATACCTCGAAAATAGGAAAACAATGTATTAAATTTAATGACAGTTATTCAGAAGAATTGACTATAAAACATGGAATACCTCAAGGGTTGGTACTTGGTCCTATACTCTTTTTATTATTTTTATACAATCTAACAAAATTTTATGTCATCGATTTAAAGGATGAAATTTACGCCAAAATAAAGATAAGATCTTTAACTTCTTTTTGTCATTGGTCGTCTAAGTCATAACTTGGCGGTTTCTTCCAGCCGACCAAATTTATCCGTGAAAGTCAGATCAGATCACCCGTTACTCACTCATTAATACATTGTTCAAACATACGGCTCATTCAATATGAACGTGAATGAGTATAATATTTAAAAGTCTTTGTTTTTATACTAATTTTTATTTAATTAACAATTGATAAATTGAAAGTGGAAATTAATTTGACGATGTATTTATTTATTAATTTTCGATAAAAAAATAAAAAATCATTGTGGGTCGATTATTCCGAAAATTGTAAATTGGTGTTAACTTTTTATTCTCAATAGATTTTAATACAAAATTTTTGTAATTTGGAAAATAAAAGCAGTTTACTTTTGCCAATTCTTAGAAAATTGGTACTAAAATACACCATATATAAATAATTTTAATAACAATTGGTATATCCTAATTTCAAATCAAGTAGGAGCTAAATCCAGAGCATGAATACCCATCAGCTCAAAATTTTTTGTTCATTTATACCTATTCATATTTATCCATGAACACTTGCATATTATGTAGATATAAAACCATGAAAATAAAGCAGAATTTAAAGTCTGTAGGCTAAATGCATGGCAACACTGCTGGAAGCAGTATCCACTGCAGATCCTAAAATAATGTATATTTCGGAAGCTATATATCTGCAGAATGTAATCAGCCATATATTGTCGGAAGCAGTATCCACCGCACTCTATGTCGGAGCTCATATCCATCGCGATTTGTTCATGTGATGAAAACTGTTCCTGATTGATAACTGAGATGTGAATCACAAATGATGATATATACATGAGTCAAAATATATATATTTCTACTCCTTCTGGTGGAAGCCATATATACGCACCATATACCGGAAGTATATGAAGATGTAAATATATATATATATATGTTATATGCTAAACAAATAGTATTATTTCATTGAAACATATAAGTATCTAATCTTATAGTAACTTAATCTTATCTGGTTATGTGATATAATTTGATATATACCTTATCTAAAGCGATAACAACTTCCTCGACAAAACAAAGGGTTTTCATGTGAAACGCTGGCATAGCATTAATTCCAAGAATGCTTATGCCTACGTTGATAACAACATGTTATAAATATGACCAACAGACGCATTTGAAGTCAGTCTATATTTTATCATTGAGGCAATTGTAGCTAACCATATATAATCATATGAAATATTTTGTAAAACCAAAATAAAAGTTTTTAAAAGGTGAATTGAATTCTAAGTGACTTAAAAGTGGCGCAGTCGGTAGGATTGGTAATAACGCCTGGAAGAAGAGCCTAATCGACGAAAACCTCCCCGAAGAACAAGGAACACCCCAAAAAAGGGCCTAACTTCAGAAAAGGATCGCCGGAACAAGGAGACCTTTGACGACGGGCGGCGGTTTCCAATCTCTCAATCAAAAAAGGACCTACGTCTACAAATGAAGACTTACGTGTAAGTACTTATAGAATTATCTCGTTTTTAGTGCAAATTGAATTAAAATAATAATCGCACAATTTCTTGCGTATCTTCCGAGGAAGAACAGTTCTGTTGTCCTTTGCTATTATAAATAAATCTAAGTTTCCAAACTCAAATTAGTTTATGCCAGTAACTACTAGAAATATGCATGCACAACAAAACCAACTAAAGCAAGAGCCATCACAACAAATTCAACTCAACCTCAACCTCCACCAGAAGCTATTGAACGTATAAATTGAGCGAAATATTTTCAATTATTCCTGAATATGACGGTAATCAAATAAATTTAAATACATTTTTAAATTCATGCAGAACTTCTTATGGCATGTCAATTGGTAATCAGGTGGTACTTTTAACTGTTCATATAAAAAACAAATTAAAAGGTCGTGCAGCTGAACTATAGTGAACTCTAGAAATCCCACTCATTGGGAAGAAATTAAGACTCTTTTAGAAAATCATTTCGGAGATAGTAGAGACCTAACCTCCTTAATACAGGACTTACAAAGAATGCGGCAGCTTCCCGGTGAATCTCCTCTTACGTTTATTGCGCGGTTACAAACTCACGAAGCAAAAATGCATGCTTCTGTTCATAAACAGCGGTTAACGGCGGCACAAAACAAGCTCAAACGCAATTAACTGAGGATATGGTTTTGAACACCCTACTCACGGGACTAGAACCCAAACTCGCGCATGTTGTCAGGGCAAGCGACCCCGAGAATATGCTAAAAGCAATAACGAGAGTCCGAAAGGAACTCCAATTAAACTACTTTGAAACGCAAAAACCAATCTCAACAATAGTGCGTAACTCCCACGCCTAACGAGAACTTCCCTTTACCTGCAAGACATTATTCATTTTGCAAACGTACGTAATCAAAGTCCTGGAAATCCGCAAAATTTCTAACAATAAAGACCTAACTACTATAACCAAAACCCCGGAAGCTCACAAAACTTTCAGCAACAAAGACCACCCGTCATTGCACCTAACCCAAATTTCAATAATGCAAAACCACCTGCGATTCAACCAAACCCTAATTATTATAGACCAAATTTAAATAGAAAAACGCTTCACCTCAATAAAAATACTGAACCCGAAAATCTAGAGCAACAAAATCAAAGTTATTACGTTCACGATAACCATTACGAAAATATCAACGAGGGATATTATACTGAGAATATAATTCGCGTGTCACATGGTACATTTTTGATTAATTTCATTGGTTAAAATGCAAAAACAAAAGAGCATAATAGGCTATCAAATCAGTGATAATTTTATCATTGCATATTAACTGTCACTTGTTTTTAATGAATAAAATAGTTTTCTGTCAAAGTGACAGAAAGTTTCAATAGACGCGTCGAAATCAGAAAATAGTGCTCTTAAGCAGAAAAATGTTTCAACCAGTAGATCACCGTCGATGGGGAGATGCTAGCAAGGAAGAGATTCGAAAGTTAATTGAGAAAAAAACAGCAAAAAATACCAAAATTAATAAAGAATCTCAGTGGAACCAGTTCAATAATTATTGTATTGATTGTAATATTTACTGTCAAACTGACAGATCGTTTAAAATTTTTGACTTTTAAAAAAATTTATTTTCTGCTAACGTTCATTATATTCTCTTACCAAATATAACACGTGTTATGATTAATAATCGGTGATACCACTCGTTAAAACCTATAGAAAATTGAACTCGTGCTTCGCACTCAGTCAATTTTCATCGGTTTTACCTCGGGCTATCACCGATGATAATCATAACACTAGTTATATTATCCCCGATAATAATCCCTACGTAAATCCGAAACATTATACAGCTAATCCTTCGGAATACGACAACAGCAACGAAAATTATTACACGGACGAATCAACTTTCGATACAACACCTGTATATAATCGGGATTTTCGATCAGGCCCACATGCCCAGTCGGACCCGCCTTATCACGAAACCGGAGACCCCAAGGTGACAGTATTGCAAACCCAATTTGGCAAAATGAACTTGGACAATTTCAACTCAAATCTCAACTTCTCGGAACAACAGTTCCTATAAGCCCCGTATTGTCTATCAAATTCAAAAATTTGTATTATATCTATGACATCACTAACACGTATCGATTATTAATCGACACGGGCGCAGGACTATCTTTATTCAAACCCAAAATTTGTGAAAATTATAGTAGGAGATGTCCATAAAACATTACGATCCAAGGCATAACTGACAAAAAATAAATATTAACGAAGCCATCTTTATCCCGTTTGACAACAATGAACCATTCAAACCCTAATAGCACAACATTGTCCTGTGGACATCTGAAGGACGTCCTCGACGGACATACAGGACATCCGATGGACGTTCGTTTTTGGTCCAAAGTGCATCCGACGGACGTGCAAATGTCACAACTTTGGACAATATTTGTACATTCCAATAATTTAGAAAAAAAACCGGAATGACATCGTCCTTTGTAACTCGATGTTCTTTCACTCGGCCACCAACCTAGCTTTTTAGTATCTACTCTGTACCCGTACAGTTGACTAATATAACTATTTATTTCAAATGTAGAAAGTATTTGACTGTTTAATAAATGTTTAGTATCAAATAATATCATTAATAATTTACAAAAATATTAAAATTAAATTATTAATGATAAATTACTATAAAAAATAAACTACAAATTTTACGGAAATAACGGTCAAATGTAAACAAAAACATTGTAAAATTGAAAAACCAGTTTTGTTAACATTTTTTTATTAATATATTAAATAGACGTCCTGCTTTTGTCCCTATGGGAACTAAAATGTGTGTACTTGCCGAAGGACGTCCGTTGCGGCACATATGTGGGACGTTCAGTGTGCTATTCGCTGGTATGTATACATATTTCGGAAACGTGTTGGAGAGAAAGCGGTATGGAAATATTATCATTTATTGCAAAAACATAATATTTAAATCAACGGACACGAAAAGGACGTCCATCTCCTGTCCCTATATGGACATATTGATAAAATGTACATACTTCACGTACATAAAATGGACCTTCAGAGGACGTCCATTCCGTACAATTTTAAGTAAATCCGATGATAAACGTCCGGTAGATGTCCAGTTTATGTCCACGGACGTCAGTACATTAAATGGACATAAAACGGACGTCCGGCGGACATCGTGTGCTATTAGGGAAATTTATGTATGCGATCTTGACATAGAATTCGATGGACTCCTAGGATTTCTTAGAACGCTACAATTGCATAGGGGATATAAAAACAAAAAACTTATAACAAATTTCAAGACAATCCCGATCCACAAAGTCACAGACCAGGGTCTGCCAAACACACAAAATTACCCAAACCCAGATAATCATGACACCACTCGTAACATATCAAATATAATCTCAGTTGAACCACGTATAGAACAAATTACCAAACTTAAATGTCACTTGACCAATACGGAAGCTATACTGCTAGCTACCGAAGTAGACAAGGTAAGACTCCCTAACGCGATAGTTCAGATAGACGATAAAGGTGAATTTATTACCTCTATATTAAATGCAAATGCAGTACTCAAAACCGTTAACTTTTCGAACTTCAAACTAGAACCAATCCAAAATCTCTCACTGAATAATATAGGCGAAGAAACCTCTCAAACTTGCGTGGACAGACATTACGAATTAAAAAACCAACTCCGTCTAGACCACATAAACACGGAGGAAAATGAACTGATAACTCAACTTTGTCTAGAATATGCGGACATTTTCTATCTTGAAGGTGACCAACTAACCTTCACTAATGAAATTAAACACGCGATGGATTACAATGACGCCGGTATTCACGAAATCGTGCCGATACCCCCAGGTACACAAAGAAGAAGTCAAAACGCAGGTATCCAAAATGTTAGAACAAAATATTATTCGTCCCTCGAACTCTCCCCTGGTCATCTCCAGTGTGGGTTGTCCCTAAGAAACTTAATGCTTCGGGTAAGCCGAAATGGCGTGTGGTTATAGACTACAGAAAACTCAATGAGTTAACTGTAGGAGATAAATACCATCTACCTAACATATCTGATCTCCTGGATCAATTAGGCAAGTGCCAGTACTTCACAACATTGGACTTGGCCTCTGGGTTCCATCAGATCGAGATAGACCCGAAAGACATCCAGAAAAGTGCCTTTAGCGTAGACAACGGACACTACGAATTCGTTCGTATGCCCTTCGGTCTCAAAAATGCCCCTACTACCTTCCAAAGGGTTATGAACAACATCCTCATGGTTATTCAGAACGAAAGATGCCTGGTATACATGGATGATATTATCATATATTCCCCGACAGTTCACGAACACATTTCTCGCCTCACAGAAGTGTTCAAACGACTTCGAAAGGCTAACTTAAAAATCCAACCTGATAAATGCGAGTTCCTTCGTAAAGATTTTACCTGGGCCATCTCATAACCAAAGAAGGAGTAAAACCAAACCCTGGGGTTGGCAGGTTATTATCGCAGATTTATAAGTAATTTCGCGAAACTATCTAAGTCCCTCACCAAATTGTTACAAAAGGATGTTTCTTTTGCTTTCGACGAGAATGTAAAAAATCCTTCGAGGAATTAAAACAAGTACTTAGTTATCTACCCAAACTTCAACGAAACGTTTCTACTCACCACTGACGCAAGCGCATTCGCCATCGGCGCCGTGCTCTCACAAGGCCCCATTGGCAAAGACTTACCCATAGCTTTTGCCTCAAGGACCCTCTGTAAAGCCGAAACCAAATACTCGACCATAGAGCGTGAACTTCTAGCTATAGGATGGGCCGAGAAACACTTCCATCCGTACATATTTGGTCGAAAGTTCAAATTAATAACCGACCATAGGCCTCTAACGTGGCTCTTTTCGATAAAAGACCCCGGCAGTCGCCTAGCACGTTGGCGACTGAAGCTCGAAGAATACGAATACGAAATCGAATATAAACCCGGCCGCATTAATAAAAATGCAGACGCTCTTTCCCGCATAAAGATAAGCCACATTCAAAATTCCTCTAACTTTCAAGCAGAATCCAAATTAGTAACGTACCTCATTCAAAGTTCCTCGACTCCAATAGAATCCGATCCTGATAGTCGGGACACGACAAGCGACACGATGGAAACAAACGAACAAGAAGATGTCCTGAACGAATTCGAAACCTTCGTAAAGTTGTATAAAACAAAGTCACTTATCGATTATTCTAAAATTGAATTTTCGAACGGGCAACTCCTAGACAAAACCAACAAAAATATAATGACCTTTTTCCAACAAAACAATCTCAGAGATTTTTATTATAAAATTCTTCAAGATTTGTTCGAAGAAAACGCAGACTTCCGAGATTTAGAATTAAATAAATTGTCGAGTAAGTCAGTGTGGCATAGAAACTATTTTATCGTGGCTCTACCATACGATCCCGAAACCGTAATCCAAAATCTATTTATCTCGCTATACAAAGGTCGTGAAAAGTTCGACGATTCCAAAACGTACTGTATCGAAAACAATGTCGAACTTCCTATTCTCGAAATCTTATTATTCCTTTTATCGGAAAAAGACGTGAAACTCAAAATATGTCAAAACGTTACTAGAACACCCAGTGATGACGAAATCCCAATTATTATCGACCAGCACCATACTGACAAACCTCATCTCCACCGCGGAATAAATGAGACCTTTCGACGTATTCGAGAGAAATACAATTGGAAAGGATTGACGAAACACGTCGAAAATTTCATAAAAGCTTGCAAAACCTGCCAAGAAACAAAAATCTGTCGCAAAAATCTAGATACCCTCTCGTAATTACGGAGACGCCTAAGTCCCCTTTTGAAAGGTATAAACATAGACGTCCTAGAAGTCCCAACAAAAAATTACGCACTTACTATACGACAAACTTACAAAATTCACCCAAACGTATCTCATCAAAGATAACTCAGCAAAAGCAATGGCAAATACTCTACTCGTTTACTTCCAGCACTTCGGATCCTTCGAATCCATTGCGATTATGGCTGAAAATTTGATAACGCCATCCTAAAAGATTTGTGTCTCCTCTATGACATCAAAGTAACGCACTCTAGTGTCGGACACCCTCAATCTAATGGTTCCTTAGAAAGTTTCCACGCTACCTTGTTGGAAATGATCAGAGCACACGTTACAGAACGCCCTGGCAAACACCCCTTCAACATATTACCTTACGCGGTAATGTGCTACAATACCTCTACTAATAAAACTCACGGATTTACACCCTACGAGTTAGTCTTCGGACACACGTCCAGCAGACCGCCTGAAACGTTATATAATCAGGAAGAACTAGTCACGAAATACGTTAGACTTAAATAATCCTCTCTCTTATTATTATAAAGTCGCACGCGCAAGAACTGAAACACAAAAATAAAAAGGGAAAGTTCGATTCGTCGACCATTTTCAAAGGAAACCCCCGAATATCAGATTGATCAAAAGGTGTATTTAAAAGAATCTCAAATCACCGATAAGTTACGTAATAAATTTAACGGCCCATTCGAGATTTTGCAACTTCACAAAAACTCAGCCACTCTCCTTAACAAAAAACAAAACAAAAAACTAAAGCTAATTTTGACAGATTAAAACCATATATTGAAGCCTAAATTGCCTTACAGTTCACCTTGCTGATCGGAGCAGCCATGTCCCAGTACCAAATAACACCCATCAATAACACCGTCGGAATCTATTACCACGACGAAACGAGGATAATAATTTCCAATAAATGGACTCTATTAGTCCATAAAAATCTATCAAGCCTCGAAGAAGCCTTTATCAACAACAACAAAATTTTAGAATCAATTGTCCATATATTCACCCCCGGTACACGCGAAACGAAAAAATTTCTAGTCAAAGTTAAAACACACATAACACTCCTAAACCAAGTATCAAATTCCCTTAAGGTAAAATTTGAAGAAATCTTTGTTAACACCAAACGATTCAAATGCGGTATAATAAATGGAGCGGGTAGTATATTCAAAGCAATCACCGGCAATCTAGATGCTGAAGATGGACAATTCTTCACAGACAGTATTAATAAATTAAACAAAGACCAACATCAAATAGAAAACCTCCTGAAAAATCAAATATCCGTTACCTAGCCGTCATGAAAACCTTTAACGAAATGGTCCAAAATATGCAAATTAATATAGTAACGTTTAACGAAGATATGAAAAAGATCCAAGTTGGATTGCACAAAGTAAATGATAGAGTTGCACTGGTTCAAGCCGAACTGAAATTTATCGAAACATGTGAAAAATTCACTGAGAGTTACTTGTACCTCCAGAGCAACCTTGGCGACATTTTGAACGCGATCACATTTGCTCGTCTGAAAATAATACACTTCAATTATTTCACTCGAAAGTTTGATTACTGCACTTCAGGAAATCTCTCAAAACTTAGTAAAAAATAATCTACTCCTACCGGTAAAATATTCAGAAATTCCCCAATACCTAGAAATTATTGAACTAGAAGCCTTTCAATCAAAATCATATCTTGTTTTCGTTCTAAGAATACCACTAGTAGAACGACAACTCTATACCCTCTATCATTTGTATCCTATCCCTATACTAGATAACAGAACTGGCCTACACCACGTCTTGTCATTCTCACAAAAATTCATTGCGCGTAACGATGATTCACTAATGTACATACCCGTCAAGGACCCGAGCACATGCAAACAACTAGATTCCCATAAGAAACTATGCTACGCCTACCCGATCGACAGCAGTGCGGCATGCGAAGCCCAACTACTGAAAAACTTCAGAAAAATTCCTGAAAAAGTTCCCTCGTCTATGGACAAGGTTATGACGTTCAGAAACTACAAGGCAATGTGTGGCTAATAATTGTCTCTGAACCCATTCATATCACCATAAACTGTAACAAAATGGACACAAAAATCACTAGTGTTAATAAGAACTCTATATTAAAACTACATCCGGACTGTTACGCGTTTGTCGGTATAACAAAAGTGCAAGCAGAAAGCCGCAATACCATCAACATTACGGACAATTCACATCCAGTGGTTATAACCCATGACTGTTGTAGTGACATTTCCGAAAAACTCCAGGTACCCAAGTTGGAACCTCTCCAGTTCGATCATCTAAATGTCGAAAATCTAGACATAGCCAACCACAAACTCAAGCAATACTCTAGAGACCTAGACGAACTGATAAACGAGCCATTTATAACTAAACATTTCCCCCTAAGCATGTATACAGATATTGGTCTGCCCATCTGTCTCCTCGGCGCCTTCATCGCCTGGAAATGCAGGAAAAGATGCTGTGGTTGTAAGGAACCCAAGGACGCAACCCCTAACGAGATGCTGAAAAGAATTGGCACCCTCCTGAGAAGACCTCATCTACCTACAGAAGAAGAAATGGCCGATTTCCCCCCAAAAGTCGGTGAATAACATCCGGTGATGGGCCCCCACGAAGCCCTGGCAGGTGGTGAGCTTGGATGTGATGGGGCCATACGTGGAAACCCCTCAGAAGAACCGCTTCTTGCTTATCCTGACTGAAACTGCCTCCAAGTGGGTCGAAGCCAGAACCCCCCCTAGCACGACGTCCACTTACATCAAGCAATTCCTGGAAAGTGTCTTCCTGCGATGGGGCTATCCTGAGTCCCTCATATCAGACAATGCCACATCCTTCCTGTCTAGAACGATGACCACTTACCTGCAACAGCACGGGGTCCAGCATTTCACGTCTCCCATATACCATCAGGGCCAACCCGGTAGAGAGACGGGCTCAAGAAATAAAGAGATGCCTCCGGGAATGGTTAAGAAACAAGGCCGCTCGCCACTGGGACCAGGAGGCCCTCCACGTCCTATTCACCCTGCATAACCGTCAGAACAAGGCCACTGGTTACTCGCCGGCAGAAATGCTAACCGGAACCCCGCTACCACGCCCCGGTGAGTGGAAGCATCCTGGAACTCGACAACCCATGCCAGAACCACGACGAGCCGCTCATCAGCGGCAAGAACTGGTCCGCCGCAGAGAGATAGTTTTTCAGCGAGACTTGTATAACGAACCAAGAACAGCTACCGTGACGCTGCAGCCGCAACAGCAAGTTTTATGCCGGGGGTTCAAGGAGGCCCGGCCCAGTTTTGGGTTAATGTGGGAAGGCCCGTACCACGTCATCAGGTCCCTCGGTGACAACACTTATGAGATCCAGAAAGGCAACGCCACGGTTCCTGTCCACGTTGACGACCTTCGCCCCTATCCTACCCCTCGACCGCTGCGACGCAGGGCACCCCCGGAAGTGCAAGCCATCGCCGCCCCATCGGATGATGAGGCAGACCCTGATAGTGACGAGGAAGATTATACATTCGAAGAGAGACCAAATCCCGATGTAGACGAACCCGAACGAGACCTAGATGGGATGCCCGACGAACCACAGCCCGCCTTGGACAGGCCAGCCCCTCACCAAATCAGACAACCAAGGCAGAGCCCCCACCGGGACCCACCAAATCGAGACAACCCACCAGTGACGACAGCGGAGAAGCCATCCACTTCCACGAGACAGTCCATGCCCCCAAGGGAGTTCACCATCTTGGTGCACCATCCTCAGGACAAGAACGCACTCTGCGTCACCGTACGAGTCCCAGAAGTCTCAGGGCCCCTGACGACCCGCCATCATGTAGTCACTCCACGACTAGCCAATCCCACTTCCCTGGACAGCGGAAATACCCAGTCACGTTCCCGACGTCAACCTACCCAGATCACGAGGATGATCCAGTCACCAAGGCAGACATCCACGACAGCCAGCCACCCCTGCCAAATAGACGATTCGGCCCAAATCTGCCCCTCAACGGAGAAGCCGGAGGCTACCCAGAACAGTCAACCACGGCAAGTCCAGCTGACCACGAGAACCCCGGTGTCTCAGTCCACTCCAGCCGTCTCGTGCAGTCCCGATGCCCCCTGGTCAGCCCCACGTACCGAGGAAGCCTCCCAAACAAACGAACCAATTGCCCTATGTAGGCGAACCCTAGATCCGACGCAACCCCAGGACATCAGAATCACCCCAGAGGAACTGTTGGCCCAAGCTCCAGTCCAGCCTACCAGTATACCCTGCAAAGAATTAGAAAATCGCCAGCTAAACCTGCACGTCTCCAGCCCAGCCAGGCCTTGCTCTAGTCCACCCAGCCAAGGAAACGTTATCAACGACGTGCGGGCAACCAACCCTAATTCACTCGCCAGATGAACCCATGCAATCGAACCCCGCAGTGCAAACAGCCGTCCAGCCAAGCAGAGCGCCGCTGCTTACTTTCAACAAGCAAATTTCCATTCGCCCGGCAGGGGAAATCAGACAGCCAAGCAGTGCAGCGCTACACACGCTTTGTGGGCAGTTTCAATTCCACCCGCTAGAAGGAACCGAGACGTCGAGCCCAGCCGTCCCAGATGCCACTCGAGCTGCAGGCGCGCTGTCTGTGGACACTTCTCGCTTCGCCCGCTACTTAGACCAGATCAACAGGACTGTGCAGCCCAGGGCACGGTGGGTGCCCGAAGACAACCGCGGTTCCTAGTTACTTTACCAGCCCATGTTCAGTTGGGCCGCATGTAAATATTGTGTATATTTTTAGTTTTGCATTTTCAGTTAGGGAACTTTAATTACTTGGAACGTTTTATTTAACTTTATCGTATACTTAGCTTTGCATTTTCAGTTAGGATTTAATTTTCTTCTTTTAGGCCAGGTTAGATAAGGGTTGGACAACAACATAATTCGTTACAGCAAACTGATAGTGGAATATTGTAGAACATATCATAACTAATGAAGGAAAAAAAAATCCGAACCACCTGCGATTATCTGGGGGGGACATGGGGTGGGCTTTTAGGGGGGGGAAACGGTTTTTTGCGATTTTTGGTTTAACTATACGCATCCTATCGAAAAAAGTTAAATATAAAAGTAAGTATGTAAGTAATAAAGAGGTCTACAACTTTTGTGGAAAGCATTTTTATCCTAACCTCAAAATTTTTCGAGATACACGCAAAAAACCCTTTTTTCGGTTTTTATACTCTTCGCAAAAACGAAGAGTATATTGCATTTGATCTGCACATTTCTAAAACCGGAAATATCGTTCGTAGAGAAAAAATTTTCATATCATTGTGTTAGTAAACGAATTCTGAACAACTTTCAAAATGTCCGTCTGTCTGTTCGTCCGTCTGTCACGTTTCTTGTAAGCACGATAACTTAAGAAAGAAAAGTCCGATTGTATTGAAATTTGGAAAGTAAGTTAGCGTTAGCTAGAGGAAGAACCCTATTGTTTTTGAAAAAAATCAATCAATAACTAAAAAAGTTATTAATCATTTAAATAAAAAAAATTTTTTTTCAAAATTTATGTCGTTTGTACTTAAATAGAAATCTTTCGAAATGTTATTCTCTATAATTTTTTTTGTTTTTACATTTTACCAATATATATATTTCATAATAATGTATCTAATCCGTTGAAATATAATTCTTGAATGATATTTATTCAAGTTTTCTGGTAAGATGAGATAGCCGAATGGCTGAAGCATTTGCCTTGCAATCCAAATAGTCCAAGATCCCAGAGCTGCCAGACCTACGTCATTTTAGCAAAGCTAATATTTTGACAACAGATAGTGTAATATCTAATTAAGAACGTATGCGTATTTGCTAGTTTGAAAGCGGGGCCCTTTTGCAGAAAACAGGTACAAAAGGTACATACAAATTTTACTCAGTACGTTAAAGTATGATAGTTGGTTTATTTTCCACGTGACACACTAACGACGTGGTGTAAGCGTCAACCTCCGAATCTTAAAGTCCAAGGTTCGATCCTGAGCGTTCTCAGCTTTTTTTTTTTAACAAATATTAACTTAAAGTGGCGATTACCAAGAAAAAGACAACCGATAGGGAAATATTTATTATTTTTGGCCATAACTTTTTTTCTTAGCACGTATATTTGAAAAAAAAAAACTGAGAACGCTCAGGGATCGAACCTCGAACCTTAAGTTCCGGAGGTTGACGCTTACACCATGTAGTTAGCGTGTCACGTGTAAAATAATCCAGCTATCATACTTTAACGTACTGAATAAAATTTTTATGTACCTTTTATACCTGTTTTCTGCAAAAGGGCCCCGCTTTCAAACTAGCAAATACGCATACGTTCTTAACTAGATATTACACTATTTGTTGTCAAAATATTAGCTTTGCTAAAATGACGTAGGTCTGGCAGCTCTGGGATCTCACTCTAAAAGGTCTCGTGTTCGATCCCCCACATGATGATTTTTTTTTTCATATATTTTTTTTCCGCAACAAAGTTGGTATTACAAAATTTAGAATGTCCAAAAACTAACATTATTTACAAGAAAAATGCGAAGAGTATCCTATAGAATGTGTAACAATTATATAAAAAGCTCAGTAAATCGGCGAAGAGTATAATGCTTCCACTAGTTTATTTTTTTCTTCCACAAAAATAATCCGATTTAGCTCAAACTTGGTGAAAATATACCTTTTGGTGTTCCACATAATATATTTACATTTTGTAGTATACAATTAATAATAAGTTATTTACAGAGTCGCAAGCAACGAGTATATATGAAGGGATATGTTTCAGAACCATTTATAGCTACATCTGGTGTTCCTCAAGGATCTAATCTTGGGCCACTGCTGTTCCTAACATTTATTAATAGCATAACAAACTCGATTGAATCATCAAAAATATTATCATTCGCAGATGACCTAAAAATATTTCTTAGAATCGATGAAAGAGCAGATTGTCTGAAACTACAAAATGACCTAAACAATATATGTACTTGGTCGACTGAAAATAAGCTCTTATTTAATATTGATAAATGTAGTATTATGACATTTACAAGAAAACTTAACATTATTGATTACTCCTATAAAATTCAGGAAGCAGCACTGGCCAGGGTGAGTGAAATGAGAGACTTAGGTGTAACATATGATAGTCAAATTACTTTTAATAGACACATTATGATTATGACAATAATAGTAAAATGTATGGATTTCTTGTACGTAACTCGCGACAGTTCAGCAATCTTAAATGCATTAAGCAATTATACATAAGCTTTGTACGAAGTATTTTAGAGTATTGTTGCATAATATGGAGTCCATATTATAGATATCAAATAAATAACAGAAAAAATTCAAAACAAATTTTTAAGATATCTTAACTACAAAGAAAATGGAGAATATGATAATACCGTACCAAAAGAAGACCTTTTACTACAATACGATCTCAGTACACTAGAGAAACGCAGGAGAATAAGTTCTGTATTGTATTTACATAAAATTTTAAATAACGGCATAAATGATTCTTCCTATCTCTCACTAGTTCATCTGAATGTGCCGACTCATTCCACTAGAAATTCTAGAACATTTTACCTAGAAACACCTTACACGAACAGTCAAATTAATTCACCTTTATATCGGATGTGTTCACTATATAATAGCATACAAGATACTGTTGATATTTTTCATTGCACTCGAAGTAGGTTAAAAAATATATTAGAAGATGTGATGTAACGCCTGTGATATGTAGGCAACTATGTGTATTTTTATGTTAATAATATATGTATGTATAATTTGTGTAACTTGTGATATTAACGTTCTACATTTTTACTTAAATTTGTTATATTTATATTTTTTATTGTACGTTTCACAATACTCTGTAATGGGGCTGTGCCTGTTGAGTATTTATTACCAAATAAATAAATAAATAAATAAACAAATAAATAATAATAATAATAATAATAATAAACAATAAAAATAATTATAATAATAAAATGGCTTTATATATTTAGGAATAAAATTACAGCATATTCCTAAACATTTATATATTTAAATTTTAGAACGGCAACATCTTTTCAATATTTTTATTAGCTGTCAAATATTTGCCCTATCACATCAGGTGTGCCGCAAGGATCGGTTTTAGGATCCCTTATGTTCTTAATCTATACTGCCGATATTGTCCAACATATCAATTATGGTAAAGTCCAATGTTATGCTGATGATACTCAATTGTTTTATAAATTTCCTTCTGAAAACAATAAATATTTGTGATTTAATTAATTCGAACTTAGACTCTATTCATAATTATGCTAATCAAAACTTCTTAAACTAAATGCCACCAAAAGTGCAGTATTGTGCTTTACTTCTAATAAAACACGGGAATACACGAAGGCAAATCTAAAGATCACTATCAACGGGCAATACTTGCCCATTCTAAATGAAGCAAAAAATGTATGTCTTATTTTTGACTATAAGATGCGTTTCACGGAGCATGTGGCAGTTTTATTAAATAAAGCATATTACGCATTGAAAATTTTATATTCTAATATAAGTATTTTAAATTTCGCAAAACGATAAAACCTCATTTCCTCTCTCTCCAAATTTTATAAGATAGCAATTGGTTTTATATGTGCAAAATGTATGTGTATGCGGTTCACATGAATGACTTTTTAAAAACTTTTATTTACTTAAGTGGAGCCAACGTTGGCTCTTGGAGAAGGAATATAATAATAAATTAGAAGTGTTGCATTCTAATTGAGTTTAATAACTGATTCAACAAAGCGTGTTTAGTCATATTTATAACATACAGAACCTGAGTAAGCAAAATATAGAACAAAGGAAATGCAGTTCTGCAGTCATCGCAAGTTATGAGAAACAAAGGTGAAATATGATATCTTGAAGATAAGCAATTAATAAGAGAAGTCGTTATCATGTAATATGATATACCTGTGAAGGTTTGTTATGGCTAAGTCTTGGTAATAAGCGTATAATTTTATATAACAACTTCCCCCTTAATAAAAAAGTTGATGTTATGCAGCAACTTTTGAAAATTGTTAGAAACGTTAAATGAATATAATGCAAAATAAATTGAAACAATGTTGAATGAATACAAAGCAAAATAATAAAATACATAAAAGTTAAAATTGGTAAATGATAATAATAATAATAAGCGAGTAGTACATTACATAAATGTGATAAGAATAAAATACAATGGTCTAAATTAATAGACAAGGGTAAAACTCCACATATGAAAGTCTATGTTGACCCGATGTCCTCTTCTTCTTGAGGTTTAATACCGGGTCGCTTTCTTGGAGGGATCAGTCTAGGAAATTTGGTAAAAACTCTGCTTCGCTGTGAAGGAGGTGAAGGAGGGTTATCCGTTGAGGGTTGGATTCGCAATGCTCCACATCTTCTTCTTCTGCATTTACAAGTTATGTAAAGTAGAACTAATAGAATGATGAGAGTGATTATGAAATATGTGAACCAAGATACGTGTTTGGTCACAAAAGGCTCGTTTATGAGGTCATCCAGGTCTTTGGAATATTGGTCCAATTTGGTTTTTGCAATATCTAGATCTTCTACGTCGAGACTGTTTAATTTGAGTGGTTTTAATTTTGGAATTTCGATTTTGTCGGGCATGTGATTACAGCATTCAAAAGGAATTTGGATAGGATGTGAATTGTCCTTAATTTCGGAAAAGTCTTTGGCACTGGCTTGTATTCTAGTAATGCCTGCATAGGCGTAACATCCTGGTTGTAGTTTGATGATGGAATTTTTGCTGATTAACTCTGTTGTGGATTCTCTCTTTGGACAGTTCATGGTAATGTGAAGTGGTTCGGAATTAATTACTAGCCATGTGTTGTCTTCAAGTTCTTGGACGTTGTATCCCTGACTAATAATGAAGGAAGTTTGACAGTTCTCTGGAAGTTTTGGCAATGGTTTTAGTATTCTGGCTTCACATATGGCATTTTGGTCGATAGGATATGCAAACAGGTTAGAACAGGGTTTGGTTCCAAAATAAAGTGGTTTGCATTCTTTCAAATTTTGTATAGGTATGTACATCAAAGAATCATCATCCCTCGCGATATATTTTTGTGAAATAGATAAAATGTGATGTAGACCAGTTCTGTTATCAAGTATCGGGATAGGGTATAGGTGTTATAATTTTGGGGTTCAACAAGTGGTATTGTTAAAACAAATACTAAGTTAGAATCCATTTGAAACGCTTGCAATTCAATAATGTACAAATACTTAGCAACTGCCGATAATTTAATGGGGAGAGGCAAATTGTTCCTTCGTAAGCTCTGTGAAATTTCTTGAAGTGCTGTCACTAAGTGATTAGGGGTTATGATTGACGTGTGAATGATTCCTAATCTGGCAAATGTTATTGAATTCAGAATGTCATTCAAATTATCTTCGATATACAAATAGCTTGCCATTAATTGTTCGGAAATGTATAAAAATTTTAGTTTTATGTGAGCAGCCTCAATAGCTTGAGTCATTGTTTGAATTGTGTGTTCGATTTCTTCGAGATCTTTGTTAAAGGTTTCTTCGTCAATTTGTAATTTTTGTATAGTCGAGTTGAAGTTTTTAATAACAGAAGTTGTAACTGAAATTTGATTTTTGATTAAGTTTTCCAATTGATGTTCGTCATTATTTAGTTTATTTATACAATTAGTATAGTACTGGCCATCTTCAGCATCTAGGTTACCAGTTATGGATTTGAATATTGTACCGATACCGTTAAGTATTCCTCGTTTATATCTTTTTGTATCTGAAAAGATTTCGTCAAATTTCATTTTTATAGAGTTGGATATTTGTGTTAAAAGGTTAAAGTCTGTTTTGATTTCACTCGTAAAAATAATTGACTTATGATCACCATTATTGAGAGTGTACAGGATTTTGCCTAAGATATTTTGATTTTTGTCAAAAGCTAGTTTGAGGGATGAAATGTTTTTATGCACTAGTAGAGTCCATTTGTCATTTGTCACCACGATGTCCGTGTCTTGGTGGTAGTATACACCAACAGTGTTATTGATCGGGGTAATTTTATATTGACAGAGTGCTGATCCGAACAGCAGGAGAAACCTGAAAATAAATTTAATTTTCAGTATATGGTTTCATTCTATCAAAATTTACTTCAGTTTCTTGTTTTGTTTCGAGATTTAGTAAGGTAGCAGAATTTTGAGAAACTTCTTTTATTTTAAAGGGACCGTTAAATTTGTTTTGTAGTTTGTTCTTAATTTGTGATTCTTTTACATAAACTAAGTCACCTATTTTGTATTCAGGTCGTTTTTGGGGAACATTTCTGTCGAAGCGAACTTTTGCTTTCTCTTTTTGAGATTGTGTTCGACTACGGGCTATTTTATAATAGTGGGATATTCTGTTGTTTAAATCTCTAACGTATTTGGTTATTAACTCTTTTTGGTTATATAAAGTTTCAGGTGGTCTGTTAGACGTATGACCAAAGATAAGTTCATATGGGGTGAAACCGTGTATTTTATTTACTGAATTGTTATAACATATTACCGCATATGGTAAAATCGTGAACGGATGTTCGTTCGGGTTTTCAGTTTTATGAATTCTTATCATTTCAGCTAAGGTAGCATGAAATCTTTCTATTGATCCGTTCGATTAGGGATGTCCTATGCTTGAATAAGTTTGTTCAGTATTCTCCAATTTTTCTCTTTAATTTTAAGTTTAATTTAGTTAATTATTTAAATTTCATTCTTCAGGTGCATTACTTCATTGTTTGATATAATTTAAAAATAAATTCCTTTTTTTCCTTTGCCATAAAATGGATTTAAATTAAATTTTTTGTTTACTTGCCCGCGTGATATACTCGGTTTCACAAAAACCTGCTGCCGGGCTATGGAAGAAGGATACCGAAGTGGTACAAGAACAGTAGTTCGATTTTGATTGCGAACGCGCTACAACTGTAGTAATTTTTCTCTAATTTTCTCGAAATCTCTATATAATTGTACTCATCCTCTATTGTGTGTGATTTAACTCAAACGATAAACAATTGTTCTACTTGTGCAATAAAGTCTACAGTCCGCTGCGCTGCCGAATCCTGCCCGAAAGACGACAAAACCAGGCTCCTGACATCCAGCCAATAAAGGTAGGAAACGTGCAACCGAGTACGAACAATTTAAGTTATTTAACTCTCATCTAATTCTCATAATTTTTCTCTTACTCAAAATATTACATTTTTTGGTACCTTACGAGCCAAGGATTCTCTTATATTCTCTTATTTAATTTAAAGTTATTTTATGGCAATTATAATTTCTTATCATATTTAAAGAATTAAACTGCTTTTTGCGGCAGTTGTAAACCTACGCACCGATACTTCTTTTTGTTCGCATACTACGCATACCATTGCTCAGCTGATTGTGTTTATATTGCTCTGACTTTCATAAAATAATACGTTTATTTATTTCTCTAAAACTGAATTTTGTAGTTTATTTACTTAATTATTGTTCATTAATATTTTTTCTAATAATTAATATTTTCATTTAACAATACAACTTTTGCCATGGCTAGCGCTAATAAAATTAAGCAATATATTGCACTTCGCGATATGAATTACAATAAATTAAAAGAAATACAGGGTAAAGCAGAACTCGCGCGAGAGGACGAAAGGCATCATTCCATTTTCAAAATATTTTTCAAACGATTTGATTCAGTCTATGAAGAGTTTCAGGTAAACCATAGTAATTTAATAGCGTTACTAAAAAAGTATGAAAGAGTTCTCAAGGCTGCCAGGGTTATAACATTACAATATGATGCCAAACTACCAGAAATTGTTCTCATATTTATATACACAAATAAATAAATTCCTCATATTAAAACAAGTACTTGTGTTGTTTCGAGAAATAATAACCTTGTATTAAATAAATTTATTTACGACAAGGAATTTCTTGAAATAGCCGTATTTGTTCTACACGACGAATTTATTTCTTTGTGTATAATGAAAGATACACTCTACACTCTGTTGATTATTATTATATTATTATTATTATTATATGACTCCCTGCAATATAAAACCAGCTTATCAAGTGTATCAATATATTAATTATTCACCAGTTTAATTGTCTCGCCAGCTTTTCTTTAGCCAAAACTGCTATAGCTGGTGCGACATCTTTGAGAATAGCTCAATCCAATTATGATTGCAAACTCATTCACTATTTTAATTGTCTCGCCAGCTTTTCTTTAGCCAATGCTGCTATAGCTGGTGCGACATCTTTGAAAGACGCTCAATCCAATTATGATTGCAAACTTTCATTCACTTAGCACACGCTTGCTACTTTATTTCAATTTATCAATGGCATGTAACACATTAAGGATAATGTTATTACAAAAATAAATGTCCTTGCTTTACGTTATTATGTCACCTATCAATCAAATATGACTTTTCTTTTCACTAATGTCATTTGTAACTTTTATTTTAAATCTCATACCTTGGTAAGTTGGTTTCTTCGTTGTAGGGGGGGGGGGGGGGAGTAATGTAGGGTACATACTACATATAACCATGGATATAGAAAAAATAACAAAAACAATATATATTATATATTTTACAGAAAATGTTAACATTCAAATAAATCCTTTGAAATATCATTCTACATTATTATTATAGCGTTATACATCGCTATAATAGGCCTGCAAAACAATATTAAAACATTAGGATTGGATCCAAATCTATTCAAAATAATGCAGAAAGCCGTCATTCTCAACACTACACATATCACCCGCACATTTTTAGAGGTGTGAAGATGTTTTGGCTCTAGCCCTCACTTCCGCCTAACACCAGTCTAAAATACTGAGAGAAAAGAAAAAGAATAATAATAATAATAATGGACGATTTGCATCAGCATTGCAAAGTGATCACGTTGACAGTAAAGAGTCTATTACATACCTCAAGAAAGGGGAGCTTGATCTTGAAACAGAAGGCGCAATATCTGCCATTCAAGACCAAGTTGCACATACACGGAATCGCATAAAGTATGCACTTAAGCAGGATATACCATCTGACAAATGTAGGGTCTGCGATGAGAAAACTGAGACCATACAACACATCGTAGCCGGCTGTAGTTTCATAACACCAAGAGAGTACCTGAACAGGCATAATGATGTCGCTAAAATCATCCATCAAAACGAAGCTGATAAAGGAAACTACACCCTATTACAAATACCGACCATCCGCTATACTTGAAAATGAAGAAAAGAAAATATACTGGGACACAATGATTATAACTGACCGGACAGTGACCCATAACAAACCGGATATAATTTTACTGGATAAGAAGAATAAGTCAGCATGGATAATAGACGTAGCGATTCCCTTAGATGATAATATCAGGAAGTCAGTCACTGAAAAGATTGCCAAATACCAAGATCTAAGGCACGAAATCGAGGTAATCTAGAGATTGAGGGAAGTCCATGTGATACCATTTGTAATATCAGCAAATGGCTTAGTTGAGAGGAACTTCTGCAAATATCTGGAAAAAGTTGGTTAGAATACACAGCTTGTGGAGGTAGCCCAAAAAGCAGCTATACTGGGTACTTGTCATATTGTGCGCAAATATCTACAGCAACTGATATAACCTTGGTCCACGAAGGACCCGGTGATATCTGAATCTACCGGATACACGTACGTGAAAAAAAAAATAATAATA
Organism: Rutpela maculata; assembly: GCA_936432065.2. NCBI lineage: Eukaryota > Metazoa > Arthropoda > Insecta > Coleoptera > Cerambycidae > Rutpela > Rutpela maculata. The sequence goes on from OW386286.2 coordinate 164,178,884, forward strand.
GGATGATTCTGGATAGAGCCTGTAAGGTCATCAGGAGTTTGGACCCCCTCCTCTGCATAGTTCGAGACCATGAAAATGCAGGGGTAGGAGCCTTTCTGTTTAAGGCAGCACAGAGAGCAGCCGATGAACTTGGTCTCTCCTTCGACGTCGAGCGGGTAAATCGCGACTCTGTCACCGAGTTGGAACCTGCTCGGCGAAAAGCCCAAATTAAAGCTGCAGAATACAACGACTTTCTGCAGCTGCACACGGATAAGCCAATGCATGGAGTTTTCTATAAAAATATAGAAAACTTTGGCTTATCCGAAAGGTTAGCCGGGCTGAAATCTGAGACCGAGGGATTCATAATGGCTTGCCAGGATGGTGTATTTAACACCCTCGTCTATCGTAGTCGTGTCATGGGTATAGAGGTCCCTGATGTCAGCTGCAGGGCCTGCCGTAGGGCGCCAGAGACTCTTATGCACTTGCTGTCGGCTTGCCCGACATATGCAGTCTCGGCCTATATCCAAAGGCACGACGGAGCATTACGAGTGCTTTATTACCATTTAAGGCACTCGTATGGGATAGACGAAACACCAGTGCTGCCTTACGCTCCGGGGGATATTGAGTCCGTTGTGGGAAATGAGAAGTGTCTAATTTATTGGAACTACTCTTTTCCCACCGTCAGACAAATACAAGCCAACAAGCCTGACGTAGTCCTCTTCGACCATCAACTCAAGACAATATTTGTCGTGGAGTTCTCGGCTCCCGCACATAAACAGAAGAAAAATAATCATTAACATCGTCTGGGTTATTCAATTGTTCCGGAATAGCTAGATGTTCCTTATTTAAAATGTGACTATTTATTCCTTTCCATAATATTTTGGGGTAAGTTTTATTTAATAAATTGTTATATAAAGCTCTTTTTCACGACGAATAGAATATAACGTAAAAGTTCTCACTCATTATAACGATTCCAGTCGACAGGAGATTTAGTTACTTTGTACTTTGTTAAAGCAGATTCTCTTTCATTAATCATTATTTTAATTTAATAGGTAAGCCCCGTTTATTTACTCTATCTACTCTAACAGGTGCATGCAAATAGAGAAATTATAAGGTTATTAACACAAGTAATTTTATCGTCAATATTAGGAATATTGATAATACTGTGGAAAGGAACATGCATCAAATCATCACAAAACTTAACATAATTAAAATTTAATAAAAAGTCCCTAAAAGTGTACATCTTTGCAGCTGGAAGTTCGATTTTGATTGCGAACGCGCTACAACTGTAGTAATTTTTCTCTAATTTTCTCGAAATCTCTATATAATTGTACTCATCCTCTATTGTGTGTGATTTAACTCAAACGATAAACAATTGTTCTACTTGTGCAATAAAGTCTACAGTCCGCTGCGCTGCCGAATCCTGCCCGAAAGACGACAAAACCAGGCTCCTGACATCCAGCCAATAAAGGTAGGAAACGTGCAACCGAGTACGAACAATTTAAGTTATTTAACTCTCATCTAATTCTCATAATTTTTCTCTTACTCAAAATATTACAAAGTTAATTTTATGTCGTAGAGGGTGCAGAGATCTTTGAGCAAACGGTTGTCAAATTCGCCACCGTAATCGCAATGGATTCTTAGCGGGGTACCGTAATGTTGAAAGTATAACAACAAGGTATTTACGACGGATTTTGCGGATTTGTCCGGAACTGCATAGGCTTGTGTGAATTTAGTTAACTCATCGCGAATAGTTAACGCGTAATTTCGAGTTGGGAATTCAAACAAATCGATATCGATTCTTTCGAATGGTGTTCTTGGGGTTTCTGTGACTACTAGAGGGTTATTAAGGTTTTTCCGGCATACTTTAGTCTTTTGGCAAATTTCGCAATTTTTTATAAAATTTTCAACGTCTTTAGTTAGACCTTGCCAAGTGTATTTTTCTCTAATTCTTCGAATCGTTTCATTTATTCCGCGGTGTAGATTATTTTTACCAAAATGATTTTGCTCCAATATAATTGGAATTTCGTCTTCGTCGGCAGTTCTGACAATATCTTGACAAATTACTACTTTTAAGACTTTTTCCGCAAAAATGAATGATAGGATTTCAAGTATGGGGAGGTCTAAATTATTTTCGACAAAGTATGTCTTAGAAAGATCCAAAACATCTTGATTTTTAAATAGTACCAAAAATAGATGTTCAATTACAGATTCGATATCAAAAGGTAGAGGGATGATAAAATATCTCCTATGTCTGACTGTTTTGCTCGAAATAATATTGATTTTATCGTTATGAAATTCGGGGTTTTCTTCGAATATGTCCTCGATAATTTTGTGATGTAGGTCTTGTAAGTTGTTTTGTTGGAAAAAGGTTATAATATCTTTATGTTCTCGATACAAAAGTTGTTTGTTCGAGGCTTTGATTTTCGAATAGTCTATTAAAGATGTTGTTTTATATAGGTTGGTGAAAGTTTCAAATTCTCGGGAAATTTGTTCGTTAGTGATTTCGTTATCGTCTGGGTTTTCGTCGTCGTCTGACTCTTCGTCATTCGCGGCTAGAACCTTTGAATAGAATTTGGAACATTCGGAAAAATGATTAATTTTGATTCTGGAAAGTGCGTCCGCGTTCTTATTGATTTTGCCGGGTTTATAAATTATTTCGTAGTCGTACTCTTCTAATTTGAGTCGCCAACGGGCAAGTCTACTTCCTGGATCTTTTATAGAGATAGCCAGGTGAGTGGTCTGTGGTAAGTTACAAGCTTGAACTTTCTACCGTACAGATAGGGTCTAAAGTGCTTTACACTCCATACTATCGATAAAAGCTCGCGTTCAATCGTTGAATACTTAGTTTCTGCACTGCACAAGGTTCTAGAAGCATAGGCAATGGGTAAATCTTTGCCAATAGGCCCCTGGCTCAGCACCGAGCCGATGGCAAATGCGTTCGCATCAGTGGTTAGAACGAAAGGTTCGTCAAAATTAGGGTAGATTAATATCGGAGTTGTCGTCAATGTTTGTTTCAAATTTTGAAAAGAATTTATACAATCATTGTCGAAGAGATATGGCATGTCTTTTTGTAGTAGTTTTGTTAGGGGCTTGGTTACCTTGGAGAAATTAGGGATAAAGCGCCTATAATATCCGGCTAAGCCTAGAAATGATTTAATTTCTTTTGGATTTTCCGGTTGAGGAAAATTTAAAATAGCGTCAACTTTCGAAGGGTTCGGTTTTACACCGTCTTTTGTAATGAGTGTCCTAAATAAGCGACTTCCTTGCGGAGAAACTCGCATTTGTCTGGTTGAATTTTGAGGTTGGCTTTTTGAAGGCGTTTAAAGACTTCAGTTAGACGGGAAATGTGTTCGTGAATTGTAGGAGAGTAAATAATGATATCGTCCATGTAGACGAGACATCGTTCATTTTGAATACCTAACAGGATATTATCCATAACTCTTTGAAAAGTTGATGGAGCGTTTTTGAGTCCGAATGGCATTCGCACGAATTCGTAATGACCGTTCTCAACTGTGAAAGCAGTCTTTTGAATATCTGCGGGATTAATTTCAATTTGGTGGAAACCAGAAGCCAAGTCTAAGGTTGTGAAATATTGGCATTTGCCAAGTTGGTCTAAAAGATCGGAAATGTTGGGCAGAGGATATTTGTCACCGATTGTAACCTCGTTGAGTTTGCGGTAGTCAACTACAACGCGCCATTTCTGTTTACCAGAAGCGTCCAGTTTTTTGGGAACTACCCAGACAGGAGAGGACCAAGGTGGAATAATACCTTGACTTAACATTTTCGATACTTGGGACTTAACTTCTTCTTTATGGACCTGAGGATATCGATACGATTTAGTGAATATCGGTCGGGAATTTTCGGTGTCAATAGGGTGTTTAATTTCATTGGTAAAGGTCAAATTGTCTCCTTCTAAATAGAATATATCTTGAAAGTCTAAACAAAGCTGCGTTACTATTTCGGCCTCTTCTTCGTTTAGATGATCCAAGCGCAATTCGTTCCTGATTTCAAAGGATCTGTCTGTCTGTAAGTGTTGGTCAGAATTTTGAGTATTCAAATTAAAAATTGATTTGAATTTTTGTACTGGTTCTAGGTTAAGATTTGAAAAGTTTATGGTTTTTGGGATCGCGTTTGCATTTATTATTGAAGTTAAAAATTCTCCATTGTGATCGATTTTGACAATTGCATTTGGTAAGCGTACTTTCTCGTTTTCCTGGGCTAACAGTATAGCCTCGGTATTTCGCAGGTTGCATTTTAGTTTACAGATTTTTTCCATGCGAGGTTCGATGGAAATTAAATTTTTGATGTTGCCTAAATTTGGATTTTGGTTTTTGATGTTAGAGTTACTAGTTGGTTGTACAGGTAAGTTTACTGTAGTTTCTTCAGTAACTTTAAATAATGGTACGGTTTTAAAATTTGTGACTAGTTGTTTATTTTTAAAGTATACTTTGCATTCGTAATGTTCTAGGAAGTCTGCGCCTAATAATCCATCAAAATCTATATCTAGATTATAGATATAAACTTTGTGTGACTCATCTGAAAAGGGGATGAGAACAGATTCGTTGATATAAATTTTTTGATCAGTAATACCCTGTATAATTACATTTTCAGGAGATCTACGTCTATAATTTTCAGCTGTTTTAGGTTTAAAAATTGATATACCTGCGCCTGTGTCAATTAAGATTTTAAATTTACCAATTGCGTCTTTCATATAATAAAGGTTATTTGAATTTACAGTTAAAAGGGTACGGGAAAGCGTATTTACATGAACGTCTGTTCTGGAAAATTCAGCATTGGGTCGAAACTGTCGTTGAGGTTCATAGTTTGTACTTGAGTTTCTAGTTCCGTAATTGGTTCGAATTGGTCTGTTTGTTGTGTTGGAGTATCCGTGGGGTACTCCGGATCTAGGCGAAAATCCTGAGGATTAGCAGTATAATCCTCGTACTGTTCGTATTGAGAATTAGCTGTATAATTCTCTTGGAAATTTTGGTTAGTTTCAAAGTTATAATTTTCGTAAGTATCTTCTGCAGTTTGGTAATCAGAAGAATAGTCATTGTATTGATTAAAATCGCATTGGTTTTCATAAGGTTCGTAATTTAAATGATGCGTTTTTTGTTGATTAAAACGGTTGAAATTTGGGTTTGGTTGAATAGCATAGGGTCTTTGTTGATTGAAATTCGGGTTCGGCCTTATGGATGAGGGCCTGTTTTGCTGTGATTGATTTGGCTGATTGTTTTGAGGGGACGTCCTCTGGCCAAACTGATTATTTTGAGAGAAATTTTGGAAATTCGGATTTCCTTGGTAATTCGTTCTTTGAAAATTTTGTGACGTTGGCGTAGCTTGCGATTGTTGCCTCGTGCGGCATTCACTTATTACATGTCCATTTCTTTTACAAAATGAACAAAATTTTTGTTGGAAATTGGGACCTTGTGGTCGTTTTTGTTGAGGAGGCATTGTATTTTTTACTTGGTTATTTTTTGGAAATTTCTGTGATTCGAAGTAGGAAAGTTGTAGCTCTCTACGGATTCTGCTAACGGCTTTTAGTATACTAGGAGGATTGCTAGCACGAATGATGCGGCCTAAGTTTGGTTCTAAGCCCGTTAGTAAATTATTAAGTGTCATCGTTTCGATGAGATCTGATTGTGCAGCTCTTTGCGTTGTCGTGAGAGTTTGCTTTTGCACTGCAGCGTGCATTTTCGCATTGTGCGTTTGTAAACGCGAAATAAATGTTAGGGCGGATTCACCTGGCAATTGGTGAATGCGCTGCAGGTCCTGAATTAGGGCCGTTAAATCTCTGGAGTCCCCAAAGTGGGTTTCCAGTAGTGCTTTTATTTCTGGCCATGTGCCGGGATTACGTGAGTTAATTAATTCGGCAGCTTTGCCTTTCAATTTATTTTTTGTGGACGGTCAAAAGAATTTTTTGATCTCCAATTGCCATGCTTTGGGCACAATGACAGGAGTTTAAGAATGTTTGTAAGTTAATGGCGTTGCCATCGAATTCTGGTATTAGTGAAAAAATTTCAGAGAGCTTGTAAGGCTCAATTTGCTCTGGTTGTTGTTGTTGTGATTGTTGTTGTTTTTGTTCGGCTGGTGCCGGTACTATTGGTTGGGGTGCTACTGGTTGAGCTGTATCTCTATCTGATTAATGAACTTGTTTCGTTGTGTTTGTAAAGGAATGGATTCACTTTGACAAGAGAACTGGCTTTGTGCGCCGTGTGTATTAGCAGTATAATAAACTTTTAATAAAATAAGTTGCGAAAAATAATAAAATGGTACGAGATGATTCTTAAATGACTTACGTTAATTTCATCTCCATGGGTAGGTTCTTCGTCCGTCAAGGGATTGGGATCCACCACCACCAGTGAGGAAGGCCTCCTTGTTCTCGTAGATGTACACGCACTAGTTAGGCACCTTCTGCAGATGTTCTCCTTGTTCTCTTACGCTTCACTACCAGTTAGGCTTCTTGTTCTGATGATGTTTACGGATCCTACCGACTGCGCCAATGTTAGATCACGGTTCACATGAATGACTTTTTAAAAACTTTTATTTACTTAAGTGGAGCCAGCGTTGGCTCTTGGAGAAGGAATATAATAATAAATTAGAAGTGTTTCATTCTAACTGAGTTTAATAACTGATTCAACAAAGCGTGTTTAGTCATATTTATAACATACAGAACCTGAGTAAGCAAAATATAGAACAAAGGAAATGCAGTTCTGCAGTCATCACAAGTTATGAGAAACAAAGGTGAAATATGATATCTCGAAGATAAGCAATTAATAAGAGAAGTCGTTATCATGTAATATGATATACCTGTGAAGGTTTGTTATGGCTAAGTCTTGGTAATAAGCATATAATTTTATATAACATATACACACATATTTGCCTTTTCTTAGTCTTTAGTTTTATGTTTAATTCTATACTGTGTTTAGTTTTGTTTTACTTAAAGTTAGATTAGACTTAAATTAGATTTAAATTATTATAATGTAAAAGGTCAAGTTGAGTAGCTATTAAGCTAGACTTAGTTTAGGAATATGCTGTAAATTTATTCCCAAATAAAGCCATTTTATTATGATTATTATTGTTATTATTATTATTATTTGTATGTTTACTACAAAATGTAAATATATTAAAATCATGTATTAAAAAGTACATTTATTATTTTTACAAAAAATTATTTATATTATGTTTAATATAATTAAAATTAACGAAGAAAGTTTTACCAATTTATACAATAAAAGTTATTAATAATCAAAATTAAAAGTAAATATATTTAGATTATTGAATAAATAAAAATGCGGTCATTTATACGCCGTACCAATACCGTTACAATAGAAGGCATAGAAATCAAGATCATACTTTTTTGTTTGTTTAATAATTCAAACGTGGTTGAGGAATGTAATTAATTACTAATTATTTTACTTATTGTTTGTAGCATACATTGATATTACAAAATTATATTAATTTTAATAAATAATAACAAATTTTTGACAATTATAAAACATACAACGAAAAATGGCATTTTTTCGGAATTTTCGATTTTCCGGCAAATTTTTCCATTGCAGTATATATATTTTTTTATTCGTTGAAAGTAGAGGTAAAAACAAAAAAATGAGCCCTGTCCGAACCCTATTGGGCAAGTAGTTTTATGAGGAATCGCAGTTGAAAATTTCACTTTTTTTTTTAAATTGAATTAAACAACAACAGCTAAGTATTCTGCTCCAAAAACAATAGTGCTTATGTGGAACACCAAAAGGTATATTTTCACCAAGTTTGAGCTAAATCGGATTATTTTTGTGGAAGAAAAAAATAAAAAACCGAAAAAAGGGTTTTTTGCGTGTATCTCGAAAAATTTTGAGGTTAGGATAAAATGCTTTCCACAAAAGTTGTAGACCTCTTTATTACTTACAACTTTTATATTTAACTTTTTTCGATAGAATGCGTGGTTAAGCCAGAAATCGCAAAAAACCGTTTCCCCCCCCTAAAAGCCCACCCCATGTCCCCCCAGATAATCGCAGGTGGTTCGGATTATTTTTCCTTCATTAGTTATGATATGTTCTACAATATTCCACTATCAGTTTGCTGTAACGACTTATGTTTTTTTTTTTTTTTTTTTTTTTTTTTTTTTTTTTAATTCTGATACTTATCTAGCCTGGCCTATTTCAGCTACTTACTTTTTCAAATACTCCCTGAATTGTGACTTTATTTATTTTTCTTACAAATAAAGCCAAATTTGGGGGGAAGTGTCGTCGATGCTTAGAGAGTTTGTATGTATAGTTCCCCCACTCCTGTGATGTGTAGCCAAGCCGGCGCAGAAAAAGTATTTAAGCGGACGATTTTCAGCTCCCACAGTCACACACAGTTCACCGAGACTCCGAAGCAAGCAGACCACCTAGTGTAGTAGTGCAGTTTCCAGTGCAAGTGAACAGTGAAGTGGCAGCCCCATAGTGCGAGCTGAGCGTAACGTTCCCGGACGTTACTAGGCTAGCAGATTGAAGAGGAGAAGCACTAGTTGTCTTTTTCAAGACACTAGTGTACAAAAGATAAATAAAGTCCCCCGCCTGGGGACACTTTGTTTTTCCTTTTTCCTCTGCCAAACCTTTTCCCACAATTAATACTAATAATAAATTTCTTTCAGGCCAGGACAACATGGACAACATGGAGGACAGAATGTCTGACATGGACACCGATGAATCATCGAGAGAGTCCACCCCAGACAGGGACATGACGAGGGCCCAACTTATGGAGGAGAACAACAGGTTGAAAGCCCAAATACAGAGCCTGCAGAGCGAATTACAGCAGGTCAGAGCAGACCTGGCCCTACAGAGAGAGCAGAGCCAACACCAGCACTCTGAGCTTATGACAGCATTGAGGACGATCCAGGCCTTCCAGGCCCAGGCCCAACCCGAGGCCCAAGCCAAAACACTGGTCCCTCAACCCCAGGTGCAGCCCGCACAAATAAAAGAGGCGGCCAATAAACGCAAGGCCCAAGAGGACAGCGACGGAGAATCCCCGGAGCAAACCAAGGCCAAAAAGACGCCCCAGCCCACCCAAATACCAGCCAAAGACATGCCGTCCACCAGTCAAACGACCAACCAGGATGCCACCGCTCAAGAGAAAACACCCAAGATTCCCCCCGTTATCCTGAGACAACAGAATACTTGGTCCGAGGTCAGCCACAGACTAAAGCAGGCCAAAATACAATATACCAAGGCCAAGGTGGTAGGCGAGAGAATCGCTATCACCCCGCAGACAGCCGACGATTACCGCCTAATGACTAGGATGTTCGCACTTGAAAAGAGAGAGTACCACACATACGCACTACCCGAAGAAAGGCTGTTGAGAGTAGTGATCAGAGGTATTCCTAGCGGCGTAAGCTGTGAGGAGGTGAAGGAAGATCTCCAAGAACAGGGATTCACACCCGCCACTGTCCAGAGGATGACATCCAGACGGACAAAAAAGGAGATACCGCTGGTACTAGTGCAAGTACCACTAAACGAAGAAAAGATCCTCGACGTAACCCGCTGCTGTTCCCTGGTGGTGCGCACAGAGAGACAACGAGCAGCCCTGGCAGTCACCCAGTGCCACCGATGCCAAAGATTTGGACACGCCCAAGGCAGGTGCACGGCGCAGGCCAAATGCAAACTGAGGGACGTTCCAGCCAAATGTGCCAACTGTCAGGGGGCCCACCCTGCCAGTTACCGAGGATGCCCGAGGTTCCCCAAGAAGACTGCAGCGACCCCCCCCCCAGAGGCAGACACCAAGAGGACAACAACAGCCGACAGCCAGGACACTAGCCGCCAGTGGAATAAGCTACGCGAGGATAACACAGGGCAAGACGGGGCCAACCACCAGCCCCGTCAAGAAACCACAAGCACCCACTGAGGCCCAAAACCTCACTGCGGTGCTGGCACAGATGCAACAAATGTGCTCAGCAATGAGCGCATTTTTTGCACAAATGCCAAAGTTTTCTAACCTATAATGTCTTTTCAGGTTAAACCAGGCTTCCTGCAGATCGCCACATGGAATGTCAATGGACTGCTAGGACGCAAGCTCGAGGTGGAGGAGCTCCTAGCCAGGGGCGACATAGACATCATGGCACTGCAGGAAACGAAGCTGCGACCAGACCAGGCTGTCAACTTCCCAGGCTACCACGTATACAGGAAGGACTGGACGAGGCCCCACAGAAGGGTAATGAGAGGAGTAGCCCTGCTAGTTAAGACCAGCATCGCACACCATCCGATCCTGCTCCCGGAGATGGAGAACCTGGAGGCCACAGCCGTAGTAGTGCCCACGGCACGAAATGGCGACATCAGAGTGGTCTCCTGCTACCAGCCACCCCACAACATGCTGCGAGACGCAGACCTGGACTCGGTCCTCCCCCCAGGGACCCAGACGGTTGCTATCGGCGACTTCAACGCCATGTCCCCGGAATGGCACAGTAGGATCACAAACACTCGAGGACGAGAGCTACTGCGATTTCTGGGACGACAGGATGGCAACCTGCTGGTCCTTGGGCCGGAGGCACCGACCCATGACAATGGAGTAACCAGGCCGGATGTGCTGGACATTGCGATGCTGAAGGAGATGACCCTCGAAGCTGAAATCACCGCCATGATGGAAGGTTCCACCGAGCACAACCCTATTCTCCTAGAACTAGGAGAAAAGGACGGTGAGAACACGACAACTTTCGTCAAAAGGAGGACGGACTGGGAAGTGTTCCGTGCAGAACTGCAGAGGAACATCGCACACATTCCCAGACTCGAGACCGAGGCAGACGTGAAGAGGGCCATCGCCTCCCTGGAGGACCAGATCCAGGCGGCACTAAGGGTAAGTACCACCGAGACGGAAACGAGGCGAGCACCAGCTCCCCTGGCAAACCTCCCAGAGGAAACCAGGCAGCTGATAAGGGACAGACGAAGTGCCAAGAGACGGGCCCAGAGAACCCGACTCCCGGAGGACAGGAGACATTACAACACCCTGAGCCGGAGAGTCAAGGCCGCCCTTCAGGAACACCGACAAGAAGGGTGGCAACGCCACCTGGAACCCCTGGACACACAGGACAGGAGCATCTGGACCACCCAACGGGCCCTGCGGAACCGTCGGACTCCCATGCCCCCGATCCACGGAGAGAATGGTGTTGTCTACACTCGCCAGGAAAAAGCCGAGGCATTTGCTGACAGCTTGGAACTGCAATGTAGGGAAAACCAACTCGATGATGAGGACGAGGACTGGGAGGACGACGTGAGACGCAGGGTACGTAGGATGAACCGTCTGCCAGATGAAGACCACATCCCCCCGACCACCCCAGAGGAGGTCAAGGAGATCCTAAGGAGTCTAAAACCCAGGAAAGCTCCAGGATGTGATGGCATTGGGAACATCGCCCTCAAGAAGCTGCCCCGGAAAGGAGTAGCGGCGATGGTCAACATCATCAACGCAATGTTGAGGTTAAGACACTTCCCATCCAGGTGGAAAAAGGCCGACGTCATAGTCATCCCAAAGCCAGGTAAGAACCTAACGTTTCCTTCCTCTTACAGGCCCATCAGTCTACTCCCAGCGATGAGTAAGGTAGCCGAACGAGTCATACTCAAGAGGATAGCCGAGAAGACAGAAGAGCTGGAAGTCCTCCCAGACGAGCAGTTCGCCTTCAGGACAGGGCACTCCACCGAACTCCAAGTGCTCCGCCTCACCGAGGAGGTCACGAAGGGGTTCAACCAACGACAGGTCACGGCAGCGCTGTTCCTGGACGTTGCCAAAGCCTTCGACAGGGTCTGGCACGATGGTCTCCTAGCCAAAATGATGAGTATGGGTTACCCCATTGCACTCGTCAAGCTAGTGAGATCGTACCTCCACAGGAGACAGATGAGGGTGAAGATCGTGGACAAGGTGTCCACGTACAGAACAATGGAGGCAGGAGTCCCCCAAGGCTCAGTGCTGTCCCCCCACTTGTTCTCCATCTTCACATCCGATCTACCCCGGACGGAGAGGACCTCCATGGCCCTCTACGCCGATGACACAGCCCTGACTGCCAGATCCTGGAGTGCCAGGCTAGCCACCAGAAACCTCCAGGAGGCGGCCACCCTCCTAGAGGACTGGTGCAACAGATGGAAGGTAGCCGTCGACGCCGAGAAGAGCAAGGCGGTACTCTTCAAGAAGGTAAGAAAACAAAACCCCACAGGTCACGTTTCCATGTTTGGAGAGGACATCCAATGGCACGACTCCGCCAACTACCTTGGCGTGGTCATGGACAAAGGCCTAACATGGAGACTGAACACGGAGGCCATCGTCAAGAAGGCCAGGAGGACGAGAGCCCTAATCTACCCGATGACGGGTAGACAGAGCAGACTCAACCTGAGGAACAAGCTCACGCTTATCAGGTCCCTCATCCGGCCTCAGCTGACGTACGCTTCGGTAGCTTGGGGCTACCAAGCAAAGAGCTACCTCCATCAGATCCAGAGAGTGGAAAACGTCGCCCTCAGATCAGCCGTCGACGCACCCTGGTTCATCCGCAACGAGGACATCTACAGGGACCTGGAATACACCCCGGTCACTGAGATCATCAAGCAGAGAGCCAGAAAGATGTACGCCCTTGCCGAGGAGCATGGGAACCCACTAGTCAGGGAGGCAACTGACTATGACCCAGCAGATGCTCCGAGGCACAAGCGGCCCAAGGTGCAGCTCCTGGATAACGGGTGAGTATGAGAAGCACCACCAACCGACGATCCACCCCCACGGAAGAGACATGACGACACCCAACCACCCACCCAAGACCCTGCGGGTACCGGACAAACAACCGTCCAGTACCTGTAGTCCCCCTAGCTCCGGGCAGACCAAAAATGCTACCAAAGCAGTTAGGTCTGCCCTTCCTCGAGCTACACAGCTCATCCTTACCCTACCGATGATCCGGATGACAGGATGCCTCTTGGCATCTTGTGTACCGGCAGTCACTCCCGCCACAAACCCAAAACACCCAACAGACCGATGACTACCCCCCGGGGGGCAAACAAGCTGGCGAAGAAAAGAAGACGAAGACAGAAGAACGCCAGAAGAGGCCTTAGCCAGCAAGGTCCAACGAGCCAGGACCTAGGGAGGTGGGCCGAAATCGTCTGCACCGCTCACATTTGTGAGTGGGGCCGACGTAAAGTAAGCTCGCCCGCCCTGCACGAGGCTGGTCCCCGGTCTACAGCGATGTATTGGGGTAAAGGGCAATAGTCCTGCCCGGCCCCAGTCATCCGAGACCGACATCTTTAGCCAAGAATATTGGCGCTCCCACAGTTCATAGTTCACCCAGACACCGGAGCAGGCAGACCACCTAGTGTAGTAGTGCAGTTTCAGTGAGTGAACAGTGAAGTGGCAGCCCCACAGCGAGACCAGTGTGCAGTGTGTAGCGTTCGCCGAGCCTTACACAGTTGAAGAGGAGAAATATTAGACGTCTTTTTTAAGACGCTAATATCAAAAGATAAATAAAGTCTCAATCACTGGAGACACAATTTATTTTTACCTTTCCCGATTCCCTATCCCAAACTATTACTAATACTCATTTCTTTACAGATAGCCAGGACAATACTGTGGAGGACAGTATGCCCGACCGAGGAGACGACGGTGCCTCTCAAAGAGGGACCCCTCCTACCAGGTCCATGGAGCAGGAGGACCACAGGGACGAGCTAATCAGAACGCTCGTCGCTGAGAATAATGCGCTAAAAGCGCAGCTCGCAGAGATGAGCCAGAGGATGGCTCAGCTCAGAGCAGATGTGGCCAAGCAGCTGGAGGCCCAAAGCATGCAGAGCTCCTGGCAGCCATAAGAGCCGAGAGGACGCCCTAAGCTCAGGCCCAGGCCCAACCCCAGGTCCAGCCCCAGGCCCCCGTGGTGCAACCCGCACCAAAGGAGGCCCCAAAGAGGAAAGCCGACACTGAGGACAGTGACGGCGAATTCACCCTTGTCACCAGGACAAGGGCGAAAAAGACGGCCCAGCCGGAAAACCAGGTGCAACCCAGCACCAGCAAGGATGCACCAACGTCCAGCCAGGCCGGCCAGGAGGCCCCCAGCCAAGCACCCCACAGGGAAAAGGCCCCTAAGATCCCGCCAGTGATCCTCCGAAAGGCAGAGACGTGGTCCGCAGTCCGTCAGAGGCTGGATGAGACTGGTATTAGATTTGTCAAAGCTAGGACCGTGCGAGAGGGGATTGCCATCGAGCCCCAAACGCCCGAGGCCTACAAGAAACTGACAAAGATGTTCGCGCAGGAGAAGCGCGAATACCATACATACGCTCTGCCGGAGGACATACTACTGAGGGTAGTCATTAGAGGAATCCCAAGCGGAGTAACCAGTGACGAGGTCAAGGAAGACCTCCAAAACCAGGGCTTCTCCCCAGTCTCCGTCCATAGGATGACATCCAGGAGGACCAAACAGGAGATCCCCCTGATGTTGGTGCAGGTCCCCCACAGTGAGGAAAAGATCCTATCGGTGAACCGCTGCTGTTCACTGGTAGTCCGAACTGAGAGGCAGAGAGCCGCCCTGGCAATCGCGCAGTGCCACCGCTGCCAGCGATTCGGCCATGCCCAGGGAAGATGCACCGCACAAGCAAAATGTGTGAAGTGCGCCGAACCACACCATTCAGGGGACTGTGAGAAGCCGAAAACTGTGCCGGCGAAGTGTGCCAACTGCCGGGGGGCACATCTAGCCAGCTACAGAGGGTGCCCAAAGTACCCCAAAAAGACGGCGGCGACGAAACCAGCCCCCGCAGCCAAGCCGACCCAGACAGGTGCAGCCCCGAGGAAGGCAACACCCACCACTGGAGGCCTGAGCTACGCCAGGGTAGCTCAGGGAAAGGCAGGGCAGCCCACCGGCCCAGCCCACAGGCAGCAGACACCCGCTGAGGCCCAAAACCTCACTGCGGTGCTTGCACAGATGCAACAAATGTGCTCAGCAATGAGCGCATTTTTTGCACAAATGCCAGCTTTTACTAATGTTTAATGACGTTTCAGGTCAAACCGGGATTCCTGCAGATCGCCTCATGGAATGTAAACGTACTGCGAGAACGCAAACTAGAGGTGGAGGAGCTTCTCGCCAGGGGTGACATAGACGTGATGGCCCTGTAGGAGACGAGGCTGCGACAGGACCAGGCTATCCACTTCCCAGGCTACCAGGTGTACAGGAAAGACTGGCAGGGCAGAAGAGCAATGAGAGGAGTAGCCCTGCTAGTTAAGACGAGCATCGCACACCATCCAATCCTTCTCCCGGAGATGGAGAACATGGAGGCCACCGCCGTAGTAGTGTCCACGGCACGAAATGGCGACATCAGAGTGGTCTCCTGCTACCAACCACCCAATGTCAGGATGACAGACGCCGACCTGGAGGCGGTCCTACCCCCGAAGACCCAGACGGTGGCCATCGGCGACTTCAACGCCAAGTCCCCGGAATGGAACAGTAGGACAACAAACCCCCGAGGACGGCATCTACTGCGATTCCTGGGACAACACGATGGCAACTTATTGGTCCTTGGGCCGGTGGGACCGACCCATGATAATGGAAGACACAGGCCGGACGTACTGGACATTGCGATGCTGAAGGAGGTGGTCCTCGAAGCCGAAATCACCGCCATGACCGATGGTTCCACCGAGCACAACCCAATTCTCCTAGAACTAGGAGAAAACGTCGGTGAGAATGTTGTAGAACTCTCCAAAATCGTCCTAAGTTGAAGACAATCAAAATTCGACTTAGGCAAAAATTTCATTTGAAGACATTTTCGGGAGTCTGCAGAGGCGCAGATCAGTCCACAAGGGCCGTTTTGGGTTCTATAAGGCGTTGGAAATGACCAGGTGAAAATTCGAAGAAACACCGAATTTTCACTTAGGAAAAATGTTTTTGGTTCAGAATATGAGAGTAGAAGTATATAATGACAAAGATTTATGAATAATATACTTTTTCAAAAGGTACCATAAATTGGACTTTGAAAAATAATATTTTTGGAAGGGCGTCAAAATTTGGCCCAGGAATCGATTTATCGAAATTACGCCAAAATTTCACCCGCAGATTAACTTTTCAAAAGTACCTTGAAATTTGGCTTGGAAATCGATTTTTCAAAAGTACGCCAAAATTTCACCCGCGGATTAACTTTTCAAAAGTACCTTGAAATTTGGCTTGAAAATCGATTTTTCAAAAGTACGCCAAAATTTCACTCGCAGATTAGTTTTTCAAAAGTACCTTGAAATTTGGTTCGAAAATCGATTTTTCAAAAGTACGCTAAAATTGGTCTTAAAATGGATTTTTCAAAAGTACCACAGTCAGTTTAAAAAGTACCACGAAAATATAATTTAAATTATTTTTTATTTTTTATTCCTCAACCAAAGACATTGACCTTTGAGGTACGGTCATTGAAAGCCCAATTCTAAAGTATGAGCATAAAATTTTAACGATGCACTGCATCCAAAGGGCAAAATAGAAGATTTTGTCAAAGCCGGCGTAGTGCCGATAAGCAAAAATTGGTAAAAATCAATGCACATGTACAAGGCCGGTTTCTCGCATAGAAAGAGTTTGGATTGACCCAGCGGCTCGCAATTTGGTCGAGCGCGTTGAGTGGTCCAGACAAAGCGATGGTAGAAAAGCCAATAACAGGGCTTTTCAAATGACAAAGTTATAGAGGAAAACGCCTTGTGCATAAAAATCCAAAAATTCAATTTTGCCTAAAAGTCGCTCGAAGGTGAGACGCTGCCAAATCGATAATATTGAACGACTGTGATAAGGGTTAGTAAGTCGTGGACTGATCGAACGCCACTCAACTTATGCAGTAATAAGTCCTCTGAATGTGTTTGAGTACGTGAATCTCCACGATACAAGAACTTTAAAGCTAAGTAGTCTCTAGCGAAACTAAATTCATTTAGTAAAACTTTTTTAAGTTAATTTCAGTCAACCTTAATTATTCATTTACCCAGAGTCTGAAATGATTCTAAAAGCTCGCATTTTGATTCTGAGAAGGTATGTATCAATCTTTTCTACCTAATCGATCGTTAGCGTGAGCGCTCTCGCTTGTATGGTCTGAAAGTCACTACCTTGATTGGGGAAGGCACGATTCTTATCTTGAGAATTTTGTATAACCAATTCTGTTAAATAAACGGATTCTTTGAACTATTGTTTCTTAATTGATCTTGAGGCCTGTTGACGGTCTATAATCCCTGGAACTTCCGTATAGAAAACCGGATGGGTCGAGTTAATTCGCATTAACGTTCGACCTTCTGGTTGCTTTACGGAGGTTTGATAGGGATTTTTTTATGCGTTTTTTGAGAAATATATTCCGTTATTAATGGACCAAAACGTGATTTCCGCGTACTAAAACTAATCCCTCCGCAGAGAAATTCTTGGGTTGGGATTTTTTTATGCAAAAATTCAGGAAATTAAGAGGTGCCTAAACCCCTAACGAGGGAATTCAGGTCCAGAGAGAGCGTAGTTTCCGATCTGTGGTAGTGCAGCCTTGGTCCATTACTCGGCTACCGAAGTGCATCTTATCTCGAACCCGCCTGGGAGGTAGAAGAACGGGGTAATACGCGACTGGCGCCCCCTGAGAAATAAATTGCTGTCGCGTCATTTTGACGCCCGGTAGTGCGTTCTTCTACATGGCGCCCAACGTGGGGCGTTGTTAGTCAGCAGGGCTTTCTGGAAAGGATATGGATGAATCAACAACGCCTTTCCAGTTTTACGACGAGCCGACATCTGTGATGGACAACGTCTCTAGAGGGTTAGAGAGCGCGGAGGATGCACTGGGTAGTTCGGGGGTAGGCCCGAGTACCACTGAAGGAGTCATACAGCTCTCTTCAGAACAAGTGTTCGCCCAAATGGTAGCAGGTCTTGCCAAAGCTCTAAGCGAAGCCACGCACGAGCATAAGTATCGGTCGAAGCATCCAAATGCGGAATTTCATGGCTTCGAACACGAAGACCCTGAAACCTTCATTAATCATATGGAGGAATTTTTCGTCCGAGTACGAATTACGCAGGATAACGACCGTCTATATAGAATATCAGAACAGCTCAAAGACGATGCCAGGAAATGGTTCGAACAATACCGAACCCTAATTACCACGTACCCTCTATTCCTCGAGCGGTTCAGAAGCCGTTACGATTCGGGTGAAGTACTCACCGAAGCAGTAGCTAATTTATATGGCAAGAAACAAGATGCCGAGGAAAATACGTCAGTATTTATTTCCAGGAAGGTATGCCTCTTCAAGAGAATCGATCCGTTTAAGCCGGAGGCGATGAAGACGGCTATCATCTTCAATCAGTTGAGACCTGATATGAAAATGCTCCTAAAGAATGCCGTCATACTAGATACAAATACACTAGTGACGATGACCGAACAAATGGCCAAAATCATGGATGAAAATAAAGAATTCGAGACTCTGCATAATGTCAGAAAAAGCAAGGACCAAGAAGCGTCCCCCTCTACTGCTTAAGCTCAAGGGAATCAGCAATCGAGCAGTAACTGGAGAACGGAACCCTCCGCATTAGCGAAGCCGTCCTCCAGTTCCTTTGGTGCATCTAGGGCACCATTCAATGGATCTCAACGAAGAGATAATCCGCCAGCACCAAGGGTGCATTTTGCAAATAATATTTCCTCGCTGCCCAGAGGGGATATACCGAGAAGGGGTACTGGAGACGTAAGGAACTCCCGAGTCCCGTATCGCCCTTGCAGATATTGCCCAACGGAGCAGTGGCATTTTCATGCGGAATGCCCAAACAATCCCTATCGTAATACGAATACGGGAAACCAAGCGGGGGTCAGAGGCGATGGCCCAGGCCGAACTGTACCAGCCCCGCCTACCAGGCCCCACCAGGCTCGAAGCGACCCTCGGGGAAGCTCCGAAGCAAGAAGTTTAAATTAAATAACTTCGATGACCTTCCTGACCTTAATTACCTGTTTAAGGATCAAGAAGTCAACCTATCTCCCCACCGATTCACTCCATTAGAATCTATCAATCAAACTAACGACGCTTTCCCTCTGCCTCGCATTAAGATTATAATTAATAATCGAGCGGCTAAAGCTTTATTGGATACAGGTTCGACAAGGAATATTATCCAACCGAAATTTTTGAACGACATTGATCAACTTACAGCTCCCCAAACGTTTGTTATGGCTTGTGGCGATGGTTTAGTAGAATCCCTCGGGACTACGACCATAAACGTTAATGTACTAGATGTACCCTTTCAGACCACGTTTCAGGTCATTCAAAATTTAAACGAAGAGCTCATTCTGGGAGCCCCGTTTTTATATGCCCACAATGTCGTATTCGATTATCAACGTAAATGTGTCTACGTCGGCACTGAAGAGCGAATAACCGTCTTCTGGAATCAAGTGGCACATCAAGCAAGGAAGCAATGCCGGCTTCCCGAAGAACTGATCATCGGAAACGATAATTTAAAACCTCTATTCGAGGAATTCGCTGAATTGTTCACCGCGGTGCCTACCCAAGCTATCACTGTGACAACGAAACATAAAATAAAAGTTAAAGACGACCGCCCGTTTAATATCAAACCTTATCCTATGTCTCCTACTAAGAAGAAAGTTATGTACGATCAAATTGAAGAGATGCTGAAAGCCGGAGTTATAGAACCGAGTACCGCTCAGTACAGTTCGCCTCCCATTATAATAGAAAGGCCCGGCAAGAAGCCTCGCTTCTGCATTGATTATCGTCACTTAAATGAAGTAACGGAAGACGAAGCATCCGTCTTACCTAAGATATACGAGAGCATAAAGGATCTAGGAAACGCCAACATATTTACGGTGTTGGACCTCAAGAGCGGATACTGGCAAATCCCTCTTGAGGAGTCGTCAAAAAATTATTCTACGTTTACAACATTTGATGGAGCATCTTACCGATTCAACGTGATGCCTTTCGGATTGAAGACCGCTCCATGTACGTTTCAAAAATTTATGGCAAGAGACGTATTGACCGGCTACTTGCATCATTTCTGCAAAGTATATCTCGATGATATTATCATCTATAGTGAAAACATAAATCAGCATGTAAATCATCTGAGAGCCGTCTTTGAACGCCTGCGTTTACATAATTTAAAGGTGTTACCGGAAAAATGTGTGGTAGCCACGTCTAGCATAACCTATCTCGGGCATCAAATAAATGCCAACACCACTCAGCCGTTAGAAAAACACATATTACAGATACAAAATTATCCGGCCCCTACGACGAGGCGCCAGCTTCAGAGTTTCCTTGGCCTATGTAATTGGGTACGTGAATATATCCCTAATGTAGCAATAATTACTAAGCCCTTGACCCGACTACTCTCGAAAGACTGGCGCTTCAAGTGGAATCCGGAAGCCCAAGAAGCTTTTATTTTACTAAAAGAAGTATTGAATCAACCTCTAGGACTACACCGGCCCGATTTTAACAAAATGTTCATTTTACAAACCGATGCATCCCTGATAGGATTATCGGCCGTCCTTTATCAGCTAGGGGATAACGACCAGAAGCACATCATCTCTTATGCAAGCAATACGCTGTCTCCAACAGAGAGAAACTATCACATAAACGAGTTAGAATGCCTGAGCGTCGTTAACTATATAAAGAAATACAAAATTTATTTAGCAGACCATCCTTTCATAGTTAGAACTGACAACAGAGCATTACTATGGCTGAATAAGCATAAAGATGAAAAGACCAAATTTACACGATGGTCGTTATTACTTCAAGAATATAGCTTCTCGATAGAGCATTGTCCTGGTAAAGAAAACATACTGGCGGACTATTTGAGCAGAAATCCTCAAGGCCCGAACGTCGAAGCAGACGACGAAGAGGAGAGAATGTATCCACCAAAATTCTCGTACAAGGAACGAATATCAGTGATTACCACATTGGAATTAAACGATCAGGTCAGAGAAGCGCAAACGCACTCCAGAGATATCCAAGACCAAATTGAACGATGGAATACTCTAGTGCGACAAGCAGATAAAACCGAGGCAGAGGTGAAATTCGTCAATACACGACAAGTGATAGGCGGCACACTTTGGACGAGAGGCGAAAATGTCAAAGAAAAATTATACGTACCAAAACGTATGGTCATGAGAGTAATATCTCATTTTCACGACCGACCGGAAGTAGGTCACCCCGGCCGCGATGAAACTGTTAGAATCATCTCGGGCCGCTATTATTTTAATAATTTGTCGAGACTAGTTAACAAATATTTAAATGAGTGCATTATTTGTAATTCCGTAAAAAGCAGACAGTCACAACCGAAGGCTCCTCTCAGAAGCCATGCT
Organism: Rutpela maculata; assembly: GCA_936432065.2. Lineage (NCBI taxonomy): Eukaryota > Metazoa > Arthropoda > Insecta > Coleoptera > Cerambycidae > Rutpela > Rutpela maculata. The sequence continues at coordinate 164,200,126 of OW386286.2, forward strand.
CCATCGCATCCGTTCGAAGTTCTAAGCGTCGATGTAATAGAACCGCTTCAGCGAACCAAAGATGCAGATAACCGATATATATTAATGGTAGAGGATGTATTTAGTAAATGGGTCGAAGCCAAGGCGTTCACCCAAGTCAGTGGAAAAACAATAGCACAATTTATCGAAGAGGAACTAGTGGCGAGATATGGCGTTCCGAGGGTCATCATTTCCGACCAGGGAGGCCACTTCACTTCCGGCTTTTACGATACGTTCTGTACACGTAACAATATTGAAAGATTCTTCACAGCAGCTTACCACCAACAGGCCAATCCAATAGAAAGGAGGGTGCAAGAAGCTAAGAAGATCTTAAAAACCTTATTATATGGTTCACCCAACGACGAGTGGGATCGACATGTTAGTCAGATGGCATATATCTTGAGAGAGTTTCGTAGTACTCGGCTATAAATTACCGCAGATTGGTGATTGGAATATGTTCGCTTATAGACAAGAACGTCGTAATCAAGCGGACGTTCCCCGCCTTGAAAGAGTCAAGGAGATTCGTAGAAATCAAACAAATTACCAATGGCGTTACGCGCCCAAAGTGGCGGTAACGCCGGTCGTATATAAAGTGGGAGATATGGTAATGACTAAAAGGATCAGGAAGGATCATACCTTCGCACCGTCGTGGAGTGGGCCACACAAGGTTTTAAAGAGATTGTCCGATGAAGTTTACCTCATTCACAAGGGGGTAACTTCGACGAGATTACATGTCGATGCCATCAGGCCGGCACCTAAGGGAGATCCCGATGTTGAATTGGAATTGTCTGAAGAATCAGAAGATAGTCCGGATGAAACTCATCTTAGTGACGACGCTTCCTCATCAGACAATGAGATCGCGCCCAGGTCAGAGCGACGTAGCGATACCACACTAGTTCAAATCAATGTTCCCGCAAGTGCTCAAGATGAGCAGGATGTAATAAGTCGAGATCCCGATGATGCTCGAGATGAGCCAGACATAGAAGAGTCGCCTCTAGATATTTCCGAGGTCGACCACGGCTAATAGCCGTTTTCGCTTTTTTTTATATTTTTTCTCAAAATTCTAAGTGGCGATTTTGACCTATATGCGGTCAAATCGAAAATTTAAAGTCTACTCCATGAGCAGACATGGAAAGACGGCAAACCCGACGCAAGAGCGCGATCCGGTAAGCCTAGCTTCTCAAGAGCGAGAGCCGCCAAGTTCGAGTAATGGACGTAGGCATAAGTACGAATCAGTACGAGTTTCGGAAGCTGTTTTTCTTATGCAAGAAGACAACTTCTATTTTAATCATTTTAAGTCAACAAAATTAACGTATACCCCAAGTGGAAACTATGAGATGAGTTTCAGAAGTCGTTCTTCGCTCAAGAAGACGCTTCAATTTTTTTTTATACTTTTTTTTTACAAGTCGTGATGACCGCACGAGCATCGTAAGCCGATTTAATCTACCTTACGAAGTAGAAACTACGAGACGAGTTTCAGAAGCCGTTCTTCGTTCAAGAAGACGCTTCAATTTTTTTTTATACTTTTTTTCACAAAGTAGTGATGACCGCACGAGTATCGTAAGCCGATTCAATCTACCTTACGAAGAACCAATTTCTAACCATTATAAGTTAACAAAATTCATGTTAGAAAAATATTTCATTAAAAACAACACATTGTGTTTGTTAGTCGACGCGTCCCAGTCGACGACTTGCTAAAAAAGTCAATCTAGTTGCAGAACTGCATTTTCCATGTGCAGAAATGGAAAGATGACCCAGCCTGTCGCAAGGGCGCGGCATGGTGAAGTCTGGAACTCAAAGGCGAGGACCGTCCAAGCTGCGGCATGGAGATATAGACAGCCTCTTCTAGAAAGGGCCGAAGTTAAGCAAGAGCGAGACCAGGGCGAAAAAGCGAGTGCAACGAATTAGTGAGAGTGGACGCTAATCAAAATTGTGCTACGCTTCGCTTCGCTTCGCACCTCGACGCGGGTGTAATTAAGTTGATAAAAATGTTGTATCAACTTAGCGTATTATTTAAAAAATGTATTTATTTTTAAGTTAGATAGGCGAATCAGCCGTCTGCCCCAATTAAGGCCGTTATTTTTAAACATCTGTACCATAGGTCAGACCGTCAAATGAAGGCATACAGGCATACAAGTGAATATGGAATTAAAGGCAATCGATGAGTAGAAAAGATTCAACCAAAGGAGGGGCGTGTTGTAGAACTCTCCAAAATCGCCCTGAGTTGAAGACAATCAAAATTCGACTTAGGCAAAAATTTCATTTGAAGACATTTTTGGGAGTCTGCAGAGGCGCAGATCAGTCCACAAGGGCCGTTTTGGGTTCTATAAGGCGTTGGAAATAACCAGGTGAAAATTCGAAGAAACACCGAATTTTCACTTAGGAAAAATGTTTTTGGTTCAGAATATGAGAGTAGAAGTATATAATGACAAAGATTTATGAATAATATACTTTTTCAAAAGGTACCATAAATTGGACTTCGAAAAATAATATTTTTGGAAGGGCGTCAAAATTTGGCCCAGGAATCGATTTATCGAAATTACGCCAAAATTTCACCCGCAGATTAACTTTTCAAAAGTACCTTGAAATTTAACTTGGAAATCGATTTTTCAAAAGTACGCCAAAATTTCACCCGCGGATTAACTTTTCAAAAGTACCTTGAAATTTGGCTTGAAAATCGATTTTTCAAAAGTACGCCAAAATTTCACTCGCAGATTAGTTTTTCAAAAGTACCTTGAAATTTGGCTCGAAAATCGATTTTTCAAAAGTACGCTAAAATTGGTCTTAAAATGGATTTTTCAAAAGTACCACAGTCAGTTTAAAAAGTACCACGAAAATATAATTTAAATTATTTTTTATTTTTTATTCCTCAACCAAAGACATTGACCTTTGAGGTACGGTCATTGAAAGCCCAATTCTAAAGTATGAGCATAAAATTTTAACGATGCACTGCATCCAAAGGGCAAAATAGAAGATTTTGTCAAAGCCGGCGTAGTGCCGATAAGCAAAAATTGATAAAAATCAATGCACATGTACAAGGCCGGTTTCTCGCATAGAAAGAGTTTGGATTGACCCAGCGGCTCGCAATTTGGTCGAGCGCGTTGAGTGGTCCAGACAAAGCGATGGTAGAAAAGCCAATAACAGGGCTTTTCAAATGACAAAGTTATAGAGGAAAACGCCTTGTGCATAAAAATCCAAAAATTCAATTTTGCCTAAAAGTCGCTCGAAGGTGAGACGCTGCCAAATCGATAATATTGAACGACTGTGATAAGGGTTAGTAAGTCGTAGACTGATCGAACGCCACTCAACTTATGCAGTAATAAGTCCTCTGAATGTGTTTGAGTACGTGAATCTCCACGATACAAGAACTTTAAAGCTAAGTAGTCTCTAGGGAAACTAAATTCATTTAGTAAAACTTTTTTAAGTTAATTTCAGTCAGCCTTAATTATTCATTTACCCAGAGTCTGAAATGATTCTAAAAGCTCGCATTTTGATTCTGAGAAGGTATGTATGAATCTTTTCTACCTAATCGATCGTTAGCGTGAGCGCTCTCGCTTGTATGGTCTGAAAGTCACTACCTTGATTGGGGAAGGCACGATTCTTATCTTGAGAATTTTGTATAACCAATTCTGTTAAATAAACGGATTCTTTGAACTATTGTTTCTTAATTGATCTTGAGGCCTGTTGACGGTCTATAATCCCTGGAAGTTTCGTATAGAAAACCGGATGGGTCGAGTTAATTCGCATTAACGTTCGACCTTCTGGTTGCTTTACGGAGGTTTGATAGGGATTTTTTTATGCGTTTTTTGAGAAATATATTCCGTTATTAATGGACCAAAACGTGATTTCCGCGTACTAAAACTAATCCCTCCGCAGAGAAATTCTTGGGTTGGGATTTTTTTATGCAAAAATTCAGGAAATTAAGAGGTGCCTAAACCCCTGACGAGGGAATTCAGGTCCAGAGAGAGCGTAGTTTCCGATCTGTGGTAGTGCAGCCTTGGTCCATTACTCGGCTACCGAAGTGCATCTTATCTCGAACCCGCCTGGGAGGTAGAAGAACGGGGTAATACGCGACTGGCGCCTCCTGAGAAATAAATTGGTGTCGCGTCATTTTGACGCCCGGTAGTGCGTTCTTCTACAAGAACACGACAACTTTCATCAAAAGGAGGACGGACTGGGAATTGTTCCGTGCAGTACTGCAGAGGGACATTGCACAAATTCCCAGACTCGAAACCGAGGCAGACGTGGAGAGGGCCATCACCTCCCTGGAGAACCAGATCCAGGCGGCACTGAGGGAAAGTACCACCGAAACGGAGTCGAGACGAGCACCAGCGCCAATGGCAAACCTCCCAGAGGATACCAGGCAGCTGATAAGGAACAGATGAAGTGCGAAGAGACGGGCCACGAGAACCAGACTGCCAGAGGACAGGGGGGAGTACAACATCCTTAGCAGGAGAGTCAAGGCTGCCCTCCAGGAACACAGACAAGAAGGATGGCAGCACCACCTGGAGTCACTGGACACACAGGACAGAAGCTTCTGGGCCACCCAACGGGCCCTGCGAAACCGGAGGACACCCATGCCCCCTATCCACGGAGAGAATGGTATTGTCTACACTCGCCAGGAAAAAGCCGAGGCATTCGCCGACAGCTTGGAACTGCAGTGTATGGAAAACCAGCTCGATGATGAGGACGAGAACTGGGTGGACGACGTGGAGCGCAGGGTACGTCGGATTAACCGCCTGCCAGATGACGACCACATCCTTCCGACCACCCCCGAGGAGGTCAAGGAGATCCTAAGGAGCCTAAAATCCAGGAAGGCTCCAGGATGTGATGGAATTGGGAACATCGCCCTCAAGAAGCTACCCAGGAAAGGAGTAGCAGCGATGGTCAACATCATCAACGCAATGTTGAGATTGAGACATTTCCCCACCAGGTGGAAGAAGGCCGACGTCATAGTCATCCCGAAGCCAGGTAAGAATCTAACCTTTCCCTCTTCTTACAGGCCAATCAGTCTCCTCCCAGCAATGAGCAAGGTAGCCGAAAGGATCATCCTCAAGAGGATAGCCGTGAAGACAGAAGAACTGGACATCCTCCCGGACGAACAGTTTGCCTACAGGACCGGACACTCTACCGAACTATAAGTGCTTCACCTCACTGAGGAGATCACTAAGGGGTTCAACCAGAGACAGGTCCTGGACATCGCCAAAGCCTTCGACAGGGTCTGGCACGATGGTCTTCTAGCCAAAATGATGAGTATGGGTTACCCCATTGCACTCGTCAAGCTAGTGAGATCATACCTCCACAGGAGACAGATGAGGGTAAAGATCGTGGACACGGTGTCCACATACAGAACAATGGAGGCAGGAGTTCCCCAAGGCTCGGTGCTCTCCCCGCACTTCTCCATCTTCACATCTGACCTACCTCCGGACGGAGAGGACCTCTACGCCGACGACACAGCCCTGACAGCCAGATCCTGGAACGAAAGGCCAGCCACCAGAAACCTCCAGGAGGCGGCCACCCTCCTAGAGGACTGGTGCAACCGATGGAAGGTAGCCGTCAACGCCGAGAAGAGCAAGGCGGTCCTCTTCAAGAAAAGGAAGCAGAACCCCACAGGACACGTCTCCATGTTTGGTGAAGACATCCAATGGAAAGATTCCGTCAACTACCTTGGCGTGATCATGGACAAAGGCCTGACATGGAGACAAAACACGGAGGCCATCGTCAAGAAGGCCAGGAGGACGAGAGCCCTAATCTACCCGATGACGGGTAGACAGAGCTGACTCAACCTGAGGAACAAGCTCACGCTTATCAGGTCCCTCATCCGGCCTCAACTGACGTACGCTTCGGTAGCTTGGGGCTACCAAGCACAGACCTACCTCCAACAGATCCAGAGAGTGGAAAACGTCGCCCTCCGTACAGCAGTCAACGCACCCTAGTTCGTGCGCAACGAGGACATCTTCAGGGACCTGGACTACACCCCGGTCACTGACATTATCAAGGAGAGAGCCAGGAAGATGTACGCTCTTGCTGAGGAGCATGGGAACCCACTAGTCAGGGAGGCTACTGACTATGACCCAGCAGATGCTCCGAGGCACAAGCGGCCGCAGATGCAGCTACTGGATAACGGGTGAGTATAAAACATACCACCGTCAGATGAAGACACCCCACAGAAGAGACAGGACGATCACCCAACCACCCACCCAAGACCCTGCGGCAGCGTTACCACATTTGGTAGATTTTTATTTCTTTTTAGTAGAATTTTAAGGATTTTTTTAAAGTTTGGTAGGTAAAATTTGCTGGTAGATTTCTGATAATAATTATCAGAAATCTGCCAGCAAATTTTACCTACCAAACTGTACAAAAATCCGTAAAATTCTACTAAAAAGAAATAAAAATCTACCAAATGTGGTAACGCTGCCCTGCGGGTACCGGACAAACAACTGTCCAGTACCTGTAGTCCCCCTAGCTCCGGGCAGACCGAAAATGCTACCAAAGCAGTTAGGTCTGCCCTTCCTCGAGCGACACAGCTCATCCTTACCCTACCGACGATCCGGATGACAGGATGTCAATTGACATTCTGTGTACCGGCAGTCACTCCTGCCAAAAACCCAAAAACACCCAACTGACAGATGACACCCCCCGGGGGGGACAAGCTGGCGAAGAAAGAAGATCAAGACCGAAGAGCGCCAGAAGAGGCCTTAGCCAGCAAGGTCCAATGAGCCAGGACCCAGGGAGGCGGGCCGAAATCGTCTGCACCGCTCACATTTGTGAGTGGGGCCGACGCAAAGTAAGCTCGCCCGCCCTGCACGAGGCTGGTCCCCGGTCTACAGCGATGTATTGGGATAAAGGGCAATAGTCCTGCCCGACCCCAGTCATCCGAGACCGACATATATAGCCAAGAATATTGGTGTCCCACAGTTAGTTCTCGTCAGCCTCTCGAAGCAACAACACTACACTTCCTTCTCGGCATCTACTGAAAATTAATTTACTGTGTTTACTTGAGTTGGCGGCGGTCAACCAGATACCTTCACCTCTCCACAGGGAATAAAATAATTCACACGACATTTAATTAAAGCACTGCTAATTTGCTGTTCCTGGCAGAGTATCTGCTGCAACGAAAGGGGCAGTGAATTGGTAGTAACAAATAACAATTCACACGACATTTAATTAACGTGTGTTGAACTTTAGGGTATATTTGGCGGCACAGTGGCCATCTGTGCAACTAACTAAGCCTAACAAAAAAGACAACACACCAGGTGACAATATGGAAGAATCCTACGACGAAGAGGCTCACAGGCAACGAAGTGTGGGACTGACTGGGGTAGAACCCGACGCACCAGTCATGATGGGTACGTCCAGCCCCACACTGGAAAGTTATTCCATGCAAGCATACACCGCTTCGCCGGCGGTTTCTTCGATGCTTGATCCACCAGCATCCCCGGGGGTAGCTAGGCCGGCCCCATTCAACATAGAAGAGCTGGCAGCGACGATGACACTTATGCAAGACAGGGTCCAGCAACTTCAAACTCAACTTACCTTGACACAATTAGTCTCAGAGCCGGGGGCAAGTCTCAGAGGCATGGATCATGGGAAATTCGATGGAGGAATTATGAGCCGTGGACAAGTTGGTGAATAACAGCGACTTTTCAAAAAGAAAGAGAGTTGTTATATGATAAACAAATAGTATTAATTCATTGAAACATATAAGTATCTAATCTAGTAACTTAATCTTATCTGGTTATGTGATATAATTTGATATACCTTATCTAAAGCGATAACAACTTCCTGGACAAAACAAAGTGTGAAACGCTGGCATAGCATTAATTCCAAGAATGCTTATGCCTACGTTGATAAAAACATGTTATAAATATGACCAACAGACGCATTTGCAGTCAGTCTATATTTTATCATTGAAGCAATTGTAGCTAACCATATATAATCATATAAAATATTTTGTAAAACCAAAAATAAAAGTTTTTAAAAAGTGAACTGAATTCTAAGTGATATAAAATATATATGTATGTAATTGTTTTATATATATTAATAATATTTTGTTTTTTCTTTTCTCTTGGTTACGGTTTTCTGAATCCAAAGAAGGTAGTGAGTCGCAGTTTCTTGACTAGAGTGACTGAGTCGCTACACTTACCCCCTCCGTTAGAAAAACAATCAATCAATCAAGGCATCGATGGCAAAACGCACTTTCTTAATCGTCGGTGCAGTGACGTCACACTTGTTTGCCAGTAAATATGCTGGTTTAACCCTATCGATATTTACTGTGACGGAACTAGTTCCTTCAACAAAAGTAACCAACTTGTCTGTACAGGACAACACTTTAAATGGCCCATCGTACAGCGGAGTAAAAGCGGGTTTTAAACGTTCTTTCCGAACAAAAACAAAATCACAAGTCAAAATGTCTGAACTAACAAATGATTTGTAATTAACATGGTGAAAAGTTGGAATGAAAGTTAAATAATCAAAATAAGTACGTAATTTAGTAATAAAGTAAAGAAGATCCGGACAAGTATATGATTTAATAAAGAATTCACCTGGTAGTCGCAATGTTTGACCAAAAACAAGTTCCGCGGAGGAACATTGCAAATCATCTTTGCGAATGGTCCTGAAAGCTAATAGTATGACAGGAAGCTCATCTAGCCAATGTGGTGTGGAAGCTTTAGCTCTTAAAGTAGTTTTAAGAGTTCTGTTAAATCTTTCTATCATGCCATTGCTACTAGGATGATATGTTGTGGTCCGTATTCTATGAAATCCCAAAAATTTTGCGAACTCATGAAATAACTTCGATTCAAATTGAACGCCTTGGTCAGTAGTGACATATAATGGAACGCCAAAACGACAAATAATATTTTGAAATAAGGTACGCGCAACAGTTTCTGCCGTAATATCACGAAGTGGATAAGCTTCGGGCCATCTAGTGAAACGTTCGATGACAGTCAGAATATAAGAACAATCTTTAGAAGGAGGTAATAGTCCTATTAAATCTATATATATGTGGTCGAAACGGCCTTTTGGTATATCGAATTTTCCTATCGAACTTTTAGTATGTCGTGTCACTTTACTAGTTTGACAGTTAATACAAGTTTTTGCCCAGAGGTTACAATTTGAATTCATTTTAGGCCAAAAATAATTTCTAGAAACTAATGTTCTAGTTGCTTTAATACCATGGTGAGATAAACCATGAAAAATATCGAAAATTGTCCTTCTATAAATGATTGGAACATAAGGACGTAGTTTAGGGCGGGAAACGTCACACCAAACAAACTTGTCAGAATTTGGAATTCTAATTTTCTTCAAATGAAAACCTTTTTTGGTATTTGATGAATTGTCCGATAATAAAAATCTTAGATCAGAATCATCTTCTTGAGCTGCGCTCAATAGAAGTCAAAATTAATATCAACTAAATTAGACTTTTGAGTTACAACTGGAGAAACATATTGTTGTAAGGAAGACGTATCATGCACACGCAACAAGATGTCAGCTATGATAATATGTTTTCCTTTGATATGTCTGATGATCTCACGTCTAATTTGCTGAGGAGATCTTTCAATTTTACCGAACAATGCTTTAACAAAAGTTTATGGTCAGTAAAGCAAATAAATGTACGCCTTTCAAGTAAAAACCTCAAATGTTTAATCGCTGATGTGCATAAAGAAACTCTTTGTCAAAAGCACTATGTTTTGTTTGGGCTGAAGTAAGTTTTCGTGAGAAAAAGGCAAATGGAGCGAATACACCTTTGTCATCGTGCTGTTCAAGAACTGCCCCCATAGAGACATTTGAACAAATCAACTGTCAGCGACAAAAGTAAGCTATCATCACAACGAGGAGGAGCTAAAAATGCCGCACCAGCTATAGCAGCTTTGGCTTTAGAAAAACTGTTAAGACAGTCAGTAGGCCAATCGCCTATTATTTTAATTTTATCATGCAGTAAACTAGTACATAAGGCATGTAAAGGAATTAAGATTTCAGCGAAAGAAGGTATGAAACGATGATAAAAATTTACCATACCTATGAAACGTTGGTAGTTGGTAAGGGAAAATTATTTATGACATCAATACGTTCAGAAGATTGCAAAATACCAGCTGAAGATATATTGTCGTAAAAACGTCAAATTTGACGTTCAGTCAATAATTATTGACTCCTAATATACATTTTGACGTTTTAATATTTATACCGTATAACTCTAACCTCTTAAAAACAAGTCTCATGTGTTCTAAATGTTGCAAATCAGATTTACTCGCAATTAAAATATCGTCTAAATAGACAAAAACGAAAGGTAGATCCACCAATACTTCGTTCATAAAACGTTGAAATGTTTGACCAGCGGTACGTAAATCGAAAGGCATTCGCGAAATCTCAAATAAACCAGTAATAGCTGTCTTGTAAATGTCACTTTCTGCGACAGGTATTTGATATGCTCGAACCAAATTTATTTTTCAAAAGATAACGCCATCTACGGTATGGAATTATGTTGTGGGGTTTGAGTACTACCTATGTTCGTCGGGCATTTATTCTGCAAAAGCGTATCATTAGGACTATGGAGAGTTTACATCCCCGAGAATCGTGCAGAGAATCCTTTAAAGCCCTCAAAATATTAACTCTGCCTAGTATATATATTTATGAAATATGTTATGTTATGTTATGTTTTTAAAAACAAATCAACTTTCCTTACCAACCAAACACACCACAATTATCAAACTAGATTCAAAGATCAGCTAATTCCTCATCAGCATACAACAGCAATATATCAAAAAAGTGTGTTTTACAACGGATGTAAAATTTATAATCATTTGCTCATTGATTTAAAAAATTGTAAAAGCCTATTTACTTTTAAAAAGAGGATAAAGAATTTACTAGTTGAAAAGTGCTTGTATGATGTTAATGAATTTTACTCAGTCTGACTATTTATATATTTATGTGTTTATTTATTTATTGTGTTTTATACTTTTGTAGTTTGTTATTATGTACGTGTTGTCGCTTATACAATTTTACATGTATTTTATTCTATATTTTGTATTGTATTATGCTTATGCATATTAGCTCAGATTTTTGACGCACTCCTGAGTTACTTGTATGGTTATTAACTAATTGTACTTGTGATTGGGAAATAAAGGTTATTATTATTATTATTATTAACGCAAACATATAATTGCGAATTGAAGTCATGAATATGTGGCAATGGATATCTATCAGGAACTATAAAAGAATTGAGCTGACGGTAATCTCCGCAAGGACGTCAGTCGTTGGGTTCTTTCTTAGCTATCATATGGCGAGGATACGGAAGATGATGAGGGTTTACAAATGCCCAATTCTACCATGTGATTGAATTCATTTTGAGCTATCTTAAATTTAATGTTACTAACCTACGTGGCCGTGAAAAAGGTAAATAACCTTCCGTTATAATATAATGTACTATAGAATGTTTAACGGGCAAATTGTAATTTGGCGAACTTACAATGATAGGAACATTAATGTCTGTTAAACACAAAAGGAAATAACCAGCGTAAGTTTAAATCGATTTTCAAAAATTTCTTCCCGAATGTATTAATAATAGATTCATTAGCGGCTGTCAGTACAATATCAGGGTTTTTAATATCTGTAAAATAATTTCGAGGTATTATCGGCAAATCGGCGCCTGTATCAATGAGAAAACGTAAGTTGTTTGAATTGTCGAATATAAAAAGACGACGTTTATTATTTAAAAGGCTAACGTCAGCTGTCAAAATATTATTAACTTTAAGTCATCTCTGATTGTCAACTTTGATGTCTTTGGCTAAAGTGCACCAATCTCCGACTCATTTAAAAGCTTTATGACCATAAAGATGATGGTAATAGCAAACTTTGGTATTAGAAGGATTATATTTAATACGGGAATTATTTCGACTAGAGGAACGGGGTCTTGAGCCATTGCGATTCCCTGCGTCAAAGCGATTTTTACAATTATCGCAAAAAGTGCTAGAAACTGTTGGGAGTAGAAGTTATTAAACTGTAGTAATGATATCCGGCGGCAAACTTGTAATGACATAGAATAGAATATAAATAAACTTTATTTTCATATTGTTATATTTATAATACTATAAACAAACAAAAAGAAAAAGGCGTCAAAAACAAGGCCATCAAAATTGATGCCATACAAAATCTATATGCTACTAGAATAGATCTTTCTTAATATAAAAACATAATTAACCAGCTAAAAAATCATCTATACTATAGGGTTCAAGATCAATTAGAATTTTTCTTATTTGTGATTTGAAAAGTTTTTGGCTTTGTATTATTTTGATGTCGTCAGGCAGTCTATTGAATAGTTTTATACTTATATAATGTGGGCTTTTTTCTGTTAATGTGAGGCGATGAATGGGGCAATTTAAGGCCATTGTACTAGCATGATGCTGATGGTGTGTTTCTATATTAAATCTGTCTCTATTAAGAAAAACAAACATTAGACATTCATATATATGTTAGATCACAGTTTACATGAATGACTTTTTAAAAACTTTTATTTACTTAAATGGAGCCAACATTGGCTCTTGGAGAAGGAATATAATAATAATTAGAAGTGTTTCATTCTAAGTGAGTTTAATAACTGACTTTACAAAGCATGTCTATTCGTATTTATAACATACAGAACCTGAGTAAGCAAAATATAGAACAAAGGAAATGCAATTCGACATTCAGCATAAAATGTGAGAAACAAAGGTGAAACACAATATCTCTAAGATAAGCGATTAATAAGAGAAGTCGTTATCATGTAGTATGATATACCTGTGAAGGTTTGTTATGACTAAGTCTTGGTAATAAGCGTATAATTTTATATAACAACTTCCCCCTTAATAAAAAAGTTGATGTTATGCAGCAACTTTTGAAAATTGTTAGAAACGTTAAATTAATATAATGCAAAATAAATTGAAACGATGTTGAATGAATACAAAGCAAAATAATAAAATACATAGAAGTTAAAATTGGTAAATGATAATAATAATAAGCGAGTAGTACATTACATAAATGTAATAAGAATAAAATACAATGGTCCAAATTAATAGACAAGGGTAAAACTCCACATATGAAAGTCTATGTTAACTCGATGTCCTCTTCTTCTTGAGGTTTAATACCGGGTCGCTTTCTTGGAGGGATCAGTCTAGGAAATTTGGTAAAAACTCTGCTTCGCTCTGAAGGAGGTGAAGGAGGGTTGTCCGTTGAGGGTTGGATTCGCAATGCTCCACATCTTCTGCATTTACAAGTTATGTAAAGTAGAACTAATATAATGATGAGAGTGATTATGAAATATGTGAACCAAGATACGTGTTTGGTCACAAAAGGTTCGTTTATGACGTCATCCAGGTCTTTGGAATATTGCTCTAGTTTACTTTTAGCAATATCTAAATCTTCTACGTCGAGACTGTTTAATTTAAGCGGTTTTAATTTTGGAATTTCGATTTTGTCGGGCATGTGATTGCAGCATTCAAAAGGAATTTGGATTGAGTGTGAATTGTCCTTAATTTCGGAAAAGTCTTTAGCACTGGCTTGTATTCGAGTAATGCCTGCATAGGCGTAACATCCTGGTTGTAGTTTTATGATGGAATTTTTGTTAATTAGCTCTGTTATGGATTCTCTCTTCGGGCAGTTGATGGTAATGTGAAGTGGTTCGGAATTAATTACTATCCATGTGTTGTCTTCAAGTTTTTGGACGTTGTATCCTTGACTAATGATGAAGGAAGTTTGACAATTTTCTGGGAGTTTCGGCAATGGTTTTAATATTCTAGCTTCACAAATGGCATTTTGGTCGATAGGATATGCAAACAGGTTCGAACATAGTTTGGTTCCAAAATAGAGTGGTTTGCATTCTTTCAAATTTTGTATAGATTAAAGAATCATCGTCTCTCGCAATAAACTTTTGTGAAATAGATAAAAAGTGATGTAGACCAGTTCTGTTATCAAGTATAGGTATAGGGTACAGACGAAAGGTGTTGTAATTTTGAGGTTCAATGAGAGGTATTGTTAAAACAAATACTAAGTTAGAATCCATTTGAAACGCTTGTAATTCAATAATATCCAAATACTTAGCAACTGCCGATAATTTAATGGGGAGAGGCAAATTGTTCCTTCGTAAGCTCTGTGAAACTTCTTGTAGTGCTGTCACTAAGTGATTAGGGGTTATGATTGGCGTGTGAATGATTCCTAGTCTGGCAAATGTTATTGAATTTAGAATGTCGTTTAAATTATACAAATATACAATTATACAAATAGCACGCCATTAGTTGTTCGGAAATGTATAAGAATTTTAGTTTTATACGAGCAGCCTCAATAGCTTGAGTCATGGTTTGAATTGTGTGTTCGATTTCTTCGAGATCTTTGTTGAACGTTTCCTCGTCAATTTGTAATTTTTGTATAGTCGAGTTGAAGTTATTAATAACAGAAGTCGTAACTGAAATTTGATTTTTGATTAAGTTTTCCAATTGATGTTCGTCGTTATTTAGTTTATTTATACAATTAGTATAGTACTGGCCATCTTCAGCATCTAGGTTTCCAGTTATGGATTTGAATATTGTACCGATACCGTTAAGTATTCCTCGTTTATATCTTTTTGTATCTGAAAGGATTTCGTCAAATTTCGTTTTTATAGTGTTGGATATTTGTGTTAAAAGTTAAAGTCTGTTTTAATTTCGCTCGTAAAAATAATTGACTTATGATCACCATTATTGAGAGTGTACAAGATTTTGTCTAAGATATTTTGATTTTTGTCAAAAGCTAGTTTGAGGGATGAAATGTTTTTATGCACTAGCAGAGTCCATTTGTCATTTGTCACCACGATGTCCGTGTCTTGGTGGTAGTATACACCAACAGTGTTATTGATCGGGGTAATTTTGTATTGACAGAGTGCTGATCCGAACAGCAGGAGAAACCTGAAAATAAATTTAATTTTCAGTATATGGTTTCATTCTATCAAAATTTACTTTAGTTTCTTGTTTCGTTTCGAGATTTAATAGGGTAGCAGAATTTTGGAAAATTTCTTTTATTTTAAAAGGTCCGTTAAATTTGTTTTGCAATTTGTTTTTGATTTGCGATTCCTTTACGTAAACTAAGTCACCTATTTTGTATTCAGGTCATTTTTGGGGAACATTTCTGTCGAAACGAACTTTTGCTTTCTCCTTCTGAGCTTGTGTTCGATTGCGGGCGATTTCGTAATAGTGAGATATTCTATTGTTTAAATCTCTAACGTATTTAGTTATTAATTCTTTTTGGTTGTACAAACTTTCGGGTGGTCTGTTAGATGTATGACCAAAGATAAGTTCATATGGGGTAAAACCGTGTGTTTTATTTACCGAATTGTTATAGCATATTACTGCATATGGTAAAATCGTGAAAAGATGTTCGTTTGGGTTTTCAGTTTTGTGGATTCTTATCATTTCGGCTAAAGTAGCATGACATCTTTCTATGGATCCGTTCGATTGGGGGTGTCCTACACTTGAATAAGTTAATTTTATGTCGTAGAGGGTGCAGAGATCTTTGAGCAAACGGTTGTCAAATTCGCCACCGTAATCGCAATGGATTCTTAGCGAGGTACCGTAATGTTGAAAGTATAACAACAAGGTATTTGCGACGGATTTTGCGGATTTGTCCGGGACTGCATAGGCTTGTGTGAATTTAGTTAACTCATCGCGAATAGCTAACGCGTAATTTCAAGTTGGGAATTCAAACAAATCGATATTAATTCTTTCGAATGGTGTTCTTGGGGTTTCTGTGACTACTAGAGGGTTATTAAGGTTTTCCGGCATACAGTCTTTTGGCAAGTTTCGCAATTTTTTATAAAATTTTCAACATCTTTAGTTAAACCTTGCCAAGTGTATTTTTCTCTAATTCTTCGAATCGTTTCATTTATTCCGCGGTGTAGATTATTTTTACCAAAATGGTTTTGCTCCAATATAATTGGAATTTCATCTTCGTCGGCAGTTCTGACGATATCTTGACAAATTACTACTTTTAAGTCTTTTTCCGCAAAAATGAATGATAGGATTTCGAGTATGGGGAGGTCTAAATTATTTTCGACAAAGTATGTCTTAGAGAGATCTAGAACATCTTGATTTTTAAATAGTACCAAAAATAAATGCTCGATTACAGATTCAATATCGAAGGGTAGAGGGATAATAAAATATCTCCTATGTCTGACCGTTTTGCTTGATACAATATTGATTTTATCGTTATGAAATTCGGGATTTTCTTCGAATATGTCCTCGATAATTTTATGATGGAGGTCTTGTAAGTTATTTTGTTGGAAGAAAGTTATAATATCTTTGTGTTCTCGGTATAAGAGTTGTTTGTTTGATGCTTTGATTTTTGAATAGTCTATTAAAGATGTTGTTTTATATAAGTTGGCGAAAGTTTCAAATTCTTGGGAAATTTGTTCGTTAGTGATTTCGTTATTATCGTCTGGGTTTTCGTCGTCGTCTGACTCTTCGTCATTCGCGGCTAGAACCTTTGAATAGAATTTGGAACATTCGGAAAAATGATTGATTTTGCCAGGTTTATAAATTATTTCGTAGTCGTACTCTTCTAATTTGAGTCGCCAACGGGCAAGTCTACTTCCTGGGTCTTTTATAGAGAATAGCCAGGTGAGTGGTCTGTGGTCGGTTACAAGCTTAAACTTTCTGCCGTACAGATAGGGTTTAAAGTGCTTTACACTCCATACTATCGATAAAAGCTCGCGTTCAATCGTTGAATACTTAGTTTCTGCACTGCACAAGGTTCTAGAAGCATAGGCAATGGGTAAATCTTTGCCAATAGGCCCCTGGCTCAGCACTGAGCCGACGGCAAAAACGCTCGCATCAGTGGTTAGAACGAAAGGTTCATCAAAATTAGGGTAAATTAATATCGGAGTTGTTAATGTTTGTTTCAAATTTTGAAAAGAATTTACACAATCATTGTCGAAGAGAAATGGTATGTCTTTTTGTAGTAGTTTTGTTAAGGGCTTGGTTATCTTGGAGAAATTGGGGATAAAGCGTCTATAATATCCAACTAAGCATAGAAATGATTTAATTTCTTTTAGATTTTTCGGTCGAGGAAAATTTAAAATAGCGTCAACTTTCGAAGGGCTCGGTTTTACGCCGTTTTTTGTAATTAGGTGTCCTAAATAAGCGACTTCCTTGCGGAGAAACTCGCATTTGTCTGGTTGAATTTTGAGGTTGGCTTTTTGAAGGCGTTTAAAGACTTCAGTTAGACGGGAAATGTGTTCGTGAATTGTAGGAGAGTAAATAATAATATCGTCCATGTAGACGAGACATCGTTCGTTTTGAATACCTAACAGGATGTTATCCATAACTCTTTGAAAAGTTGATGGAGCATTTTTGAGTCCAAATGGCATTCGCACGAATTCATAATGACCGTTCTCAACTGTGAAAGCAGCCTTTTGAATATCTGCGGGATTAATTTCGATTTGGTGGAAACCAGAAGCCAAGTCTAAGGTTGTGAAATATTGGCATTTGCCAAGTTGGTCTAAAAGACCGGAAATGTCGGGCAGAGGATATTTGTCACCGATTGTAACCTCGTTGAGTTTGCGGTAGTCGACTACAACGCGCCATTTCTGTTTACCAGAAGCGTCCAGTTTTTTGGGAACTACCCAGACAGGAGAGGACCAAGGTGAGATTGAGGGTTGAATAATACCTTGACTTAACATTTTCGATACTTGGGACTTGGAACTTCTTCTTTATGGACCTGAGGATAGCGATACGATTTCGTAAATATCGGTCGGGAATTGTCGGTGTCAATAGGGTGTTTGATTTCGTTGGTAAAGGTCAAATTGTCTCCTTCTAAATAGAATATATCTTGAAAATCTAAACAAAGCTGCGTTACTATTTCGGCCTCTTCTTCATTTAGATGATCCAAGCGCAATTCGTTCCTGATTTCAAAGGATCTGTTCGTCAGTACGTGTGGGTCAGAATTTTGAGTGTTTAGATTGAAAATTGATTTGAATTTTTGTACTGGTTCTAGTTCGAGGTTCGAGAAATTTACCGTTTTTGGTATTGCATTCGCGTTTATAATTGAGGTTAAAAATTTTCCAT